>OZ018327.1:57246366-57953866 GCA_963969495.1 Ceratothoa steindachneri
AGCTATAAAGAAGCTGCAGTTAAAATTAAACAATGTAGCTGTTTCTGTGGACTACAATGAATCCTGCATAAAAAATGGCCTTCCAATATATATATATATATATATTTGATAAATGAACAATAAGTTCTAGTCAATGCAGTTAGGTAAGGGTAATAATAAGGTTTCTTAATCCTCTAGAGAAGTCTCCTGGAGTTCCTCAACCCTCTTCAGGAGGTTACATATATGACAAGGCAACTATCCACTTCCCCCCAAAAGGAAATTTCAAGAAGCCTTTTGTATAAGCTAACGTTATTGTTATTAGAATGGGTGAAGATTCATGGCTAAAGTTCACATTTTCTCCATTTTCCTTGGTTATATATGTAACCTCGTGAAGAGGGTTGAACTCCAGGAGAAATTCTCTAGAGGATTAAGAAACATTATTACTCTTACATAACTGCATATATATATATATATATATATATATATATATATATATATATATATATATATATATATATATATATATATATATATATATATATATATATATATATATATATATATATATATATATATATATATATATCCACACATTGTTTTGTATTGTTTTGTTGTACAATCTACATTGAATTATAACATGCCATTAGCTTCCAGGGAACTCAGAAATAAAGAAGTGACAGATGACAAAGGCTTTGGAAGTAAACAAAAGTTATTTCCTTTATTTATAAAAATTACAAATATAAATTGTTCCAATGCTTTTACACATTAATTATTTGAATTTGGCTCATATTAATATTTCATATATTTGTAAAATACTCTTAAATTACACCTTGAAGATCGTTTCAAGTAAAATCTATATACAAGTTAGAAATTTATACCAGTCAAATTTGTATACAAAGCCTGAATTACTAGTAGTCTTTATACAAATACAAGATTTCCCAAGTTAATTACCATCAACTTAAAATTCCCCAAAACAGTTTGTTGTGGCCACACCAAACCCAAAGTCCTATGCAAAAGAAACAAATGCAGAACCTTAACCCTGGACAGGTAACCTTAGTGTGTAAGCGCACCAAGCGGCACACAAAAACCTAGTTTCTTTCGGTGCGTGCATCCATGCAATGCCTCTGGGTGATCTGTTTTACCCGGAGCCGTTAGTTCTTGTTTTCATTAACCTTTCCATTGTAGTCTTAGATAAATGCTAAACATCTTGAAATAAAAAGATTTAGATACTGACTAATAGGATCTGAGTTATTCAAGGTCAAAATCGGTGTAGCATATCTGCAACCACATTACCTAAATTGTGACGCCAATTTGACGTTACCTGTCCAGGGTTAAAAATTCAATTATGGCCCTATGCTAAGAAAAATGTGAAATGCACTTTTATCAGATTTAGTGTAGCTTCACAATTGTTTATAAATTTATTATATGAAAAAGGCTAAAATGTAAAATACATAAAAAAAAGTTTTTTTTGCTCAAATGTGCATTTTACATTTGTTTTAGCATACGGCCATAAGATTAAAAAAATATGGCAACTTGTAGATGCTATCCAAGGTCTCGGTTGGACAACTTGATCCTCGATTGGCACATTAACTTCAATTACCTTAAGGGGAAATTAAAGTGTGAGCTTCTTTGGAGGAAATAAGGGGGGGGGGGGCACCAAAGGGATTTAATAAGACATTTGGCTCCCTCTGCAGTTATTTTTTGCTTCACTTTCACCACTTTGCTAACTTTTTTGTGGCACAGGGGAAAGGCTGGTGGTAATGCAAGACCCAACCAAGCTGCTTTTCATCACTTTTTACCAAGACTCTTCCCTACTTTTCCACTGGCACCTTGGCCTCTTGCCTTCCAATGGCACCTTGGCCTCTTGCTGTCCAATGGCACCTTGGCCTCTTGCCTTCCAATGGCACCTCGGCCTCTTGCCTTCAAATGGCACCTCGGCCTCTTGCCTTCCAATGGCACCTCGGCCTCTTGCCTTCCAATGGCACCTCGGCCTCTTGCCTTCCAATGTCACCTCGGCCTCTTGCCTTCCAATGTCACCTTGGCCTCTTGCCTTGCAAGGGGGCACCTTGGCCTCTTCTCAAGGGGGCACCATGTGTAGTGTGTTGCATGTGGCATCTGGATGACAGACACACTCAGCCTCGGCGTCCCTGAAGCTAGTTAATAGGTTGTGATCACCCACCCTACTTCTTAATTGACCTGTCTATCCCTATCTCCATAGGGGGATAGCGTATTACACTTGGTACCTGGGGGAGCCGCACGTCCCCCTGACCTAAGGGCAAATTTGGGGAACGGGGGGCATCACTGGGTTGATTTGGACTCTGTGATGGGGCCTGGAAAAGTTGTTGGTGCGCTTTCCCTTCACCCATACTCAGCACTACTTTATTAGTAATATTATTATTAGATATTACCATTCTTATTTATTATTACGATTATTATTTTTATATTATAATTTTGTGTATTATTATTACTGGGTATTATTATTATAATTATCTATTATTAGTAGAATTTATTAGTTGTATTAATTCCTTTTGTTAGTATTAATTATTACTTAATATATATTATTATTAGGAGTATTTATTTTTAGTATGGCTATCCCCCTCAACCTTTTTTACCCAGACTTTGTACCAGGAGGAGTGTTCCCACCTGAACACCATTTGGTCCGGTAGCCATGGTGCTTTGGTCGACTGCATGCTATTGTAAAGGCTATCACAGAACCCAGTTCACACGGCTCAAAGAAAATACACACATGAAATTTATAGAAGACCAGGGATCTAAAGGCCTACCAGAAATTTACCAGAATTTAATCAGGACGGTGCTAAAGTAGGAGGTATCCACAAGGGGTTAAATAAATACACACACAAAAAAGTATTTACAGTATTATTTACAACAAAAATAAAATAAATTAACTGTTAACAAATTATACGGTGGTTATCGAACAATAAGAAAAGTCACATGCTTATTATCATTGACTGACCACAAGTTGTTTTAACCTAAAGGATATTTGCGCATACAAAAATGGGTTCTATGGATAAATTGTTTAAAGCCAAAACGACACGCGTCATTGAAGATGAAATAGACTTCGCTACTCTAGTGACAGCTGTTCCCTGTCTTACGTCCCTTACCTGAAGGCCCAAAGTTACATGAATAACACTTAAAGGGGACATAAGAAGAAAGAGGCCCCCCCAACTACCTGATACCAGAGCAGTGACGCAATAACCCACGTTGGAAACCCAGGTGAAAGAGGCTCGGCGATGATGAGGGAATACGACCCAAGACCACAGGGGTAAATGCGATGACAGTCTTCAGAGAAGAGAAACCCACAGATCGCGATATCTGGCGAAAGGCGTCGAGACCACAGGGAACAATGATTCAAAGGCCCAATGATCTGAGAGAAGGAATTAGAGATGACAGAATTCCCCAAAGAGGAGATGGTTAGGTGACTGGGGGAGAGCTTTCATGTGCCCAGTGTGAATGGCTTCCCAAGGGAGAACACTTGCAAATGTAACTGGAAGAGCACAATTTGATGCAGCCGACAGAGGGGCAGCGACAATGCTGGCAGGAATCAATGGCAGAAAATCCTCGCGGCACGATGGAATCCAGAATGGGTCTCCAAATGAACGTCAAAGTAAGTGATGGACAACGATTCATCGGAGCAATCAGGCATAATTCTTGCAACAGAATAACTTTAAAGGGCTCATGGCCCCATTTATATTCTTCAGTCCGAAGGGGGAAAAGGGAAATGGGGCACAAAGGGAGGCGGATGAGTCGCTTACCCAACACAAATTAGACTGGTAGGTTGCAGAAATTTAGCCAAAAATGGTAGCCTTGAAGCGAGTCAACCTGCTATAAACACCATAACCTATGATGAGAAAGGGAAAGCATGGGAATCCGAGGGCCTACCCTTTACAGCCATCCTGGGATCTCTTAGCACCAGGGTCTGATAATAATAGGTGATCACCCAGCCTACTCGTTAGTGGACCCGCCTACCCCCTTCCACACTCACTCTCCTATCCACAGAGGTTCTGGTTGCCCGGTCACTTTCATCTTCTTATGAGCCAGTACACACATATAAGGTGTCTACGCCGCCGCCTCTGCCATCTTTTATGGTTAAAGCTCAAGGACAATGTTGCCTGAATGGCGAGGTAGGTTGGAAGAGCCCATCGACGCTCGACCGGGGTGGATTATGTGTAATTGATCACATTCTGGAATTTTCTGATCCTTGGAACCTTTTCTCTTAATCTCCCAAGATGGGGGGGGGTGTCATAGTATCCACTTTCCATAAGCCTTTTTTTCTTTTTCTATAAATATGGTGATGATAGAAGGAAATATTGGGACCACATGGGATCCTGTGCTTTCTCAGGGGCTCCTACAGCCATTTATTCCTTTCCTAGATAACTATCTTCTGATGAATGGCAGTTGCCCCCTCTATCACAGGGGACTGCCAAGAGAGTAGGCACTGGATGCAATTTATGGAGCCCTGACTTCTGTATATTGTATTGGCATATGCGCCTCAAGCAGAGAGGGGGGCGGAGGCTGAGATTAAGTTAATCCCCAGTGTGTTAATAGTTGGGTGAGAACCCGCGGTACCCAATCCAAAGATCAAGGTGCTGCGCCTTGACTCTGGAGGATCGAGAGACAGGTAAGGGTGGTGATGTTTGCATCTGTTGTGGTGCATCAGTGAAGGCTTCTTGCATTTCCACTCTGACAAGGGGGCTATTTGGTTTCAGAATGCCTTCTTCCTCCTCTCCCACTTTGACGGTAGTCCGACCTACTGCATACATCATCATTGGCGGAGAATGGCTCCGACATATAAATCATTGCTCACCACATTTGTTAGATGCAGTGCAAGAAGCTTGGAATAAATGTTAACCCCCGTCTGGCTTGCATGCGATGAGCTACCACATATGAATGTGGTAGCATGGTTTAACTTGGATGACATGAAGACAGTGCATTATTGTTGCATGCCACATTCAAGATTATCCATGGATTCTGGCTCTGCTTTACACTGGCTGGATTTTAGTTTGTCAAGGTGACCAAACTCCTTTTTTACAGTTTAAAGTCTTTACTGAACTTGATGAGATGAATCAAAATGAAAGAGAAAGGCAGTGAATAAACATCATCATTTCATGATGATGATGAATCAAAATGGAAAAGAAAGACAGTGAAAAAACACAAAAAGGTATATAGCCACAGATCCACTGCGGGTGTTGGGGTATAGAATGCACATAGCATAGGGGTACATAACCCATCCGATGTCAGCTATAGCATGTTGGCCCATACTACTCTTGGCACCCTCTTCCAGGGTATATGCTAGGGCTGAGAAGACATTCCATTCTTCCAGGCTTTAGGTATAGCAGGGTCTTTGCCCCTGTAATACTATAGATAGACCGTGCCCCTGGCAGAAGTACAATCTGTCAGTCTAGAGCTGAGTATAGACCGACTGGGGCCCCAGCCCTGGCAAAATTATGACCCTGGTTGATCTATATGTAATAGCATCCCCCTCTTTGCTGGTTCAAAATGGTTGGGATAAAGGTAAAAATCAGTGGTGGCTTTTGTTTGAGAGGCATCGGAAAATATTTAAAGCGTAAGGCATGTACAAAAGTACTCTGACATTACAAACTTGTACTCCTTGCAGAAATCAACTTGGGTTGACTGTCAATCCTGTAGAGTTGGATTGACAGTTAATCCAAGTTGCAAGGATGGTAGAAATGGCATCTCGTCATTTGCCCTTTGTGTTTCAGTCACTGTACATTTACACTACATTGAATGTACTCTGTATATTTGCAGTACATTGAATGACCTCAGTGTACATTTGCAGTACATTGAATGTACTCACTTCATTTGCAGTACATTAAATGACCTCACTGTACACTTTAATACATTGAATGTATTAAAGTGTTCAAATAAGTTTTTTTTCATGATTATAGGAAAATTACATGGTTAACATGGTTTGGATAATGTCATTTTCTGATTGGGACAATTTATCTTGTAGTCTTTCCACTTTATCTGTGCGGATGAAATTGCCTGTGTGTGCCTAGCTTTTAAGATTAACCATTTCAACATTCAAGTTAAAAGTAGCTCTTGCTTCCACCTTCCTGATATTGGCATTGGATATCTAATGTTGAGGTGACTGGTTCATTCCCCATTGGGGATAAGTAGCTCCTACATTCATCACGCACAACACCGATATCATTTTCCTTGTCTTCATAGCGTAACATATTCACCCTCTTCTTGAGCCATGCTGATAAAGTTATATTAACATAATCCTGTTGCAGAATGGGTTGTCCCTCCACCCCCTTGTGGTCATGAAGGGTTCCACAATCACTGGTTGGTTTCTAAAATAATACCCGGATAACCTCCCCATGAGAACTGGCCCCTGCCTTATTTGGGCTCACCAGGTTTTGGCATTCTGATCTTTATGTAAATTTCAGGAGGATCTCATCCACAACCTAGAGAGGGATGGTGCAACATGTTCTATTTCAAATTCTTCCGGCCTGAGTGCAAATTAGGGAAGCCCTGTCACTGGGATCTCCTAGACCCAGGGTATGATAAAAATAGGTGATCACCCACCCTATGCATTAGTGGACCCACCTATCTCTACTTTTCTTTATTACATACCCTCCTACTCCCTTCCACACTTACTCTTCTAACCCAGAGTTTATGGCTGCCTGGTGCATTTTCATTCTCTTGAGTGTTCTTAGTTGAGTGGAACTGTATACACTGTAGCTTCCCTCCCCCGTAAGGAGCGTGGCGATTTGCCATCCTGGCCGCCGTGCTGATGGGATCCAGCGCTCCATCCAACCCCAGCTTAGCCTCTCTTCCTTCTTTCAGATAGCGTGTATTTCTCCCCCACTTTGTCGCTTTTCAAACAACCTTTCCCACAGCTTTCTCTGGCCAGCCTCTAATTTCACAGGGTAGATGCTGACCTTCTTCTCAGCCAACCGTCCCGGATCGGGGCTGAGGGGGGAGGGGACAATGTTCCCTAACCCCTGAGCTCTGGTCTGGGGTGGCTTGTTTTTAACAACCTGCTTCATCCCCACCCATACCTTCCTCACATCCCTTTTCCTCTCCTCTTCACATTCTATCAATTTTACGCCGTGTTCAAGGTGGAGCCGTCATGCTGATGGACTGCCAGGCCACCAGGCGGGAGGGGTGGTCCCAGATGGCGGCGCCAGGCCTGTAAGCACCTCTTGCAGTGCGGGCAACTGCGAGAGGTGATGAGCTATTGTGTCCTGTGGCACAAATAGGGTCACCATGCCCATGGATGAATCTTTAAAACAACAAACCCCTTTAACTTCCCCTGAAACAGCGACCAAGCCGCCCTCGAGCAGCTCAAGTGAAAAAATTTCTCTAACCGGAGAGGAAGCTTACTCCTCTCCTTCACTTACAGGTGTAGGGGACTCCCCCTCACCCCCTTCTCTGGAGGTGCTTTCGGGCACCTCCCTTTTTCCAGCGGCAGTCCCCTCTGTTCTTTCCGAGGGGACTGCCAAGAAAGCCAGCCGCTCCACATCGAAGCGGCTCGGTAGGGCAAAGACCCTTAGGGGGGAGAGGGAAGCCAGGCCCCTTCGGTCGCTTCCCTCAAAAGACCTGCTGGCAAGGGGAGAGGGAAGCCAGGCCCCTTCGGTCGCTTCCCTCAAAAGACCTGCTGGCAAGAATATTGAACCTTGCCGGGGTCAAGGCCTGTGCCTTCCCACACAAGACTAGTGACGATACTGCTAACGGGACCTGCGATGTCTTGGGGGGGGGGGAATGGCCAACTGGAGGCCTCCCCTAAGATAGACATGGTCCTTGATGAAACCCAGCCTCAGATGGTAGAGCCTTCCATTGGGGGAAATCTGGACTTGGTTCCAAGCACCGAACCCAAATCCACCCCTATGCAAGGTCCTCCTCAAACGGCTAGGGTTTCCGAAACCGTACAAGGAGGGGAGGGATCTCCTCTGACCGGTGCCCCCACGACTACCAGTACCTTCTCCATTTCGGAGAAGGACCTGGCTGAGGCCGGTCCATCTGGCCTGGGGGCTGCTTCCGGCGAAGGTGAGAAGCGGGTTCATTCCCCGCCCTCCTCTCCAAAAAAGAAAAAGACTAAAAAGAAAAAGAAGACAGGGCTCATCTCCATCCGTGGGGGTTACGGGGACGGATGGGTCTGCTACCACTTTGGCAAGCGACCAAGCCAAGATCCGCACATCCGCCCCTTCTGCCATCCCGGTTGTGGAGCCCCTGACTAAGACCAAAAGTGCACAGGGCGGAGCCTCGATGACATCGGGGCCCCTGATTCAGAGGTTACCTGGCGTTTTCGAGCCCGCTGGCTTCAAACGCTTCCTCGTTAATCGATCCACTGATGGCAACATGATCCATGAGAGGAGAGGATTAGCTAGTGCAATTGGTAGAGAGCCGAAGGTTACCCGTTTCTCGGACGGGAGCCTTCTGGCGAATGCGGACACTTCATGGCACCCCGGTGAGTGTGACGCCGCACTCTACCATGAATTTGTGAAAGGAGTAGTTTATGCGAGGGAACTCATTGAGTACTCCATTGAGGACGTCACCTTAGAGCTGGCCGACCATGGGGCAGTCAAGGTCGAACAGGTGATGAGAAAACAGGGAGGGGCCTCGAGACCCACCCCTACATCTTCGTCACGTTCGGCTGTGACAATCTCCCTGAGTCGGTGCGTGCTGGTTGGTACCGCTACCGCGTGAAGGCATTCGTGCCACTGCCGCGGCGGTGCTATTACTGTCACCGCTTCGGCCATACGAATCGATCTTGTAGACGTTCAAAGTCTGAGTCACCCGAAGGCTGTGTAAATTGCTCCAAGGCCGCACTGGATAAATCTAAATCATGTGTGGCCAAGTGTGTCAATTGCGGAGAGCCGCACCCCGCTTCTTTGAAGCAATGTGGTGTATATCTCTTCAAGAAAGAAATCTTGGCCGTTCAGGCCCAGGATCGAATCTCATTCCGCGAGGCTAAGGACTTGGTCCTGGCGCGCCCGTTTTGCCTGGGACGTCATATGCCTCAATAGTTAGAAAGGCACCCTCTGCTCCTGGCCCATCCAGGCCAACGAGCACGGTTGTTTACGTGCCCATTCGGAGCCCTTTTGCAGTCTCTACTCAACCCGGGCACTCCCCTGGTAAAGCTGGCGGCAAAAAGGGTTCCTGCCCAGCCCCGGCTAAAACCAGGGTTTCCCACTCTTACCCCAGCCTGACCGTTTCTCGTAATGCGAAACGGCCACCCGCCTCCACCGAGTCGTTAGACTCACAGGGGGCAACACCCCCGAAGCTGGTCGCCAGGCCATCTTCCGGGGTTCCTAAAGCTGTCCCCCAAAAGGAGGACAGCAACAAAGGAGCTTCGGCCCCTTCGCCTACGCCTTGTGGTGGTGCGAGTGGCTCGGAGACGGTGGTTCCTCGAAAAGAGGGTTCCCCGCCTCCGAAGCCGCAACGCCCGCCTCAGGTTTCGAGGCGGAGGGAGGAAAAGACGCATGGCGACCCATCCTCCCCCAATAAGTCCTCGAATGGAATTGCCGTGGACTCCGGGCCAACTGGGAGGAGCTGCGGAGGCTCGTCTCGTCCCGTTCCCCGTTAGCTATTTTTCTGCATGAGACCATGCTAGGCGCGTGCCCCCTACCCGCCCCCCAGGGGTATAAGAGTATAGCGACCTCACCACCGCGGGATGGCTGGGCTGGGAGATGCGCGGTTTACACCCGGCATGATGTCTCCGTTCTTCCTTTCTCTTTAGATACCTCCTTTCAGGCAGTGGCTGTGCAGCTGCACCTGGATAGAAGGTATACTATCATTTCTGCGTACATTCCACCGTCAGCTGACTTCGACGCGGGGGACTTCCGCCGCGTCGTCGCACGGTTGCCGAGGCCCTTTCTCTTGCTTGGAGACCTGAACGGCAGGCATCCTCTCTGGGGAGATTACTCAATAAATCCCAGGGGACAAGTCCTTGCCGATCTGATCGAAGAGCTTGAGATAGGTGTCCTAAACGTGGATGAGTTTACGCATCACTGTCCGAGAACCGCTTCATTTTCTTGCCTTGATCTATGTTTGGGCTCTTCGGATGCACGGCCTGATTTTGATTGAGGGGTGGTCGATGACCTCCATGGTAGTGATCACTTTCCCATTCAATTATCATTTTCAGGGCAACTGCCGCCTGAGAGCCCACCTCGGTGGTGCTTGGCGCGGTCGCGGTGGCCTGCATTTCAGGAAATGACTGAATTCTCTATCTCAGTCGAGGAGTTTAGTTCGGTAGATTAGGCCGTTGAGTTCTGCTCCAGCAACCTCATCGCCGTGGGCCTGACTACTATTCCTAGGACGTCTGGCCGTTTTGCACGCCGCCCACTCCCATTGTGGTCGGCCCGAGTGTGAGACGTCCCTCAAACAGAAGCGTTATGCCTACATGTGCTTTAAGCGCCTCCCGAACAATTTCACTGTCGGTGAATTTCGTCGGGCTAGGGCTAGGTTCCGGTATATTTTGAAGCACGCCCGCCGCTCTTCTTGCCGTGCATACGTGTCTTCACTTAACGGGAAGACCCTTTTAGCTGAGGTGTCGAAGCGAGTCAAAAGGATTCGGAGCAAGTTCTCGCAGGACGTCCCTCCCGTTCTCCAGGAGAATGGTACCGCAATCTCGGGCCCTGCGTCCGTGGCGGAATCCTTAGCGACCGCCGGGATGCTGCTCCGCCAGCATTCAATGCACTTCGTGATGTCGCGGAAGGCCGCCGGCTGGACTTTACCTCCAGAGGCGGAAAACCCTTCAACGGCAGGTTTACTGTGAGTGAGTTGCGCTCCGCTCTCGCTTCGTGCGCGGACACCGCCCATGGTCCGGACGATGTCCCGTACGCTATGCTTCGACACCTGGGTGAATGAGGCATGGCCTTTCTGTTAGATTTGTTCAACAGGATCTGGGTCGAAGGTCTTCTCTCAGATTCCATGCGAATCGCTACTTTGCTCGCCTTTCGCAAGCCGTGGAGAGATCACACTACTCCGACCGGTTTCCGCCTAATCTCTCTAACCTCTTGCTTGTGCAAGTTGATGGAGAAATTGGTAAATGTTAGACTAGCCTTTTTCCTGGACAGCGGAGGTCATCTGTCTTCTGCACAGTGCGGCTTCCGCAAGTTCCACTCCACGTTGGATGCTCTGCTCCGACTGGAAAATGCCGTCTGCGAGGCTTTCCTTCGTAGACTGCACTACGCCACGGTGTTTTTCGATCTGGAGAAGCCCTATGATACCGCATGGCGATACGGTATCATGGAGACTCTCCACACGATGGGGGCGAGGGGACGCCTCCCAGTCTTTATATCTGAATTTTTGCGAGATCGTCGATTCTGCGTACGGGTGGGGGGAGCTGTCTCCGGCCCAAAAGAGCAGGAAGAGGGTGTCCCCCAGGGAAGTGTCCTCAGTGTCACACTCCTTGCCCTGAGCATCAACGGCATCACCTCGGTGCTGCGGAAAGATGCTCTCGCTACGCTCTACGTGGACGACCTTTCGATCTCTTTTGGCGTGGCCCAGATGCCAACTCTGGAGCGTCGACTCCAACAGGTATTGAACCGCGTCTCTCGCTATGCCAAAGCGCACAGGTTTCGGTTTTCTTTGGCCAAGACTAAGGTGGTGCACTTGTGCCGCCATCCACGGCTCCACCCCGACCCAGATTTATTTCTTAATGGGTTGAGTCGCACCGTTTCCCTGGTCTTGTATTCGACCGACGCCTCCTGGTTCTGCCCAGGACGCCACCCTGGAAGGTACCACATTTGGCTATTTATCGCCACGCCTCTGCTCTCAAAGCTTGTACGGCGCCGGGAGTATTGCGTTCGACCTTTCTGGAGCACACCTCGTATCACCTTGAAACCGTGCCAGTGTATACGGATGGCTCCAAGTACTAAGAGGGGGTCTGCTTCCACACCCTATCCCCTCTGTTTGAAGACAGCGGGGCTCTGCCAGGCGCTGCGTCTGTCTTCACGGCCGAGCTGGTGGCAATACACCACTCGGTACGGGAGATTACACGACGTGCCCGGTTCGGAGTCCGGATTGTGATCTATAGCGACTCACAATGCGCACTGAGTGCTCTCGGGGGATTGGAATCTCCGCATCCCCTGGTTCGCGATATCCGTGACGCCACGGTTTTGGCGAGCCGGGCGGATGTCGAGATTATCTTCTGCGGGGTTCCTGGACATGTAGGAATTGCGGGGAATGATGGCGCCAAAGAGTCCGCGAGAACTCTGCGTCCGGACCAGCGTTTCGCTCCTTCTCACACCGACTACATGGCAGGAATACGGGCAGCTCTTCAGACTGCTTGGCAAAGAAGATGGGAGACGGTCGAAGGGAACTAAAAGTTGCGTGCCATTGCGCCGCGACTGTTCCCATGGACCTATCCCCCAATACCGCGACGGCTTCATTGGGCACACTCGTGTGGCGCATCGCTATCTGATGGAGCGCTCGCCTGCGCCCTATTGTGACGACTGCGTCGTCCCCCAGACTGTTCGGCACATTCTTGTTGAATGTCCCAGTCTAGGTGATCTTCGCGCACGTTACCTGTCCTGGTACCGGGATGTGCGTGGTCGCTACCGCCTGTCCCTTGTACTTGGGATGAGTTTGTGCACATTGACTTGTGGACTTGTTGACTTTTGGGGGGAGGCCGGGCTTCTCCCCTTTATTTCAGTAGGTTCTGTTTTTTGTTTTTCTTTGTAGGTTGCACCCTCCTGCACCGGGGTGAGGGGGACCTCCCCCCGATGCCGGAGATTGCTTCCTAATTGTTAAGTTTTTCCAATATTTATCATTGTTATTTTTTCCCAATTTTATTTTAAAGTAGCCTAGTTCTAGGCTGTCGTATTTCCGGCGAATTATGCCCAAGTGGGCAGTCGCCAGATGGGCTCTAAAGGTAAAAAAAAAAAAGGTAGCCCCCCCCTCAGTCTGTTCCGCATCTGAAAAGTAGGTGACCCCACTGTTCTTTCTCAGGGGCCCTTACAAACTTCCAGTGGAGAGGGTGCTTCTTGCTCACATTTCTTGAAGGGTTTGGCCATTTCCTCCTTACACCCCATTTTTTGGAGCCACCCATGAGTGACATCTGTTAAGAATGTCTGCTAACACTTACCTCTGAACAATGACTGCTGCAGGGCAAACATCCGGCCATCATTACAACACCAACTGTGACATCACACTCGCCAGCTGCACGGCTATGACATCACCCCACGCTATAAACAAATGAACAGTGCACAATGTACAATTGCGCACCGTTATTACTCAGCCAGATATTAACACAACTCATTTTCACTTTTCACTGCCTGAAAGTGGCCTGATAAACAACCATTAGTCTGTACTCATATCGGCTCATGGATGCTCCACACTTGGTGAGACTGTCTGCTAGTTTTGTTGTGATGTGTCAACCCAAGTCACCTATATTATATCCTTTCTAGCAATCATATCGCGTAAAACAGCCACATCAATTCTCAGTCTTTGATCATCAACATTTTTAGAAGAGTACAGAGCATCAACCAAACTCTTGTTGTCCACAAAGCAATGAATGTTAACACCACCGCAGCGAGATATTTCAACAATGATACTGGTGATGTACACTGTAGCTTCAGCGCACTCGAGCAGAGCCAGGCTCTCAGCAGACAATGTTGACTTGACAACACGCCTGATTTTCCTAGTCTGCCAGTAGATTGGACAATGAGCACCACTATCATCCTCCAGGAATACAATAAATGCTCCTTGAGAACCACCACCAGCCAAATTAGCAAAATCTGTATCTGAATAGGCTTTGAGTGGCTCAAGCTTAGGAAAGTCTAATCTCATGTTGTCTTGTCACTTGAACTACTAACTTATTCAATCTTGGCAAATCACCAACAGTTGCCTTGTTACAAGCAACACTCAACTGACAAGTTTCAAAAGCAATGTCTGGTCTGGTATGTGTTGCGATCCACTTCAATTTTCCAATTAAAGCTCTGTACTCAGTCTTTTCTGCCAGTGTTAAGTCGCTTGTTTTAAGAAGGGCACGGTGATGAATAATGCCGACAGGTGTCAAAGTTGAAGCATATTGGAACTGATCAACAGTCAAGCCATCAGCAGTCGTGTGTATGTTCAAACCAACATACTTGAATGATGCTGATGCTAAGCTGCCAATCAAGAACATGTGATGTAATTTCTTAATGACAGCATCCTCAAAAGCAGCAGTTCCTGCCCAGAGAAAATCATCAACATAGACACAAATTATGCCCTCAAATTTGTTGTCATTGTACCACAAAAACAAAGAATTATCTAATGAACACATGTGAACACCAAGCATCAATAATTCATCCTTGACTCTTAAATACCAAGCTCTAGCTGCATCACACAAACCGTACACAGTCTTCTTTAATTTCCACAAATTACCATTAAAATATTCAGGAGGTGGTTTCAAGTAAATCTCACATTCAATGACATTGCCCTGCAGATAAGCAGCCTTGACATCAACGGTTTGACATTCCCACTGCTTGGAAGATGCCTGAGACAAAGCCAGAAGTACTGCTTCCCTGGAACATGCAGGCGAGGCGAATCCTTGTGCAATGAGATAGTGTCCTCTTTAAAGCCACATGCTACTAATCTCGCTTTAGTAACTGTCCTATTATCTTCCACTCTCTCAGTTATCACCCACCTCACTAACATGACATCTTGACCAACATTTTCAACTTCTTTATAAACATTGTTGTTTCTCCAGTTTTGCATTTTGGCTTCTTTTGCTGCCATTAATCAATACTATTAAACATTACATCCATCTCTACACTGTCAGGTATCACAGACAATTCAACAATATCATTGAAGTCAATCCAACCAACAGTACCATCAGAATCGTACCCGACATCAAAAAATTACAATATTTGTTACTTGTGGCTTTTCCCGCTCTACTTCTTACCTTGCCAGAGACCAGGTCACTAGTAGCTGAACTCACACCTTGAAATCGCTGTCCAACTTTGATTTGGGTTGCAGAGTTACCGCCGATGTCAACGCAACTATTTTCATGTTGATTCTCATTACCATCAGCTGACTGATGTACTTCAGCAGCCTCATCACTGCTGTTGTCATGGCTGTGATCATCTTCATCATCCACTGGAGGATAGCAGTCCTCTTTGCCAGACTGCCGCTGCTCTACACCATCTGGTGTAGTGTCATTGAACATGGTCATGCTAAGTGGAGCTGGGTTAAGTGACAATAATGAACTCTCACATAGACGCCACCATGACAAATCAACACCTGCTTTATGTCTCATCCGATCACAACACCAGGGCTGTGCCATTCATTATTGTAATTATGCTTATAGAAAACTTCATCACCATTACTTAAATTTTCCACATCAGTAATATGCACATTGCTTCTTAATGCTTTATTCAGTTGCTTGTTTGACTCGATCTTCAAAAACTGCTGCCTGGCAGAATGAACAGCATTCAAATTATTTCTTACAATAGTGGAAGCCCTCACCAGTTTGCACGCATGAAGTTTATTGCAAAACACATTAGGCATAGCAAGGTTAAAACTAAAAACTAGTTGGTTAGGTGAAAATCCTGAATTATTCAACAAGGCATCACGTCCTGAAATTGCCCAGGCAAGCGTGGTCTCCAGATCACAACTAGAATTAGCCATAATTTTATTTACTAGATTACCAATGACTGCAATGAGCCATTCACAAGTCTCGTTACTCCACAGGCTCTCTGCTGCTGTAGTCATCACCTTTATATTGAATGCTTCACCAAGGGCTCTCATCTCATTATTAGTAAACTCACCCCCGTTATCAGTGAGGATCTTCTGGGGAGAACCAAATAGACTAATCCAACACATGAACAAACCTTTAATGATTGTTGAAGCAGTTTTGTTTTTGATTACTGTTGCTGTGATAATCAGGTAGCCATGTCGACTATCACAAGGAAGTAACATTGACCCCACACTTTTAAATCCATTGCAATACTTTCGTTAAAATTTGTTGCAATTGGTAAACATACAACTGGTCTAGGAACAGGTCTTTTAAATTTAACACATGTTTCACAAACGCTTGATAAATCATTAATTTCCTGTTCAAGATCAGTATTGTTGCTGCCCACATTTCTTAGAAGTTTTATCAATTTTTCAGCTGTGGGATGTCCAAATTGTTTGTGTATCTTCAAGGCAACTTTCTTCACATCAGCATCAGTAGAAGCTAACATCACCTTGTGAATGTTAGCCTGGTCTAGTTATCTACACAACGGTAGTACATAGTATCCAGATGAAGTAGAACCTAGCTTGACCCATTTCTTCGCAATCTTCACAGTGTCATTCACAAAATCCAAAACCATGCCAGCAGTTTTCATAAACTTCTTGCTCAGCAGCAACGGAATATTAGCCTCAACAACATCGGTATTAATTTCCACACACATGTTATTAATCCAACAAGGAATTGTTCATTTTTCCAATGAGGTACAGAAGCGCCATCACCAAACGTAAATGTTGAGACAGATGGTTACTCTCTAATCAATGACTGGTCATATTCAGATATGGAATTTAAGTATCGGTGCGGCCACAAACTACCACACACTGTAGCAGAACAACCGGTGTCTAGTATAGTGCAGCCTTCCGACTCTTAAAGCAATGAAAGCAGTTTAGTTTCCCTTCATCGTACATCACCCATAAACATTGATAATTGCACACTGATCATCTTCTTTAGTGACCCTATTATTATTGTTCTCATACGTGTCTGGACACTGACATGCCCAATGATACTTTGAATCACAAAGTGCACACTGAGACACTTGACTATCACGTCCTATAGGATTAAGCTTACAAGCTCATGACTGCGAAGGGTAGGATTCTTGTCCAGGTACCCCAGTCCACACTACTTGTAGTACCCTGACCCTGCGATACACGACCATCACGGTAGGAACCTCGACTATGCCATCCACCACGAGCAAACAATGCCTCACCGAATGCAGAGCGGGCTACTGTGTGTGGGTGATTAGCATTTGCTTCCAGTATCACTAATAGGGTCAACATGCCCGATGATGAGAATAAAATAAAAACCCTCCCTTTCCCCTTCTCCAGTGATGGAGCCACCCTCCATAATTGACGTCCACCAGCACAATAAGGCCAACCCCTTTATGGGTAGGATGGAAGATGTGCCCTGTCGGCCTCTTTCCTCTAAAGACCTGCAGGCGCGCATATTGAGCTTAGAGGGGGTCACTGTATGTGCCCCCCTCTCACCCCCAACAAAAGACTTTGTGACCAATGGGACCTGTGATGTCCTGGGGAGGAGGGGGGGATGGCCACATGGATGCCCCCTGAGATGGACATGGTTCCTGAGGCAACCCAGACCCAGAAGGTAGGACCTTCCATGGGGATGAACCTAAGTCCGCCCCTGTGCAAGGTCCTCCTCAGAGGGCTTGGGTATCCAAGGCTTTACAAGGAGAGGAGAGATCTCTTTCTACGGCTAGTGCCCCTGACAGCCAAGACCCTCATCTCAGAGAAGGATCTTGCTGAGGCCTGTCCATCTGGCCTGGGGGCTTTTGTCGGTGGAAGGGAGAGGCGGCTTCATTCCCCACCCTCGTCTCCTAAAAGAAAAAAAGACTCAGGGCTCCTCTCCCTGTGCGGGAGCCGCAGGGGCGGATGGGCTTGCTTCCACTTCGATAAGCAACTAAGCCAAGATAGGCACTCCAGCCCTGTTGCTTCCTTGGGTGCATAGTCCCTGACAAAAACCAAAAGTGCACTTGTTACCTTGATTGCATTGGGCCCCCACATTCAGAGACTACCTGGCGTTTTTGAGCCCACTGGCTTCAAACGCTTCATTGTTATTCACTCCACTGATGGTAGCATGTTGGCTAAGGGCAACATGATCCATCAGAGGAGAGCTTTAAGTAGTGTGATTGGTAGAGAGCCGAAAGTGACCCATTTCTCGAATGGGAGCCTTTTGGCGAATGCATTTAATCCCTCCGAGGCGTTTGGTTGTGACAAGCTCCCTGAGTCGGTGCGTGTCAATTGGTATCGCTACCGCCTGAAGGCATTCCTTAACGGGAAGACTTCTAGCAGAGGTGTGGAAGCGAGTCAAAGGATTCGGGGCAACTTCTCGCAGTACTGCCCTCCTGTTCTTCACGAGAATGGGACCGCAATCTTGGACCCCGCTTCCGTGGCGGAATCCCTCACGACCGCTTTCTCCTCATTATCTAGCCGGGATACTGCTCCGCCAGCATTCAATGCACGTCGTGATGGCGCAGAATGCCGCCGACTTGACTTTACCTCCAGAGGCGTAGAACCTTTCAACGACATGTTTAGTCTGAGTGAGTTGCGTTCCGCTCTTGCTTCGTGCGCAGACACTGCCCCTGGTCCCTATGATGTACCGTACGCCATGCTTGGACACCTGGGTGAGCGATGCATGGCCTTTCTCTTAGGTTTGTTCAACAGGATCTCGGTAGAAGGTATCCTCCCAGATTCCTGGCGAATCGCTACTGTGCTCGCTTTTCGCAACCCAGGAAGAGATCACTCTTCCCCGGCCAGATTCTGCACAATATCTCTAACTTCCTACATGTGCAGGTTGATGGAGAAATTGGTAAATGTTAGATTAGCCTTTTTCCTGGACAGCGGAGGCCATCTGTCTTCTGCACAGTGCGGCTTCCGCAAGTTCCACTCCATGTCGGATGCTCTGCTCCGACTGGAAAATACCGTCCGCGAGGCCTTCCTTTGTAGACGGCACTACGCCACGGTGTTTTTCGATGTGGAGAAGGCCTATGATACCGCATGGCGATACGGTATCATGGAGACTCTCCACACGATGGGGGCGAGGGAACGCCTCCCAATCCTTATATCTGAACTTTTGCGAGATCGTTGATTCCGTGTACAGGTGGGGAAAGCCTTCTCGGGCCCAATTGAGCAGGAAGAGGGTGTCCCGCAGGGAAGTGTCCTTAGTGTCACACTCTTTGCCCTGAGCATCAACGGCATCACCTCAGTGCGGCCGGAAGATGTTCTCGCTACGCTCTATGTGGACGACCTTTCGATCTCTTTTTGCGTAGCTCAGATGCCAATTCGGGAGCGTCGACTCCAACAGACATTGAACCGCGTCTCGCTATACTGAAGCGCACAGGCTTCGGTTTTCTTTAGCTAAGACTAAGGTGGTGCCGCCATCCACGGCTCCACCATGACCCAGACTTATTTTTCAATGTGGTGTGCTTGGAAGTGGTGGAATCGCACCGTTTCCTTGATCTTGTATTTGACTGATGCCTCACCGGGGAGGCTCATATTCGCAGGCTTTAGGGTCTCTTGTACCCGCGCCATGGATATTCTTCGTTCCGTGACGTTCAACGCTGGGCCGCTGATAGGGCTACTCTCTTACTTTTTTATCGATCCTTTGTTCGTTCGAAGCTCGACTACGGATGCGAGTTTTATGCATCCGCAGCTAAGCGTGTATTGAGGAAGGTGGACTCGATCCAGCACACCGGCCTTCGCCTTGTGACTGGTGCCTTCCCCACTTCCTCCATTGGGAGCTTACTTGTCGATGCTGGGGGTGCTTGGCAAAGAAGATGGGAGACAGTCGAGGGGAACTTAAAGTTGCTTGCCATTGCGCCGCGCCTGTTGCTATGGACCTACCCTCCAATGCCGCGACGGCTTCAAGTTGCTTTCTGTTGTCTCCGAATCGGGCACACTCGTGTGACGCATAGCCATTTGATGGAGCGCTCGCCTGCGCCCTACTGTGAAGACTGCGTTATCCCCCAGACTGTTCGGCACATTCTTGTTGAATCTCCCAGTCTGGGCGATCTTCGCACACGATACCTGTCCCGGTACCGGGACGATCGTGGTCGCTACCGCTTGTCCCTTGTACTCGGGAGGGGTTCGTGTACACTGACTTGTGGACCTTACGACTTTTTGGAGGAGGCCGGCCTCCTCCCCTTTATTTGACTGTTGTTGTTTTTTAATAGGTTACATGTTGCTGCGCCGGGGGAGGCGGGCTACCCCCGACACCGGAGTGCGCTTCCTCCTTGCTTTATTTTGTTATTTTTTTAGCCCTTGTCCTTTGTAGCGTTGTTATTTACATTTGTTTTTATGTTACTTGTTTCTTAATATAGCCTAGTAGTAGGCAGTGTCATGTACGGTGACTTGTGCCCAAGCAGGCAGTCCCCAGATGGGCTAAAAAACCCCCCCAAAATACCACTACGCTCACCCACACCCCTGTAAGGCTCCACTGGATGGCTTGGAAACAGTGGATCCTCCAAAGCCATCCAATCCACCTAGCAAGCCCAACCTCTCCCGATAAGTCGTTGGAAGTGACAAGGACAACATTGCCTAGAGTTCCTCCTCCGGGAAGCGTACCGCCATTCCTGTGAGAACCTTCTCTTCAAAGACGGTCCCTACATCTCCAAGCTAGGCCTGGAGGCCATATTCCTTCCTTGGAATTACCGTGGACTCCAAACCAACTGAGAGGAGCTTGGATCTTTGTCTCCTCCAGGAGACCATGCTGGGCACATGCCCACTGCCTATCCTCGCAGAGTAAAGGGCTTGTGACCCCACCAGCATGGGATGGGACTGGGACAGGAGGATACGTGATTTAGACCCATCATGATGTAGCTGAAAGCTTCTGTCAGTACTTTACCTCCAGAGGCAGAGAACCCTTCCATCACAGGTTTCTGTTAAGTGAGTTGCTTTATGCTCTTGCTTCATGTGCTAACACTGCTTCTGGTCCGGACAGTGTGCCACATGCCATGCTTTGACACCTAAGTACGAGAGGCATGGCCTTTCTGTTAGATTTGTTCAACAAGATCTGGGTAGAGGGTATCCTCCCAGACTTGGCGAATCACTACTGTGCTTGCTTCTTGCAAACTGGGGAGAAATGACTCTACCCCGGCTGGTTTCCGTCCAATCTCTCTAACCTCCTGCGTGTGCAAATTGCTGAAGAAATTCATACATGTAAGACTAGCTTTTTTCCTAGACACTGGAGGCCATCTTTCTTCCGCACATTGCATCTTCCCCAAATTCCACGCCATGTAGAATTCTTTGCTCTGATTAGAAACTGCTGTCTTTCTTTTGTAGATAGCACTATTCCACAATTTGTTTGTTTTTAGATCAGGAGAAGGGCTATGATACTGCATGGCAATATGATATCATGGAAACTCTTCACCTAATTGGGTGAGGGGACACCTCCTAAT
The DNA here is from genome assembly GCA_963969495.1 of Ceratothoa steindachneri. Taxonomy (NCBI): domain Eukaryota; kingdom Metazoa; phylum Arthropoda; class Malacostraca; order Isopoda; family Cymothoidae; genus Ceratothoa; species Ceratothoa steindachneri. The sequence continues at coordinate 57,267,462 of OZ018327.1, forward strand.
CTTTATTTCTCAATTTCTGCAAAATTATCAATTCCACATATGGATGGGGGGGAGAGCCCTCTTTGGCCCAATGGAGCAGGAAGATGGCATCCTGCCTGGAAGTATCCTAAGTGTTACACTCTGCCCTGAGCAAACAACACTACCACCTCAGTGCTGGTGGAAGATGTTCTTGCTACACTCTATGTGGACGACCTTTTGATCTCTTTTGGTGCAGCCCAGATCCCAACTCTGGAATGTCTGCTCCAACAGGCATTGAACTGAGTCTCTCGTTATGCTGAAGTGCACCGGTTTTGGTTTTCATTGGCCAAGACTAAGGTGGTGCACTTCTCCCGCCATCCACATATCCATTCCAACACAGACTTGTTCCTGAACAGGGTATGCTTGGAGGTGATGAATTCGCACCATTTCCTTGGTCTTGTTCTTGACTGACACCTCAACTAGGAGGCTCATAGTCGAGTCTTAGAATCTCTTGTACCTAAGCCATGGACATTCTTTATTTGTGATGTTAAGCACTTGGAGTACTAATAGGGCTACTCATCTTTCTACTGATCTTTTGTTTGTTCAAAGCTTGACTACAGATGTAAGTTTTATGCATCTGCATCCGAGCATGTATTGCGGAAGGTAGACTCGATCTTCCACACTAGTATCCATCTGGAGACCAGTGCCATTTCCACTTGCCTCATTTAAAGCCTATTTGTACATGCCGGGGAGATGCCACTCACTTGTGGCATTGCTACAACCTTCAAAAAAATATCTGTTCTCCCTATGATGAAGACGTTACACCCCTCCACATGAAAATCTAAATAACACACTGAATACCCCCTCCAGTCTCCACCCCTAAAACATCCATCGCTTCCCTCATTCATCGTGGAACATCTTTCAGTGTAACTTCATTAGCAGACTTCTGCAATGGCCACCAGATGCAGCAGTGTCCCTAGTGCCGCCAAGTTTGACTGAAGCAAACTCTGGGGCAACCAAGTATAGAATCAAGGCTACCTTTACCCTCTCCCTTCTACACCCAATACACACCCAAGCTATTTCATGGGTGTCAGTCTAGGATGCTCAATCTCTATGGCAACTTAGACCTTCACATAGTATGGTTGGAATTGAACCCTGCACCATGGGGTTCCAAGCATGCCAATCATAGTTGAGGGGGGCTTTTCTTGCGTTTGTTTACCTTGGGCTTGATGCTCTCAGCATATTTTTACTTCCACTGACTTCATCACCTTATGAATCCCTTTTAGCAAATTGTATGATGAAAATTCCCTCATTGTTTTTTATCTGCTTTTTCTAATAAATAAATTTTCACTTTTGGAATCCATTAGCAACTTCGCCCCACATATTTGCTGGTTCTCTAACTTTCGTACAGTAGGGAGATGTATATTGCTAGGTCATTTAAGGTAGGTTGGTGCTGGCCAGTCTTACAGATTCCAGGGCATTTGACTTTTGGGATTATTATATAGGAGAGCCCCAGCTCACTGTAGCATGATTATATTTCATACACATTTAGCTTCACTGTATGTGCCGGATGGTTTATACCTTCTTAACCCCCCTGCATTATTGGGTTCTCCCTTTATTGTGAATGTTGGGTAGGTTTTGGTGAGTTGTGCATCCACCTAGTCCAGTGTGCACTAAGTAGTCTCCTCTTGAGGTTCCTCAGGCTTTATACCTTTCCTGCATCTTCACTTTGTGAGTCTCCTCATGAACCTCCTTACAGAGCTACCCTCTTAATCTTTTCAAGTGTGGATAAAGGCCCCTTACTGACGACCTGGAGATTCACATAATGATCAGAATGACAAATCTTGGAAAGCATTAAGGCAGCAAGGGGTGGCCTTTATTGGAGAGGAAGGAGTAGGAACAAAGGTATTACTTTGTTTTGCCGCCGACCAGTGAATCGGGAATCCTTCTGGCCCAAGGGGGGTGGGTACTACCCCCCCCCCCCCTCCCCCTTGTGTGAGTAAAAGAGGAAGAGACTGTTGTTGTGATTGACTATATGTGTGGCAAGAGCTGTGTGAATGCTAGGCATGGAAGTTAACACTTTATTCCTCTAGGGTTGCAAGAGCTCCCCTTCTTACATGTCATTTTCTCCTTTTCTTTTTTTTTTAAAGAAATGACTTTTAAAAATGTTTTTTGGAGGGGGCATTGTCGCAGTGAGAGTGACTCTTATTCCTGCCAAAATTCTGTGTCTATTGAGAGATTAATTCCTGCATGGTCCTTCAAACTGAAATCAATCCTCATAATTTATATTTCAATCTCATTTAGCCAAGACACTTTTGTCCCTAGGTCACAGATACGATGTTATTGTATCACATTTGATATCAGTCCCCCCCCCCCTCCCACAATAATCTCAATTGTTTACTTGTGCATTATTTGCCTATGTTTATAGTTTAAACCAGAATGCATGCCTAGAAGTCCAGTGTATGTTGTACCTTAATATTGTATCATTTTTTTTTTATTTTTATCAAATCTCTTTGTTGCATTTTTTTCAGGCTGGTATAAGAAACACTGATAATGCGAGAGTGGTAAGATTGTCATCATCCGTTTCCCTTGGTTTGCTTACTTAGCTGCTTGCAGTTTTCTCATACTTCTTAAATCAGTTTTGTTGTGCTTGTTAGATATCCTCATTGTACTTCTTAATGGTTTTTATGGAAGAGTTGCATGTCTTCTAGTCTCCTTTGTGGCTCCTCAGTTTTTGTTGTTTAAAGATGTTTTCACTGCTAATTTTATCATCTACAAACCACATTCCTGTTAGTTTCCATTTGGAAATAACCTTTGTATTTGTTCATTACTACTAACCTAACCCTTTCTTCATGAGGCTTTAAAAAAAAATAATAGTTTTAAATAATATTAATAATGGTAATATCATCTCACCCTTTCTTCATGAGGCTTTTAAAAAAAATTTCAATAATACAGTTTTAAATAATAAGATTAATGTTTGGATATAAATGAATCCTCCATCTTGCATGTCCAATTCTATTGCCAAACACCAAAGTGACTAAGTTCCTTAAATAAGCCTTATGCAGTTGGCTTGGGCAACTCGCGATGAGGCCACCATAAGCACATAGAAAGACGTCCCCTGAAAGTGATAGATTGTATGAAAGGTAACATACAGTGATAGATACAGTGTGTCGTGAGGTACAATTACACTATATTAAGTGAATTTGTGAAGGTTCTGTTGGAAATCATGATATATGATTCAGAGTCATATTCACTTATATGAAAATTAAAGGGATAGATCTCAATGCAAATCCAAGAATCATGAGATAAGTGTTTTAGATGAGTGATCTGTTTTGGTGGGTCAAAAATGTAGAGGTAAAGAATTAGCTCTTGTAATATATCTCTTATCTACTCAATTATAGTTATATTGTGAAGAGCAATAAACAACGCTCACCATACGTGATGTGACCTGTTAGATGAGGCAATAAGTATCATGATAAAAGTGTTAGTAGGGGTTATAAATAGAGTATTATATATACACTTATTATAGTTGTTGTGGCAATAGATTTGTTTAAGTAAGTCTTTGTTAATCTTCCTAGAGTGGGTGACAGGTGTAGACTGACTGGGTATTTCTACATAACCTTGAGCGGCCACCTATCAAAGTATCGACCACAAAACTATATTAGCTGCAACAATTGATCGCATAATTACACCTCTGTTAAATGGTATCTTTATAATAGTGTACAAAAGTGAATTTGGAGAAGGGTTAGTATTTTGGCGCATTTCTTACCACAGATTGCTGACATCTGATTCATATTTCAGTGGAGGCTTATAATTTAATGTGGAAATCTTCTGAACCAGAGATCTTACCTAACTTAACCTAACTCAATTTCATTCATAGTTGAGAGCAGTTAGGTAAAGAAAGGCCAGATAAATGCAAGTGTGTGGTATGAGAATGCAAGATAAACCAGTTAGTGAAACATGTATAGATACAGTGTGTAATTGAGGCTACTAAGGCATATAAAAAAGGATATCTAAACTGTTTTGTCTGAAAAGTGGCATCTGACCAAGTGCCAAGACAGGGTTTTCTCAGACATCCAGCACTTGTATATTTGTAGGTTTTGTCTTAGTTGTGGCGGCAATGTTTCCCCTAGTGAAATTGCATCTTTACCTTGTGGTTCCAAGAAGTACAGTGGTGGGTGGTATGGCATGAGAGTGGAAGGGTTATCCAACATCCTTTCTTATCCTTTTAATCTGACACTGGGAATTGAGGAGTGTGGAATGTAGTGGGGGGGAAGAGAGTTAGTCACTGTGTTTAAAATAGGGTGAGTGCAGATATCCTCATACTGTGAGACCAACATGAAAGTTTGTTTTAGGATGGAGTGACTAAAATGCAACTAGATGTGGTAGGAGTAGTATTTGGCAGTGCTTTTGAGTGAGAAGTGATGATGCATTGATTGGGTATGAATGCAGGAGCTCAAGAATTATGTGGGTAAGCTGAGATTTGTGAGAGTGAAACTATATGGTTGTAGTGTATGGACCCTGTAATGGTAGTGAACCTGAAAAAGAGGTTTTGGAATGAGTGGTAGATAGAATAGGAATGGTTATCGATTGATGGTTGTAAGAGCTATGAATGGATGGGTAAGTGCTAGGAGGAGAGAGGGGATAACTGGATGTTTTGGTACACCCATAGAGAATGGGAACATGGTGGCGAGGTTGTTTGCTGAAAGAAACTTGTGTGGCAAACCTTACTTTCAGGACAAAGCTGGGTAAAGGAGAGGGGGGGGAGGTAAGAATATGAATGATCTGTGACTAGTAAGAAAGAATATGATGCACAAGGTATTTTTATGTGAAAGCTGTTGCAGGTATGAGTGTGTAATTATATTAATCACATAATTGTGCTATGTAAGGTTAAATTAGTCAGTGTGTGGAGATGTGAGGAAGGTGGAAAAAAAGGAAGAATCAAAGGTGAGAAGTTGTTAAATCAGATAGAAATGAAAGTGTATGCGAGAATGTTTGTGGGTAAGAGAGAAGAAATAAGTGTGTGAATTTTAGAAGGTATGGCAGTACATTCTGAGAAGATTAGAGCATTAGTAAATGGTAAGGCTTTGAGTGTGGAATGTGCCGTGTAGCTGCATAAGATTATGCTGGTTCCAACATGAAGTGTGTGAATGAGATTCCGAGGTGGTATGGGCGTGTAAGAAGAATGGATTGAAATAGTCATGTGAAGAGAATGTATGACAGTGTCAGGGTGGGAGAAGCATTAATTGTGTGAATGAGTGTCTGAGGGAGAGAGAGGAGGGATATGTGTGTATGGTGGGAGTTTGTGAAGGCACACACATGTGGCCTTTCAGCATAGGAATGAAACCTGAAGGAGTGAGTTGCTACACAACATAACCACCCCTTGGGTTGGGCTAAATTGATGTGCGACTTTGTGCTTAATAGGATATAAAGGTGGAGGTATTGGTATCTATCCACATTACAGGAAACTGGTAGTGAAAGGGGTATATGTGGGTATGCTATAGCTTGAATGAGAAAATATGTGATAGAGAAAAACTGAGACATACTTGCAAATGCTGCAGATTTTATGTTGGATAGATGTAGAGGAATGCATGCAAAGAAATGAAATGAGTGAATAATCTGAGTAAAAATGGAAGCATTTAAACACAAAGATGTGAAGCAGGAGCCAGATGGTAACAGGAAGTGAGAAATGGAGAAATAGTGGTGTGCAAGGATGTCAAAAGTAGATGGTAAGAGTACTTGGATGAGTTGTATAATGTGGGTATGGAAAATGATGTGAATATGACTAACTTTTTAGGTGTAAACTATGTGCTGCATCAGGGTATGGAAGTGGGTGTGTTGTGTTCAGAGAGATTAGAAAATGTGGAAGGCATTTAGATTAGATTATTGAGATGCTAAATAGTGGTGGTGATTACACCTAACCAAAGACCAAGCTCTCCCACTCATCACAGGCCAACTCTTCCACTCACCATAAACCCAGCTCTCCCATTCATCACAGACCAACTCTCCCACTCACCACAAACCCAGCTCTCCCATTCATCACAGACCAACTCTCCCACTCACCACAAACCCAGCTCTCCCATTCATCACAGACCAACTCTCCCACTCACCACAAACTAAGCTCTCCCACTCATCACAGTCCAAGCTCTCGCACACCACAAACTAAGCTCACCCACTCACCACAGACGAAGCTCTCCCACTCACCACAGACGAAGCTCTCCCACTCACCACAAACCAAGCTCTCCCACTCATCACAAACCAAGCTCTCCCACTCATCACAGAAAAAGCTCTCCCACTCATCACAAGCCAAGCTCTCCCACTCACCACAAACCAAGCTCTCCCACTCACCACAAACCAAGCTCTCCCACTCATCACAATCCAAGCTCTCCCACTCACCACAAACCAAGCTCTCCCACTCACCACAAACCAAGCTCTCCCACTCACCACAAACCAAGCTCTCCCACTTACCACAAACCAAGCTCTCCCACTCACCACAAACCAAGCTTTCCCACTCATCACAAGCCAAGCTCTCCCACTCACCACAGGACAAGCTCTCCCACTCACCACAGGACAAGCTCTCCCACTCATCACAGAAAAAGCTCTCCCACTCATCACAAACCAAGCTCTCCCACTCACCACAGAAACCATCCAGTTTAGCCATCAAATCTCTCAAAAACTACAAAGCCCACAGACCCTTACAACATATCAAACATCCACCTAAAACACCCTACGAAACAGGGATCTCATCCATCCTAGACATTTTCAACCAATCCTCCGGCAACTATACCATTCCCTCAGTCTGGAAAACGAAAAATCATACCAATAGTGAAAACTAGGTAAGCCCTGGATGCAACCATACTCATATTAAGCAATTTCACTACTGTACACAAAAAAAAAACCTTGAAAAACAAACACAAGAATAGTTCCAAGCATAGTCTTCTCTCAACACTTAACCAACCTCTGCAGCATATTTTCTCTGGGTTCAACAAACAGCCTCTGCTCCACAATCTTAGCAGCAATTAATATAAACAAAACTTTCTACCCAGTACCTAAACATATCCTAGCACATAAAATCCTGAGCACCAACCTAACTAACAAGAACAAGTTATGCACAAATCATATGTAGTCAGAATCCTCTAAGGTAACCATTCTCTCTTCCATACTTTTCAACTTATCCCACCCTGGCATTCCCCAACAACAAACCCCAATTATCCAAACGACTCCACAGACATCTTGATAACAACACATCCCAAAATCAATACAGCAACTACATTAATTACACAAAATTGAATAACAGCATCCTTCCTCAAATTACCAGTGACTCTCCACACTGAATGAACAAGTCCTACCTTTACATAAACCAAACTTCCACCCTTCTGCGGGTCAGACTTAAGACTCGCATGACCTTCAAATATAACACCACAAAGAAGCTCTTCCTAAAAACATGCCAAACATTACCCTTGGGCAAGAGTCACTAATAACACTATACAAACTATTCAGCCACACCTCCATCAAGTACAGCATCAGTGTACACAAGCTCCAAGCTGTACAAAATTATTACAGGGTGTACTTAAACCACTCCACTCCCACACTTACATGCAGAAACCAAAATACTGCCAATTGGAGTACACCTAGACATGTTAGGAACTCCCTATTTCAGCTGAGCACTAAACCAATCCCATCCCAACCACAACCATAAAAAAAAAACCACCACCACCCAGACTCAAAAACGAATCTCCACCACACTGGTACCAATAATCAAACAATAACCTTCTCCTTCCTTCCTAAAGCACAACTTAAAAGACATCTACACTCCTACAAAACATTATAAATAAACCATCTAAAATTAGAGGTATCCCTACACACTACACAGACTAAGCTTCACCCAAACTAAGATCAGATCGCTCTTTCTATTCTCCAACAATACAAACACAGAGCTTGCCCCACTGCCCCAACACTGTGCATCAGATGTAACCAAGATCAAGATGACCCTAAACATCATCCCCATGAGTGCCCTAATCTTACAAGCATCATACTCATTTAACTGAGTGTCCTGTGACCCCTTCCCCCCTGGGATCTGGTTGTGTTCCTGGGTACCATGTGCTTACCTGGAGAGAGTTGGGAGCCCAGAAAGTAAGCATTAAGTGATTTATGGATATTGGGTAAGTGCGGCGAAATGTTACGGGGGTTTGTTTTAAATGTCACCAATTCTTTTTGTTCCAAGGCTGGCATTACGGATCGCGAGTTACATCGTCAGGCGAGGACTATTCTTCTCCAGATGGGGTCTTTCTTCCAGGTAAGGCGGGGAGCGGGGGAAGGATGTCCATTTTTAGGCATTTGCAGATGTTTTTTTTTTTTTTAATGGCATTGGTTTTACCACTGATCTGTACTATCACTTTAGGTGACTTTTATTTCTGTTTTGGGGACCTACTGATTAATGTGGTATCCGAACCAAAAGTATATTCAGTGTATCACAGGTGCCAGGAGGGCGACCTGAGTCAGGGTTCCATCCGACCACTAACCACACCCTATGTGGCTTAACTTCATTAAAATTGGAAGCGGTTGGAGCTCGGTTGATTGACTGCTGCTAATGTAGAGATGAAAGAGATAATGAGAGAAAGCAATTGCTTTTTTTTTTAATTAAACTAACATAAAGAACAGCATGACATGCTCATGAGCCTGAGGGCACTGGGGGTAGCTCTCGTTTGGGAGAGGGTGGAGAGATGCACGTGTCTTTTTTACACTAACCAGTGATCGGGTAGGAACCTTGATCATGCTGGGGGTTGGGGAACCCATTCCTCATCAGTGGGATGTTGAAACAACTACCCATCAGTGCCGTGAAGACAGGAGAGGAAAGATAATGGTGTTGTGATTGGCTATGTGTGATGACATAAGATTTACCTACCTCCATTGGGGTAAACACTCCCATTACAGCAATCCAATAATGAGTGGCCGGACCAGTTTGCTGACATGTCCACTTTTACTTGGATTGAACCTGTTACCTCACCATGGAAATCCAATACCATGTCTACTAAGTCATAATAATAATGAAATTTTGTTGCATCTCCATCAACAAACATAGAGGCAAAAGCAATTGCAATGCTATTTGATTGGATCTAAAAGAGGCTGTTCAAATAAAATGCCAAATATTCCTAATTTTAGGAATACAAATTTTGATGCTTTATTATAGTAAAATGAGGCCACTCAACTCAAGAGGATTCACACCCATCCTCCACTAAAACCAGCCTCCCCCTAGCCACCGGTATGACCATTTTCCATAATGTGAAATGATGTGTGCCTCCACAAAGTTGTTAGACTCACAAGGAGCCTCCCCCTCTTCCCTGTAGGTGGTTGTGAGGTCATCTTCCACTTAAAGCTACCCCCTTAAAGGAGCTTTGGCTCCTACGCTCCCACCCAAGGCTGGAATCTGTGGCTCGGAGATGGTCGATCCTCCAAAAGAGGACCCCCCTCCTTCGAAGAAGCACCGCATCTCATCCTTGCTAGGCCTGGAGGACATATTCCTTGGAATTTCCCCGGACTCTGTACAAACTGGTAGGAGCTGGTAAATGTTAGTCTTTTTCCTTGATGAAGGCCACCCATCCTCTGTATAGTGCGGTTTCCGTAAGTTCCACTATGTCGGATGCTCAGCTTCCACTAAAAAATGCCATCCGCAAGGCCTACCTTAGTAGGCCGCACTACACACACTTTTTTTTATTTGGAGAAATCCTATACTGCCTGACGATACCCTATCAGGGAGACTGCCTAGTGGAGGCGGGGGGGGGGGGGCTTCGACTGTTTAGTTGTTAATTTCTGTGACATCAATTCCATGTACCGGTGGGGGAGGGGAGCCCTCTCTGACCCAATAGAGCAGGAGGAAGGCCTCCCACAGGGAAGTGTCGCGCTCTACCCTGAGCATCAACGGTATCACCTCGGTGTTGTCGGGGGATGTTCTTGCTATGCCTTACAAGGACAATCTTTCAATCTATTTTGTGCGGCCCAGATGCCAGTGGTGCCTCTGGTTCTGCCCAGGATGGCACAACCTTTGTCTATTTGTCACCACATCTCTGCTCCTACAACTTCCACAATGCCAGGAGTATTGCTTTCGGTCTTTTTAGGGCACACTTCTTGTCACCCTGGATTTGTGCCAGTGTACACGGATGGTTCCAAGTCCCAAGAGGGGGTCAGATTCCACGCCATATCCCTCCTGCCACATTTTGCTTGAATCCCTTTAACTGGGGTAGCTTTGTGAATAGTACCTATCCCGGCACCATTATAAACATGATTGCTACTGTTTTTTCCTCATGCTGGGTCCTGCTGCTTCTCACCAATGGTGTGATAGAGTTTTCAGAGGTGAGTCTGCAGCTGCCCCCTCCTGGGGCATCTGGGCATACCTTATTACTTTTGTTAGTTTGTTTTTTTTAAATTGCCAAAAAATGGGCTTATCTTTGTAAATTTGGTTGCTATCCCCTATGTAGGAGCTAGCAAAAGGTATCCTAATTTAAAAAAAAGAAACCACAAAGGCATCTCCCAGGGTGCCTTCCTCTCACCTCTACTGTTCAACTTGTTCACCCCCAACATTCTGCAACCACTCACCAAATAATCTGAACAAATGTCTATGCAGAGGACATATCAATAACAGCACAATAAAATATATAAACACTAGAACATAGGTTTACATAAAATCGACTGACATCCTCCACCCTCAAATCATGTGATACTATTCACACCAGAGTACCATGAATAAAAAAAATATACACCCAGAAATCACCCTGGAGGATTTCCTCCTAGAAATCACACTCAGCACTCACATGACCTTTGCTTCACATATAATTAATATAACAAGGTCCCAATGGAACTCGTCTAAAAGCTCAAGCAAACATCATTTTGGGGACAATAGAAGTCGCAAATTTTATTATACAAACAATTCAGCCACAGCATCAGCTTAGCACCCAACAATGTCTAAAGGAAATGCAGATAGGCTCCAAAAAGTAAAAATAAAACAAAACTCAAAATTATTTGTGTGAGCTGTTCTGTTGTACTCTTATAAGTGTTCTTCATAGAGATTTTGGTGTCTTATATTAGGTTGAGGAATAAGTTTTTGCATTTTTTTTAATGTTGTGTTGATTTAAGTTTTGTTGATGTGATTTGTGCACATATTAAGAAAGAATAAATAATGAGAGCAAAATTTGCAAAGGTTAGGCTACGTCTCTTACCAGCATAGACTATTAGGCTTTTGCTTAGGCTACGTCTTGAAGTTGAGTAATAAGTCATTGCGATTTATTTAAAAGTTGTATAAATTTAATTTTTGTTCTGTACCCTCAAAATGGAATGTCAAGTTGAAAGAAAGGTGCATTTTCGACTCTTGTTGTTATTCATTTTCAATCGAGACAGGAACAATGCAAATGCAGCCAAAGCTCGTCACGATATTTGTGCTGTGTACAGAGAAAATGCTTTATCAGAAAGGACAGCTCAATGGTGGTTTTCACGTTTCAAAAATGGTCATTTCAATCTTAATGATGAAGAATGTTCTGGTTGCCCCATTAAGTTGGATGAAGATCAATTGAACGACCTCCTTCATGAAAATTCTCGTTAATCGACTAGAGAATTGGCTGTACAACTGGTGTGTGATCAGAAAACTATAGTGAATCACCTTCATTCGATGGGGAAAGTTCAAAAAGTCAGTGCATGGGTTCTGCACGCTTTGAGCGAAAGCAACAAACTTCAACGCTCCACAATTACCGCAGGTTTGCTTGCTTGTCACAAGGCTACTCGTGGATATAAGGACAGATTTATTCACCGCATCATCACTGGCGACAAAAAGTGGTGTGTTTATGTCAACGTGAACCATCAAAAACAATGGCTTAGTCCCAATTTAAAACTACTCCTGCTATTAAAGCAAGGACTTCATCCACGAAAGACGATGCTGTGTGTGTGGTGGGATTGTGAAGGCATCATTCTTTATGAGCTCCTGGCAAACAATGAGATTGTCAATGCAGAACTCTACATTCAACAAATGTATCGACTCGCCAAAGCTATTCGTGAAAAGCGACCTCATCAACGTTATGGAGTCCTTCTGCAACACGACAATGTTCGTCCTCACATTGCTAATATGACGTAAAAGATGCCATCCAAACGCTTAATTAGGAAATCCTGCCTCATCCTCCATATTCGCCAGACTTGGCTCCATCGGATTTCCATCTGTTATGATCATTCTCCAACAATTTGCGCTGCGTTTCATTCAATACTGATGTGGAATTAAGAATCTGGTTAGACGAATTCTTCGAGTCAAAATCCAGAGATTTTTATTGCAGAGGCATCGAAAAACTAGTTGAACGTTGGGAAGAAGTCATAAATAACAATGGAGAATACATTATTGATTAAATTGCATATTTTTATCAATTAAAACTGAAGTTTTTCTAAAATTGTTAATGGTAATGAATAAATTTGATAAAACCGCAAGAACTTATTCCTCAACCCATTACCTTACTTACTCCTTTCTTGCTACTTCTGATATCTAGATCTCTAGTGTTATGATCTTTAATGTCTTTTCCCTGAAGGTCCAAGATGATTACCTGGACTGTTTCGGCAATCCTCTAGTCACTGGGAAGGTTGGTACAGATATTGCTGAAGGTAAATGCACTTGGCTGGCTGTTGTGGCACTTCAGCGGGCAACCACTAGTCAGAGGAAGGTTATGGACGAACACTACGGCAATGGCGAAAAAGAGAGTATAGAGAAGATAAGGGAACTATACAAGGTAAGTTTACTCTCCTATTGGTTGGTTTTTGATCCGAAAACTTCAATCTAGACTCACATTTGTTAGGTTGATGGATGAGTTGGGTACCAACAGTTTTATTTGTGTTTTTTTATGTTTGATATTGAAACTAGTTTCAAACCTGTTAGACCTAGCTCTCTCTAGCCTAGTAACAAAGTTATTGGATTTCCATACTGTTTTGGGTTGAATCCAAGCGGGCGCAGTTGTCCATCCCCGAAGAAAACTAACATGCTCCTAGGTGGATCCACAGGTTGCTAAGGAGAAGATGTGTGCCGTGCGTGGTTGTGGGAGGTCTGGGCTTTGATTGCATCTGGTTCATGTTGGTGTTGAAACAATGTTCATTCTGCTTGTATTGTTGTAGTATAGTGGAGTGGTTGGATGCATCTGGTGCATGTTGGCGTGTAAGGTTTATTCTGTTTGTATTGTTGTAATCTAGTGGAGTGGTTGGACGCATCTGGTGCATGTTGGCGTGTAAGGTTTATTCTGTTTGTATTGTTGTAGTATAGTGGAGTGGTTGGACGCATCTGGTGCATGTTGGCGTGTAAGGTTTATTCTGTTTGTATTGTTGTAGTATAGTGGAGTGGTTGGATGCATCTGGTGCATGTTGGCGTGTAAGGTTTATTCTGTTTGTATTGTTGTAGTATAGTGGAGTGGTTGGACCTGAGAAAGGATTACTCATTTCGTAACGTTCAGTACTTGTGTTAATAGGGCTATCGCTTTGTTTTATCGTTACTTTCTCCGTTCAAAGGCTCTCCCGATAGAGAGCTGCCTTGTTGATGCCTAGTGTGGATGCCACTTGCTCTTCGGCGTACACATTGCACTATGCGTTTGTACGTGCGAGCCTGGTCTCTCTCTCTCTCGCTCGCGCTAACTGCTGTAATTTTATCGGGGCCGACATCGACGCTGCGTATATCATCGAGAGCCTCTTATCCTAGCTTAAGTCTTTCAGATTTAAGGCAAGGGAACTCTGATACCGCCTCTGGTTCTGCCTACGACTCCACTCAGGAGGGTACCAGGCTTTACCGTTTTTCGCCAGGCCTCTACACTGCGCTTGCTTTCGAACTTGTAGGAGCACACGCTGGACCCATGTCAGTATATACAATTATGGATCCGAAGAGGGGGTTGGCGTTCTCAGCATTGTTTGCAGCTGGCGTGGCTTTTTCAGTCGCTGCATTTGCTTTCACGCTAGAAATGGTTGCAATACACCTCGGTGCGGGAGATTACACGTCGTGCTCAATTCGAAGATCGGATTGTGATTTTTAGTGACACATTGAGCGCCTTGAGGGCCCTCGGGGTAGTGGAAGCTCCGCCCCCCCCCCCTACTCTTGTTTGCAGTATCTGTGACGAGTCAAAAGGATGTCGAGCTTGCCCTCCGTTTGTCTCCTGGACATTGTAGGATTGTGGGAAATGAGCGCCCCAAACAGTCTGCAAAGACTGGGTGATCGGACCAGCGTTTCGTTATTCTCCATTCTGACTACTAGGCAGGAATCGAGTCAGCCATTCGGGCTGTATGGCAAAAAAGATGGGAGACGGCCGACGGGTATCTAAAGTTGCGTGTCATTGCGTCACATCTTTTCCCGTGGACCCACCCACAATGCCTCAATGGCTTTAGATCGTTTTCTGCCTCCTCCGAAAATGGGTAGATTTATGGGCCCTTTGATGGTGCACTCCCATAGACCTTACTCTGACGACTCTTTGCCCCTTCCCCTACATTGTCCACCACATTCCTGTAGAATGGCCCAGTCTGTAGATGTTGGTGTGCCTTGCCTATCACGATGCCGGGACTCCGTTGTCGCTACCACCCTAATTGGAAACCTTTTTGTCTTGGAATGCTGCCCTCTATTGTATTTAGCTCTTTGGGGCGCATGCCCGGGCGCTTGATGGATCGGGTCTTATTCCGGCAACCCAGCAGGGCAGTACCTTGCATAACCTGTTGCACTAGCTACCTGGAGCACCTGAGTGCGAATTAGTGAAGCCTACCACTGGGTTGACTTGAACATTCTGATAGGGCCGTGGTAAGTTGTTGGTGCTTTTCCTCCTTTTTTATCCCTTTTCTCTATGACTATTCCCTCAACCTTTTGTCTAGGCTTAAAGACCTGACCACCCACCTCATGCCCTGTCAGAAGAGAGGCCTTGGAACCTCTCTAAGCCACGCCCTAAAACGCCTGCAAATTGCAAGATACCAGGCCTTGAGGGGACTTTGGCGTTGGGGCGTAAATCATGGGATCGGTTTTGCCCTAATAACCACCTTCCCTGTGGCCGTTCTTGGGTGCATAAGGCTCTACTGCTTATGGTGGGTGGGCTTTACTGCTTATTGGCTGCCAGGCCAATTAAAAGTCCCGGGGGCCGGTCTCTGGGTCTGCCACAACAGATCCTGACCATCCTGTAGAGGATTATTACATCTGGGTAAGGATATCCACCCTGTCGCGCTCCCTCTCTGGCTGCCCAGTTGGGAGCTGCGATCTTTGGGGAAGGAACAGGCACTGGAGAACTGCTGGTCGGTCTGTGTCCAGGAAGGACCCCTCAAAAGTCCGAAACCCCGAGATGGAATATAGCCCCCGAACACCCCTTTTTTGGGAGGGGGTGCAATTGTCAAAAGCTTAGGAAATTTCCATGTGTTGGCGGTTTTTCCAAAGTCTTGAGCATTTCGTACTACGTCACTTGGCCCCGTAAGGGTCACAGTGATTTGCCTTCCTTGTCGCCGTGCTGACGGGACTCAGCTCCCCGTCGGGCCTCAACTTATCCTCTCTCCCTTCCTTCGTTACCCCTTAATCTCCGTCTCCTGTACCAATTCTCTCTCATTGTGGCCCTGCCCTTCCTTCGTCCCTTTACAATCACCTTTTCTTTACCCCTTTTGTGACCCCTTCTTCTCCTGCCCATGGACCTCTTCGATCACGAGGTCCATGGACAAAAACTTGCTTTATGCAAAGCACTAAATGGGTGCGCTCAGTCAGCGCAAAAAATACTTAATTGAGCCGGCGCTCATTTTACTAAATCATCTCTCAGTTACCCCGGGGCAGTCTCTCTTTTTTTCGCGCGTTAAAGGGAAGGTACCCTCACTCTCATTGAGTGTGGTGGAGCAGGGGTGGGAGAAGAGGTAGCTGGCGTTTGGCTAGATCTGTCTCGTCCTCGTGTTCTCCTTCTCGCTAACTACGAACCAGGCAGAAAGACAGCTGGGGTCTCTAAAGCGCCCCACACAGGTCTCGGCTCCATACTCCTAAATGAGAGCAACCAGCGTACCTTAGAAACTGGAAAGAAGGGAAAAGAAATTACCCCTTGCTTGCTCCTTAATGGTGTTATGTATCTCCAGCTCCATATATACATAGGTATATACCACACACCTGGCTTTCATCCAGCTCCGCTTGTTTGTGTGCACTCAGGTTCTACTATATGGTTATTCGGTCCACTGATGACGGCATGTTGGCCAAGGATACCATGATCATCAAAGCAAAGCACTAGCTAGCCTGATTGGTAAAGAAGCGAAGGTGAATCGTTTCTCCGACGGGAGCCTTCTGGCGAATGCGTGGGACCCCTCCGAGGCGGCCCTGATTAGTGCCCTTCGGACACTTGATGGCACGCCAATGAGTGTGACGTCGCACTCTACCATGAACTTAGTGAAAGGAGTGGTTTATGCAAGTGAACTCATGGACTACTCCATAGATGGTATCACCTAAGAGCTGGCTGACCATGGAGCGGTCATGGTGGAACGTATGATGAGAAAACAGGGAGGGACCTCGAGACCCAACCCTACACTTCGTCACGTTCGACTGTGACAAGCTCCCTGAGTCAGTGCGTGCCACTGGCGAGGAGGTGCTACTACTGCCACCGCTTCGGCCATACGAATCGCTTCTGTAGACGTGCAAAGTTGGGGTTACCCGAAATCGGTGTGAGTTGCTCCAAGGCTGTACACTTGTGTGCGTCACGTCAATAGGGGTGGAATTTCAAAATGAAATGATGTTAACGCGCAACTCTTTATTCTGTTCCTCTTCCAACAGAAACAAAATGAGAGATTTCTTTTTGATTGGACGATATCTTCGTGTCGCGCAGTCACCATACTTTTCTTCATGTACGGGAGAAATTGCGTCATATTACACCAATCAGTAATCAGTGCTCGAGTTCGTCAGGTGCTATTCGACAACGTGTAGGAGGCATTGCAGCAAGGCCTCCGACTTCGTGCGAGGGTTCTTAGTGAAATCCTGCACCAGAGCGACCCCTCGTTCCGCGGCGTCGTTGGTGACGAGAAAGCCACCTACTCGCCTTACCCCGGCCTGCTGGTATATGGGGTTTGTTCCCCACAGGGCAGGATCGACGTCGAGGAACCCTTTGTCGATTTCCAGCAGATCCAGGAATTTCTCGGTGTTTTTCGTGACGAAGTCAGCCTCCTCGATGTAAGCCTTGGGTGGAGGTTCCTCTGATGCCTCCACGCTTCAGAGGTTGGCAACAACATTCCGCAAGACCAACTGTCACTTCTGACAGGTACCACATGTGACGTCCCAACGCTTTCAGCCCTGACTCTGATCGCCTTGTTAGTCTCTTTCGCGAGGGCTTTGTAAAGGTCAAGGTCGTTTCTTGGGCCTTTTGCTGAACACGCAGCTGAGAACTACGCTCTAATGTAGTAGCGTACGATGAAGACGCAGAAATTGCCCAGCTTTGGAGGAACTGCGCCCTTGACTGCGTGTGAAGTGGACGGCCGCTGTTTGTTGTATTCTGCGAACTGAGGCGCGAAGATCCACATTTTCACAGCGCAAATCGCTCTTGCCATCCATCGACCCCGATGGACTGCTCCCGGCTTGTGGAAAGAGATCTTCTTGCGTCCATGAGGGGTTCTACCAAGGAACACAACGGCTAGTTCTAGCAGTTCCCGGTAGTCGTCACGTGGGTGGTACTGTCGGAGGTAGCCTTGGCAGAGTTTGAGGACGTCGTCTACCCAGTCCTCCTTGAGCTCTTCGTTTGCTGTCCTTTACTAGTCTTGATCAACAAACTGCCAGAACTCTGGGAAACGGACAAAGGCAACGATATCTGGACTTTGAGATGCTTCTGGGATGAGGTGTACAAAACAGCTTCCAGCACATGTTGGCGACAGGCCAGATGCAGCAGATCTCGACCAAGGATTTACTGCAGTCGAACGCACGTACACTCCACTCTTGGATCCCGTATTCGTCGTCGTTGTGTCAAAACACAGCGCTCGAATTCGATCGGATATAATGGAATGGATAGTGTTTGCCGTCAGTGATGGGAACTGCGAGGATCTTCCCCACGCCTTCTCCAGAAACGAGGATCGGCAGTTGGTCCACAACGCCTTCGTTTGTGAGAGGGCATAAGTTTTCCATCCCAGTGGAGTGTGAGCGGTACATCAGGAACAAAGTTTACTTTCAGCTCTGCAGCCGTTTCCTGGCGATGTCTTCGCTGCCGATTGATCGTGCTTGCGCTCAACGATAATTCTCCAGTGTTCGCTCGATAGCTCTGCGAATGGAAGCAGCACGTATGCAGCTTGACGGTCACTTATGTTGGTCTGGTCCAGAGCAACAGTAATTTGCGGGGATATGAGTTTCTTTTCCGATGGTGCACTGCGGGATCGTTTTGGTGGAGGAGTTACTATCACGCCTTTCTTTTCAGAGGAAGCAAGCGAGCTCGAAGGCTCGAGTTCAATGGTGGCCTGCCTTTGCAGCTCGACTTCTTTCATCTTCCCCCGCTGCTTGTCCGTTTCTCATTTTCCACCCAGGCCCGATCCACACCGCCCATCTTCCTCTGCCTGCTAGGCTTCCTCTGAGCTTCAAGAAACTCACGGTCCTCCTTGATCTTTTTCAAGTACATGGCGTTGCGATGTGCTACATCGAACAAATTTTTCAGGGAAGAAACGAAATTGGTTCGGTTTTCCTCAGCTTGCCCTGGATTTTGATTTCTTCAATCCGTTATACTCTTCGTGCAGACGCCGTACTTTCTTTATATCACGATGATCAATGGTCGGAATATTTGACTTGGAATACTGATGTTGAGCTTTGAGTGTCATTTGCCGAACTGAGAACGTCAAATCACGCGGGTTTAGCTTTGCGTGGCACTGCAAAACACACAGAACTTCCTCACTGTTCGGGAGAACACTCGATGGCAGCTGTTGAATTGCTGGGGCTTCTTGTCAGCGAACCTCATGGTAGTTATCTGTAAAAAAGAAAAACAAGTCAATAAACAGGAGAATAAGACCATAACATAAAACAATACTGAAACCATTTCTTGCACTGGAAAACTGTACGAGGCGTAACCATGTCTTCGTTGCATGGGGTGGTGCAATAGGGACAAACTTCAAAGCGTCTGCGCGACATGAAGATGTCATGCTACAAGACTTAGATTTTGTTTGTAGTGTTTCTTCATTAATACGCATGAACTGTCGGGTTCCACGTTATAGTCTGAACACTTTTGATTTTTTTGACACCTTACTGTACACGATAAGTTCCTATAGTGTATGGCCAAGTGTGTCATTTGCAGAGAGCCGCAATCCGCTTCTTCGATCAATGCGGTACGTATCTCCTTGAGAAGGAAATCCTGGCCGTTCAGGCCCAGGATTGTCTCTCATTTCGCGGGGCTAAGGACTTGGTCCTGGCGCGCACGTCGCTGCCTGGGACGTCTTATGCCTCAAAGTTAAAAGAGACATCCTCTGTTCCAGGCCTACGAGCACGATCGTTTCCGCGCCCAATAGGAACCCTTCCGCGTGTTCTACCCACCCTGGGCGATCCTCCCTGATACAGCTGGCGGACCAAAGGGTTCGCACCCAGCCCTGGCTAAAACCAGTCTCCCTCAGCGTGACCGTTTCCCGTAAGGTGAAACGGTCACGCGCTCCACCAAGTCGTTAGACTTACAGTAAGCAGCACTCGTAAAGTTGGTTGTGAGGCCATAATCCGGGGTTCCTAAAGCTACTCCCCGAAAGGACAACACTAAAGGAGCTTCGGCTCCTAGTCCCACACCCAGTGGTAGGCTGGGTGACTAGAAGACGGTGAACTCTCCAAAGAAGGGACCCTCGCTTCCCAAGCCCTCCCGCCTGCCTAACCTTTCGAATGGAGAGCCCAACCTCCTCTGATAAGTCGTCGAAGGCATTGTCCGGCCACCAGCGCCTGGAGTTCTGCTTCCTGGAAGCGTACGGCCATTTCCGCGAGGGTCTTCTCTTCGAAGAGGGTCCCCCGCATCTCCTCCAAGTTAGAAGTTAGGCCTGGAGGGGATATTTCCTCAGCGGAATTGCCGCTGACTCAGGGCCAACTCGGAGAAGCTGCGGAGGCTGTTCTCCTCCCGTTTAACCTTAACTATGATTTTTAAGGAGGCCATGCCCGGCGCGTGCCCCTTGCCTACCATCCCGAGGTATTATAAGAGTTTTGCGCCCCACCACCACAGAATAAGGGGCCTGGAGGAAGATGCGCCATTTACACCCGGCATCATGTCTCCGTTCTTCTCTTCGCTTTAAATACCTCCTTTAAGGCAGTGGCTGTGCAGCTGCACCTGGATAGGAGGTATATTTTTATTTCCGCGTCCATTCCACCGTCAGCCGACTTCGACGCGGGAAACTTGCGCCGCGTCGTCGCACGGTTGCCGAGGCCCTTTCTCTTGCTCTGAGATCTGAACGGTAGACACCCCTTGTGGGCAGGCTACTCAATTAATCTCAGGGGTCAAGTCCTTGCCGACCTGATCGAAGAGCTGGATATAGGTGGCCTAAATGTGGATGAGTTTACGCATCACTGCCCGAGAACCGCTTCATTTTCCTGTCTTGATCTATCTTTGTGCTCTTCGGATGCACAGCCTGATTTTGGGTGGGGGTTAGTCGATGACCTCAATGGTAGTGATCACTTTACCATTCAAATATTATTTTCTGGAAATCAGTCATTTCTAAATGAGGTTCGCCTGGCGTTCGGTCTTGTTTTTCTCCGATGCCTCACCCGGTAGGCTCATATTCGCATCCTTAGGTTATCTTCTTCCCCTCTATGGACCTTTTTCGTTGCGTGACGTTCAGCGCCTGGGGCGCTGATACGGCTACAGCTTTACTTTTCTCTTCATCCCTTGTTCGTTCGTTTTATGCATCTGCAGCCGAGCGTGTATTGCGGAAGGTGAACTCGATCCGCCTCCGCTTCCGCTTGGCAACCGGTGCCTTCCGCACTTCCCCCATTGAAAGCCTACTTGTCGTTGCCGGGGAGATGCCACTCGCTCTGTGCCCTGCACAGTGCACTATTGTCCTGTACGCGCGAGCCCGGCGCCTCCCTCAGTCGCCAACAGCTTTCACTGCATCCGCGCGTGCACATTGACTGGTGGACTTGTAGACTTTTGGGGGAAGGCCGGCCTTCTCCCTTTTATTTAACCATTTTTTTTTCTTTTACTTATAGGTCGCACGTTCCTGTGCCGGAGGGACCTCCCCCCGACGCAGGAGCTTGCTTCCTGCTCGTTGCCTTTCCCCCTTTTTTTATTTTTAGTGTTTGTTTTTTTGTGTTTTAAATCTGATTTTAAAGTAGCCTAGTACTAGGCAGGTTTTTAATACGGCGACTAATGCCCAAGTAGGCAGTCGCCAGATGAGCTGTTAAAAAAAAAAATAATAATAATAATATATCACCACTACATCCGCAGTTGATTTCGACGGTGCCTATGCCGCCGAGAGGCGCCAGTCATACTCTAAGCCCTTCGGTTTTAGTGCTACGAAATTCCTCTGATAGCTCGATGTAACTCTCGGTCCAGTGTCGCCCCTGGTTTGCCCAGGATACCGCCCTGGAGGGTACCACCATTTGACTATCTGTTGCAACGCCTCTGCTCCCAAAGTTTCTACAGCCCCGGGAGTAGTTCCTTCGGCCTTTTTGGAGCATACGGATGGTTCCAAGTCCCAAGGGGGGGTCGGTTTCCATGCCGATCCCCTCTGTTTAAAATGAGCTGGGCTCTGCCAGGTGCTGCGTCTCTCTTCACGGTCGGATCCAGCGCTCCGTCCGGCCCCAGCTTAGCCTCCGTTCCTTCAGATAGCCTGTATTTCTCCCCTACCTCATTGGTTTTCATACAACCTCTCCCACAACTTTCTCTGGTCAGCCTCTAATTTCACAGGGTAGATGCTGGCCTTCTTCTCAAGCCAACCGTCCCGGATCGTGGCTGAGGGGGAAGGGGACAACGTTCCCTAGCCCCTTTCCTCTGGATCGGGATTGGGTTTTTTTTAACAAGCTGCTTCATCCCCACCCATACCTTCCTCACATCCCCTTTTCCTCTCCTCTTCACAATCTATCTTTTTACGCCGTGTTCAAGGTGGAGCCGCCATGCCGATGGACTGCCAGGCCACCAGGCGGGAGGGGTGGTCCCAAATGGCGGCGCCTGGCTCTGCCAGGCCTGTAAGCACCTCTTGCAGTGCGGGCAACTGTGAGAGGTGATGAGCTATTGCGTCCCGCAGAAAATTTAGGGTCACCATGCCCAATGATGCACAACGTTACAAAAAACCAACCCTCAACTTCCCCTTGCTCATCAACGGAGCCGCCCTTGGGCAGCTCCTTCAAAAAAATAGAGGTCCCTTTCCCTTCCTGTGGTTGCGCAGGGGACCCTCCATACTTCTTTAACCGGAGAGGAGGCTTACTTCTCTCCTACGCCTACGGGTGTAGGGGACTCCCCCTCACCCCCTTCTCTGGAGGTGCTTTCGGGCACCTCCCTGCTTCCACCGGCAGTCCCCCCTTTTCTTTCTATGGGGACTGCCAAGAAAGCCAGCAGGCAGCCCATTGCCGACCGCCCCTCGTGTAAGCGGCTCGGTAGGGCAAACCCCCTTAGGGGGGAGAGGGAAGCCAGGCCCCTTCGGTCGCTTCCCTCAAAAGACCTGCTGGCAATAATATTAAACCTTGCCGGGGTCAAGGCCTGTGCCTCCCCACACAAGACTGGTGACGCTACCAAGGGGACCTGCGATGTCCTGGGAGGGGATGGCCAACTGGAGGCCCCTCCTGTGATAGACATGGTCCTTGAGGAAACCTAGCCTCACACGGTAGGGTCTTCCATGGGGGGAAATCCGGGCTCGGCGCCAAGCACCGAACCCGAATCCGCCCCTATGCAAGGTCCTCCTCAAACGGCTGAGGGCTCCGAGGCAGTACAAGGAGGGGAGGGATCTCCTCCGGATGGTGCCCCTGCGACCACATGGACCTTCTCCATTTCGGAGAAGGACCTGGCTAAGGCCGGTCCATCTGGCCTAGGTGCTCCTATCGGCGGAGGTGAGAAACGGGTTCATTCCCCTCCCTCCTCTCCAAAAAAGAAAAAGACTAAGAAGACTCGGGGCTCCTCTCCATCCGCGGGGGCTACGGGGACGGATGGGTCTGCTGTTACTTTGGCAAGCGACCAAGCCAAGCTCGGCACATCCGGCCCCTCTGCCCCCCCAGTTGCGGAGCCCCTGACTAAAAGCAAAAGTGCACAGGGCGGAGCCTCGATGACATAGGGCCCCTGATTCAGAGGTTACCTGGCGTTTTCGAGCCCGCTGGCTTCAAACGCTTCCTCGTTATTCGATCCACTGATGGCACCATGTTGGCCAAGGGCAACATGATCCATCAGAGGAGAGGATTAGCTAGTGCAATTGGTAGAGAGCCGAGGCGGCCAAGGTAAGTGCTCTTCGGACACTTCATGGCACCCCGGTGAGTGTGACGCCGCACTCTACCATGAACTTTGTGAAAGGAGTAGTTTATGCGAAGGAACTCGTTGACTACTCCATTGAGGACATCACCTTAGAGCTGGCCGACCATGGGGCGGTTAAGGTTAAGGTCGAACGTGTGATGAGAAAACAGGTAGGGGCCTCGAGACCCACCCCTACACTCTTCGTCACGTTCGACTGTGACAAGCTCCCTGAGTCGGTGCGTGCTGGTTGGTACCGCTACCGCGTTAAGGCATTCGTGCCACTGCCGCGGCGGTGCTATTACTGTCACCGCTTCGGCCATACGAATCGATCTTGTAGACGTGCAAAGTCGGGGTCACCCGAATTCTCTGTAAATTGCTCCAAGGCAACACCCCTGAAGTTGGTCGCTAGGCCATCTTCCGGGGTTCCTACAGCTGTCCCCCGAAAGGAGGACAGCAGCAAAGGAGCTTCGGCCCCTTCGCCCACGCCTTATGGTGGAGTGAGTGGCTCGGAGACGGTGGTTCTTCGAAAAGAGGGTCCCCCGCCTCCGAAGCCGCAACGCCCGCCTAAGGTTTCGAGGCGGGGATAGGAAAAGACTCGCATGGCGAGCCCAACCTTCCCCAATAAGTCCTCGAAGGCGACAGCGCCTTCAGCGCTTTGTCCGGCCAACAGCGCCCGGGGTTCTGCCTCCGGGAAGCGTACGGCCATTCCCGTGAGGGTCTTCTGTTCGAGGAGGGCCCCCGCGTCTCCTCCGAGCTAGGCCTGGAGGGCATATTCCTTCAATGAAATTGCCGTGGACTCCGGGCCAAATAAGAGGAGCTGCGGAGGCTCGTCTCGTCCCGTTCCCCGTTAGCTATCTTTCTGCAGGAGACCATGCTAGGCGCGTGCGCCCTGCCCGCACTCCCGGGGTATAAGGGTCTTGCGAACCCACCATCACGAGATGGCCGGGCTGGGGGATGCGCGGTTTACAACCGGCATGATGGCTCCGTTCTTCCTTTCTCTTTAGATACCTCCTTTCAGGCAGTGGCTGTGCAGCTGCACCTGGATAGGAGGTATACTATCATTTCTGCGTACATTCCACCGTCAGCTGACTTTGACGCGGGGGACTTCCGCCGCGTCGTGGCACGGTTGCCGAGGCCCTTTCTCTTGCTTGGAGATTTGAACGGCAGGCATCCTCTCTGGGGAGATTACTCAATAAATCCCAGGGGACAAGTCCTTGCCGATCTGATCGAAGAGCTTGAGATGGGTGTCCTAAACGTGGATGAGTTTATGCATCACTGTCCGAGAACCGCTTCATTTCCTTGCCTTGACCTATCTTTGTGCTCTTCGGATGCACAGCCTGATTTTGATTGGGGGGTGGTCGATGACCTCCATGGTAGTGATCACTTTCCCATTCAATTATCATTTTCAGGGCAACTGCCGCCTGAGAACCCACCTCGGTGGTGCTTGGGTCGGGCGCGGTGGCCTACATTTCGGGAAATGACTGAATTCTCTATCTCAGTCGAGGAGTTTAGTTCGGTAGATGAGGCCGTTGAGTTCTTCTCCGGCAACCTCATCGCCGCGGGCCTGACTGCTATTCTTAGAACGTCTGGCCGTTTTGCACGCCGACCACTTCCATGGTGGTCGGCCGAGTGTGAGATGGCCCTTAAACAGAAGCGTTATGCCTGAAGCGCTATAAGCGCCGCCCGAACGATTTCACTGTCGCTGAATTTCGTCGGGCTAGGGCTAGGTACCGGTATATTTCGAAGCACGCCCGCCGCTCTTCTTGGCGGGCATACGTGTCTTCACTTAACGGGAAGACGCCTTTAGCTGAGGTGTGGAAGCGAGTCAAAAGGATTCGGGGCAAGTTCTCGCAGGACCCCCCTCCCGTTCTCCAGGAGAATGGGACCGCAATCTCGGACCCCGCGTCCGTGGCGGAATCCTTCGCGACCGCTTTTTCCGCATTCATTAGCCGTGATGCTGCTCCGCCAGCATTCAATGTACGTCGTCATGTCGCGGAAGGGCGCCGGCTGGACTTTACCTCCAGAGGCGGAGAATTCTTCAATGACAAGTTTACTGTGAGTGAGTTGCGTTCCGCTCTCGCTTCGTGCGCGGACACCGCCCATGGTCCGGACGATGTCCCGTACGCCATGCTTCGACACCTGGGTGAGCGAGGCATGGCCTTTCCGTTAGATTTGTTCAACAGGATGTGGGTGGAAGGTCTTCTCCCAGATTCCTGGCGAATCGCTACTGTGCTCGCCTTTCGCAAACCGGGGAGAGATCACTCTACTCCGACCAGTTTCCGCCCAATCTCTCACCTCTTGCGTGTGCAAGTTGATAGAGATTGGTAAATGTTAGACTACCCTTTTTCCTGGACAGCGGAGGCCATCTGTCTTTTGCACAGTGCGGCTTCAGCAAGTTCCACTCCACGTCAGATTCTCTGCTCCGACTGGGAAATGCCGTCTGCAAGGCTGTCCTTCGTAGATAGCACTATGCCGCGGTGTTTTTCGATCTGGAGAAGACCTTATGATACCGCATGGCGATACAGTATCATGGAGACTCTCCACACGATGGGGGCGAGGGGACGCCTCCCAGTCTTTATATCTGAATTTTTGCGAGATCGTCGATTCCGCGTACGGGTTGGGGGAGCCCTCTCCTGCCCAAAGGAGCAGGAAGTGGGTGTCCCGCAGGGAAGTGTCCTCAGTGTCACACTCTTTGCCCTGAGCATCAACGGCATCACCTCGGTGCTGCCGGAAGATGTTCTCGCTACGCTCTACGTGGACGACCTTTTGATCTCTTTTTGCGTGGCCCAGATGTCGACTCCAACAGGCATTGAACCGCGTCTCTCGCTATGCCGAAGCGCACAGGTTTCGGTTTTCTTTGGCCAAGACTAAGGTGGTGCACTTCTGCCGCCATCCACGGCTTCACCCCGACCCAGATTTGTTTCTTAATGGGGTGCGCCTGGATGTGGTTGAGTCGCACCGTTTCCTTGGTCTTGTATTCGACCGACGCCTCACCAGGGAGGCTCATATTCGCAGCCTTAGGGTCTCTTGTACCCGCGCCATCGACATTCTCCGTTCCGTGACGTTCAGCGCTTGGGGCGCTGATAGGGCTACCGCCTTACTTTTTTAGCGATCCTTTGTTTGCTCGAAGCTCGACTACGGATGCGAGTTTTATGCATCCGCAGCCGAGCGTTTATTGCGGAAGGTGGATTCGATCCACCACACCGGCCTTCGCTTTGCGACTGGTGCCTTCCGCACTTCCCCCATTGAGAGCCTGTTGGTCGATGCTGGGGAGATGCCACTCGCTCTGCGCCGCATGCAGTGCATCACTCGCCTGTACGCGCGAGCCCGGCGCCTCCCCCAGTTGCCAACAGCTCTCACTTCACCCGCAGCTGATTTGGACGGTGCCTATGCTGCCGAGGGACGCCAGTCATACCCTAAGCCTTTTGGGTTTAGGGCCAGGAAACTCCTTCGGGAGGTAGATATAGCTCTCGGGCCGGTGGCGCCCCTGGTTCTGCCCAGGAGCCCAACCTTGAGGGTACCACATTTGGCTATTTGTCGCCACGCCTCTGCTCCCATAGCTTGTACGGCGCCGGGAGTATTACGTCCGACCTTTTTCGAGCACACCTCGTGTCACGCTGGTACCGTGCCAGTGTATACGGATAGCTCCAAGTCCCAAGAGGGGGTCGGCTTCCACACCGTATCCCCTCTGTTTGAACTCATCGGGGCGCTGCGTCTGTCTTCACGGCCGAGCTGGTGGCAATACACCACTCGGTACGGAAGATTACGTGACGTGCCCGGTTCGGAGATCGGATTGTGATCTATAGCTACTCACAAAGCGCCCTGAGTGCTCTCGGGGCATTGGAATCTCCCCATCCCCTGGTTCGCGATATCCGTGACGCCAAAGTTTTGGCGAGCCGGGCAGATTTCGAGATTATCTTCTGCTGGGTTCCAGGACATGTAGGAATTGCGGGGAATGAGCGCGTCCAAGAGTCCGCGAGGACTCTGCGACCGGACCAGCGTTTCGCTCTTTCCCACACCGACTACATGGCTGAAATACGGGCAGCTCTTCGGACTGTTTGCAGAGAAGATGGGAGACGGTCGAATGGAACTTAAAGTTGCGTGCCATTGCGCCGCGACTGTTCCCATGGACCTATCCCCCAATGCCGCGATGGCTTCAGGTCGCTTTCTGTCGTCTCCGAATCGGACACCCTCGTGTGGCGCATCGCTATTTGATGGAGCGCTCGCCTGCGCTCTTTTGCGACGACTGCGTCGTCCCCCAGACTGTTCGGCATATTCTTGTCGAATGTCCCAGTCTGGGTGATCTTCGCGCAGGTTACCTGTCCCGGTACCGGGATGGGCGGGGTCGCTACCGCCTGTCCCTTGTACTCAGGACGAGTGCGTGCACTATGACTGGTGGACTGATAGACTTTTGGGGGGAGGCCGGCCTTCTCTCCTTTATTTAACTAGTTGTTTTGTAGTTTTTTGTTATTGTTGTTTGTTTGTTTTTTTGTAGGTCGCAGGCCGGATTGTGATCTATAGCGACTCACAAAGCGCCCTGAGTGCTCTCGGGGCATTGGAATCTCAGCATTCCCTGGTTCGCGATATCCGTGACGCCACGGTTTTGGCGAGCCGGGCAGATGTCGAGATTATCTTCTGCTTGGTTCCTGGACATGTAGGAATTTCGGGGAATGAGCGCGCCAAAGAGTCCGCGAGGACTCTGCGACCGGACCAGCGTTTCGCTCTTCCTCACTCCGACTACATGGCAGGAATACGGGCAGCTCTTCGGACTGCTTGGCAAAGAACATGGGAGACGGTCGAAGGGAACTTAAAGTTGCGTGCCATTGCGCCGCGACTGTTTCCATGGACCTATCCCCCAATGCCGCGGCGGCTTCAGGTTGCTTTCTATTGTCTCCGAATCGGACACACTCGTGTGACGCATCGCTATTTGATGGAGCGCTCGCCTGCGCCCTATTGCAACGACTGTATAGTCCCCCAGACTGTTCGGCACATTCTTGTCGAATGTCCCAGTCTGGGTGATCTTCGCGCACGATACCTGTCCCCGTACCGGGATGGGCGGGGTCGCTACCGCCTGTCCCTTGTACTCGGGACGAGTGCGTGCAATTGACTGGTGGACTTGTTGACTTTTGGGGGGAGGCCGGCCTTCTCCCTTTCATTTAACCAGATTTAATTGTTGTTTTTGTTATTGTTTTGTTATTGTTATTTCTTTTTATTGTTGTTTCCTTTTCAATTTTTTAAAGTAGCCTAGAACTAGGCTGTTTGTTTTCGGCGACTTATGCCCAAGTGGGCAGTCGCCAGATAGCCCCTTTAAGAAAAAAAAAAATCTCTTCACGGTCGAGCGACGCGGCGTGACCGATGTGTAGACCGGATTGTGATTCATAGCGACTCACTTAAACGCCTTGAGTGCTCTAGGAGCATTGGAATCCCCGCATCTCCTGGTTCGCGGTATTCGTGACGCCAAGGTTTCGGCTCGTCGGGCGGATGTCGAGATTATCTTCTGTTGGGTTCCTGGACATCTGGGAATGAGGGTGCCAAAGAGTCCGCGAGGATTGGGAGACAGACCAGCGTTTCGCTCTTCCTCACACAGATTTCTTGGCAGGAATACGAGCTGCCCCGCAAAAAAGATGGGAGACGGCCGAGAGGAACTTAAAGTTGCGTGCCATTGCCCCGTGACTGTTCCCAAGGACCTACCCTCAATGCCGCGACGGCTTCAGGTTGCTTTTTATCTTCCTCGAATTGGACACTCGTGGGACGTACCGCCATTTGATGGAGCGCTTGCCCGCACCTTATTGCGACCACTGCGTCTTTTCCCAGACTGTTCGGCGCATTCTTGTTGAATGTCCCAGTCTGTGCGATTTTCGCCCACGCTACCTATCCCCATATTGGGACGAGCAGGGTCGCTACCGATTATCTTTGGTACTCGTGATTGGTTCATGCAAACACTTGTGGACTATTTGACTTCTTCGATGTTGGTCGCATGTTCCCGCGCCAGGGGAGGTGGGCCTCCCCCGTCGCCGGAGCGTGCATTCTTCTCTCTTTTTTGCGGGGGGGGGGCGGTTTTTTCGTCTATTTGTTGTGGATGTTTTTTTGGTGGCATCTTTTGCTCGTTCGTTTTTTTTTTAATATAGCATATCATTAGTCTATAGGATGATAACAGCAACTTATACCTTAGCAACCATTCACCAGATGGGCGCTTAAGAAAATCCCTCAGGCCACGCCACTATACTCTGCTGTCACGCCACTAAACTCCACTGGCCACGCCACTATTCTCCCCTTGATACGCCACTGTACTCCAACAATACAAACGCATAATAAACTTTACACACCAACATGCACCAGATGCAACCAAAGCCCAGGCAACATCACACACCTCATAGACTACCCAAACCTCACACAAGCACTACACACAATATCTCCGCTCTTAAGGTCCTGTGGAGCCCTCTTCCCTAGAGTGTGGTTGCTTTTCTAAGTGCCATCTACCTCACAGTAGAGGGGTCGTGGGGGTGGCAAATAAATAAGTCAAGTATCACTGGAAGTTCTCATCATCATCATCATCATCGCCGCCGCCGCACTCTCACACAAAAGATATTACCTTTCGGATACCGTTTATGGGATTCAAAAATGTTAAGAACAGGTTGTCACTACAGTTCTCATTAACAACAGGTTCTCTCGCTACAGTTCTCATTAACAATAGGTTCTCTCAGTACATTTCTCATTAATAACAGGTTCTTTCACTACAGTCTTACTAACAACAGGTTCTCTCACTACAGTGGTCATTAACAACAGGTTCTCACTAGTTCTCATTGACAAAGGTTTTCTTACTACAGTTCTCACTAATAATAACAGGTTCTCTCACTAGTTCTCATTAACAACAGGTTTTCTTACTACTGTTCTTACTAACAACAGGTTCTCTCACTATAGTTCTCATTAACAACAGGTTCTCTCATTACAGTTCTCACTAACAACAGGTTCTCTCACTACAGTTCTCCTTAACAACAGGTTCTCTCACTACAGTTCTCATTAACAACAGGTTCTCTCACTACAGTTCTCACTAACAACAGGTTCTCTCACTACAGTTCTCATTAACAACAGGTTCTCTCACTACAGTTCTCATTAACAACAGGTTCTCTCACTATAGTTCTCATTAACAACAGGTTCTCTCATTACAGTTCTCACTAACAACAGCTTCACTACAGTTCTCACTACAGTTCTCATTAAAAACAGGTTCTCTCACTATAGTTCTCATTAACAACAGGTTCTCTCATTACAGTTCTCACTAACAACAGGTTCTCTCACTACAGTTCTCATTAACAACAGGTTCTCTCACTACAGTTCTCATTAACAATAGGTTCTCTCACTATAGTTCTCATTAACAACAGGTTCTCTCATTACAGTTCTCACTAACAACAGGTTCTCTCACTACAGTTCTCATTAACAACAGGTTCTCTCACTACAGTTCTCACTAACAACAGGTTCTCTCACTGCAGTTCTCATTAACAACAGGTTCTCTCACTACAGTTCTCATTAACAACAGGTTCTCTCTACATTTATCATTAACTATAGGTTCTCTCACAACAGTTCCCACTAACAACAGGTTCTCTCACTACATTTCTCATTAACAACAGGTTATCTCACTATAGTTCTCATTAACAACAGGTTCTCTCACTACAGTTCTCATTAACAACAGGTTCTCTCTACATTTATCATTAACTATAGGTTCTCTCACTACAGTTCCCACTAACAACAGGTTCTCTCACTACATTTCTCATTAACAACAGGTTCTCTCACTATAGTTCTCATTAACAACAGGTTCTCTCACTACAGTTCTCATTAACAACAGGTTCTCTCTACATTTATCATTAACAATAGGCTCTCTCACTACAGTTCTCACTAACAACAGGTTCTCTCACTATAGTTCTCATTAACAACAGGTTCTCTCACTACAGTTCTCATTAACAACAGGTTCTCTCACTACAGTTCTCATAACAACAGGTTCTCTCACTACAGTTCTCATTAACAACAGGTTCTCTCACTACAGTTCTCATTAACAACAGGTTCTCTCTACATTTTTCATTAACAATAGGCTCTCTCACTACAGTTCTCACTAACAACAGGTTCTCTCACTACAGTTCTCATTAACAACAGGTTCTCTCACTACAGTTCTCATTAACAACAGGTTCTCTCACTACAGTTCTCATTAACAACAGGTTCTCTCACTACAGTTCTCATTAACAACAGGTTCTCTCACTACAGTTCTCATTAACAACAGGTTCTCTCACTACAGTTCTCATTAACAACAGGTTCTCTCACTACAGTTCTCATTAACAACAGGTTCTCTCACTACAGTTCTCATTAACAACAGGTTCTCTCTACATTTCTCATTAACAATAGGCTCTCTCACTACAGTTCTCACTAACAACAGGTTCTCTCACTACAGAGCTAACAACCTGTTTCTGGATTAATGAAATTCCAAGAATGAACCGGCTGAATCCCATTACTAATCTTAATCTCTTGGTTAATGACCTCTCGCTCTCTTCCTGCTAGGAATTGAATCTTCCAGCTACCTACAGAGCCTATGAAGATTCCACCTCAGCCATGATTAAGAAACATATTCAGCAAATTTCTCGCGGCTTGAATCACGCTGTTTTCTTCAAATTTTTGGACAAGATTTACAAACGAAGTAGCTAAGCTTTGAATCTATGCGTCTCGAGTTAATTAAAAAAAATAACTACGCTTCTATCCTTTAATCGGACTACGTTTCATTAATTTTCGCCATTAAACCCCAATATTGTTGACTTTTTAATTACTTTTTTTATTTTGTTTTATATAAATCTGTTCCCGATATTTTTGAGTATCATCTCCGCGCTGCTTTGGGAGCGAAGCCAAACTCGAGGCATTATTATCTTGCGGGTCCGGGTTATTGTGCCTGGTTATATAACCAGGGAATAATCGGGTAGGCTAAAATTGTCTTGGGAGATGGTAAAGATATAGTTTGCTCAATTCAAGGCGATTATATAGGTAGTATTCTTTTGGAAAGGTCTTTCTGAGTGAACAAAGTATTCTTATACTATACTACCCTCCCGACTAGTATAGTGGTTAGCGCGCTTGCCCGGCAATCGCTGGGTCGGCAGTGCGAATCTCCGTCCGGATTCTTTTTAAAATCTGACACTATTTACTAGGGAGGTTACCTCCTGGCTGGGCATCACGGTGGGGCCGGGCGGGTGGAGCTCGTAGTCATGTCGGGCAGTCCACCTAAGAAGGATAACCGAGTTCAAAACCCTTGAGCCGCAGGGACCTTTTTCTCTTCTCCCATTGAGCTAATCTTTTTGAGTGTGGTAATTAGTCCCTGCTGGGCTGCATTTATGTACGCATCCCGATTTCGATCTAATTGTCTACCTCGATGATGTAGGTAAAGGTAGTTCAAAGCGTGATACAGTTACAAAGGAAGTTCAAAGCGAGATGCAAGTAAAAAGAAAGTTCAAACCGAGATGCAGGGAAAAAGGAAGTTCAAAGCGTCATGCACTAAAGGAAGTTCAAAGCGAGATGCTGGTGAAGAGGAAGTTCAAAGCCTGATGCAGCTAAAGGAAGTTCAAAGCGTAGTGATGTTTCGGTGGTGTTTGCCAATTCCTAATTCCATTTTCACCCTGAATAAGCGATAGGTAGCTAGTCTTTTTTTTTTTCACTCCAAAGCAATATTACGGTTAAATTTATGTTTTCATTAACCTTAATTTGTCGTTTTATAATTCTACTATCACTGTCCCCCAAATTCATATGTATCCAACCTATATAGTTAGCGTTAACTAGAAGTCAACCGCTCCTAGTTATATTTGCATATGCTCAAATATGCTAACTGCTCTATTTATAAACACTGTAAAGATGTTTAATCTGTTGAGCATTTTATGTCTGGAAGATTAAGTGGAAAAAAATAGTATTATTATACCATGCTACATAGTTATTAGATTTGTATTATATTTACTATATAATGGGATAGTTTCTTGTGGCTGTTTTGTATTAGAGTAAAAAAAATCTAGTAAATGTAGGCCAGTAATTAATTTCTGAGGTAGGGAACACATTTGGCTAAAATGCCTATTGAGAGTTGCCCATTATTGAATGTTCCTTCTCTTGCAATGTGGTTACAATAGTTAAATTCTGCATCGGTAATTGAAATGTCACAATCCTTGGATATCATTTGAAGATTACGTGTTGAAGAAAAGGATTTCATGTTTTACCCTGCGGGCTCATTGTGTCCCTGGTGAATGGACCAGTACTAGTCCTTATTTTTTTTATAGGTAAGTGGGATCTTATATATTTTAGGCTCCAGCAACACGACCGAGAGAAGTATTCATCTCTGAGAGCGAGTCATAAATAGTTGAGCAGAAATTTAAGCTGTAGTTTGAAAGGGATTGGAAAATGTTCTTTATCCGTCAGAAATGCCTTATGAATTTTTTTTTTTTAATTATCTTAAGATGATCCTATTAAAACGCCATTAGGGTAGATGGTTATTTAAATTGGTCTTCCTCTTTAGGTTCCCAAATCAGCGTCGGTCTTGTTATTTGCAATAAAAGGTTCTGATTGAATTGAATTTTATTAAAAGATCCTTACAATCGTTGGTATGTCCAAAGCTCCCCAGGGACAGAGGGCATTACGGCTCAGAGTTGAGGGAGGCTGTTGCATGCTGTGGAAATTGTATAGTGCCCATCCCCACCGATTCATGCAACAGCTAGGAAGTGGATGTTCTATTGCAATTTAACCTCTTGTGGAAAGCATCCAGGTGGGGTGGTATAAAGTCAATGCCATCATCCAGGTTGGGTGGTATAAAGTCAATGCTTTCATCCAGGTTGGGTGGTATAAAGTCAATGCCTTTAGCCAGGTGGAGTGGTATAAAGTCAATGCCTTCATCCAGGTGGGGTGGTATAAAGTCAATGCCTTCATCCAGGTGGGGTGGTATAAAGTCAATGCCTTCATCCAGGTAGGATGGTATAAAGTCAATGCCTTCATCCAGGTGGGGTGGTATAAAGTCAATGCCTTCATCCAGGTGGGGTGGTATAAAGTCAATGCCTTCATCCAGATGAGGTCGTATAAAGTCAATGCCTTCATCCAGGTGGGGTGGTATAAGGTCAATACATTTATCCAGGTGAGGTGGTATAAAGTCAAGGCCTTCATCCAGGTGAGGTGGTATAAAATCAATGCCTTCATCCAGGTGGGGTGTTATAAAGTCAATGCCTTCATCCAGGTGGGCTGGTATAAAGTCAATGCCTTCATCCAGATGGGGTGGTATAAAGTTAATGCCTTCATCCAGATGGTGTGGTATAAAGTCAATGCTTTCATCCAGGTCGGTGGTATAGAGTCAATGCCTTCATCCAGATGGGGTGATATAAAGTCAATGCCTTTATCCAGGTGGGGTGGTATAGAGTCAATGGCTTCATCCAGATGGGGTGGTATAAAGTCAATTCCTTTATCCAGGTGGGGTGGTATAAAGTCAATGCCTTTAAAGAGGGAGGTGGTATATAGTCAATGCCTTTAAAGAGGGGAGTGGTATATAGTCAATGCCTTTATCCAGGTGGGGTGGTATAAATTCAATGCTTTCATCCAGGTGGGGTGGTATAAAGTCAATACTTTCATCCAGATGGGGTGGTATAATGTCAATGCCTTCATCCAGATGGGGTGGTATCTAGTCAATGCCTTTATCCAGGTTGGATTGTATAAAGTCAATACTTTCATCCAGGTAGGGTGGTATAAAGTCAATGCTTTCATCCAGGTCGGTGGTATAGAGTCAATGCTTTCATCCAGGTGGGGTGGTATAAAGTCAATACTTTCATCCAGGTGGGGTGGTATAAAGTCAATGCCTTCATCCTGATGGTGTGGTATAAAGTCTGCCTTCATCCAGATGGGGTGGTATAAAGTCAACGCCTTCATCCAGGTGGGGTGGTATAAAGTCAATACTTTCATCCAGGTGGGGTGGTATAAAGTCAATACTTTCATCCAGGTGGGGTGGTATAAAGTCAATACTTTCATCTAGGTGGGGTGGTATAAAGTCAATGCCTTCATTCAGATGGGGTGGTATAAAGTCAATGCCTTCATCCAGATGGTGTGGTATAAAGTCAATGCCTTTATCCAGGTGGGGTGGTATAAAGTCAATGCCTTCATCCAGGTGGGATGGTATAAAGTCAATATTTTCATCCATGTGGGGTGGTATAATGTCGATGCCTTTATCCAGGTGGGGGGTATTTAGTCAATACTTTCATCCAGGTGGGTGGTATAAAGTCAATACTTTCATCCAGGTGGGGTGGTATAAAGTCAATACTTTCATCCAGGTGGGGTGGTATAAAGTTAATGCCTTCATCCAGATGGGGTGGTATAAAGTCAATGCCTTCATCCAGGTGGGGTGATATAAAGTCAATGTATTTATCCAGGTGGGGTGGTATAAAGTCAATACTTTCATCCAGGTTAAGTCGTATAAAGTCAATGCTTTCATCCAGCGATGAATCATCTTTAATTGCACTAGCTGATGGAGGAACTGGGTTTGGAATCTCCATATTATGGGGGACTGGTTTTATGCCAACTTACAATCTAGATATACAATTTTTGACTTGTTCTTATTTGAGAATCCCGCAATATTTGTTATACAAAAGTAGCAATCAAAAACATGATTTGTTTGCTCAAGCCACACCATTGGTACAGCAAAAGGCATACCCTTCCGTTTGCCAATTAACCACTGTGTGAGCCCCGTATAACACACAGTACAAGATTTGTGAGGTGCCCAGGGCTTGTCTTGGTCACTAATTTTACAACCAAAATAATAATTGTATGCAGTTTTCACTCTTTTAGCTAAATTTTTCCGCTGACTCCTTGGAGTATATCTTTCACAGATATAACAAAAGTTGTCTGAGCTATTTATACATCTTCGCCGATTCATGTTTTTAACTTACTTTGTATATATACTTTTGTACAATCTTATTTCATTTACAAATTAATTGAGAAAGAAATCTGAAAGAAAAATGCAATTAATCACTATGTAAATACCGTTTCAATACCACTACTATAATGGCTAAGTTTGATAACGTGATAAAGCAGGAGTGTAACGCAGAACCAAACCCACACAACACATCCTCTCACTACAGTAGCCGAAGCAACACTGCCCATATGTGAAAATAAAGAGTATGTGTGTAACTCAGGAACTTTACGTCCTAGAACAATCCTGATTACAGATTCGGAATCGGCATACTCGATTTAGTATAAATCACAAGCTAATACCCAAGTAGCAAATTCATTGTTGACTAGTGTAATTGACCATCCGGGTGAGAGCGGCGTGATAAGGCCAACCCCCTTAGGGAGGCGAGGGAAGGCGGGTCCCGTCGGCCCATGCCTTCCAAAGACCTGCAGACGAGCATAATAAACTTAGAGGGGATCACCGTACGTGCTCCCCCTCTCTTCCCCAAAGGATGCTGGTTCGCTGACCAAAGGTACCTCGAATGGGACCTGTGATGTCTCGGGGGGGGGGGAGGACATATAGAGGTCTCTCTTGAGATGGGCATGGTCCCTGAGGTGACCCAGCCCCAGACGATATGATCTTCCATGGGGTCGAACCCGGGCTCGATGCGAAGCATAGAACCCGAATCCGTCCCTATGCAAGCTGCTCCTAAGACGGCTCGGGTTCCCGGGCCCTCAAAATGAGAGGAGGGATCTCTTTCCCCAGACTAGTGTTCCGGAGACGGGCAGGACCTTCTCCATTTCAGAGAATGATCTTGCCGAGGCCGGCCCATCTGGCCTAGGAGCTCCTACCGGCGGAGGAGAGAAGCGAGTTCATTCCCCGCCCTCCTCTCCTAAAAAGAAAAAGACTAATGGCGACTCTCGCTTGGCGGGGACGGATGGGTCTACTGCCGTTTCGGTAAGCAACCAAGCTAAGATCCGCACGTCCGCCTCCGTTTCTTCCCCGGGTGGGGAGTCCCAGACGAAGACCAGAGCGGAACCTTGATTACGTCGAGGCCCCTCATTCAGAGGCTACCTGCCGTTTTCGAGCCCGCTGGCTTCAAACGCTTCCTCGTCATACGCTCCACTCATGGCAGCATGTTGGCTAAGGACAACATCAGAGTAGAGCCTTAGCTAGCGTGATTGGTCACGTTCGACTAGACAAGCTCGCTGAGACGATGCGTGCCGATTGGTATCGCTACCGCGTGAAGGCATTCGTGCCACTTCCGCGGAGGTGCTACTACTCTCACCACTTCGGCCATACTAATCGCCAGTGGTGGGCAGTCCGTCAGTACCGATGACAGAAGGTCCTTCAGTCCGTCACTGACGGACCCTATGTTTCGCTGGTGGACTGACAACTGACGGAAACTTTGAAACACTGACGGCATAAGCGCCGACGGAAGCGATTTTCGGCCGTCACCTGAACTAATCCGAAAAGCAAAGACGACCTTCGGTAAATAATGTTTCCGTCATCGTCAGCGAAACGGAAGTCCGTCAGTGACGGACTGACGGACCTGTCATCGGTACTGACGTACTGCCCACACTGCTAATCGCTCCTGTCGACGTGCAAAGTCGTGGTTACCCAAAGTCTGTGTAAGTTGCTCCAAGGCCGGACGCGATAAGTCCAAATCATGTGTGGCCGCAATCCGCTTCTTGGAAGCAATATGGTGAATATCTCTTAGAGAATGAAATCCTGACCGTTCAGGTCCAGAATCGTCTCTCATTTAGCGAGGTTAAGTACTTGGTCCTGCCGCGCCCGGCTCTTCCTGGGACGTTTTATGCCCCAATGCTAAGAAAGACACCCTCTGCTCCTGGCCCTTCCAGGTGTACGAGCAGGGTCGTTTTTGCGCCCATTCGGAACCCCGCTGCGGGTTCTACCCACCCCGGGCGCTTCCCCGGTAAAGCTGGCGGCACAAATGGTTCACAGCCAGCCTCGACTAAGACCTGGGCTCCCTTCCTTTCCCCCAGCTGGACCGTATCCTGTAAGCCGAAACGGTCGCGTGCCTCCGCCGAGTCGTTGGACTCACAGGAGGCAACACCTCTGAAGTTGGTCGTGAGGGCATCTTCTGGGGTCCTAAAGTGGTCACACGAACGGAGGACAGCACTAAAGGAGCTTCAGGTCCTCTGCCCACACACAGTGTTAGGCTGGGTGGCTCGGGGACGGTAGATCCTCCAAAAGATGGACCCTGCCTCCGAAGCCCCCACGCTATCCCCAGGTTTCGAGGCGAAGGGTGGAAAAAATCACATGGCAAGGACAACCTCCCCCGATAAGTCCTCAAGGCGACAGCGCCTTCAGCGCATTTTCCAGCCAACAGCGCCCGGAGTTCTGCTGTTGGCTAGGCCTGGAAGGCAAATTCCTTCAATGGAATTGCCGCGGACTCCGGGCAAACTGAACGGAGCTGCAGAGGCTCGGCTCCTCCCGCTCCCCGTTAGCCAGCTTTTTGCAGGAGACCATGCTGGGCGCGTGCCCCTTGCCCACTCTCCCGTAGTATAAGGGTTTTGCGACGCCACCACCACGAAATGGGGGCCGGGCAGGAGGATGCGCGATTTACACCCAGCGTGATGTCTCCGTTCTTCTCTTCGCTTTAAATACTTCCTTTCAGGCAGTTGTTGTGCAGCTGCACCTAGAGAGGGGGTATACTTTTATTTCCGTGTACATTCCACCGTCAGCTGACTTCGACGCGGGGGACTTTCGCTGCGTCGTGGCAGGGTTGCCGAGTTCATATTTCTCGTTCGGAGATCTAAACAGTATATACCCATTTTGATGAGACTACTCGATTAATCCCAGGGGTCAAGTCCTTGTCGACCCGATCGACGAGCTGGAGATAGGTGTCTTAAATGTGAATGAGTTTACGCATCAGTGCCTGAAAACCTTTCATTTTCCTGTCTCGATCTATCTTTGTGCTCTCTGGATGTACAGCCTGATTTTGGTTGGGGGATGATCGATGACCTCCATTGCAGTGATCACTTTCTCATTCAAATATCATTTTCTGGGCCACTGCCGCCCGAGAGCCCTCCCCGGTGGTGCTTGGCGCGGGCTCGGTGGTCTGCATTTCAAGAAATGACTGATTTTTCTGTCTCAGTCGAAGCTTTTAAGTCGATAGATGAGGCTGTTGAGTTCTTCTCCGAGAACCTCATCGCCCTGAGCTGAACTACTATTCCTAGATTGTTTGGCCGTTTTGCACGCCGACCACTCCCGTCGTGGTCGGCCGAGTGTGAGACGGCCCTAAAACAGAAGCGTTATGCCTACATGTGCTATAAGCGCCGTCCGCACGATTTCACTGTCGGTGAATTTCATCGGGCTAGGGCTAGGTTCCGATGTATTTCGAAGCACGCAAGCCACTCTTCTTGGCGGGCAAACGTGTCTTCACTTAACGGGAAAGATTCCTCTAGCAAAGGTGTGGAAGCGAGTCAAAAGGATTCGAGGCAAGTTCTCGAGAGACCCCCCCCCCCCATCGTTTTCCAGGATTATGGGACCGCAATCTCAGACCCAGCGTCCGTGGCGGAATCCTTCGCAACCGCTTTCTCCGCATTCTCTAGCAGGAAGGCTACTCTGCCACCCCGGCCATCCTGGCCGCCGTGCTGACGGGATCCAGCGCTCCGTCCGGCCCCAGCTTAGCCTCTCTTCCTTCCTTCAGATAGCCTGTATTTCTCCCCTACCTCGTCGCTTTTCATACAACCTCTCCCACAACTTTCTTTGGTCAGCCTCTAATTTCACAGGGTAGATGCTGACCTTCTTCTCAAGCCAACCATCCCGGATTGCGGCTGAGGGGGGGAGGGGACAATGTTCCCTAATCCCTGAGCTCCGGTTCGGGATGGGGTTTTTTTAACAA
The DNA here is from genome assembly GCA_963969495.1 of Ceratothoa steindachneri. Lineage (NCBI taxonomy): Eukaryota > Metazoa > Arthropoda > Malacostraca > Isopoda > Cymothoidae > Ceratothoa > Ceratothoa steindachneri. The sequence continues at coordinate 57,307,582 of OZ018327.1, forward strand.
CCTGCTTCATCCCCACCCATACCTTCCTCATATCCCTTTAATCCTCAATTCACTGTCTATCCTTGATTTTACGCCGTGTCTAAGGTGGAGCCGCCATGCCGATGGACTGCCAGGCCACCAGGCGGGAGGGGTGGTCCCAGATGGCGGTGCCTGGCTCTGCCGGGCCTGCAAGCACCCCTTGCAGTGCGGGCTACTGCGAGAGGTGATGCGTGATTGCATCCTGTGTAAAAAGGAGGGTCACCATGCCCAATGATGAATATATAAAAAACACCCCCAACTTCCCCTGTAACATCAACGGAGCCGCCCTCGGGCAGCTCCACCGAAAAAATGGAGGTCCCCCCATTGTGCTTGCGCAGGGGACCCTCCATACTTCTTTAACCGGAGAGGAGGATAACTCCTCTCCTACGCCTACGGGTGTAGGAGCACCTCCCTATTTCCAGCGGCAGTCCCTCCTTTTCTTTCTAAGGGGACTGCCAAGAAAGCCAGCCGGCAGCCCATTGCTGACCGACCCTCGTGTAAGTCGCTCGGTAAGGCAAACCCCCTTAAGAGGGAGAGGAAAGCCAGCCCCCTTCGGTCGCTTCCCTCAAAAGACCTGCTGGCAAAAATTTTAAACCTTGCCGGGGTCAAGGCCTGTGCCTCCCCACTAAAGACTTAAGACGCTGCCAAGGAGACCTGCGATGTCCTGGGAGGGGATGGCCAACTGGAGGCCCCTCCTGTGATAGACATGGTCCTTGAGGAAAACCAGCCTCAGATGGTAGGGCATTCCATGGGGGGGAATCCGGGCTCGGCGCCAAGCACCGAACCCGAATCCGCCCCTATGCAAGGTCCTCCTCAAACGGCTGGGGATTCTCAGGCAGTACAAGGAGGGGAGGGATCTCCTCCGCATGATGCCCCTGCGACCACCAGGACCTTCTCCATTTCGGAGAATGACCTGGCTGAGGCCGGTCCATCTGGTCTAGGGGCTTCTGCCGATGGAGGTGAGAAGCGGGTTCATTCCCCGCCCTCCTCTCCAAAAAAGAAAAAGACTAATACCAAAAAGACAAAGAAGACTCAGGGCTTCTCTCCATCCGCGGGGGCTGAAGGGGCGGATGGGTCTGCTGCCACTCTGGCAAGCGACCAAGCCAAGATCGGCAAATCCGGCCACTCTGCCCCCCTCCCCCTGGTTGCGGAGCCCCTAACTAAGACCAAAAGCACACAGGGCGGAGCCTCGATGACATCGGGGCCCCTGGTGCAGAGGTTGCCTGCTGTTTTCGAGCCCACTGGCTTCAAACGCTTCCTCGTCATTCGCTCCACTGATGGCAGAATTTTGGCCAAGGGCAACATGATCCATCAGAGGAGAGGATTAGCTAGTGTAATCGGTAGAGAGCCGAAGGTGACCCGTTTCTCGGACATGAGCCTTCTGGCGAATGCGGCGAATCCCGCTGAGGCGGCCAAGATAAGTGCTCTTCGGACACTTCATGGCACCCCGGTGAGTGTGACGCCGCACTCTACCATGAACTTTGTGAAAGGAGTAGTTTATGCGAGTGAACTCGTTGACTACTCCATAGAGGACATCACCTTAGAGCTGGCCGACCATGGGGTAGTCAAGGTCGAACATGTGATGAGAAAACAGGGAAGGGCCTCTAGACCCACCCCTACTTTCTTCGTCACGTTCGACTGTGACAAGCTCCCGTAGTCGGTGCGTGCCGGTTGGTACCGTTACCGCGTGAAGGCATTCGTGCCACTGCCGCGGCGGTGCTATTACTGTCACCGCTTCGGCCATACAAATCGTTCTTGTAGACGTGCAAAGTCGGGGTCACCCGAAGTTTGTGTAAATTGCTCCAAGGCCGCACACGATAAGTGCAAATGGTGTGTGGCCAAGTGTGTCAATGGTGGAGAGCCGCAATCCGCTTCTTCGAAGCAATGTGGTGCTTATCTCCTTGAGAAAGAAATCCTGGCCGTTCAGGCCCAGGATCGACTCTCATTCCGCGAGGCTAAGGACTTGGTCCTGGCGCACCCAGGCTCGGCGTGGGATGTCATATGCCTCAATAGTTAGAATGAGACCCTCTGCTCCTGGCCCATCCAGGCCAACTAGCACGGTTGTTTTCGCGCCCATTCGGAGCCCTTCTGCGTGCTCTACTAGCCCCGGGCGCCCCCATGGTAAAGCTGGCGGCAAAAAGGGTTCACACCCAGCCCCGGCTAAAACCAGGGCTCCCCCTTCTTCCCCCAGCGTGACCGTTTCCCGTAAGGCGAAACGGCCACGCGCCTCCACCGAGTCGTTAGACTCACATGAGGCAACACCCCTGAATATGGTCGCCAGGCCATCTTCCGGGGTTCCTAAAGCTGTCTCCCGAAAGGAGGACAGCAACAAAGGAGCTTCGGCTCCTTCGCCCACGCCTAGTGGTGGAGCGAGTGGCTCGGAGACGGTGGTTCCTCGAAAAGAGGGCCCCCTTCTTCCGAAGCCGCAACGCCTGCCTAAGGTTTCGAGGCGGAGGGAGGAAAAGACTCGCATGGAAAGCCCAACCTCCCCCAATAAGTCTTCTATGGCGACAGCGCCTTTAGCGCTTCGTCCGGCCAACAGCGCCCGGGGTTCTTTCCCCCGGGAAGCGTACGGCCATTCCCGTGAGGGTCTTCTGTTCGAGGAGGGCTCCCGCGTCTCCTCCGAGCTAGGCCTGGAGGGCATATTCCTTCAATTGAATTGCCGTGGACTCCGGGCCACCTGGGAGGAGCTGCGCAGGCTCGTCTCGTCCCGTTCCCCGTTAACTATCTTTTTGCAGGAGACCATGCTAGGCGCGTGCCCCCTGCCCGTCTTCTCGGGGTATAAGGGTCTTGCGACCCCACCCCCGTGGGATGGCCAGCCTGGGGGATGCGCGGTTTACACCCGGCATGATGTCTCCGTTTTTCCTTTCTCTTTAGATATCTCGTTTCAGGCAGTGGTTGTGCAGCTGCACCTGGATAGGAGGTATACTATCATTTCTGCGTACATTCCACCGTCAGCTGACTTCGACGCGGGGGACTTCCGCCGCGTCGTGGCACGGTTGCCGAGGCCCTTTCTCTTGCTTGGAGACCTGAACGGCAGGCATCCTCTCTGGGAAGATTACTCAATAAATCCCAGGGGACAAGTCCTTGCCGATCTGATCGAAGAGCTTTAGATGGGTTTCCTAAACGTGTATGAGTTTACGCATCACTGTCCGAGAACCGCTTCATTTTCTTGCCTTGATCTATCTTTGTGTTCTTCGGATGCACAGCCTGATTTTGATTGGGGGGGTGGTCGATGACCTCCATGGTAGTGATCACTTTCCCATTCAAATATCATTTTCACGGCAACTGCCGCCTGAGAGCCCACCTCGGTGGTGCTTGGCGCGGGCGCGGGGGCCTGCATTTCAGGAAATGACTGAATTCTCTATCTCAGTCGAGGAGTTTAGGTCGGTAGATGAGGCCGTTGAGTTCTTCTCCGGCAACCTCAACGCCGTGGGCCTAACTACTATTCCTAGGACGTCTGGCCGTTTTGCACGCCGACCACTCCCATGGTGGTTCCGATATATTTCGAAGCACGCCCGCCACTTTTCTTGGCGGGCATACGTGTCTTCACTTGATGGGAAGACCCCTTTAGCAGAGGTGTGGAGTTGATTCAAATGGATTCGGAGCAAGTTCTCGCAAGACCCCCCTCCCGTTTTTGAGGAGAATGGGACCGCACTCTCGCACTCCGCGTCCGTGGCGGAATCCTTAGCGACCGCTTTTTCCGCATTCTCTAGCCGGGATGCTGCCCCGCCAGCATTCAATGCACTTCGTGATGTCGCAGAAGGCCGCCGGCTGGACTTTACCTCCAGAGGTGGAGAACCCTTCAACGACAAATTTACTGTGAGTGAGTTGCGCTCCGCTCTTGCTTCGTGCGTGGACACTACCCATGGTCCGGACGATGTCCTGTACGCCATGCTTCGACACCTGGGTGAGCGAGGCATTGCATTTCTGTTAGGTTTGTTCAACAAGATCCGTATAGAGGGTATCCTCCCAGAAACCTGGTGAATCGCTACTGTGCTTGATTTTTTCAAACCGTGTAAAGATCACTCTGCCCCTGCCAGTTTCCACCCAATCTCTCTAACCTCCTGCGTGTGCAAGTTGATGGAGAAATTGGTAAATGTTAGATTACCCTTTTTTTTGGACACCAGAGGCCATCTGTCTTCTGCATAGTACGGCTTCTGCAAGTTCCACTCCACGTCGGATGCTCTGCTCCGACTGGAAAATGCCTCCTGCGGGCCTTCCTTCGTAGACAGCACTACGCCACGGTATTTTTCGATCTGGAGAAGGCCTATGATACTGCATGGCGATACGGTGTCATGGAAACTCTCCACACGATAGGGACGAGTAGACGGCTTCCAATCTTTATATCTGAATTTTTCCGAGATCGTCGATTCCGCCTACGGGTGGGAGGAGCTCTTTCCGGCCCAATGGAGCAGAAAGAGGGTGTCCCTCAGGGACGTGTCCCCGTTGTCACACTCTTTGCCCTGAGCATAAACGGCATCACGTCGGTGTTGCCGGAAGATGTTCTCGCTGCGCTCTACGTGGATGACCTTTCGATCACTTTTGGCGCGGCCCACATGCCGACTCCAACAGGCATTGACCCCGTAAGGGGCACGGCAATTTGCGACCCTGGTCGCCGTGCTGACAGGACTCAGCGTCCCGTCAGGCCCTAGCTTGGCATTCTTTTTTCTTCTTCCGCTAACCTCTACTTCGTCTTCTGTACCAATTATCTTTCACCCTGCCTCGTCCTTCCATCTACGTTTCTTGTGCGATCTCAGTGCATCAGAGCTGTCCGTCAGGGGACGCGATCACATGGCTGAGTCCTGCCTGTGTTGGAGTGTGGGTACCTGAGCAGGAGTGGCGCTCTTGGGGGCCTTTGCTTTCCCAACCGGTAAATGTCCGAGCCTTGCCGGCTATTTTTAAAACAATGGTTAGGTCAGGGGATCGACGGGCTTACTCTCCTGGTTGGGATGGCGCTCCGACTAGATGACTCGACGGTAGACAGTGTCTGCGCTGCGCGAGTTCGCACCCCCCTTTCATACTCTACATTATATGGGTAATAATAAAAAAAATTCTCTCCTAGAGTTCTCGTACTACGCCTGTCAATAAGTCCTCTTTTCAGAGCTTGTTAGATCCCTTCGCAGAAGAGATAGATCCTGACTTGGATTATCTTCGTTTTCTAGTACTGAATTCCAGTTCCGGGTCTCCGCTTTCTAAATTGGACTTATTTGATTTGAATGAGGAGTTTGAGTCCCGCTGTGGTGGGCCCCGGGTGTATGTGGGCCCGTGGTAGTGACGATTTAGTGGTTTAGGTATCTTCGCGAGAGCAGTGTGGTGCCGTGCAGGATTTTTCCTCCCTTTCGGAGGAACTGGTTTCGGTTGTGCCCCACCCTCGCCTTAATTTTGTTATGGGAGTGATTCGTTCCAACGAATTATTGCAATATGATGTTTTGAGGCTGAAGGATAAACTTTCGTCCCAGAGGGGCCCGCTAAGGTTCCTACGAGTTCGCTCATCGTCACCTTTGAGCGTCAGGATCTGCCCCTGTTTGTTCGTGCTGGTTATCTTCGTGTCCATGTGTCCCGTTATGTGGAGCTACCCAGACGTTGTTTTAATTGCCACCAGTTTGGATATATGAGCAGCAATTGTAACCATGCTCGTCGTTGTGTGGCCTGTGCGTTGGCGTATGATGGCTCCTCTTGTGGGAATCATGAATGTTGCACCAATTATGGAGGTTCCCCTAGCGCGGCTTCGCGTTCTTATCCTGTATTCCTTTTTGAGGAGGAGGTCCTGGCTCTTCGGAACTCCCTCAGGCTGGACTTCCGTGAGTCCCGTCGTAGGGTGCGGGGTCAGCTCGCCCCCTCCGGCCGTCTCTTCTCTGACGTTCTCTAGGAGGCGGGGTCCTGCCTTCCTCATACTGGTTGTCCCACTCCTTATTTGTCTTCTCGCGGTCCCTCTGTTGCTCCTTCTCCTCTGCCTTTGGTTCCTCGCGGTTCTTCCGTTGCGCCCTCTCCTTTGCCATTGGTTTCTTATAATGTTCCTCCATCTGTCGCGGAACGTGAGACCGACCGAACTGAGACGCTGAAGGATATCCGGCAGTTCCTCTAGGCGTCTGCACCCACTGTTCCTTCCGTTCCTTTGCCTCAGCGCAAACTGAAAGGTTCCTCCTTACCCCATTCTAGGTCCAAGCACGCTGCCTCTGATAAGGCTGGTTTGGCTCCCGAGTCGGTTTTTGGGGCGTCCTCCGTTTTGATGTCTTCTCCTCTCCGGTCTTCGCTGGTCTTCCCCGTTGGCATCACCGATATCTTTGTCCGGGCGGAAGTTTACCCGGTTCCGTCTTCCTTGCCTGCTCCCCCGGTCTCTTCTTCCTTGCGCCTTCCCTCTGTGAAGTCTTCTATGTCTCCTACCCCAGTTTCGTCTCCCTTGCCTCCTACCCCTGTTTCTTCATCTCCTTCTGACCCTGTTCCCTCCTTACCCTCTGACCCTGTTCCTACCACTCCATCTGATCCAATTCCCTCCTTACCCTTTGACCCTGTTACCTTCTCACCCTCTGTCCATGTTCCATCTTCTTCGCATCTTAGTTCTCGTCCGTCTCTGATCGATCGCCCTTTCCCTCCGGGCCATGAGCACTCCACGCTGGGGGTCCGACTCACATTTTAGTAGTTTGTCCCCGCATTGCTTCTCTTCGAAATTCTTCCTTTCCTACTCTTTCTGGCGTCCCTTCCCTTCTCGAATTCGCTCTATTTCAACAGAAGAGTCCCCTCAGTCGTCCTCCCTCCTTACCTTTCTATCACGAAGTGGCGTTTTATCTCTTTTTATAAATTCCTTCCATTTTTGTGTTTAGGTTTATTGTTTTATCTTTAATCCTGTGCCCTCCCCTGCGGCTGGCGCATGTCCTTTGTTTATTGCCCCAGCCGCCCTTGTTTCCGACGCCTCTTCTGACTTTTTTCTCGCGACCCCGTTTTAACAGTGCTGCCATTAAGAATACATTAGGATTGGGCAGCTGCCACCTTCTTTTCCCTTAAACTAAACCAAATTAAAGCAGGCATTGAACAGCGTCTCTCGTTATGCCGAGGCGCACAGACTTCGGTTTTCCTTGGACAAGACTAAGATCGTGCACTTCTCCCGCCATCCACGGCTCCCCTCGGACCGACTTGTTTCTAAATGCGGTGCGCCTGGATGTGGTGGACTCGCACCGTTTACTTTGTCTTGTATTTGACCGACGCCTCACCTGGGAGGCTCATATTTGCAGCCTTATGGTCTCTTGTACCCGCGCCATGGATATTCTTCGCTCCGTGACATATCGATCCTTTGTTCTTTCGAAACTTAATTCTGGATGCGAGTTTTATACATCTAAAACCAACAGCTGGAATTAGATCTTCGTGAGACTCTCTTAGGCGGTAAATAATTCATCTTATCGGATTATTTTATCCTTTGCTTTTGCGCATCTTCCCCCAACTCCTCGTCTGGATTGTAGTAATCAATGCACAATGCCGTCTAGATCAAACCCGCGCCTCGACACTACAAATCCAATGCCGTATCCCTAGACAACCTTTTTACAAAGTGGTGGTAGCAACCCACAAGTGTGCGTGAGTAAATCTGTATCCTACATAACAAACCTGGAGGGGCGGCGCGCCTTCCCTACCAACGTGTCTTGTCTTTCGCAACTCTTAAATTTAGCTTTTCCACACCTAGACCCAATAAAAGGTGACATATGGCGTTAAACGTTCTAACACCATCAAACATAACTTGAAATCTCATGTCTCAACCTGAGCTGCCACAATATTTTGGGGCGAGGGGAACAAAGTTTACCCTAAAAGGTAACAAATTTCTTAATTTTCTTATCTATTTTGATTATACGATCCATTGAAAAGGTAACAGACTTCAATTTTTTGCAGCTTCGGAACCTTGAAAAAAGTACCAAACATTTTTTGGTCTTTAGCTCAAAGTTGTGAGTTATTAAGAACCAGAAAACGTATGGTACTTTTTTAAGGTTCCGAAGCTGCGAAAATTTGAAGTCTGTTATTTCAATAAAGTTTTCTGATTGTTAATAGCTGACCACTTTTTCATTTTAAAGCCTCGTACCTTTTTATGTCATGCCACTCCATAGTTTTTTTTATAGATTTTAGTGGTGTTTACTCTGATCCAAATAATAATAGTGTTAATAGCTGCCCACGATCGGATGACCTTGGAGATTAAGGGAGAAAGCTTTGATTCTACAGCCGTGTTGTAGGCCACGCCGTTATCACAATTGAGGGGCACCGCGCCTTCTTTGACACTATCCTGAAGGACCAGGTTAGAGTGGATGTAGGAAGTGGAAGTTCTATTGCAACAACCTCAAAGCGGAATACATCCAAGTTCCTTCCCCCGTGTCATTTCTGACGTCATACCCCACCCCAACCCCTATTATAATTCGCAAAACGATTAAAGGCGCGGGCATGATGTAGTTAAAGCATTCACCTCTGTAAACGTCAGAACATTATAAAAATTAGGATTATATACAGGGGAGCTGTGCCCCCCAGACCCCCCCCCTCCAATTTAATGAAACTCAGGATCATCGTAGTGCGGTCCACGCATCGTGTTTACCCCCCTCCCCCCACGAGCCGTCCCCTATAAATGTACTCCAAAAAAGTGAAACATTTTGGAACACGGACGAAATAGTACATCTAATCGGCCGGGCCGCTCGTCTACATATTTGCCACGTATTGGCCTATCATGTTTATTTTCTTGTGTCAAGCGATTTTTTATACAAAAATGATGTTAACTTTCACGCGAGAATTTGTAAGCTTACTTTGTCTGTCTTCCATTATCAAATGTAACTGACCTTTGATAGGCCCTTGTGGCTTTTGTCATCCGTGAAATTATGTTAACTGTTTCGCAAGTACTGTGGCGCTGACGTCCCTAGATGTTGTGAATGGCCCGCTCTGTTTTATATGTATTGTTTCTTGGCGTTTTTATTTTGTGATTCCTGTTTGTTTTTGGCTGTGTCTGCTTCTACGATTCACACTTTTCTTATTTTAAAGTTTCTCAATATTTCCCATTGGAAATTCTAAAGATTAATTAACAACAATTTTACAGAAAACTAATTTCAATCTATTCTATAGGCATATTTGTATTTTTATTGCCATTTCAGATCAGATTTACAAATTAAAAGTGCATGGGATATATAAATGATCGTGGGGAGGCAGTAAATAGCAAAGTGTCAATTTTGCTGATGACACTAAATTGGCAGCTGTAGTCAAAGAAGTTGAGGGTAGCTTTAAAGTGCAGAGTGACTTAAATAAGTTATTAGCTTGAGCTCAGAAGTGGCAAATGACTTTTAACCTTAAAAAATGCAAAGTTCTTACCATGGGAAGGGATAAGAGGGAATTTAGCTATGAAGTTTTCAAAACAATATATTGAGGCAAAAAATAGAGGAAATAGGGTGCTAGGATACATTAAAGAGGAATGTTAACTACAAGAGTAAAGAGGTCATCCTTAAACTCTATAACTCGTAACATAACATAACATAATTTGACGGATGACAAAAGCCTCTAGGGCCTATCAAAGGTCATCCGCATCTGTCAAAACCCACCCACAAAATGCATCCATAGGATTGTGTCAGATCATGCATCTACAATATACAATTTAAATAATCCATAGGATTGTGTTCAATCATGCATCTACAATTCAAACCATACACAGGAATGTGTCAAAAACAAAAAGCATCATCATCCAGATTCGTCAAAATCCAAATCAATTGTAATATATAATAATAAAAAACTGCATCCACAAGAATGAGTCCAGAATACGGTAATACTTCAGTTTAGGGATGCCTGCTAGAGGGCGCTGTTTCTAGGTTACAATCTAGGCCTTATGATGTCACACGGTAGCTTCATATGTGGCCAATCATGGCGTTGTATTTGTTTTGTTATTGTTTTTAGCCTTTATTATTTAGTAAATGCCTGCACTTCTACTTAATTATATTATTTAGTAATGCATTGATTTTTTTTATAATTACTAATATATTAAACTCTGTATGCTTCGTTTAACTATTTTTGTGAAACTAAACCATTAATTTCACACACTGGCAACCCTTAATTCAACCTTATTTCAGACATTGGCAACCTTGAAACTGAGCAGTTAAAAGAGCGCGATTCCTGTGAATATGGTTTGTTTGACTTCAATACAACCTGTATTAATTCCTCGGTCAATTTAATAGACTTTTCTATAGATCGTAGCCTTATTTAAAAGAAGTGTGGCTCAATTATAATAGTGAAAGGTGGAGATAGGGTAAACCTGAAGATCTGCGTCACACGCTCGCCTCCGCTGTTCCCCCCATCCTGGCCGCCTAATATTTTGTCCATGTTCCAATATGTTTCACCTAAATTATAGCCCAGAAACAGCGCCACCCCTATCCTGCGCCCCTAAACTGAAGTATTAGTGCTTAGCCCACCATTTTTCCATGTAACTAAAATCTTTTTTTGGTGGCAATACCTTAAATTAGGTGGCGCTATTGTCTTTGTTATTTTGATAAATGTGCAATCGGCTCTGCATATTTATCAAAATAATAAAGATGATAGTGCTGCCTACTTTAGGCTATTTTTTGCCAAAAATTACATTTTTAGTTATTTTCGAAATGATGGGCTTCGCCTTTTGACGTCTGACCTTATATGGCTTAAATTGTAGCCCAAATTTGTAGCCTAGAAACTGCTCCCTATCGTGCGCCCCTAAACTGAAGTATTACCCAGAATACCCCTCAAAGTTAACCCTCCCTCCCCATATACCAATCTAATCTGCATTTGAATACATTCAAGTTTGGACTGTCTACTGTCTCAGATGGCAAACTATTATAGTAATCTACCACTTTATTGGTGGAAAAATATTTTCTAATATCCAACCTGCACCTCTGTTTATTAATTTTCAAGTGGTGACCCGTAGTCCTATTACTACCTTCCAACTCAAATAACTTGCTAAAATACAACTTATCCATCCCAGAACAGATTTTAAAAAGTTCAATCATATCTCCCCTCACACATCTTCTCTCAAATGAGAACATATTTAGTACCCTCAGTCTATCTTCATATTCAAGATGATTTAACTTTTTAAAATCTGTTCTCCCCTCTTTTTGAAGTTAGTGCAGCTCTACCACGTGCTGCATCTCTCTTCACTGCTGAGCTGGTTGCACTACACCTCTTATGGGTGATAAGGTGTTGTGCCCAGTTCAGAGACTGTATTTTGATCTTTAGTGACCCACAAAGCACCCTGAGTATTCTTTGGCCATGAGTTGGGTGGAGGCTGAGATTATCTTCTGCTGGGTTCCTGGACATGTGGGAATTGCAAAGAATGATGGCACAAAAGAGTCCTTGAGGACTGGACAACCAGACAACTGTTTCACTCTTCCTCACACCAATTACATGGCAGGAAACAGGGCTGCCTGGCAAAGGAGATGGCAGATAGCTGAGTGGAACTTAAAGTTGCATGCCATTGCGCCACAAATTTCAATGGATCTACCTCTTATACTGTGACAGCTACAGCTTGCTTTCTGTCATCTTCAAATTGTGTACACTCGAGGGATGCACCATCATTTGATTGAGTGCTATACCTTGATTGTTTGGCACATTCTTATTAAATGTCCCAAAACTAGGTGATCTTCACGCACGTTACCTGTCCCAGTACCCGGGTTTGTAGGGTCGCTGCTGCTTATCTACAACATACAATTTAAACAATCTATAGGATTGTGTCAGATCATGCATTTACAATATACAATTTAAACTATTGTTTGGTCTATAATGTATATAAGCTGGCAGTTCTGTTCATTTCTCTTGTTACTCGGAGGAACGCTGTCAGTAAAGAAGAACCTTGTACAACAATTGGTTTCTCGTATCCTTCCTCGCAACAAAGATAATACTTTCTATGAGGCGCCTTGAATATGTAGGATGACTCAGTGTATGGTATATATTCTTTAAAAGGTGTGTGAAAGGGGATATGATTGATCTTTTTAAAAAAACTTCTGGTATAGATAAATTAGATATTGGCAAGTTCTTTGATTTGGAAGGTAATAATAATAATAATAGGATGAGGGGTCAACACTTAAAAAATAAAAATAAAACAAAAATATGTATGCTGGATTTGTGAAAATATTTTTTCCCTAAAGAGTGGTAGACTACTGGAATAAATTACTGTGATTGGTTGTAGGTAGGTAGTCAGAATTTAATTGTGTTCAAGGGCAGGTTAGATGAATGTATGGGGATTAAGTTGTGGCAAAATGTACATATTGTAATTGTGGATACGTTGTAGCGGGCCGAAAATAGATCTCTAATCCCAATCGATAATCGATCCAACTCGCTTCCTACACTGTCCGGACGTGAGAAATCGAGGGAGAATAAAACGGATTGTATATAGTCCCTTTACTTACAAAAAATACAATGATAGTTACAGTTTATATTTACAAAATTTTATATTTACTAGGGAAGTGTGCACACTTCAAAATGAGGCTAAATTCCCCAATCAAAATAACGATACCAAACGAGAATCTTATAACCGGCGGATACAACAATTTACGTATATTCTACACAAAACAAAAAAAACACAACCACAACCGAACGAAAAGGGGACACTCGCTATCACTTGCTGGAGGTGGGTGGTAGTTGGCTAACTAGAAGGAGGCAGGATTGTCAATGAAGGCAGGTATGGCGGTTCAGGTGGTTAGAGACACGAAAGCCCTCCTCTCAGGGCTGGGTGGAGCACTCGTCTATAGAACCCCTCTTGCTGCCAGTCCACACTTCCACTCTCTGAAGAAGAGATATATCCTCCTTCAGTGACCCATTTATTTATACATGGATGGCGAAACTAATAAGTGGGCATTACCCGAAAATACATCGACTAGCTTACCTCTTTCCAGAATAACGCTTCGTTAAATTTACTTAATACAAAGTAATATCTTATTATAGTGATATCTCAAAATTAGCTATTATCTTTCCAGAATAACGCCTGGAAAGAAAGAAAAACATGGTAATCATTTTATACATGAAATAAACAAAAATAAAACAAACCCATTCCCATTCACACACATTCTTACAGAGGGAGGGAGAGGGTACTGAGAAAAGGGGTGGGAGAATGGCCCTTTTACACACACTCACATTCGCCCCACCACACCCCTCCTTCCTTAAGCCATTCGACCAGCCACTCACTAAACCCTTTCAATCACTCTCCACGGTACCACTTGTGCTCAATCGCACCCTTCTGCACCCATTCACACTCTTCTACTGGTCCCTGGCTACGCGTAGCAATTAGTCGGGGTTGTTCGTCAGTCGTCCTGTCAGTCTCATCGTCACTATTTATCATCTCATCAACCATACTCTTAGCCCTCATTACCAGTTCTCCCATCTCACGACAGAATTCTTTCATACTCTTCCGTTCAGAACCCTCACTCTTCATACCCCCATTCATTAGCTCCTCACTCACAGCTCTCATCCAACTCAAGGTACATTCTTGCGAAACAGACAGGTCACTCACATCCCCTGTATTCTCAACAGGCATACCAGAAACCCCTTCGACTGGTTCCCACCAGAAACCTGAAAAATCAGCCACTTCATCATTCACTACATCAAACTCACCCCTACTATTACCATTCATAAAACCCGAAAAATCAGCCACACTAAGTTCATTCTGCCCAAACACACTATCATTCATACTGTTCCCAAAACCAGAAAAATCAGGCACAGGCAGCTCACTCACTCGTCTACTTATACCAGCCAAATCACTCACCTGTTTACGCAAAAACTCAATCTCCCTTTCAAGATCCCCCATACCAGAAACACTCTGCTCAGACTTACTTTCATTCGTACTTGCATTCTTCCTTTCACCCTTCTTTGTACGCTTTCTACTCCTCGAGACTAAGACTAGCTCTTTCCCAGACAGATCCATACTATCACATTCAATCTCATCATCATGCACTTTACCTCTCTCTCTACACAGTCCATACACCGGATGGCTCACCAGGTAGTCAGGAGGTTCTCTCCATCTCCTTAACTGACTCTGATGAGCCTGCACTCTCTCAGTCATGCCGTCATTCAAACTCTCCAAAACATACGTTAACCAATTTTCCCAAACTCTCACAACTCTATAAGGTCCATCAAACTTCTCACTCATCTTTGATACATTCAACCTACCCTTCACTTCTTTCACCTTCAATACTTTTGTACCTAATTCAAATGAATGGAACCTTTCATGCGCCTCACGCCATACACTCTGCTCACTTTCACTCAAACGAAACCTATCTTTCACTCGCCTTTCAAAATTCATCACAAACTGACATGGGGACATTCCAGTTGCACTATGCACAGTTGAATTATACGCCCACAACACTCTCCCCAGACACACATCCCAGTCATTCACTGTCGTACTCATCATTCTCAACATCTCACACAAGGTTGTTATAGTCCGTTCAGCCAATCCATTTGAAGATGGTACATACGGAGTTGTTCTCACATGCTCCACACCATTCTCTCTCAACATTTGCTCAAACACTTTCCCTACAAATTCAGGCCCATTATCACTCAGATATCTTATAGGCTTCCATACACACATAGGAAAGAACAACTGCTCAACCACACGCGCAACAGTCACACTCCTTTTATCTCTCACAGGCGCTGCATACACAAACTTACTTTTATGGTCAACCATCACAACCATACCAACATTCCCAGCACTCGTACGCGGCAAAGACACACAATCAATCACTACCAATTCAAACAGTTCTTTCGCATCAACTTTCAACATCGGTGGTTTCACTTGCACACCTTGCACCTTTCGCTTCTGACACCTTTCACACGTAGTTGCAACATCATTCACAACAGTTCTCAGAAATGGGTGGAACACATGCTCCTTCATACACTCCCACAGCTTAAACTTACCCATATGCCCATAATTATCATGCACAACCTTCACCAGACCAATCATACCAACTAAGGACATCACAGGTACATACATATCATCACCACCCTTCACATGCCTCACAAAATATACAACATCCATACAAACAACAAAATCCTTAGCATACCTTTTAAAATCACTTAAACACTCTAGCCATTCATTCAAATCAACACGCATCATTACACACTTCTTCAACTCACTAACAAAAGGACACATCTCTTGCATTTCTAGAATATCATCATCACTTAAAATCTCATTCTCATCATCCATGACCAACTCAATCATGCCACAAAATTTGACAACATTCTTTGCACACTCATTCAACCTCATCACCTCACATTCACCTTTCATAAGACGATCCTTATCAGCATCCAAAGACAAATCATTCAATCTCATAAAGTCTACACCAAGCAAGAAACAACAAGGCATTTGCTCACCTTTCAGAATCACAAAGTCATGCTTCACATTCACATCATTACCCAAACTCACTTTCAGACTAACCTGTTCCCATGCCACTATCATGCCATTCCCTAATCCACTTATCCGTAACTTCACAGGTTTATGCTCGCAACATCTAAACTCTTCATACTAACTCAGAATATTCTCATTCACTAAAGACACTTGCGCTCCAGTATCAATCAAACCACAGAACAACCTTTCACCAACTTTCACTCTCGCTTCCATCATATCAGGTCCACCATGTTCGCAATACACAGAAGGAACAAGCACACCAACATCAGCACTGATATCCACACTGTCATTAACTCCCATATCATCACTCAACACACACTCATCTTCATCCAGACAATCATTCTTCTCTCTTATATATGAACACTTTTCAATTACCCAATTGTAGTGCACACCGCTCAAACATTGCAGATGTACCACATTAGGATTCAAACCCTTCATCTTCTCATCCTTGTACACAATCGGCCTCTCACCACCAAAGTGCACATAAACAATCACTCCATACAAACAACTCACTACAATCAACACTTCCTGAAATGGCGGGACCCCTTGCATACACATCGCTCTCAATTCTTTCATGAAGTTCCGCACCTTTGCCATACCAATGCTTTCAGGCTTCCTACACACTTCATTCATTACCTCCTTCCTTAAATCATCTACACTATCGGGCACTCTCACATCTACTCCATCACTCTTCAAATCTTGCAAACCATTCCATACACTCTCAAACAAGGAATCACCACCACCCTTACTCTCTTTTCCATTCATAATTCCTTTCGGCAAATACTCAGGATCACTCACTCCACACACATTTTCATCATTCGTACCAGGATACCTTGACATCAAATCAGCCACTCCATTCCGTTCACCAGGCACATACTCAATCACATAGTCAAAGTCACTCAAATCTTCCAAAGTCCTTGCAATCCTACTATCAGCCCACTTCATACGCTGCAGATACACAAGAGGTTGATGATCGGTTTTTATCACAAACCTCACACCATACAAAAACGGACGCAACACTTTCAAACAATATCTTATCGCAGCCAGCTCTCGTTCCACAGTCGAATACTTTCGTTCTGCAACATTCATAGCCTTGGATACATACCCAATTATTCGCCTGACATTCTCTCCATTCAAACGCTGCTCTTGCATCAGAAAACCTCCCATACAATACCCACTCCCATCTGTATACAATTCAAGCATTTTAGCATTTACACTATAATCTGGGTAAGCCAATTCAACATCTTCAGCCACTGCCTCTTTCAGTCTCTCATACGCCTCATTCATCTTATCATTCCACTTGACAACCGTACTACCTTTCTTGCCCATCCAGTCAGTCAGAGGCTTACTCACACCAGAACAATCACGTATAAACTTTCGCTGGAACTCAATCAAACCCCAAAATGACTTCAGTTGCTTCACAGTCACCGGTTTAGGAAACATTCGCACCTTCTCAACATACTTCGATGATTTTCGCAATCCATTCTCACTCACCATATGCCCAAGGAATTCCACTTCTTTCGCAAACCATTCACACTTCGCCACTTTCACCTTCACACCAACACTCTCCAACGTTCTCAACACATCATTCACCAATCTCATATGCTCCTCAAAAGTCTCAGTCATAATCAAAATATCATCTATAAATGCAATCACATTCTTACCCGCAAACTTACTCAACACAACATTCATTGCCCGCTGGAAGGCTCCGGGAGCATTAGCCAACCCGAAGCTGAGGTTCCGGAACTGGTAATGCCTCTTTGTGGAAGAGAAGGCAGTTACCGGCCGGCTCTCCTCAGCAATAGGCATCTGGTAATACCCCCGTACCAGATCCAGCTTCATAAACCACTCCATCCCATGCATACTATATACACACTCAGATACCACACACATCGGAAACCTTTCTTTCACAGTCCTTTCATTCACCTTTTGATAATCCACGCACAGACGCAATCTTCCATCCGGCTTATGTACAGGCACAATTGGACTATTCCATGCACTCTCACTCCCTTCAATCACTCCCAATTGCTCCAATTCCAAACACTGCTCCTCAATCTCATCAGCAACCGGACGTGGGAAATGCCTCGGCCGCTGATAGATTGGGGAGTCCTCCTTCAGGACAATCTTGAATTCCGGGAGCTTTGCAACCCCGAAATCCAGATCACCCTTACTGAGGGCTCCCTTTCGTTCAAAGATCATTCGATACACATCCTCCCTATCATACTCAGTTAAACATCCATCCAATTCCACCATGCTCTTCACATCATTATACGTCCATTCAGACGTCTCTTCACCTGCAACATTCACCCTGACATCCGTACTATCATCCATACCTACCTCATTGACAGTGGAGAGGTGGCCCAGTACATCTCCGACTTGGATTCCCCTCACCTGCCCTTTCACACTGGGGTCCGCCTACACACATACAAAAGGATCATTCATTCTCATCAAGCCATCAAACACACAAGCAACACGCCTTACCTTATAACACGCATCGTTTCCATCCAATATCACAGTGTTCTCACTCACATTCAAACTAACATCCTTACTCCAACTCACTCTAACAGACACCCGTTCACCCTTCACAAGCCTTACATTCTCCATAGCAGTCACCTCAATACCAGTAAACACACTCCTCAAAACGCTACCATCTTTCCCTACATACAACTTATACACCCCATTTTTACCAATCTTTCTCTCAATCTGATCACTCGCAGGATGCACAACCATACGATTCATTTTCATAAAATCATACCCCAAAATCACACCATACTCACTACTCACCTTATCAATCACAGAAAATTCACATTCATTCATCATCATACCATGCATTCGAACAGCTGACCTTATCATTCCAATCACAGGCACTCTCCTATTACCAATACCTACTAAACTACCCTTGCACTCAGACAGGAGGGCTTTCTCGCTAACCTTGTCATACACATCTTTATACACCAAGCTCGCCTTGCATCCAGAATCTATTAAAGCCAAACACTCAATTCCATTCAACTCCACCTTCACACTCAGACACTCATACTTCCTACCAGACAGCACTTTCACACTAGACAGACTTACCAACACATTACTCACACTCATGCACCCAGAGGATACTTCAGCAGGTACCCTCTTACCATTCAGTTTCCCGCTTCAGACTTTCCATTCACACCTTGCGCTCTCAGTCTAATCCAACACTTTTCACTTGAATGTCCTTCCATCGCACAATAGCTACATACATTCCTCTGGTCACGACACATCCTTGCATAATGACCAGCCTTTCCACAATTACCACATGCATATTTCATACTTTCCCCACCAGTTGCTCCACCATTCAACCTCGGACAATCTTTCTTCAAATGGCCTATTTCTTTACACTCGAAGCACTCTTTCACACTTTCCTGGCAATCCTTTATCATATGCCCTTTCTTACCACACCCAAAACATGCACCAGATGTCCACCTACATTCTGCCAACATATGACCTTTCCTTCCACACCGACGACATTCCACAATCTTTCTCCCACCATTTGGTCTCTCGTTTGCTGGGACATACCTCGGTTTCTCTCTCATATATCCGTTCCCACGCTTGAAATTCATCTGCCCCCTTCCATTCGACCACCCTCCATTTGCCCATCCATTCTGCCGGCCCAGGAAGTTTGACATCACTCCAGCTGGTGCAGCCTTCAGGGCATCCCTGTAGCTGACAAACTGCTGGGGTGGATGAAAGCTCCTGGGCTTCTTACCCCCAACATTCACACTGTACCATCCATCCTCTTCTAGATCGCTTTCATCATCAAATCGTCCATCTTCTAACAGTTCCAACACATCCTCCCACATCAACCGTTCACCTGTCAGTCTCACTCTCTCCTTTCTCTTTCCACTCAGCCATTCACTCACCTTTCGCGGGATCGTGTCCAAAAACTTCCTCATGAGTGGTTTACATTCATTTACATCATCATCACCATACCTCGTTCTTGCCATACTCTCAAGCCTATGTGCATACATATTCACACTTTCACTCTTCCCAATTCGAGCCTTCTCAAATTCATTCACCCTCTCTTTCATTCGTTTCACCTGCCCAATCAATCTCTTCTTCACTACATCGTACTTTGGCTCTCCCACACTCGTTATCACTCGCAAGAACTCCAACACTTTCCCATCCAAACAATCTCCCAGAACACTCACCCAGTGACCCTTGTTCTGCGGGTACTTGAGCTTGCAGTACCGCTCAAAATCCCCGAAGAACTCATCCATACTCTTTCCCCCATGCAATCTAAACTTATCAATCCTTGGCACTTCCCTAATCAAAATTCCTTTCCCCACATTCACTTCACTCTCCGAAGAGCTACTCTCGGTCTCACTCATTCCAATCATATTGTCACTCTCTCCCTCATCTGAGTATAGCGAATCCACACTCTTCCCTCTCACCTTCCTATCCTTAACCTTAGAACCATGCTTACTTCCTCTCTTCCATTCACCCCCTTTCCTACCACTCACAGTATCTTCTTTAGACTCAACCCTACTGCCATCCATTCCATTTAGCGGAGTCCCTTCAGTAGGAGCAGGGGTCAGGGTTGTAGGTCCTGGGACTGATCCAGCCCCTGTCATCATGTTATACAGGTCCTGCATCCATCGGTCCGTCTGATCCTGTCGGTCTCCCATTTCCTTCTTCATCTTATCAGTCTTTTCATTCATCCCTTTTATTTTATTCTCCATTCCCTCCATCATTCCCCGCAACATTTCACACTCCTCTTCTTTCTTTCTCAACTCCAGTCTCAATCGCACTACTTCTTCATTCAACGTTTCCGCTACAGCCATTGTTCCCAAGTTAGTAAAAAGATAGGAGAAGGGAAAAATCAATCAAACTACTTGTCACACTAATTGGGTATGGACTGCAATCCAATCCAGTCACGCTCCCAGTTTCGAAGTCTCACGTCCCTATTCGGGCGCCAAATGTAGCGGGCCGAAAATAGATCTCTAATCCCAATCGATAATCGATCCAACCCGCTTCCTACACTGTCCGGACGTGAGAAATCGAGGGAGAATAAAACGGATTGTATATACAGTCCCTTTACTTACAAAAAATACAATGATAGTTACAGTTTATATTTACAAAATTTTATATTTACTAGGGAAGTGTGCACACTTCAAAATGAGGCTAAATTCCCCAATCAAAATAACGATACCAAACGAGAATAAGTTGATCATATGTAAATTTGGACGACCACCTCTCTTATATGGCGATGAAAATGGCAGGTATTCACCAACACACCAAAATCACTATGGGAATCAACATTTACTACTGGGATATTGCCCAAAATAAATGTTGAAATAACTCACCTTGACTACCAAAACCTCTAGAAAAGTTAGGACCTCTACATTTCTGTGCCCAAAAGAAAAGTCCCCATGAGTGGCTTCCACAGAAAACTAAATCAATAACCCATTGAAGTTAAAGACCTCTCAGAATTCAAAGCTGGTACAGTTAAATAAAGTTTTAAGTCATCTCCAGCTAGCAACAACATAGCTAATGTATACTTACCCTACCACACAGTCCGCCAAAGTTGATGATGACTAGTCAGGGCATTGGTGAATCATCCTTTGGTGTTGAACATTCTGCTTTTGGTATGAAAGGTTTTGTCACAATAAGTACATGCATGAGATCTAGGGTTAATATGCTGTCAGTGTCATCATGTATATTCACTGGCGATTCTTTTTCTCATCATAGCCTTCGCGGAGGGCATCTCTCCAGCTACCCCTATCATTTGCAACCCATTCCCAGTTCTTAGCATTGATTTCCAGCACTTTTAAATGTCTTTTTACTATGTCCTTATATCTTAATTTCTGTTGACCTACTTAATGTATAGATTTATATATAAAAAAAACAAAAACAGCTGGAACTTGCATATCATTTTTAAAACATGAGCACACAATATCTAAACCCATAGTAGAACACAATAAGACACCTGCTTCACCCAAGTAGCTCTAGGATGGTGGGCAAACAACATCCTACTGCAACATATCCACCCACTGGAAATCACCCTGGACTGCCAAACCACTTTCTCTGGCCCACCACTGATCAGGAATTCACCCCTCACTAGACCTTGACTGCAACCGCCAACTGACGGATGACGCCACTCATCTGATCCTCACTTCCCCTTCTCTTGAACACCTCAGAGCCTACTATCATATTACTCCACTTGAATACCCATCATCGTGGTGGTATTCCTGAGCAATATCAGGTGTGAGAACCCATGGACCACAAAGTAAGTAAAAGACCCATACTACCAAAAGCTGCCAAACCTGAAAGTAATGTACAAACTTGTTCAACATCAAAATTCCTCATCTCAAAGCAACTGAGGGTGAGAAGAGGTAAAAATTTTGTTAGAAAACGCAATCATATATCCAGATTTTTTTGTAACTTTATTGGAAATAAACTATTTATTATTATTATTGAAAAGGAATATTTAAATAGTGCTGGATTGTGATTGCGACCATAAAGAGAAAGAATTAAAACACCAGAAATCCTATCATTTTTGGATGACAATACCAAATCTAGGGGTGTAGTCCAATCCAATGTAATAAATGTCCTCTCCCCCCCCTCCAATCTAGGGTATAGTCCAGTCCAATGTAATAAATGTCCTCCCCAAAATCTAGGGTGTAGTCCAATCCAATGTAATAAATGTCCCCCCCCAAAATCTAGGGTGTAGTCTAGTCAAATGTAATAAATGTCCTCCCAAAATCTAGGGTGTAGTCCAGTTCAATATAATAAATGTCCATCCCCCCCCTCTTCCTACTGAATAAAAAGCAAAAGTAAAGCGATCATATATGACAAGTTTATTAGTTGAATTATTAGTGATTCCCAAAAGTGTATGGTGATGAATCAACATTCAGAAAGATTGAGGACCATCCCCCATCCCCCTGCCCACACAAATGAAAATAAAACCAGTGATTGTCAAACTGATCTTTATGTGAATTATATTATCCATCTGGTTGGTAGCTTGTTTGATGAGAGGGATAAATGGCACAACCTACCTGCCATACATCTTACTAAACATTAAAACTCCTCATAAATTAATCTATTTCACTACTTATTTCAGATACTATGACAGTTTTTCACAAATTAAAATTATGCACATATCTGCAAAATGAGTGGCAAGTTTTGGGGGATAATTACTCTATTCAAAACCAGTTATTTATATAAAATCTCCCACAGAGGGAAATGCACTTCTCACTTGGGTTTTCTTGGTATGTAATTCAAACATTTTTATATATATATGTTATCCAAGCATAAGTTTTCCATATCATTACTAAAGGTTTTTGTATATCCTTTTATGATTGTAGCTTTTTGCCAATTAATACTACTATTTTAATGGGCTAATTCTGATTTCAATTTGTGGGTATAACTTGCATAACTATGGGGGCCCAAAACAGACTCCCTTGGACTCCATAAGCAAAGAGCTCTCTGCGGTACTCTGTATGGTGGATGTAGAGAGAGATTAATTTTTGTGCTTTAGGACTACACTAAAAATGATATGAATTAATCATTATACAGTGGATTAATAATTGTGGTAATTTTAATTAATAAGGATTTGAATGGAAGAGATTAAATGAATGACTGTTGTACAGATTATTTTCTCTAGTTATGAGCTATTGTTGAAAGCACTAAGATGGACATTAGATCTATTTTACTGGTTAGAATAATATAATTCAGGGCCGACTGGGAGGAGCTGCTGGAGATCATCTCCTATTCTTCATTAGCTATCTATCTACAGGAGACAATGCTGTGAGCGTGCACCTTACCACCCTCCCGACACAATCACTGTGCAGTGTGCACCAAGTCACCTCTTAACCAACCTTACCACCCTCCCAAGGTATCAGGGTTTTGAGATCTTTTCATGGGATGGGTGCTATGTAGTCTCCCAGAGGAGGGACTACACAATCTCAGGGGTCAGGTTCTTGCAGACCTGGTTGGAGATGGGTATCCTGGATGTGGATGAATTTATGGGTGGGAGGTGGTCAATGACCATCGTAGTGACCACTTTCTCATTCAAATATTATTTTATGGGCTTCTGCTTCTATGAGAAACCATCTTAGTGGTGCTTGGGAGGCTGTGTTGGTCTACATTTTGGGGACAAGTTCTAGAGCAGGCACCCCCTCCTGTCCTCCAAGAGGACAGGACTATAATTTTGGACCTTGCATCCATGGAGACCTTATCTTCTGAGTTGCATTCCACTTTTGCTTCATGTGTAGATACTACTTCTGGTCTGGCCAATGTCATGTATGCCATGCTTTGACACATAGGTGAGAGAAACATGGCAGTTTTGTTAGATTTAACAGGATCTGGACAGTTGCTATCCTCCTAGACTCCTGGCAGGAGTCTGGGAGACACCACTTTATCCCAGACTGGTTCCGCCAAACATTTTTAATCTCTATGTGCAAGTTGGAGAAATTGGTAAATCTTTCACAAGTTTCACTCCACACTTGATGGCCTGCCCCAGCTGGAAAATATTATCTGTGAGGCCTTCTTTCATAGCACTACACAAGTGTTTTTAAACTTAGGCTACATCTCACATTTTTCATCTCTGAATTTCTGCAAGATCATCAATTTCAGAGTTGTTCCTAAATAGTTTGCCTGGAAGTGATGGATTTTCCTTAGTATTGAATGCACATGTCCTAGTAGTTCCATATCCACAGCCTTAAGGTTTCTTGTACCCATGCTATGGACATTCTTCATTCTGTGATATTCAGCACTTTCAAAACTTGTCTACCAATGGGAGATTTATGCATCCAAGGCTGAGCATGTATATCAGTAGGTGGACTCAATCCACCACACCAGTCTCAGTTATGGTGACTGTTTTCCACTCATCCCCTATTGAGAACTTGCTAGTCAGGGGACGTCACTTGCTTTGCACAATGCACATTCTTTTAGTTGCTTGTATATGTGTGCCTAGCATCTCCCTCACTCACCATTTGCTCTCATGACATCCATAGCCGAACTTGACGATACCTATGCTGCTGAGAGACACGCCATACCCTAATCTATATTCAGGATAGCTCATAAGTCTGGAGAGGGGTCCCCTCAGTTTGAAGTCAGCAGGGCTCTACCATGCTCTGCATTTATATTCACAGCTGTGCTAGTTGCAATACACCACTCATTATGTGAGCTAGCAAGTTATGTCTAATTCAGAGACTAAATTGTGATCTATAGCAACTCACAAAGTGCCCTGAGTGCTCTCAGGGCATTGGAATTTCTGCATCCCTTGGTTTGCGGTATCTGTGACACCATGGTTGGTATGAGCTGGGCAAAAGTCAAGATTATCTTCTGGGTTCCTGGACATGTAGGGTTGTGGTGAATTAAGTGTGCTAATGAGGGTGCCAAGAATCCAAGAGGCCTGGGCAACCAGACTAACATTCCTTACTATCAGGTCAGCCTGCCTGGCAAAGAAAATGGTTGATGGGAACTTAAATTTGCATGACATTGCACCACAACTGTTCCAATATATTTCGCTCAGTTCTGGAAGTTTGGTTGCTTGTCAGACTACATCCATATTCATGAAACCTTGCCCAACCCTGTGCTTTCTCAGGGGCCCCTCTAATTTTCTTGTAGCAGAGATGGGGCATCCCTCTCTCATGTCTACATGTGAGGGGGGGGGGCCTTCCCCTTCCTTAGAGTCACCCTTGGATGACCAATTTTAGACCAGTAATGCGCCCTCTCATCTTTTGCAAGGGTTAAGAAAGAAGGCATCAGGCATCCCACAATCAAGAGCTCCTGGGGCTTAAGGTTTGATATGGCAAACCCCTTAGAGGGTGGCAGTATTAGGGCCCATTTGACCATTTTCCCCCTATTAGATCCGTGTATATAGGTTAGCCCCCTGACTTATCATTCACAAGCAGGCAACAGGCCTTGTGAGTCCCAGTCAAAATCCCCAAGACCACAGGGTGTTGGGGGGATGGCTAGTTAGAGGCCTTTTCTCCTGAGGTGGACAGAGACCTGAAGGTACCACACCCCAGCCCTGAAGAGCAGGGTCTTCACCAGGAGTGAACATTGACTCAGTGGGGAATATCACCTAGCCTAAGTCTGCTCTTGCACAATACCCTCCCAGGGCAGCACTGACCCCAGACAACTCAAGAAGAGAGGAGGGGCCTCCCTGTTACAGTTGATCTCAGGAGAAGTTGCATATCATCCTCAACTGAGTGCAAATTAGGGAGGCCCTGTTACTGGGTTGACTTGAACTCTCGGATGGGACCTGGGGAAGTTGTTGCTGCCTTTTCCCATCACCCTCACTCTACACTACTTTACCTTAGTATTATTATTAGCATTATTGTCATTATCATTCTTATTATATTTAGTATTGTTTGACTATTTATTATGTATAATTATTATTATGGCTATCCTCTCAACCTTTCATCTTTTTTGGAAACCACTTCACATCATGCTGGATCTGTGCCAGTGTATAATGGATGGCTCCAAGTCCCAGGAGGGGATCGGTTTCCAAGTCCCAGGAGGGGATCAGTTCCAAGTCTCAGGAGGGGATTGGTTTCCAAGTCTCAGGAGGGGATCGGCTTCCAAGTCCCAGGAGGGGGATCGGTTTCCACGCTGTATCCCTTCTGTTTGAAGTCAGCTGGGCTCTACCAGGCCCTGCATTTGTCTTCACAGCCGAACTGGTTGCAATACACCACTCAGTATGGGAGATAATGCACCCGTACCCAGTGCAGAGTCCGGATTATAATCTTTAGCGACTCCCAAACTGCTCTTGGGGCATTGGAATCTCCACACCCACTGGTTTGCGGTATCTGTGATGCCACAGTTGCCGCCAACCACCTGGAAGTCAAGATTATCTTCTACTAGGTTCCTGGCCATGTGGAAATTGCTAGTAATGAGGGTCTTCAAAAAAGACAAAAAGGTTGAGAGTATAGCCATAATGATAATTAATAATATTAATTTGTGTGCCATTACATTATGACTGTTCACATGGACCTACACCCAATGTCACGATGGCTTCAGGTTGCTTTATGTTGTCTTTGAATCTGGCACACTTGCAGGACACACCGCCATTTGATAGAGCGCTCACCCTCTCTTTATTGCGATAATTGCATTGTCTATCAGACTGTTCGGCACATTCTTTTTGAATATCCTCCAAGTCTGGGTGATCTTATTGCACATTACCTGTCCTGATATCGGGATACACAGTGTCGCTAAACACTTGTACCTGGGATTTTCATGCACATGACTTGTGGGCTATTTGACTTTTTGGAGGATGATAGCCTCCTCATTTTATTTTACTTTATATGTGGTAGGTTGTATGTTCCTTGCTGGGGGGAAGCTGGCCTCCTCATGCTGGCATGTGCTTTCTTTATTGTTTGTTTGTTTTTTGTTTTGTTCATCATTCTCTTGTTTCTTTTTGTTTTTGCAAATTTTAGAATAGCATAATATTATAGGCTAGAATCTTAATTATGGGGACTTATGCCCTTAAACCCAGTCACCAGATAGGCGCTTAACAAAAAGTCCCAGAATATAATAGTTTATACCTGATACATCATTATATGTTCTCTTTCTGGCTTGACATAGCTTTTAAGAGGTAGCAGTTTAGCTAGACCTTGATAGGCCTACTTCTATTTCAGAATATAATAGTTAATACCTGATACGTCATTATCTGTTCTCTTTCTGGCTTGACATAGCTTTTGAGAAACAGCAGTGCAGCTAGACCTTGATAGGCCTACTTCTATTTCAGAATATAATAGTTAATACCTGATACGTCATTATCTGTTCTCTTTCTGGCTTGACATAGCTTTTGAGAGGCAGCAGTGCAGCTAGACCTTGATAGACCTACTTTTATTTTGGTGTATATTCCATCTTCTGCTGGCTTCAATGTGGACTTCTGTGGTACAGTTGCTAAGACCCTTACTCCTCTTCTGGCATTTGAATGGTAGGGACTCCCACTAGGGGGACTACATGATCAATACCAGGTCCTGGTCCTTGCTGACCTCATCAAAGGGTTTGGAGAAAGGTGCCCTGAAAATATATTTTTAACATGTTCTGGACACTTACTGTCTGTCATTCTTCTACCCTTGGGTGAGAGAAGTATGGCCTTATTATTAGTTTTGTTTAACAGGATCTGGATGGAGTGTATCATCTTAGATTCCTGGTGAATATCTAATATGTATTCTTGTTTTTTGTATGCTGTGGGGAAAGATCATTCTGCCCAATATCTCGTATCTTCCTGCATGTGCAAGTTATCGAGAAATATGTTAATGTTAGATTAGCTTATTTCCTGTATAGTGGAAGCCACTTACTGTGTGATTCAGAGTGCAACTTTCACAAGTTTCACTCCATGTTAGATGCTCTTGTTTGGCTGGAAAATACTATTTGTAAGGCCTTCATGGACAGCATTTTGCCACCTTTTTTTTTATCTGCAGAGGGTGTATGATACTGTACGGTGATGCAGTATCTCATAGACCCTTCACACCCTAGTGGTGATGAGATGCCTCCCAATCTTTATTTGTCTGAGTTCTTGTGAGAGAGCCACCTTATGGTACTAGGACCTCTTGCCATTCCAAGAGGGCATTCTGCAGGATGTCTCCTCAGTGTCATTCTTTGCATTGAGCATCATGGTAT
Organism: Ceratothoa steindachneri; assembly: GCA_963969495.1. NCBI lineage: Eukaryota > Metazoa > Arthropoda > Malacostraca > Isopoda > Cymothoidae > Ceratothoa > Ceratothoa steindachneri. The sequence continues at coordinate 57,335,579 of OZ018327.1, forward strand.
TGCCTTAGTGCTGCCTTGCTATTTTGGGGCTATGCTCTATGTAGACATTTCAATCTCTTTTGGTGTAGCCAAGTCACTTACTCTGAACTGTAGACTCCAACAGGCATGAGTTTTGTTTTCTTTAGTCAAGACTTATGTGCTGCACTTCCATAACCATTCATAGCTTCATCCCTACATGAATTGTTCATAAATGGAGCTCATTTGGAAGTGGTCGAGTTGCACTCTTTCGTTGGTTTTGTTTGTGACTAGTCCTCATATGGGAAACCTATATTCACAGCCTTAGGGTCTCTTGTACCTGTGCCATGAACATTCTTCATTCCATGACTTTCAGCACTTGGAGCTGATAATGTTACTGCTTACTCTTTTGCACTTTGTTCATTACAAGCTACCCTACTGATGCAAGTTTTATGCATCTGGAACCTAATATGAATTGCAAAAGGTGGACATGATCTGCCACACTGGTCTTTATTTAGCCTCAGGTGCTTCCGCACATCCTCGGTATAGAGCCTCCTTATGGATATTGGGGAGATATCAATTGTTTTGTACAACCACAGTGCATTATGCACTTGTGTACCCAAGCTCATTTCATCTGCAGTTATCACAACAGTGCCTATGGAATCATGAGATGCCAATCATGCTCTAAGCATTTTTGGATTAGAGCTAAATGTAGTTCTTAGGCCAGAGGCCCCTTTGTTCTGCCCAGGATGTCACCCTAGTTGCAATACACAGCTCAGTATGGGACATTACACATCATCCCTGCTTCAGTGAGTGGATGTAGTTTTTTTTGTTAGTCATTCCATTGAGTGCCCTCAAGGTATTGTAATCTCCATGTTCCCCTTATTCACAGCATTCATGACACTGTGGCTGTTGTAACCCGAGGATATTGAGTTGTCTTCTGCTAGGTTCCATGACATGTAAATATTGCAGGAATCAGGTCAGACCTTCACTCTGCTTGACAAAGAAGTTGGGTGACTTGGCAATAAGCTAAATATGTTTGCCGTGACTTTTCCAGCTGATATACCCCCAATGCCTTCAGAATTTTTTCTGTCTCCGCATCCCCTGGTTCATGATATCTGTGATGCCACAGTTTTGGTGAGTCGGGCGGATGTTGAGATTATCTTCTACTGGGTTCCTGAACATGTAGGAATTGCGGGGAATAAGGGTACCAAAGAGTCTACAAAGACTGGGTGACCAGACTAGCATTTCTCTCTTCCTCATTCCGATTACATGGCAGGAATATGGGCTGCCCTCTGCGTGGCTTGGCAAAGAAGATGGAAGACGGTTGAGGGGAACTTAAAGCTACATGCCATTGCACTGCGACTGTTCCCATGGACCTACTCCCAATGCTGCGATGGCTTCAGGTTGCTTTCTGTCATCTCCGAATTGACACACTCTTGGGCCGCACCGACATTTGATAGTGTGTTCACCTGCATCTTATTCTGATGACTGCATTGTCCCCCAGACTGTTCGACACTGGTCATTCTTCTTGAATGACCGTTACCTTGATGAGTGCAGTCACTACAGCTTGTCCCTTGTACTCAGGAGTGGTTCATACACAGAGATTTGTGGACTATATGACTTTTTGGAGGAGGGTGGCCTCCTTCACTTTAACATGGGGGGGGGTTGTTGTTTGTTCCTACTCTTGGGAGAGGCAAGTCTACTCCTGATGCTAGAGTGAGCTTCCTTCTTGTTGCCTCTTTGCTTTTTCTTTTTTGCTGTTTTGTTTGCCCTTTGTACTTTTTAACATTATTTACCTAGTGTTACAGCAACTTCTGCCCTAGTAGGCAGTCACCAGATGGGCTCCTAAGATTAAAAAAATATATATATATATAAAAATTTGTCTCTGAAGTGGGCACATACCTGATGCAATGCTACCTGATGGGGGCATTCTCCCCGCACCTTACTGCAATGACTGAATGGTGCCCCGGACTACCTAGCATAATTCTTGTTGAATGTCCCAGTTTTAGGGATCTTTACATACACTACTTGTTCTGGTACTGGGGCAAGCAGGGTTGCTACTGCTTGTCCCTTCTATTGAGGATTGTGCGCCCCTGTTTGTGGACTAGTTGAGTACTTTGAAATTGCTGGAATTGGTTTCCTCTCCCGGGGCATTTGTAGTTTTTTATTTATTTTTTTTTATTTAGTGGTTTTGTTTGTCTTTATAATTTAAAATAGACTAAATATAATGTCAGCAACTATATATACCCATCCCTGACAAGTGTCCAGGTCTAGGTATGGTGCAATCACCTCGCAGTGAGCACCAAGGAACTCTTAAACAATCCATCCATCCAGGTCTAGGTTAGTTTGTGCTTACTACTGGGACAGATGTGATTGCTCCTACCTGTCCCAATCCTTGGCAAAGACTCCTCCACAATGGACTGTGATGTGATTGGGAGGGAGCAGGCCTCGTCCATATTATTTTAATTGGTGGGGGGGGGGATTTTAGCAGCTATGCCCTTGCTTGTAGCTGCCAGAAAGAGTAAAAAAAAAAATGCTGAGTTAAGGAAGGGGCATTGGCAGGATAGCAAGAAATAGGAACAAGGTAACACAGGATGTAAACCATGTGAAGTTGATAAAGGACGCATCTAGTATTATATTAAGGAAAGAAGGAAAGATACAAGAGAGATGGAAGGAATATTTTGATGGTCTACTGAATCAGGAGAACCCACAGGCTTGCCATGATGATGGAACAGCATATCCAGGATTGACAAAAGATATAGAGAGAGAAGTCGTGAGAGCTCTTAAGAGAATGAAAACAATAAAACAGCTGGACCAGATGAAATCCCGGTGGAGTTGTGGAAGGCCCTGGAGGATGCAGGAGTGGACTTGTTGTGGAAGCTGATGTGCATGATAGAGGAGCAGGAAAACACTCCCGATGAATGGAGGGAGAGTCTGTTGGTGCCCATCTTCAAAGGGAAGGGGGATGTACAAGAGTGCAGAAATTATCGTGGGATTAAACTGCTATCTCACACAATGAAAGTCTGGGAGAGGATTTTGGACGAAAGATTACGACTTGAGGTGGAGGTGTCCAACAGTCAATTTGGCTTCATGCCTGGAAGAGGAACAACAAGCCCAGTGTTTATATTGAGGCATATGGCGGAAAAGTACAGGGAGAAACAGAAGGAATTACATAGGGTTTTATAGATCTGGAGAAAGTGTATGAGAGAATACCAAGTCAAGAACTATGGAGATGCTTGAGAGAAAGAAAAGTGCTAGAAAAATATGTAAGATTGGTGAAGGAAATGTACAATGTCAAAACACGGGTAAGGAGTGGAGCAGGCATAACAGACAGTTTTGGAGTGGAGGTGGGGCTGTCTCAGGGCTCTGCATTAAGCCACTTCCTCTTTAACATAGTCTTTGATGTGTTGATTGAGAATGTGCAAGTGGAGATACCCTGGGGCATGATGTATGTAGATGATGTGGTTTTAGCCAGTGAGTCTAAAGATGACGTAGACCAAAGGCTGGGGGAGTGGAGATTAGCACTGGAAAACGGAGGGATGAAGATAAGTAGAACAAAGACAGAATATATGAAGTGTACAGAAGAAGAGCGGGACAGAGGTGAAAGCATTAGGTTAGGCGGTGTGGAAGTAAAGAGAGTAGATGCCTTCAAATATTTGGGATCTACCATATCAGAAGATGGAAATGAGGATAAGGAAGTAACCAGAAGGAAGAGTTGGAGGGATGTATCAGGGGTTGTGTGTGACAGAAAAATGCCAGTGAAATTAAAGGGAAAAGTATACAAAACTGTTGTAAGACTAACTATAACGTATGGAGCAGAGGCATTACCTGTAAAGAAGAGTAATGAGAAGAGGATGGAAGTAGCAGAAATGAGGATGCTGCGATGGATGTGTGGCGTGATGAGGGAGGACAGAATCACAAATAGAAGGATCAGAGGAACAACAAAGGTGGTGGAGATTTCAAAGAAGACACAGGAAGCAAGACTTAGATGGTATGGACACATAATGAGGAGAGAGTGACGAGAGAAGAGCTTTGGAGATGGAAATACAGGGAAGGAGGAGGAGAGGAAGACCCTAGATTAGATGGAGAGACTGCATACGAGCTGACATTAGAGAGAAAGGAGTGGAGACCAACATGGCAAGAGACAGAAACAGGTGGAAGCGGCTCATCAAAAACAACGACCCTGTATAAAGACGGGCTAATAAGCTGACAACGAAGAAAAATTGGCAGCCCTCAAGGAATTTACAAAATATCTTGGTGTTTCTTTCACTCATGAGTAACTATACTTTTGTTATGTAGTAAATATTTTGTTTCCTTTATCTTACCCATCAAGGGAGATTTTAAGCTTGTCCTTTCGGGCGCTTATTGACTTTGTCAATACTTGCTCCATAGACTTCTATAGCCAATCAAATGAGAGGAAATAAATGGAAAGAATCTTGAGCTTTTGTGCTGATAGAAATCAAGGAAATAATAAGTGGTTTGCAATTTAACCCACTGTGCAAATTTGATATAAAAGGAGGTGGGTTAAAATATGAACAGTGTGCTTGAAAGAGTTAAATATTTTGGGGGGCTGATTTGGTTATGTTACTTTCTCATATCTTCACTTCTCTTAACTTTGCCCCTTTTTTATAGCCCTTTATCACCCTTCCCTCCTTATTTTTAGGTAAAGAAATCCCCTCCACAGTTAAAACAGCCTTGTTGGTTGATCAGTTTCCTGTCTCTTTCCTTTTCTCTCTTCTTTATTCTTATATTTTGATGCAATAATGACCAGTTTGGATACTAGTGAACCTAAATTATTAGGAAGTCACAGAAAAACATTAATTTGTTTAGTTTCAAGATATATTTTACTTATTTTTTTTTATTTATATATTTTTTAAACTTTGAAAACCTAATATTTTGATACTAAGGTAATGAATGCATCTTATTGACATCTGAAAATATTCCCAATTCCTTGAGAACCAAATAATTCTAATTTTTCACTTATTATTCAGAGGAAAGAAAGCATTTGAACAGTGTACAAAACCAGAATACATAATAAATAGCCAATGACAATATTGCCATGCCCAATTTAAGGAACCTTCTACTGAGCCATAAATAATTATATCAAAAATATATTTCTATTAAAGTATAAGTTGAAATGATGCTTCACACCTTGGTAACATAAATGGTAAGGTTCACTTGTAAAATTGTTTTTTTTTTCAGCAATGTTGAAACTCCAAATCTACTTGATTGAAATATGTTTAGTCTCCGGAGATTATTGTTAAGACGACCGAGAATGAGGAAGAAGCGAATGCTGCTCTTATTCATGGCAGGAGCAGTAATATTTTTCACATACCAGCTTGGGTTCATCTCTCAATTGTCCCTTGAATCTAAAGCTGGGAAGAAAGTGCGACCAAACAGGGAAGAGGAGCTCATGACACAGGGCCATGATCATAAACTATCTCATCACAAGGGAAATGAGGCTGACCCACATAATCACCATGCAGGCACTGAGAAAACTGTTTCAGAGTCCAGGACCTCAGGAGCTATGTTTATATGCAAGCAGTCAAAGCGAATAATTGCATCTGACAAAGTAAATGACGACTATTGTGATTGTATTGAAGATGGCTCCGATGAATTTTGGACGGATGCCTGTGATTATGCCATTTTCTCATGTAAGAAGACAAAGTCAGGATTCCCATCTACTGTGGTCTCTTCTTGGGTAAATGATGGTGTTTGTGATTGCTGTGATGGTTCAGATGAATGGTTGGAGAAGGCATTGATTTTATCACTGGGATCGGATATTCAGAAGAGAATTCATAGTTATGTCTCGCCTTGTCTTAATCTTTGTTGAAGTTGCCTCTGGTTATTTCATGAGAACTTGGCATTGATCAGTTTACCAAAATAGCCTCTAATGAATTGAAATGTTAATGTTTTAAAGTTTAAATCTTAAAAAAAATAATGTTTTTGTGTAGCTCTTCCCTCTACTATGTTTGAATGTAGGGTTTTTGCAGGCAGGTAATTGAAGCCTTTGTTTTAATTTCCAAATTCTTTACTGGAGATACTTTATTCCACTATGTTCCATTATCTCTGGTTTTATTAGGGAATGTGGAGATTAAGTTGTGTGGTAGTGTGTGGATTTAGTTGTTTTTGAATTTGCAGTGCGTACAAGCCATAGTTTTTTTTCTCTCTTATTTTGGAAGAGAAAATATGAATCATTATAAAACTTATCTCATTCTATTTTCTCTTCAACGTGGATTTATTTCCTAGTCATTGTTATCATAATTTCATCGCAAGGGGGTACATTTTGAAATTTTCATTGCAAGGGTGTTTGATCATTGACATGGCAGTTTGTAAGTTGATAAGTTAGGATTTCTAGTTTTCCTTTTTTTTTCTTTTATTCTAAAACGCCCTCCATAGGAAATTTAATTTGTGTAAATAGAAATTAGTTTTATATTCACTTGTTATATTAAAGGATATTATTAGGCATTTAAGTTTGTTCTCACCCCTCTAAATCATTTCTCTACACTATATATGACTGTATAAGGAATGATCCTGAATGCTTCATTGTCAAGGCAAATGCGGTCTAGTAGATCTCATCTCAGGAGTTTAGCCCCTGGGCTATGTGTCTCTCTTTATAAATCGTCCTGCAGACATCACAAGCCCTAATCCACCCTGGGACTCCTCTTAAAGCTATTTGGGCCTAGTAACTTCCTCAAATTGACTTTTTCCAATACCATTTTCTTCAAAATATTTACACCAAACACTTAATTTTTTCTCACCGTACATTTTTATATTTTATCCACTCTTCTCATTCCAAGCAAACTCGTTAATGCCAATATGAAACTCATTATTACAAGCTCAAACAGATCTTGAAATCCTGGAAATCAAGCAGGAAACAGTGAACAAGGCATATGTGCAATTGTCAAAATGCACCCATGGTACCCCGAGTAACGACCTACAGGCTGAAAAGAAAGTATTGTCAATAAAACACCTCAACAGGCTCGAGTGCATTTTTCACTATCGCATGTAACCTAAAACACTGCTATTAATCAAGATTTTTACCCTCCACAAAATATGGAAAGGAAGACTCCTAAAGTTATATTAACCTGGTACTCCAAGACACATCATTGGACATACTTTGAGTCTTCCATGGATACTCATTGAATCCTCTTCAAACTTTGACTCTCCTCAGATCCTCCTCAACCTTCCCTTGGACCATTTGTGCTGAGTAAAGTGCACAAGCTAATGTTAATCCATTTCTCTCATTGAAAAGACCTGAAAACAAGGTGATCCCTGAAACTGCCGCCATACACGGCTCTGCCCTGACCCGAACTTGTTCAGAAACAGGGTTCGCCTAAAATTGGTGGATTGGCACCATTTTTGCTTGGTCTTGTTTTTGACCGATGCCACACCTAGGAGGCTCATATTCACAGCCCTGCGATATTTGGCACCTGTGCCTTGAACATTCTTTGTTATGTGACGCTCATGATTTGGGTTACTGTAGTGATTTTCTATCGATCCTTTGTTTGAAGCTTGACTACGGTTGAGTTTTATGCATCCCGATAAGAGCATGTATTGCAGAAGGTGGATTTGATCCACCACACCTGTCAATGCCTGGTGACAGATGCCTTCCGCACATCCCATTTAGAGCCTACTTATCAATGCTGGGGAGATGCCACTCACTCTGTGCTGTACACATTATGCCCTTGTAGGTGCGAATCCCAGCACCTCCCTCAGTCGCCATCAGCTCCCATTGCATCCATACCCGATCTTGACGGTGCTTATGTTGCTGAGAGACGCCAGTCATACCATAAGCCCTTTGGGTTTAGGGCTAGGAAGCTCCTTCGAGGGCTTGGTGTAGCTCTCAGGCCAGTGGTGCCTCTGGTTCTGCTCAGGATGCCACCCTGGAGGGGACCACCTTACACCATTTGTCACCATGCCTGTGCTTCCATTGCACCGGGAGTATTGTGTTGACCTTTACTACAGCTATCTCATCCTTTTCAACATTTTTGGAGCACACTTTGTCTCATGTTAGATCTGTGCCAGTATACACGGATGGCTTCAAGTCTTAGCATAGGGTCGGTTTCCACATCGTATCCCCTATGTTTGAAGTCAGCGGGGTTCTACCAGGCGCTGCATCTGTCTTCACAGCCAAGCTGGTTGCAAATTCAATGCTCGGTACGAGAGAATGCGTTGTGCGTGGTTTGGAGACCGGATTGTTGTCTTTAATGACTCAAAGTGCCCTGAGTGCACTCAGATTGTTGGAATCTCCACACACCTTGGTTGGAAGTATCTGTGAATCCATGCTTACCACGGTCTGGGTGGATGTCAAGATTATCTTCTGCTGGATTCCAGGACATGTGGGAATTATAAGGAATGAGGGCACCAGCGTTCGTGAAGACTGTATGACAAGATATGCTTTTCAATCTTTACAATCACTACATGGCAGGAATCAGGGCCAGTCTGCTTAGCAAAGCAGATAAGAGATGGCCGAGGGGAACCTAAAGTTGCGTGCCATTGCGCTGAGACTAGTCCAATGGACCTAGGTACCCCCCCCATCCCTAATGCTGTGACGGCTTCAAGTTGCTTTCTGTCATCTCCGAATTGGGCACACTCACAGGACGCACCACCATTTGATGGAGCGCTCACCCACATATTATTGCAATGACTGCATTGTCTCCCAGACTGTTCAGCACATTCCTATTGAATGTCCCAGTCTGCGGTGATCTTCGCGCACGTTACCGGTACCGGGATGAGCGGAGACACTACCGCTTGTACCTTGTACTCGGGAGGAGGCTGAGACCTCATTTTATTTTACACTCCTTTGGTGTTGTGGTCAGGGTTGGCAAAAAACCTAAAATTTTGAAAAAGCCCAATAAAACCCGCGTTTTATTCTGTTTTTTTCCCCAAACAAATTAATAATTACTTAGTTTAATAATTATATTATAGTAAGAATAGATCACAGTAACATCTCTGATTGAGAATTTGGGGGTACCCATGTCCCATGATACCCATAGCCTGTAGAAAGAGAGATGAATTATGAGTCAGTATCAGAGAAATATCCTTAATTTGATACATATTTGTTGAAATTATAAACATAAATATGCATTTTGAATAAAATAATGATAAGTAGCATTCATTTCTTGAAAAAAAATGTAATTTTGGGAAAAAAAACCCAAACCCAGGTTTTTTTCAAATTTCACTTGAAAAAGTCCCCCAAACCCGTTTTCTTTATTTGCCCACCCTGGTTGTGGTCGCATGTTCTTGAGCCAGGGGAGCCCGGCCCCACACCCTATACCAGAGCGTGCTTCCTTACTTTTTTCATTTTAATGTAGCCTAGTGTTAGGCTTATAATTAATAACGGCGAGTTATGACCTTGTAAGCAGTGGCTAGATGGTCACAGTTGGACCAGGCTGGCGTCTGTGGGAAGTATAACTTGCACAGGAGTCCCGACAGTGTGCAAGCTACTGCACTCATAGGCTTGAAATGGCTATAAGCAAGGAGTGCTTTCTTAGGTTAGAAGGTGTCTGGTGGAGCAGAGCGCGATATTAACACTTACTTACCTGGCCTCCAAAACGATAATCAGGGTGCGATTCGCCACAATTCACTCAATAAGTTTTGCATGATACAATTTTTATGTGCAACCTTAGAACAGCTAAAACGTAAGTTTGACATGACCCAATTTGGCATGTCTATACGTTCGATTGGTATGGCCAAAACAGTGGCTGTAAGGGCCTGATGAATGGCTTCACATGGGAGTGGCAGCAGCCAGCCCGCACCGACTCAGGGAGCTTGTCTGGTTGAGTGATGAAGAATGTCAGTGGATCTTTAGACCCCTTCCAGCTTCCTCCTCACCTGCCAGCCAGCTCTTCTTTGTAGTTTACCAGGGCCATGGCATTATCGTCTTTACAAATTCATGCCAGGGGGCGGGGGGGGGGGGTCAACTGTGTTCTGACAAAACAACTTAATTTCAAATCATTAGTATTGTTAGAACACGGTCGGGGTTACCTGCACTTAAAGCTCAAGAGCGCAACATTGTCATATCAAACAGAAAGGTAGGTAAGAGAGCTGTGCAAAGAAAGTATTGAAAGTAACCACAGGTTATCCTGAAGCCATTGGGATTGGGGCAAGTGCACAACTGCAGGCACTAGAATCGGGAAGGCGGTTTCTCCAAGTTTAGCATTGACATTACTCCTGCAACACCATCCACCTCCTTGCTGGTAGGGTGTAGTGTCATCCACCATTGAGTGTCCAAGACCACTCCTTTTGTTACTCTGCACCGAGATCGCACCATTAACTCTCGGTTCCCTTCCTAAAAGGATCCTATGCCCTGACACAGAAGAAATACATACCTATCAGTCATGTGAATGACCTAAAACCGCTTGAAGCCCATAGCTTCAAGATCCCCTGGTAGTGTCCCCCATTTGAGGGTGTACCAGCTTTGGCATGGTCATCTGTGTGCTGTAATGTATGAAGTTCCATCCAGACTGGCGACTGATTTGGCCAAATTCATTCATCATCCCCATTCGGCTTTTGACGTGAAAGTGAATAGCTTTCGCCTCTGTCACTTTTCTACAACATGCAGGTGACACTAAAGTGGTAATATTTATGTTCCCTTTGTTTTAAATTGTCATAAGACAACCATTTATCATCCTCTTTTCCCTCAATGAAGATTGTACTATTCACCAACTCTGTTCTCCAGACAACTTATTTTAAGGAGATAAAACCAGAACAAAATGGGTAAATTTAATCACTTTGACTTCAACAATTTAAAAGTTAATGGTTCCTTTACTCATCTTATTTTTAAAATTTGTTCTTAAATTAGTTTTTAAGAAGGAGAGTAAAGTAGATAAAAAGGTCAAAGATCCAAGAATAAACCTCGCCGACCAGGGGTTCTTCAAAATGTCCAAGACACATGTGTTTGGCACGATGCAATTATGCCCCAAACTATCTGTTTCTAGGAAAGGAGCGTGAGTGGAGATCTACGTTGATCGAACTGCTAAGTATTTGCAGTTAGATTTTGAGGCGAAAGGAGATCCGAGTTTGCCGTGTGATATCTGGTGGAATGACCTAGTGTTATTTATAGCTCCCTGGGAGCAGATGACATCACCTGTTGTGTGCAAGTGGACAGTTTTGTATACAGAGGAGGAAGTATTGTTTTATGGTGAAGGGATGTCTTTGACTAACACAATGTAGTATACATTTGTAGTCCTGGCAGAGAAAGCTGTGATTCTTGTCTGCAGAGATTGAGGCTTTATAGGAACTACCTTTCTGCTTCGAACTCATCTCTCGGCGAAACGTACGTAGTACGTTATTTTGTAGTGGATGAAGGTGTAAGTAGTTGTGGTAAAGAAGTAAATAAAAATGTGCCAGTGTGTAATGCTGGGGGGCATAGATTGTGTATAATTTGAGTGTTAGGTGAGCACAGTAATGTGTGCGTAGCTAGTGTGTAATGCTTATGGTCTTGTATTTGTGTGTCAGTCTGATGAAGTTGACAAGTCAGTGTTGATAGGGGAAACATAACACAATAAAACCCAAACTTCCAGGAATGAAAGGTCCATAAAAGCCAGGTGCAACTAAAACAAGAGGGAAAGTCCCTGTGTCGTTTTGTGATATGATGAATGGTTATTGCTTTGATGGTTTCCCATGGTTCACTTAGAAGAGCCTTTGAATGGCTAAATGAGGCTTCTGCCTCTAGATGGCGCCATCCAGCGCCAAATCCGATGGCAGATTTGAAATCTCCAGGATGAATAACCATATGCCCCATGGTCGTCATATCATGGCTCTAAAATGGGTACAATTGAACTTTACTCCTTTTGAAAAAAAAGTGATGCTTAGACCTGGCGCTTCGCCGAAGGTAAAAGCCACCACAAAACCAAAATAACACAACATTCAACCAATAAAACGAGTGGCAATGCTTCTGGCATCAATCCCCGTAAGGGGCGCGGCGATTTGCCATCCTGGCCGCCGTGCTGACGGGATCCAGCGCCCCGTCCGGCCCCAGCTTAGCCTCTCTTCCTTCCTTCAGATAGCCTGTATTCCTATCCTACCTCGTCGCTTTTCATACAACCTTTCCCACAACTTTCTCTGGTCAGCCTCTAATTTCACAGGGTAGAAGCTGACCTTCTTCTCAGCCAATCGTCCCGGATCAAAGCTGAGGGGGGAGGGGACAATGTCCCCTAACCCCTGAGCTCCGGTCTGGGGTGGTTGGCTTTTAACAACCTGCTTCATCCCCACCCATACCTTCCTCACATCCCTTTTCCTCTCGTCTTCAAAATCTATCCGTTTTACACCGTGTTCAAGGTGGAGCCGCCATGCCGAAGGACTGCCAGGCCACCAGGCGGGAGGGGTGGTCCCAAATGGTGGCGCCTGGCTCTGCCGGGCCTGTAAGCACCTCTTGCAGTGCGGGCTACTGCAAGAGGTGGTGAGCGATTGCGTCCCGTAAAACAAAGAGGGTCACCATGCCCAATGATGAAACAAAAAAACATCTCCCCTTAATTTCCCCTATAACAACAACGGAGCCGCCCTCGTGCAGCTCCACAGAAAAGATGGAGGTCCCCCCCCCTGTGCTTGCGCAGGGGACCCTCCATACCTCTTTAACCGGAGAGGAGGCTTACTCCTCTCCTACGCCTACGGGTGTAGGGGACTCCCCCTCACCCCCTTCTCTGGAGGTGCTTTCGGGCACCTCCCTATCTCCAGCGGCAGTCCCTCCTATGCTTTCTAAGGGGACTGCCAAGAAAGCCAGCAGGCCACCCTTAGCCAGCCGCTCCACATCAAAGCGGCTCGGTAGGGCAAACCCCCTTAGGGGGGAGAGGGAAGCCAGGCCCCTTCGGTCGCTTCCCTCAAAAGACCTGCTGGCAAAAATATTAAACCTTGCCGGGGTCAAGGCCTGTGCCTCCCCACTAAAGACTTATGACGCTGCCAAGGGGACCTGCGATGTCCTGGGAGGGGATGGCCAATTGGAGGCCCCTCCTGTGATAGACATGGTCCTTGAGGAAAACCAGCCTCAGAAGGTAGGGCCTTCCATGGGGGGGAATCCGGGCTTGGCGCCAAGCACCGAACCCGAATCCGCCCCTATGCAAGGTCCTCATCAAACGGCTGTGGATTCTCAGGCAGGACAAGGAGGGGAGGGATCTCCTCCGGATGAATCCCCTGCGCCCACCGGGACCTTCTCCATTTCAGAGAAGGACCTGGCTGAGGCCGGTCCATCTGGCCTGGGGGCTTCTACCGGCGGGGGTGAAAAGCGGGTTCATTCCCCGCCCTCCTCTCCTAAAAAGAAGAAAAAGACAAGAAAGACGAAAAAGACTCGGGGCTCCTCTCCATCCGCGGGGGCTGCGGGGACGGATGGGTCTGCTGCCACTTTGGTAGGCGACCAAGCCAAGATCGGCACATCCGGCCCCTCTACCCCCTCGTGTGCGGAGCCCCTGACTAAGACCAAGAGTGCACAGGGCGGAGCCTCGATGACATCGGGGCCCCTCATTCAGAGGTTACCTGGCGTTTTCGAGCCCGCTGGCTTCAAACGCTTCCTCGTTATTCGCTCCACTGATGGCACCATGATCCATCAGAGGAGAGGATTAGCTAGTGCAATTGGTAGAGAGCCGAAGGTAACCCGTTTCTCGGACGGGAGCCTTCTGGCGAATCCCGCCGAGGCGGCCAAGATAAGTGCTCTTCGGACACTTCATGGCACCCCGGTGAGTGTGACGCCGCACTCTACCATGAACTTTGTAAAAGGAGTAGTTTATGCGAGGGAACTCGTTGACTACTCCATAGAAGACATCACCCTAGAGCTGGCCGACCATGGGGCGGTCAAGGTCGAACGTGTGATGAGAAAACAGGGAGGGGCCTCGAGACCCACCCCTACACTCTTCGTCACGTTCGACTGTGACAAGCTCCCTGAGTCGGTGCGTGCCGGTTGGTACCGCTACCGCGTGAAGGCATTCGTGCCACTGCCGCGGCGGTGCTATTACTGTCACCCCTTCGGCCACACGAATCGATCATGTAGACGTGCAAAATCGGGGTCACCCGAAGTCTGTGTAAATTGCTCCAAGGTCGCACACGATAAGTCCAAATCGTGTGTGGCCAAGTGTGTCAATTGCGGAGAGCCGCACCCTGCTTCTTCGAAGCAATGTGGTGCATATCTCCTTGAGAAAGAAATCCTGGCCATTCAGGCCCAGGATCGACTCTCATTCCGCGAGGCTAAGGACTTGGTCCTGGCGCGCCCGGCTCTGCCTGGGACGTCATATGCCTCAATAGTTAGAAAAGCACCCTCTGCTCCTGGCCCATCCAGGCCAACGAGCACGGTTGTTTCCGCGCCCATTCGGAGCCCTTCTGCGGGCTCTACTACACCCGGGCGCTCCCCTGGTAGAGCTGGCGGCAAAAAGGGTTCACACCCAGCCCCGGCTATACCAGGGCTCCCCCCTCTTCCCCCAGCGTGACCGTTTCCCGTAAGGCGAAACGGCCACGCGCCTCCACAGAGTCGTTAGACTCACAGGAGGCAACACCCCTGAAGATGGTCGCTAGGCCATCTTCCGGGGTTCCTAAAGATGTTCCCCGAAAGGAGGACAGCAACAAAGGAGCTTCGGCCCCTTCGCCCACGCCCCGAGGTGGAGCGAGTGGCTCGGAGACGGTGGTTCCTCGAAAAGAGGGCCCCCCGCCTCCCAAGCCGCAACGCCCGCCTAAGGTTTCGAGGCGGAGGGAGGAAAAGACTCGCATGGCGAGCCCAACCTCCCCCAATAAGTCCTCGAAGGCGACAGCGCCTTCAGCGCTTTGTCCGGCCAACAGCGCCCGGGGTTCTGCCCCCGGGAAGCGTACGGCCATTCCCGTGAGGGTCTTCAATTCGAGGAGGGCCCCCGCGTCTCCTCCGAGCTAGGCCTGGAGGGCATATTCCTTCAATGGAATTGCCGTGGACTCCGGGCCAACTGGGAGGAGCTGCGGAGGCTCGTCTCGTCCCGTTCCCCGTTAGCTATTTTTGTGCAGGAGACCATGCTAGGCGCGTGCCCGCTGCCTGCCCTCCCGGGGTATAAGGGTCTTGCGACCCCACCACCGCGGGATGGCCGGGCTGGGGGATGCGCGGTTTACACCCGGCATGATGTCTCCGTTCTTCCTTTCTCTTTAGATACCTCCTTTCAGGCAGTGGCTGTGCAGCTGCACCTGGATAGGAGGTATACTATCATTTCTGCGTACATTCCACCGTCAGCTGACTTCGACGTGGGGGACTTCCGCCGCGTCGTGGCACGGTTGCCGAGGC
Source organism: Ceratothoa steindachneri (assembly GCA_963969495.1). Classification (NCBI taxonomy): domain Eukaryota; kingdom Metazoa; phylum Arthropoda; class Malacostraca; order Isopoda; family Cymothoidae; genus Ceratothoa; species Ceratothoa steindachneri. The sequence continues at coordinate 57,350,766 of OZ018327.1, forward strand.
CCTATCTCTTGCTTGGAGATCTGAACGGCAGGCATCCTCTCTGGGGAGATTACTCCATAAATCCCAGGGGACAAGTCCTTGCCGATCTGATCGAAGAGCTTGAGATGGGTGTCCTAAACGTGCATGAGTTTACGCATCACTGTCCGAGAACCGCTTCATTTTCTTGCCTTGACCTATCTTTGTGCTCTTCGGATGCACAGCCTGATTTTGATTGGGGGGTGGTCGATGACCTCCATGGTAGTGATCACTTTCCCATTCAAATATCATTTTCAGGGCAACTGCCGCCTGAGAGACCACCTCGGTGGTGCTTGGCGCGGGCGCGGTGGCCTGCATTTCAGGAAATGACTGAATTCTCTATCTCAGTCGAGGAGTTTAGGTCGGTAGATGAGGCCGTTGAGTTCTTCTCCGGCAACCTCATCGCCGTAGGCCTGACTACTATTCCTAGGACGTCTGGCCGTTTTGCACGCCGACCACTCCCATGGTGGTCGGCCGAGTGTGAGACGGCCCTCAAACAGAAGCGTTATGCCTACATGCGCTATAAGCGCCGCCCGAACGATTTCACTGTCGCTGAATTTCGTCGGGCTAGGGCTAGGTTCCGGTATATTTCGAAGCACGCCCGCCGCTCTTCTTGGCGGGCATACGTGTCTTCACTTAACGGGAAGACCCCTTTAGCTGAGGTGTGGAAGCGAGTCAAAAGGATTCGGGGCAAGTTCTCGCAGGACCCCCCTCCCGTTCTCCAGGAGAATGGGACCGCAATCTCGGACCCCGCGTCCGTGGCGGAATCCTTAGCGACCGCTTTTTCCGCATTCTCTAGCCGTGATGCTGCTCCGCCAGCATTCAATGCACGTCGTGATGTCGCGGAAGGCCGCCGGCTGGACTTTACCTCCAGAGGCGGAGAACCCTTCAATGACAAGTTTACTGTGAGTGAGTTGCGTTCCGCTCTCGCTTCGTGCGCGGACACCGCCCATGGTCCGGACGATGTCCCGTACGCCATGCTTCGACACCTGGGTGAGCGAGGCATGGCCTTTCTGTTAGATTTGTTCAACAGGATCTGGGTGGAAGGTCTTCTCCCAGACTCCTGGCGAATCGCTACTGTGCTCGCCTTTCGCAAGCCGGGGAGAGATCACTGTACTCCGACTGGTTTCCGCCCAATCTCTCTAACCTCTTGCGTGTGCAAGTTGATGGAGAAATTGGTAAATGTTAGATTAGCCTATTTCCTGGACAGCGGAGGCCATCTGTCTTCTGCACAGTGCGGCTTCCGTAAGTTCCACTCCACGTCGGATGCTCTGCTCCGACTGGAAAGTGCCGTATGCGAGGCTTTCCTTCGTAGACAGCACTACGCCACGGTGTTTTTTGATCTGGAGAAGGCCTATGATACCGCATGGCGATACGGTATCATGGAGACTCTCCACACGATGGGGGCGAGGGGACGCCTCCCAATTTTTAAATCTGAATTTTTGCGAGATCGTCGATTCCGCGTACGGGTGGGGGGAGCCCTCTCCGGCCTAAAGGAGCAGGAAGAGGGTGTCCCGCAGGGAAGTGTCCTCAGTGTCACACTCTTTGCCCTGAGCATCAACGGCATCACCTCGGTGCTGCCGGAAGATGTTCTCGCTACGCTCTACGTGGACGACCTTTCGATCTCTTTTGGCGCGGCCCAGATGCCAACTCTGGAGCGTCGACTCCAACAGGCATTGAACCGCGTCTCTCACTATGCCGAAGCGCACAGGTTTCGGTTTTCTTTGGCCAAGACTAAGGTGGTGCACTTCTGCCGCCATCCACGGCTTCACCCCGACCCAGATTTGTTTCTTAATGGGGTGCGCCTGGATGTGGTTGAGTCGCACCGTTTCCTTGGTCTTGTATTCGACCGACGCCTCACCTGGGAGGCTCATATTCGCAGCCTTAGGGTCTCTTGTACCCGCGCCATGGACATTCTCCGTTCCGTGACGTTCAGCGCTTGGGGCGCTGATAGGGCTACCGCCTTACTTTTTTATCGATCCTTTGTTCGCTCGAAGCTCGACTACGGATGCGAGTTTTATGCATCCGCAGCCGAGCGTTTATTGCGGAAGGTGGATTCGATCCACCACACCGGCCTTCGCCTTGCGACCGGTGCCTTCCGCACTTCCCCCATTGAGAGCCTGTTGGTCGATGCTGGGGAGATGCCACTCGCTCTGCGCCGCGTGCAGTGCATCACTCGCCTGTACGCGCGAGCCCGGCGCCTCCCTCAGTCGCCAACAGCTCTCACTGCATCCGCAGCTGATCTCGATGGTGCCTATGCCGCCGAGAGACGCCAGTCATACCCTAAGCCCTTTGGGTTTAGGGCCAGGAAACTCCTTCGAGAAGTAGATATAGCTCTCGGGCCGGTGGCGCCCCTGGTTCTGCCCAGGACGCCACCCTGGAGGGTACCACATTTGGCTATTTGTCGCCACGCCTCTGCTCCCAAAGCTTGTACTGCGCCGGGAGTATTGCGTTCGACCTTTTTGGAGCACACATCGTGTCACGCTGGTACCGTGCCAGTGTATACGGATGGCTCCAAGTCCCAAGAGGGGGTCGGCTTCCACGCCGTATCCCCTCTCTTTGAAGTCAGCGGGGCTCTACCGGGCGCTGCGTCTGTCTTCACGGCCGAGCTGGTGGCAATACACCACTCGGTACGGGAGATTACGCGACGTGCCCGGTTCGGAGACCGGATTGTGATCTATAGCGACTCACAAAGCGCCCTGAGTGCTCTCGGGGCATTGGAATCTCCGCATCCCCTGGTTCGCGATATCCGTGACGCCACGGTTTTGGCGAGCCGGGCAGATGTCGAGATTATCTTCTGCTGGGTTCCTGGACATGTAGGAATTGCGGGGAATGAGGGCGCCAAAGAGTCCGCGAGGACTCTGCGACCGGACCAGCGTTTCGCTCTTCCTCACACCGACTACATGGCAGGAATACGGGCAGCTCTTCGGACTGCTTGGGAAAGAAGATGGGAGACGGTCGAAGGGAACTTAAAGTTGCGTGCCATTGCGCCGCGACTGTTCCCATGGACCTATCCCCCAATGCCGCGGCGGCTGCAGGTTGCTTTCTGTCGTCTCCGAATCGGACACACTCGTGTGACGCATCGCTATCTGATGGAGCGCTCGCCTGCGCCCTATTGCAACGACTGCGTCGTCCCCCAGACTGTTCGGCACATTCTTGTCGAATGTCCCAGTCTGGGTGATCTTCGCGCACGACACCTGTCCCGGTACCGGGATGGGCGGGGTCGCTACCGCCTGTCCCTTGTTCTCGGGATGAGTGCGTGTACTTTGACTGGTGGACTTAATGACTTTTTGGGGGAGGCCGGCCTTCTCCCTTTTATTTAACGCGATTTAATTGTTGTTGTTGTTTTTGTAATTGTTTTGTTATTGCTTTGTTATTGTTATTGTTATTCCTTTTTATTGTTTTCTGTTTAATTTTTTAAAGTAGCCTAAATTAGGCTGTTTGTTTATGGCAACTTATGCCTTAGTCGGCAGTCGCCAGATAGCCCCTTAATTAAAAAAAAAAAAAAAATTGTGATATGATGAATGGTTATTGCTTTGATGGTTTCCCATGGTTCACTTAGAAGAGCCTTTGAATGGCTAAATGAGGCTTCTGCCTCTAGATGGCGCCATCCAGCGCCAAATCCGATGGCAGATTTGAAATCTCCAGGATGAATAACCATATGCCCCATGGTCGTCATATCATGGCTCTAAAATGGGTACAATTGAACTTTACTCCTTTTGAAAAAAAAGTGATGCTTAGACCTGGCGCTTCGCCGAAGGTAAAAGCCACCACAATAACACAACATTCAACCAATAAAACGAGTGGCAATGCTTCTGGCATCAATCCCCGTAAGGGGCGCGGCGATTTGCCATCCTGGCCGCCGTGCTGACGGGATCCAGCGCCCCGTCCGGCCCCAGCTTAGCCTCCCTTCCTTCCTTCAGATAGCCTGTATTCCTATCCTACCTCGTCGCTTTTCATACAACCTCTCCCACAACTTTCTCTGGTCAGCCTCTAATTTCACAGGGTAGAAGCTGACCTTCTTCTCAGCCAATCGTCCCGGATCGGGGCTGAGGGGGGAGGGGACAATGTCCCCTAACCCCTGAGCTCCGGTCTGGGGTGGTTGGCTTTTAACAACCTGCTTCATCCCCACCCATACCTTCCTCACATCCCTTTTCCTCTCGTCTTCAAAATCTATCCGTTTTACGCCGTGTTCAAGGTGGAGCCGCCATGCCGAAGGACTGCCAGGCCACCAGGCGGGAGGGGTGGTCCCAAATGGCGGCGCCTGGCTCTGCCGGGCCTGTAAGCACCTCTTGCAGTGCGGGCTACTGCAAGAGGTGGTGAGCGATTGCGTCCCGTAAAACAAAGAGGGTCACCATGCCCAATGATGAAACAAAAAAACATCTCCCCTTAATTCCCCCTATAACAACAACGGAGCCGCCCTCGTGCAGCTCCACAGAAAAGATGGAGGTCCCCCCCCCTGTGCTTGCGCAGGGGACCCTCCATACCTCTTTAACCGGAGAGGAGGCTTACTCCTCTCCTACGCCTACGGGTGTAGGGGACTCCCCCTCACCCCCTTCTCTGGAGGTGCTTTCGGGCACCTCCCTATCTCCAGCGGCAGTCCCTCCTATGCTTTCTAAGGGGACTGCCAAGAAAGCCAGCAGGCCACCCTTAGCCAGCCGCTCCACATCAAAGCGGCTCGGTAGGGCAAACCCCCTTAGGGGGGAGAGGGAAGCCAGGCCCCTTCGGTCGCTTCCCTCAAAAGACCTGCTGGCAAAAATATTAAACCTTGCCGGGGTCAAGGCCTGTGCCTCCCCACTAAAGACTTATGACGCTGCCAAGGGGACCTGCGATGTCCTGGGAGGGGATGGCCAATTGGAGGCCCCTCCTGTGATAGACATGGTCCTTGAGGAAAACCAGCCTCAGAAGGTAGGGCCTTCCATGGGGGGGAATCCGGGCTTGGCGCCAAGCACCGAACCCGAATCCGCCCCTATGCAAGGTCCTCATCAAACGGCTGTGGATTCTCAGGCAGGACAAGGAGGGGAGGGATCTCCTCCGGATGAATCCCCTGCGCCCACCGGGACCTTCTCCATTTCAGAGAAGGACCTGGCTGAGGCCGGTCCATCTGGCCTGGGGGCTTCTACCGGCGGGGGTGAAAAGCGGGTTCATTCCCCGCCCTCCTCTCCTAAAAAGAAGAAAAAGACAAGAAAGACGAAAAAGACTCGGGGCTCCTCTCCATCCGCGGGGGCTGCGGGGACGGATGGGTCTGCTGCCACTTTGGTAGGCGACCAAGCCAAGATCGGCACATCCGGCCCCTCTACCCCCTCGTGTGCGGAGCCCCTGACTAAGACCAAGAGTGCACAGGGCGGAGCCTCGATGACATCGGGGCCCCTCATTCAGAGGTTACCTGGCGTTTTCGAGCCCGCTGGCTTCAAACGCTTCCTCGTTATTCGCTCCACTGATGGCACCATGATCCATCAGAGGAGAGGATTAGCTAGTGCAATTGGTAGAGAGCCGAAGGTGACCCGTTTCTCGGACGGCAGCCTTCTGGCGAATCCCGCCGAGGCGGCCAAGATAAGTGCTCTTCGGACACTTCATGGCACCCCGGTGAGTGTGACGCCGCACTCTACCATGAACTTTGTGAAAGGAGCTAGTTTATGCGAGGGAACTCGTTGACTACTCCATTGAGGACATCACCCTAGAGCTGGCCGACCATGGGGCGGTCAAGGTCGAACGTGTGATTAGAAAACAGGGAGGGGCTTCGAGACCCACCCCTACACTCTTCGTCACGTTCGACTGTGACAAGCTCCCTGAGTCGGTGCGTGCCGGTTGGTACCGCTACCGCGTGAAGGCATTCGTGCCACTGCCGCGGCGGTGCTATTACTGTCACCGCTTCGGCCATACGAATCGCTCATGTAGACGTGCAAAGTCGGGGTCACCCGAAGTCTGTGTAAATTGCTCCAAGGTCGCACACGATAAGTCCAAATCGTGTGTGGCCAAGTGTGTCAATTGCGGAGAGCCGCACCCTGCTTCTTCGAAGCAATGTGGTGCATATCTCCTGGAGAAAGAAATCCTGGCCGTTCAGGCCCAGGATAGACTCATTCCGCGAGGCTAAGGACTTGGTCCTGGCGCGCCCAGCTCTGCCTGGGACGTCATATGCCTCAGTAGTTCGAAAGGCACCCTCTGCTCCTGGCCCATCCAGGCCAACGAGCACGGTTGTTTCCGCGCCCATTCGGAGCCCTTCTGCGGGCTCTACTACACCCGGGCGCTCCCCTGGTAGAGCTGGCGGCAAAAAGGGTTCACACCCAGCCCCGGCTAATACCAGGGCTCCCCCCTCTTCCCCCAGCGTGACCGTTTCCCGTAAGGCGAAACGGCCACGCGGCCCACAGAGTCGTTAGACTCACAGGAGGCAACACCCCTGAAGATGGTCGCTAGGCCATCTTCCGGGGTTCCTAAAGCTGTTCCCCGAAAGGAGGACAGCAACAAAGGAGCTTCGGCCCCTTCGCCCACGCCCCGAGGTGGAGCGAGTGGCTCGGAGACGGTGGTTCCTCGAAAAGAGGGCCCCCCGCCTCCCAAGCCGCAACGCCCGCCTAAGGTTTCGAGGCGGAGGGAGGAAAAGACTCGCATGGCGAGCCCAACCTCCCCCAATAAGTCCTCGAAGGCGACAGCGCCTTCAGCGCTTTGTCCGGCCAACAGCGCCCGGGGTTCTGCCCCCGGGAAGCGTACGGCCATTCCCGTGAGGGTCTTCAATTCGAGGAGGGCCCCCGCGTCTCCTCCGAGCTAGGCCTGGAGGGCATATTCCTTCAATGGAATTGCCGTGGACTCCGGGCCAACTGGGAGGAGCTGCGGAGGCTCGTCTCGTCCCGTTCCCCGTTAGCTATTTTTGTGCAGGAGACCATGCTAGGCGCGTGCCCGCTGCCTGCCCTCCCGGGGTATAAGGGTCTTGCGACCCCACCACCGCGGGATGGCCGGGCTGGGGGATGCGCGGTTTACACCCGGCATGATGTCTCCGTTCTTCCTTTCTCTTTAGATACCTCCTTTCAGGCAGTGGCTGTGCAGCTGCACCTGGATAGGAGGTATACTATCATTTCTGCGTACATTCCACCGTCAGCTGACTTCGACGCGGGGGACTTCCGCCGCGTCGTGGCACGGTTGCCGAGGCCCTATCTCTTGCTTGGAGATCTGAACGGCAGGCATCCTCTCTGGGGAGATTACTCCATAAATCCCAGGGGACAAGTCCTTGCCGATCTGATCGAAGAGCTTGAGATGGGTGTCCTAAACGTGCATGAGTTTACGCATCACTGTCCGAGAACCGCTTCATTTTCTTGCCTTGACCTATCTTTGTGCTCTTCGGATGCACAGCCTGATTTTGATTGGGGGGTGGTCGATGACCTCCATGGTAGTGATCACTTTCCCATTCAAATATCATTTTCAGGGCAACTGCCGCCTGAGAGACCACCTCGGTGGTGCTTGGCGCGGGCGCGGTGGCCTGCATTTCAGGAAATGACTGAATTCTCTATCTCAGTCGAGGAGTTTAGGTCGGTAGATGAGGCCGTTGAGTTCTTCTCCGGCAACCTCATCGCCGTAGGCCTGACTACTATTCCTAGGACGTCTGGCCGTTTTGCACGCCGACCACTCCCATGGTGGTCGGCCGAGTGTGAGACGGCCCTCAAACAGAAGCGTTATGCCTACATGCGCTATAAGCGCCGCCCGAACGATTTCACTGTCGCTGAATTTCGTCGGGCTAGGGCTAGGTTCCGGTATATTTCGAAGCACGCCCGCCGCTCTTCTTGGCGGGCATACGTGTCTTCACTTAACGGGAAGACCCCTTTAGCTGAGGTGTGGAAGCGAGTCAAAAGGATTCGGGGCAAGTTCTCGCAGGACCCCCCTCCCGTTCTCCAGGAGAATGGGACCGCAATCTCGGACCCCGCGTCCGTGGCGGAATCCTTAGCGACCGCTTTTTCCGCATTCTCTAGCCATGATGCTGCTCCGCCAGCATTCAATGCACGTCGTGATGTCGCGGAAGGCCGCCGGCTGGACTTTACCTCCAGAGGCGGAGAACCCTTCAACGACAAGTTTACTGTGAGTGAGTTGCGTTCCGCTCTCGCTTCGTGCGCGGACAACGCCCATGGTCCGGACGATGTCCCGTACGCCATGCTTCGACACCTGGGTGAGCGAGGCATGGCCTTTCTGTTAGATTTGTTCAACAGGATCTGGGTGGAAGGTCTTCTCCCAGACTCCTGGCGAATCGCTACTGTGCTCGCCTTTCGCAAGCCGGGGAGAGATCACTGTACTCCGACCGGTTTCCGCCCAATCTCTCTAACCTCTTGCGTGTGCAAGTTGATGGAGAAATTGGTAAATGTTAGATTAGCCTATTTCCTGGACAGCGGAGGCCATCTGTCTTCTGCACAGTGCGGCTTCCGTAAGTTCCACTCCACGTCGTATGCTCTGCTCCGACTGGAAAGTGCCGTCTGCGAGGCTTTCCTTCGTAGACAGCACTACGCCACGGTGTTTTTTGATCTGGAGAAGGCCTATGATACCGCATGGCGATACGGTATCATGGAGACTCTCCACACGATGGGGGCGAGGGGACGCCTCCCAATTTTTATATCTGAATTTTTGCGAGATCGTCGATTCCGCGTACGGGTGGGGGGAGCCCTCTCCGGCCCAAAGGAGCAGGAAGAGGGTGTCCCGCAGGGAAGTGTCCTCAGTGTCACACTCTTTGCCCTGAGCATCAACGGCATCACCTCGGTGCTGCCGGAAGATGTTCTCGCTACGCTCTACGTGGACGACCTTTCGATCTCTTTTGGCGCGGCCCAGATGCCAACTCTGGAGCGTCGACTCCAACAGGCATTGAACCGCGTCTCTCGCTATGCCGAAGCGCACAGGTTTCGGTTTTCTTTGGCCAAGACTAAGGTGGTGCACTTCTGCCGCCATCCACGGCTTCACCCCGACCCAGATTTGTTTCTTAATGGGGTGCGCCTGGATGTGGTTGAGTCGCACCGTTTCCTTGGTCTTGTATTCGACCGACGCCTCACCTGGGAGGCTCATATTCGCAGCCTTAGGGTCTCTTGTACCCGCGCCATGGACATTCTCCGTTCCGTGACGTTCAGCGCTTGGGGCGCTGATAGGGCTACCGCCTTACTTTTTTATCGATCCTTTGTTCGCTCGAAGCTCGACTACGGATGCGAGTTTTATGCATCCGCAGCCGAGCGTTTATTGCGGAAGGTGGATTCGATCCACCACACCGGCCTTCGCCTTGCGACCGGTGCCTTCCGCACTTCCCCCATTGAGAGCCTGTTGGTCGATGCTGGGGAGATGCCACTCGCTCTGCGCCGCGTGCAGTGCATCACTCGCCTGTACGCGCGAGCCCGGCGCCTCCCTCAGTCGCCAACAGCTCTCACTGCATCCGCAGCTGATCTCGATGGTGCCTATGCCGCCGAGAGACGCCAGTCATACCCTAAGCCCTTTGGGTTTAGGGCCAGGAAACTCCTTCGAGAGGTAGATATAGCTCTCGGGCCGGTGGCGCCCCTGGTTCTGCCCAGGACGCCACCCTGGAGGGTACCACATTTGGCTATTTGTCGCCACGCCTCTGCTCCCAAAGCTTGTACTGCGCCGGGAGTATTGCGTTCGACCTTTTTGGAGCACACATCGTGTCACGCTGGTACCGTGCCAGTGTATACGGATGGCTCCAAGTCCCAAGAGGGGGTCGGCTTCCACGCCGTATCCCCTCTCTTTGAAGTCAGCGGGGCTCTACCGGGCGCTGCGTCTGTCTTCACGGCCGAGCTGGTGGCAATACACCACTCGGTACGGGAGATTACGCGACGTGCCCGGTTCGGAGACCGGATTGTGATCTATAGCGACTCACAAAGCGCCCTGAGTGCTCTCGGGGCATTGGAATCTCCGCATCCCCTGGTTCGCGATATCCGTGACGCCACGGTTTTGGCGAGCCGGGCAGATGTCGAGATTATCTTCTGCTGGGTTCCTGGACATGTAGGAATTGCGGGGAATGAGGGCGCCAAAGAGTCCGCGAGGACTCTGCGACCGGACCAGCGTTTCGCTCTTCCTCACACCGACTACATGGCAGGAATACGGGCAGCTCTTCGGACTGCTTGGGAAAGAAGATGGGAGACGGTCGAAGGGAACTTAAAGTTGCGTGCCATTGCGCCGCGACTGTTCCCATGGACCTATCCCCCAATGCCGCGGCGGCTGCAGGTTGCTTTCTGTCGTCTCCGAATCGGACACACTCGTGTGACGCATCGCTATCTGATGGAGCGCTCGCCTGCGCCCTATTGCAACGACTGCGTCGTCCCCCAGACTGTTCGGCACATTCTTGTCGAATGTCCCAGTCTGGGTGATCTTCGCGCACGACACCTGTCCCGGTACCGGGATGGGCGGGGTCGCTACCGCCTGTCCCTTGTTCTCGGGATGAGTGCGTGTACTTTGACTGGTGGACTTAATGACTTTTTGGGGGAGGCCGGCCTTCTCCCTTTTATTTAACGCGATTTAATTGTTGTTGTTGTTTTTGTAATTGTTTTGTTATTGCTTTGTTATTGTTATTGTTATTCCTTTTTATTGTTTTCTGTTTAATTTTTTAAAGTAGCCTAAATTAGGCTGTTTGTTTATGGCAACTTATGCCTTAGTCGGCAGTCGCCAGATAGCCCCTTAATTAAAAAAAAAAAAAAAAATTGTGATATGATGAATGGTTATTGCTTTGATGGTTTCCCATGGTTCACTTAGAAGAGCCTTTGAATGGCTAAATGAGGCTTCTGCCTCTAGATGGCGCCATCCAGCGCCAAATCCGATGGCAGATTTGAAATCTCCAGGATGAATAACCATATGCCCCATGGTCGTCATATCATGGCTCTAAAATGGGTACAATTGAACTTTACTCCTTTTGAAAAAAAAGTGATGCTTAGACCTGGCGCTTCGCCGAAGGTAAAAGCCACCACAATAACACAACATTCAACCAATAAAACGAGTGGCAATGCTTCTGGCATCAATCCCCGTAAGGGGCGCGGCGATTTGCCATCCTGGCCGCCGTGCTGACGGGATCCAGCGCCCCGTCCGGCCCCAGCTTAGCCTCCCTTCCTTCCTTCAGATAGCCTGTATTCCTATCCTACCTCGTCGCTTTTCATACAACCTCTCCCACAACTTTCTCTGGTCAGCCTCTAATTTCACAGGGTAGAAGCTGACCTTCTTCTCAGCCAATCGTCCCGGATCGGGGCTGAGGGGGGAGGGGACAATGTCCCCTAACCCCTGAGCTCCGGTCTGGGGTGGTTGGCTTTTAACAACCTGCTTCATCCCCACCCATACCTTCCTCACATCCCTTTTCCTCTCGTCTTCAAAATCTATCCGTTTTACGCCGTGTTCAAGGTGGAGCCGCCATGCCGAAGGACTGCCAGGCCACCAGGCGGGAGGGGTGGTCCCAAATGGCGGCGCCTGGCTCTGCCGGGCCTGTAAGCACCTCTTGCAGTGCGGGCTACTGCAAGAGGTGGTGAGCGATTGCGTCCCGTAAAACAAAGAGGGTCACCATGCCCAATGATGAAACAAAAAAACATCTCCCCTTAATTCCCCCTATAACAACAACGGAGCCGCCCTCGTGCAGCTCCACAGAAAAGATGGAGGTCCCCCCCCCTGTGCTTGCGCAGGGGACCCTCCATACCTCTTTAACCGGAGAGGAGGCTTACTCCTCTCCTACGCCTACGGGTGTAGGGGACTCCCCCTCACCCCCTTCTCTGGAGGTGCTTTCGGGCACCTCCCTATCTCCAGCGGCAGTCCCTCCTATGCTTTCTAAGGGGACTGCCAAGAAAGCCAGCAGGCCACCCTTAGCCAGCCGCTCCACATCAAAGCGGCTCGGTAGGGCAAACCCCCTTAGGGGGGAGAGGGAAGCCAGGCCCCTTCGGTCGCTTCCCTCAAAAGACCTGCTGGCAAAAATATTAAACCTTGCCGGGGTCAAGGCCTGTGCCTCCCCACTAAAGACTTATGACGCTGCCAAGGGGACCTGCGATGTCCTGGGAGGGGATGGCCAATTGGAGGCCCCTCCTGTGATAGACATGGTCCTTGAGGAAAACCAGCCTCAGAAGGTAGGGCCTTCCATGGGGGGGAATCCGGGCTTGGCGCCAAGCACCGAACCCGAATCCGCCCCTATGCAAGGTCCTCATCAAACGGCTGTGGATTCTCAGGCAGGACAAGGAGGGGAGGGATCTCCTCCGGATGAATCCCCTGCGCCCACCGGGACCTTCTCCATTTCAGAGAAGGACCTGGCTGAGGCCGGTCCATCTGGCCTGGGGGCTTCTACCGGCGGGGGTGAAAAGCGGGTTCATTCCCCGCCCTCCTCTCCTAAAAAGAAGAAAAAGACAAGAAAGACGAAAAAGACTCGGGGCTCCTCTCCATCCGCGGGGGCTGCGGGGACGGATGGGTCTGCTGCCACTTTGGTAGGCGACCAAGCCAAGATCGGCACATCCGGCCCCTCTACCCCCTCGTGTGCGGAGCCCCTGACTAAGACCAAGAGTGCACAGGGCGGAGCCTCGATGACATCGGGGCCCCTCATTCAGAGGTTACCTGGCGTTTTCGAGCCCGCTGGCTTCAAACGCTTCCTCGTTATTCGCTCCACTGATGGCACCATGATCCATCAGAGGAGAGGATTAGCTAGTGCAATTGGTAGAGAGCCGAAGGTGACCCGTTTCTCGGACGGCAGCCTTCTGGCGAATCCCGCCGAGGCGGCCAAGATAAGTGCTCTTCGGACACTTCATGGCACCCCGGTGAGTGTGACGCCGCACTCTACCATGAACTTTGTGAAAGGAGCTAGTTTATGCGAGGGAACTCGTTGACTACTCCATTGAGGACATCACCCTAGAGCTGGCCGACCATGGGGCGGTCAAGGTCGAACGTGTGATTAGAAAACAGGGAGGGGCTTCGAGACCCACCCCTACACTCTTCGTCACGTTCGACTGTGACAAGCTCCCTGAGTCGGTGCGTGCCGGTTGGTACCGCTACCGCGTGAAGGCATTCGTGCCACTGCCGCGGCGGTGCTATTACTGTCACCGCTTCGGCCATACGAATCGCTCATGTAGACGTGCAAAGTCGGGGTCACCCGAAGTCTGTGTAAATTGCTCCAAGGTCGCACACGATAAGTCCAAATCGTGTGTGGCCAAGTGTGTCAATTGCGGAGAGCCGCACCCTGCTTCTTCGAAGCAATGTGGTGCATATCTCCTGGAGAAAGAAATCCTGGCCGTTCAGGCCCAGGATAGACTCATTCCGCGAGGCTAAGGACTTGGTCCTGGCGCGCCCAGCTCTGCCTGGGACGTCATATGCCTCAGTAGTTCGAAAGGCACCCTCTGCTCCTGGCCCATCCAGGCCAACGAGCACGGTTGTTTCCGCGCCCATTCGGAGCCCTTCTGCGGGCTCTACTACACCCGGGCGCTCCCCTGGTAGAGCTGGCGGCAAAAAGGGTTCACACCCAGCCCCGGCTAATACCAGGGCTCCCCCCTCTTCCCCCAGCGTGACCGTTTCCCGTAAGGCGAAACGGCCACGCGGCCCACAGAGTCGTTAGACTCACAGGAGGCAACACCCCTGAAGATGGTCGCTAGGCCATCTTCCGGGGTTCCTAAAGCTGTTCCCCGAAAGGAGGACAGCAACAAAGGAGCTTCGGCCCCTTCGCCCACGCCCCGAGGTGGAGCGAGTGGCTCGGAGACGGTGGTTCCTCGAAAAGAGGGCCCCCCGCCTCCCAAGCCGCAACGCCCGCCTAAGGTTTCGAGGCGGAGGGAGGAAAAGACTCGCATGGCGAGCCCAACCTCCCCCAATAAGTCCTCGAAGGCGACAGCGCCTTCAGCGCTTTGTCCGGCCAACAGCGCCCGGGGTTCTGCCCCCGGGAAGCGTACGGCCATTCCCGTGAGGGTCTTCAATTCGAGGAGGGCCCCCGCGTCTCCTCCGAGCTAGGCCTGGAGGGCATATTCCTTCAATGGAATTGCCGTGGACTCCGGGCCAACTGGGAGGAGCTGCGGAGGCTCGTCTCGTCCCGTTCCCCGTTAGCTATTTTTGTGCAGGAGACCATGCTAGGCGCGTGCCCGCTGCCTGCCCTCCCGGGGTATAAGGGTCTTGCGACCCCACCACCGCGGGATGGCCGGGCTGGGGGATGCGCGGTTTACACCCGGCATGATGTCTCCGTTCTTCCTTTCTCTTTAGATACCTCCTTTCAGGCAGTGGCTGTGCAGCTGCACCTGGATAGGAGGTATACTATCATTTCTGCGTACATTCCACCGTCAGCTGACTTCGACGCGGGGGACTTCCGCCGCGTCGTGGCACGGTTGCCGAGGCCCTATCTCTTGCTTGGAGATCTGAACGGCAGGCATCCTCTCTGGGGAGATTACTCCATAAATCCCAGGGGACAAGTCCTTGCCGATCTGATCGAAGAGCTTGAGATGGGTGTCCTAAACGTGCATGAGTTTACGCATCACTGTCCGAGAACCGCTTCATTTTCTTGCCTTGACCTATCTTTGTGCTCTTCGGATGCACAGCCTGATTTTGATTGGGGGGTGGTCGATGACCTCCATGGTAGTGATCACTTTCCCATTCAAATATCATTTTCAGGGCAACTGCCGCCTGAGAGACCACCTCGGTGGTGCTTGGCGCGGGCGCGGTGGCCTGCATTTCAGGAAATGACTGAATTCTCTATCTCAGTCGAGGAGTTTAGGTCGGTAGATGAGGCCGTTGAGTTCTTCTCCGGCAACCTCATCGCCGTAGGCCTGACTACTATTCCTAGGACGTCTGGCCGTTTTGCACGCCGACCACTCCCATGGTGGTCGGCCGAGTGTGAGACGGCCCTCAAACAGAAGCGTTATGCCTACATGCGCTATAAGCGCCGCCCGAACGATTTCACTGTCGCTGAATTTCGTCGGGCTAGGGCTAGGTTCCGGTATATTTCGAAGCACGCCCGCCGCTCTTCTTGGCGGGCATACGTGTCTTCACTTAACGGGAAGACCCCTTTAGCTGAGGTGTGGAAGCGAGTCAAAAGGATTCGGGGCAAGTTCTCGCAGGACCCCCCTCCCGTTCTCCAGGAGAATGGGACCGCAATCTCGGACCCCGCGTCCGTGGCGGAATCCTTAGCGACCGCTTTTTCCGCATTCTCTAGCCATGATGCTGCTCCGCCAGCATTCAATGCACGTCGTGATGTCGCGGAAGGCCGCCGGCTGGACTTTACCTCCAGAGGCGGAGAACCCTTCAACGACAAGTTTACTGTGAGTGAGTTGCGTTCCGCTCTCGCTTCGTGCGCGGACAACGCCCATGGTCCGGACGATGTCCCGTACGCCATGCTTCGACACCTGGGTGAGCGAGGCATGGCCTTTCTGTTAGATTTGTTCAACAGGATCTGGGTGGAAGGTCTTCTCCCAGACTCCTGGCGAATCGCTACTGTGCTCGCCTTTCGCAAGCCGGGGAGAGATCACTGTACTCCGACCGGTTTCCGCCCAATCTCTCTAACCTCTTGCGTGTGCAAGTTGATGGAGAAATTGGTAAATGTTAGATTAGCCTATTTCCTGGACAGCGGAGGCCATCTGTCTTCTGCACAGTGCGGCTTCCGTAAGTTCCACTCCACGTCGGATGCTCTGCTCCGACTGGAAAGTGCCGTCTGCGAGGCTTTCCTTCGTAGACAGCACTACGCCACGGTGTTTTTTGATCTGGAGAAGGCCTATGATACCGCATGGCGATACGGTATCATGGAGACTCTCCACACGATGGGGGCGAGGGGACGCCTCCCAATTTTTATATCTGAATTTTTGCGAGATCGTCGATTCCGCGTACGGGTGGGGGGAGCCCTCTCCGGCCCAAAGGAGCAGGAAGAGGGTGTCCCGCAGGGAAGTGTCCTCAGTGTCACACTCTTTGCCCTGAGCATCAACGGCATCACCTCGGTGCTGCCGGAAGATGTTCTCGCTACGCTCTACGTGGACGACCTTTCGATCTCTTTTGGCGCGGCCCAGATGCCAACTCTGGAGCGTCGACTCCAACAGGCATTGAACCGCGTCTCTCGCTATGCCGAAGCGCACAGGTTTCGGTTTTCTTTGGCCAAGACTAAGGTGGTGCACTTCTGCCGCCATCCACGGCTTCACCCCGACCCAGATTTGTTTCTTAATGGGGTGCGCCTGGATGTGGTTGAGTCGCACCGTTTCCTTGGTCTTGTATTCGACCGACGCCTCACCTGGGAGGCTCATATTCGCAGCCTTAGGGTCTCTTGTACCCGCGCCATGGACATTCTCCGTTCCGTGACGTTCAGCGCTTGGGGCGCTGATAGGGCTACCGCCTTACTTTTTTATCGATCCTTTGTTCGCTCGAAGCTCGACTACGGATGCGAGTTTTATGCATCCGCAGCCGAGCGTTTATTGCGGAAGGTGGATTCGATCCACCACACCGGCCTTCGCCTTGCGACCGGTGCCTTCCGCACTTCCCCCATTGAGAGCCTGTTGGTCGATGCTGGGGAGATGCCACTCGCTCTGCGCCGCGTGCAGTGCATCACTCGCCTGTACGCGCGAGCCCGGCGCCTCCCTCAGTCGCCAACAGCTCTCACTGCATCCGCAGCTGATCTCGATGGTGCCTATGCCGCCGAGAGACGCCAGTCATACCCTAAGCCCTTTGGGTTTAGGGCCAGGAAACTCCTTCGAGAGGTAGATATAGCTCTCGGGCCGGTGGCGCCCCTGGTTCTGCCCAGGACGCCACCCTGGAGGGTACCACATTTGGCTATTTGTCGCCACGCCTCTGCTCCCAAAGCTTGTACTGCGCCGGGAGTATTGCGTTCGACCTTTTTGGAGCATACATCGTGTCACGCTGGTACCGTGCCAGTGTATACGGATGGCTCCAAGTCCCAAGAGGGGGTCGGCTTCCACGCCGTATCCCCTCTCTTTGAAGTCAGCGGGCTACCAGGCGCTGCGTCTGTCTTCACGGCCGAGCTGGTGGCAATACACCACTCGGTACGGGAGATTACGCGACGTGCCCGGTTCGGAGACCGGATTGTGATCTATAGCGACTCACAAAGCGCCCTGAGTGCTCTCGGGGCATTGGAATCTCCGCATCCCCTGGTTCGCGATATCCGTGACGCCACGGTTTTGGCGAGCCGGGCAGATGTCGAGATTATCTTCTGCTGGGTTCCTGGACATGTAGGAATTGCGGGGAATGAGGGCGCCAAAGAGTCCGCGAGGACTCTGCGACCGGACCAGCGTTTCGCTCTTCCTCACACCGACTACATGGCAGGAATACAGGCAGCTCTTCGGACTGCTTGGGAAAGAAGATGGGAGACGGTCGAAGGGAACTTAAAGTTGCGTGCCATTGCGCCGCGACTGTTCCCATGGACCTATCCCCCAATGCCGCGGCGGCTTCAGGTTGCTTTCTGTCGTCTCCGAATCGGACACACTCGTGTGACGCATCGCTATCTGATGGAGCGCTCGCCTGCGCCCTATTGCAACGACTGCGTCGTCCCCCAGACTGTTCGGCACATTCTTGTCGAATGTCCCAGTCTGGGTGATCTTCGCGCACGATACCTGTCCCAGTACCGGGATGGGCGGGGTCGCTACCGCCTGTCCCTTGTGCTTGGGACAGATTCGTGCACACTGACTTGTGGACTTGTTGACTTCTTGGGGGAGGCCGGCCTTCTCCCTATTATTTAAGCAAGGTTTGTTTGTTTTTTTTTTGTCGTTTTTTTGCATTTGTTTTGTTTGTTTGTTTTTTTCTTTAGTTGCACGCTCCTGCGCCGGGGGGACCTCTCCCCGACGCACCAGCTTGCTTCCTTTCCCCCTTTTGGGGTGTTGTTGTTTTTTTTTCTCTTTAATTTCATTTTAAAGTAGCCTAGAACTAGGCCAGTTTTAATACGGCGACTAATGCCCAAGTAGGCAGTCGCCAGATGAGCTCTTAAAAAAAAAAAAAAAAATTCTGGCATCAATAGACAAGTTCTGGAGAAGAATCAAGAGATACCAACTCTGAAAAGACGAAGCCATTTACTCAAACACCCTCCTAAAAACTATAGCCTTCCCAGGCTATGGCCCTGACAACGGATCAAATCACAAAAAAAAGCTAGATACAAGAGTGTCCCCCACCCCCATTTCAAT
The DNA here is from genome assembly GCA_963969495.1 of Ceratothoa steindachneri. Lineage (NCBI taxonomy): Eukaryota > Metazoa > Arthropoda > Malacostraca > Isopoda > Cymothoidae > Ceratothoa > Ceratothoa steindachneri. Next base: position 57,368,852 of record OZ018327.1, read on the forward strand.
CATTTGTAGAGAGAATCTCCCAGAAAAATCTGCCCACATAATACCCATCATCACACCAAATGAACCACCTACTAACCTTATATCAGCCTACTCACCGAAATGATGGTCTCATGCTAAACAAAATCAACCCATGCATCCCACTAGATACCGCCTAACGCAGAGTCCACACATTTACACTTCAAAAATCACTACTTATAGCTTCCAGTTCCAAGAAGGCTTCAATCGAGTCCCACCACTACTACCAAGGGACAGTAATTGTGTCTTTCTCCTTCTTTTTTCATCTAGTTTTTTTCTCTTATGGGACTGTCTTCTCTGTTGGTGCCTTAGGGTTTATAGCATTCTGATCTACCACCAAGGGTTTGTAGTCCATCAAGTAGTAGTAGACATGTGCAAAGCCTTTGACAGTTTACTCACACACATCCTTAACAACACCCCTCCCCCCTTAACTCTTAGTCACCCTGTAGGTAAAAGAAAAAGGTCCACGTCCCCACCCACCTCTTGGTGTGGGACCACGCCACTAAGCTACAATCGATCTCCCACTTCCTGTTGCGTGGACCGCCAGCAGAGGAGGGGGGGGGGCTATAAAATCCCCCACAGCATGCAACAGCCTCCCTTCACTCTAACCTGGTTCCCTCAAAACCGAGGGGGGGGGGGGGACTTAATTGTGGTAACGTTGATCGTTCCTTCAGCGTGCGCTGTAGGATCAAAGGTTTTTCCCCTTAATCTCATCGGTCCGAGGGAGCAGAGACGTCATCTTCTCCTGGGAAGCAATGCAACAAACATAACAAAATACTAAACACCAAACACACTAATTATGCCCCCCAAAAGGCTCACCAACTTCGACATAGGCTGACAAAGCACCCATTAAAAAACAAGGTCTGCTGACCAAAATTGCTTGCTCTCACTTCTGATTTGACCTTCCAAACTTTCAACAATTCCTGGACTAACCTTTGGAGAACCTTGACAATTATATCACCCAAAAGAGAATCTAAAACAACATAAGGGTTTCAAATTTCGTTAGAATCAGCCGAAGTTATATTATTATTGCCAAAACAAAAATAATTCCAGGGCTAACCTTGGCAATTATATCATTCGAAAGAGAATGTAAAACATAAGGGTTTCAAATTTCGTTAGAATTGGCCCAATAGTTACAATGCCATTACCTAAGCAAAACGGGGACCCACATAGTGAGATATAGAGTCACACGCGAATAAAAATAAAACGACTGGATTCACTGCTCTTGACTTTGTTCCTAATGCATTGTATTTTCAGTGGTTCGTCTTTGTTTAAAAGTGTTTTGGGGTGCGACGTGGGGGAGGCGAAAGGTATTGAATTGTTAACAAGCGTTATAAAACCATGTGCTTTGGCGTACTATCTAGCCTCTGTGTAGTGTATTGCTTGGGTAGAGTTTGGAGAGTTTATGTTCGAGTCTTAGTTCGTTTGTTGACTGAGGACTATATGAAGGAAGTGATTGCCTAAGAAATTGTAAGTAATTTGATTTGTTTATTGAGATTAGAGTTTAGTTGTAAGAGTTTAAGGTGTGTTGTCAATCGAGGGTGTTTTAGGTGTGAGAGAATGTTACATATCCAGTTTCTTGTATACTGAGGAGGTTAGAACAGTGTAGGTGTATTCAAGTGTTTACATCTGTTACATTGTATGGATCTCTAGGTCCTGTGCATTGTGCTTTGGTGTGTAGGTTGGCGAGGGTGGGGGCGATGTACCCGGGGAGTATAAGAAGAGTGAGGATGGCAGGATATCGTCACTATTAAGGAAAATTGATCTCAGTCCGACCAAGGGATGAACGGAGGTCTGCGCCTTGACCTCTGAGAGTCGAGACGAGGAATGAGATGATGGCGTCGGTCCAACTGCGAGGAGGAGATGTCTCCAAAGGCAGGTGGTGGGAAATGGTAGGAAGGAAGTTTCAACCAAGAATGGTGTGAAATGCTACAGGCATGTAAGAATGAGAATAAATAGATTTGTAGAGACAATACGTGAAGGTAGGTGAATGGTGAGGGATGATTTTAAGACTGCATAAAATGTGGATTGTGGAAAAGGGAAGAAGGGGCTGATTTTTTTTTTTTTTTTTGTGTGTGTGTGTGTATGCGTTTCTTGACAAGGGGGAATCCGGACTGAATGAAATGCTAAAGGACACGGCACTGCATCACTTTGAAGGACCAAAGATGAGGGGGAAAGTAGGGGAAGACCTGTGATTAATGGAGTGGCATTGATGCGTGCAGACCAAACGATGATTAGAAGCTCCATGATTATGGAACGGGTGCAGAGTAGTTTGGTATACTAGGTAGGTAGCGACATTTGTCCCTCGCATCGTTGGGCAAGACCCCCCCCCCCCTGCTGAAATTAACATACTAATTAGAATGACAACCACAAGTGAGCCCCGAAATCATCGAGGTGGGGGGTAATTTGTTAGTCTGCTGCCATGGATCACATTGTGGTGGGATGACAAGGTTGCATCTTTATACTTCCAGTTTTCCCGCATTTTTCTTCATCTTGTAATTTATCTTCGGGTCTTTGGTTTGTGTGTGCCACACTAATACCTGAAACAATTGGTTGGTTAATTTATAAACTCTATCGATGGAGATATTAGAACGTAAATAAAGGATATAGTTAAGACAGTGTTGATACGTGGGGCGGTCAATAAGTTTTGCAATTCGGATATAAGGAAACGAGATATGAGGAAAAGTGTTTTATTATTTTTCAATATAACTACCCTCGACTTCAATGCACTTGCGCCACTTGTCCCTGAGGCTTCGAATTCCCGACAACCAGAAATCTCTCGACTGCTGTGTTCAATCTACTCCTGGACGGCGAGCTGGACACCTGCATCGTCCCCAAACCGGCGTCCACGCAGTGTAGCCTTGAGCAGGCGGAATAAAAACTCCTCGAATCCGCACTCGGCAGGGCAGCTTGTGCACTTTAACGACGTTGAAGTCGATCATGGGGCGTGAGGTTTCTAGGGACCCAACGGGGAGAGACCTTGGTCATGGCCGAATTGTCGTGGATGATGTTCATAACACTTCCATGTGATATTCCAAGTTCTCCCTCGATTTCTTCGACCTTCACCCGTCGATTTTCGAGGACCATCCTCTCCACACGGGCCACATTGTCCTCGTTGGTTACGTCTGACGGGCGTCATCTTCGAGGGACTCACGACCATGGCGGAACTCCCTATTCCAGCGAGCAATGGTTGCATAGGAAGGGGCGGTGTCGGTGTACACTGCAACCATGCGTTCATGGATCTCTTTTGCATTCTTGCCTTCCTTGGTCAAAAATTTGATCACTGGGCGGTGCTCAACCTTCTCCATTGTTGAACAATTTGTGACTGGCGATCTGCGATCAGCTACTGCTTCTTAAATAGACGAGGCAGGAGCGTGCGGCTGCAGGTCTTGACTTGTCATAACTTGTCCTAACACCCCCACAAACAGCCATCCCCCTTCCTCTGTTTTGCCCAACCGATTCGCAAAACTTATTGACCGCCCCTCGTATAAGAACTGCAGAAATAGACTCGTTTGATTGTATATTGTAGATGCATGATCTGACACAATCCAATGGATGCATTTTGTGGGTGGGTTTTGACAGTGCGGATGACCTTTGATAGGCCCTTGTGGCTTTTGTTATCCGTGAAATTATGTTATGTTAATAGAGTCCCCTGAATATACTCGCCACAGCGAGAAATGGACGATGGTAGGTGCGGCAAGCACCGTAACAGGTGTCCTCCCCTGTTGCTATATCTCCACAGATCAGCTGCCCGCCTTCTCTCTCTCTCTCCCATCGTCCATTTCTCGCTGCGGCGAGTATAGTTTACTCAAGGATATGCGGGTCCATTTGTACCGATTGAGGTATTCTAGAAATCCCCCTCCCCCTGAGATCTCCGTTTGTTGGTAAGCATCATCGGTATTAGTGACAATAATGAAGTGGAAATAAATGATTTGTCACCTTTGTAACCATAGGATATACAAACTACAGAATCAAGGAACAGCAAAGACCCAACATGCCCTTAAGGCCCGTCCGCTTACCAAGACGGTGTTGAACTACCACTTTCAAAAAAATGTGCCCAGCCTCCTCCCCCGGCGGGTGGCGCACCTAAAATTATGGTTTGGTCTTTTTGTTTTTTAATAGCGCCCATTTAGCGACTGCTACCAAGGGATTCTTAATTCACCGTACTTCATTTCAAGACTAATACTGGGCAACATTAAAAACAAAAACAAGGAAGCATAGGGGTCAGGGGAGGTCCCCCCCCCCCTTTACCGTCCATGAGGCGACTGCCTACAAATGCATAAGTCGCTGTAATTATCTTTGAATTTAATGCTACACAAAATGTAAGAAACAAAAACAAGGAAGCACACTCGCCTCCCCCCTCCAGGCGTAGGAATAAGCGACAACACCAATGAGAGTTAAATAAAGCGGATGAGGTCAACCTCCTCCAAGAAGTTAAATAGTCAACAATTCTGATCTGTGTGCACAAACTCATCCTGAGTAAAAGGGGGTAACAACCCCGCTCGCCAAGGTACTAGGACAGGTAACATGCGCGAAGATCAGCCAGAGAGGGACATTCGACAAAAATGTGCTGAACAGTCTGGGGGACAACGCAGTCGTCGCAATAAGGCGGAGGTGAGCGCTCCATCAAATGGCGGTGCGTCCCGCGAGTGTGTCCAATTCGAAGGCGACAGCAATCGACTGTCGCGGCATCGCGGGGGGTAGGTCCAATGAAAGAACCGCGGCGCGCAACTTTAAGATCACCTCGGCCATCTCCCATCTTCTTTGCCAGGCAGCCTGGAGGACTGATCTAATTCCTCCCATGTACTCAGTGTAAGAAATCGAAACGCTGGTCAGTCCCGAGGGCTGCCATATAATCGGTGTGAGGAAGAACGAAACGCTGGTCTGGTCGCCTAGTCCTCGCGGACATTGGCGTCCTCATTGCTGCCGTTCCCACATCTCCAGGAACCAAGCAAAAGATAATCTCGATATCCACCCTTCTTGCGGCAACCGTGGCGTAACGGATACTGCGAATCAGGATGTGTGGAGATTCAAATGCTCCGAGAGCACTCAGGGCACTTTTGTGAGTCGCTAAAGACAATAATGCGGTCCGGCATCGACTAGTAGGTTCTCAAAGGGGACGTGCAGAAGGCACCGGTGGCCAGGGATAGACTGGTGTGATGGATCGAGTCCACCTTCCGACATAGACGGTCGCTACGGATGCATAAAATTGCATCCCTAGTCAAGTTTCGAACGAACAAAGGATTGATAGAAAAGCAAGGCAGTAGTCTATCAGAATCCCAGGTGCTAAAAAAGGGTACGAATCTACCACTTCCAGGCAAGCCCCGTTTAGGATCGAGTCCAGGGTGGGGGGGGGAGGGAGCCCTGCATAGCGTTAGAAGGGCACCCTATTAATCTAGGACAAGGAAAACTGAAAGCTGTGTGGGCTTCGGTATAGCGAGATGCGGTTGAATGCCTGTAGGAGTGGACGCTCCAGAGTTGGCATCTGGGCTGCACCAAGAGATCAGGTGGGTCGTCAACATAGAGAGCGTAGTGAGAACATCTGTCAGCACCGAGGTGATACCTAAATGCACAGGGCAAAGAGTGTGACAATGAGCTGACCTTCCTACTACAATGGGCCAGAGAGGCTTTCCGGTGGGGGCGAGGGGAAAGCGCACCAACAAGTTTCTCAAGCCTCATCAGTGTTCATGGCAACCCAGTGATAGGGCTTCCCAAATATTAACTCAAGGCTGGGCGTGAGCCCTTTGTTTCGCCAGCACTACAAGAGAAGCAGAGTATGCGGGGGCGTTAATTTTTTCCCCTTCCAAAATTGAGGCTTGAGACGTCCAGGGCAGCGCCGCACAAGCCACTACAAAGTCCTTAGCCTCGCGAAATGACGACTATCCTGGGCGAATGGCTACGATTACCTTCTCCAGGATATACGCACTACATTTTTCGAAGAAGCAGGGTACGATCCCCGAAACTGACACACTTGGCCCTACACGATACGAGCTTATCGCGTAGGGCCTTGGTGCAACTTACAAACTTCGGGTAAATCTGAGTTTGTACGTCTACAAGAGTGGTTCTTATGACCCAAACAGTGGCAGTGGCACGAATGCCTTCATGCAGTAGCGAAACCAACCAGCACGCACCGACTCAGAGAGCCTGTCACGGTCGAACGTGAAGAAGAGTGTAAAGGGTGGGCCTCAAGGCAACTACCTGTTTTCTCCTCACAAGTTCGACCTTGAGTACCTCGTGGTCGGACAGCACTTCAGAGCTGTCATCTAAGGAGTTGTCAACCTCCAAAGGGTACTAATTATGGCCGCCGGGGAAGGGCTCGACGTATCAGAGAACGGACGCAGTGGGGTGGGTATAGGGGCAAAAACAGATCTTCCCATTATTCACGCCCCAACGGTCGTTGTTTATTATAGAGGTACCAGAGCCTCTGTTCTGACACCATGTAGTTTGTCCTGTCCTTAAGCCTAGAGAGAGGGTTGAGAGGGATAGTCGTTGAGATAAAGGAATAGTGAGAGGGAACGAGCTGGAAGCACAAGCACTTGATAGGGGAACAGTCAAGAGTTCAAGTCAACCCAATGATGAAGGCTTCCGTAATTTCTACTCAGGCTGTGACGGCCTACTTTAACAGGCTCCAGAGGGTATTCCTCTGTGGTCGAGATGAGGAGAGGTGGTAGGAAATTTTTATTTTTTTAAAGAGCTCATCTGGTGACTGCCTACTTGGGCATTAGTCGCCGTATTAAAAACTTGCCTAGTACTACTAGGCTACTTTAAAATCGAATTGAATAACACGCACAAAAACAACTCAAACACACCAAAAATTAAAAAAAGGGAAAAGGAAATGAGTAGTAAGCAAGCTCCTGCGTCGGGGGGGGGGGGAGAGGCCCCCCAGGCGCAGGAGCGTGCGACCTATAAGGGTGAAAAAACAACAAAAAAAACATGGTTAAATAATAGGGAGAAGGCTGGCCTCCCCCCAAAGTTTACAAGTTCACCGGTCAATGTGCACGCACTCGTCCCGAGTACAAGGGATAAGTGGTAGCGACCCCGCCCATCCCGGTACTGGGACAGGTAAAGTGCGCGAAGATCACCCAGACTGGGACATTCAACAAGAATGTGTCGAACAGTCTGGGGGACGATGCAGTCGTCACAATAGGGCGCAGGAGCGCTCCATCAAATAGCGATGCGTCACACGAGTGTGTCCGATTCGGAGACGACAGAAAGCGACCTGAAGCCGTCGCGGCATTGAGGGATAGGTCCATGGGAACAGTCGCGGCGCAATGACACGCAACTTTAAGTTCCATTCGACCGTGTCCCATCTTCTTTGCCAAGCAGTCCGAAGAGCTGTCCGTATTCTTACCATGTTGTTGTGAGGAAGAGCGAAACGCTGGTCCGGTCGCAGAGTCCTCGCGGACTCTTTGGGTCTCATTCCCCGCAATTCCTACATGTCCAGGAATCCAGCAGAAGATAATCTCGACATCCGCCCGGCTCGCCAAAACCGTAGCGTCACGAATAGCGCGAACCAGGGGATGCGGAGATTCCAATGCCCCGAGAGCACTCAGGGCACTTTGTGAGTCGCTATAGATCACAATCCGGTCTCAGAACCGGGCACTTCGCGTAATCTCCCGTACCGAGTGATGTATTGCCACCAGCTCGTCCGTGAAGACAGACGCAGCGCCTGGCAGAGCCCCGCTGTCTTCAAACAGAGGGGATACGGTGTGGAAGCCGACCCCTCTTGGGAATTGGAGTCATCCGTATACACTGGCACGGTTCCAGCGTGAAACGGGGTGTGCTCCAAAAAGGTCGAACGCAATACTCCCAGCGCTGTACAAGCTTTGGGAGCAGAGGCGTGGCGAAAAAAAGCCAAATGTGGTACCCTCCAGAGTGGCGTCCTGGCCCGAGAGCTATATCTAGCTCTCGAAGGAGTTTCCTGGCCCTAAACCCAAAGGGCTTAGGGTATGACTGGGGTCTCTCGGCGGCATAGGCACCGTCGAAATCAGCTGCGGATGAAGTGAGAGCTGTTGGCGACTGAGAGAGCGCCGGGCTCGCGCGTACAGGCGAGTGATGCATTGTGTACAGTGTAGAGAGAGTGGCATCTCCCCAGCATCGACTAGTAGGCTCTCAATGGGGAAAAGTGCAGAAGACACCGGGCACAAGGCGAAGGCAGGTGTGGTGGATCGAGTCCACCTACCGCAATAAACTCGCATCGTAATCGAGCTTCGAACGAACAAAGGATCGAGAAAAAAGTAAGGCAGTAACCTTATCAGCGCCCCAAGTGCTGAACGTCACGGAGCGGAGAATATCCATCGCGCGGGTACAAGAGACCCTAAGGCTGCGAATATAAGCCTCCCAGGTGAGGCGTCGGTCAAATACAAGACCAAGGAAACGGTGCGATTCAACCACTTCCAGGCGCTCCCCATTAAGAAAAAAATCTGGGTCTGGGTCGAGCCGTGGATGGTGGCAGAAGTGCACTACCTTAGTCTTGGCCAAAGAAAACCGAAATCTGTGCGCTTGGGCGGCATAGCGAGAGAGGAGGTTCAATGCCTGTTGGAGTCGACGCTCCAGAGTTGGCATCTGGGCCGCGCCAAAAGAGATCGAAAGGTCGTCCACGTAGAGCGTAGCGAGAACATCTTCCGGCAGCACCGAGGTGATGCCGTTGATGCTCAGGGCAAAGAGTGTGAAACTGAGGACACTTCCCTGCGGGACACCCTCTTCCTGCTCCTTTGGGCCGGAGAGGGCTCCCCCCACCCGTACGCGGAATCGACGATCTCGCAAAAATTCAGATATAAACATTGGGAGGCGTCCCCTCGCCCCCATGGTGTGGAGAGTCTCCATGATACCGTATCGCCATGCGCTATCATAGGCCTTCTCCAGATCGAAAAACACCGTGGCGTAGTGCTGTCTACGAAGGAAAGCCTCGCAGACGGCATTTTCCAGTCGGAGCAGAGCATCCGACGTGGAGTGGAACTTACGAAAGCCGCACTGTGCAGAAGACAGATGGCCTCCGCTGTCCAGGAAATAGGCTAATCTAACATTTACCAATTTCTCCATCAACTTGCACACGCAAGAGGTTAGAGAGATTGGGCGGAAACCGGTCGGAGTACAGTGATCTCTCCCCGGCTTGCGAAAGGCGAGCACAGTAGCGATTCGCCAGGAGTCTGGGAGAAGACCTTCCACCCAGATCCTGTTGAACAAATCTAACAGATAGGCCATGCCTCGCTCACCCAGGTGTCGAAGCATGGCGTACGGAACATCGTCCGGACCATGGGCGGTGTCCGCGCACGAAGCGAGAGCGGAACGCAACTCACTCACAGTAAACTTGTCGTTGAAGGGTTCTCCGCCTCTGGAGGTAAAGTCCAGCCGGCGGCCTTCCGCGACATCACGACGTGCATTGAATGCTGGCGGAGCAGCATCACGGCTAGAGAATGCGGAAAAAGCGGTTGCTAAGGATTCCGCCACGGACGCGGGGTCCGAGATTGCCGTCCCATTCTCCTGGAGAACGGGAGGGGGGTCCTGCGAAAACTTGCCCCGAATCCTTTTGACTCGCTTCCACACCTCAGCTAAAGGGGTCTTCCCGTTAAGTGAAGACACGTATGCCCGCCAACAAGAGCGGCGGGCGTGCTTCGAAATATACCGGAACCTAGCCCTAGCCCGACGAAATTCCGCGACAGTGAAATCGTTCGGGCGGCGCTTATAGCGCATGTAGGCATAACGCTTCTGTTTGAGGGCCGTCTCACACTCGACCGACCACCATGGGAGTGGTCAGCGTGCAAAACGGCCAGATGTCCTAGGAATAGTAGTCAGGCCCACGGCGATGAGGTTGCCGGAGAAGAACTCAACGGCCTCATCTACCGACCTAAACTCCTCGACTGAGATAGAGAATTCAGTCATTTCCTGAAATGCAGGCCACCGCGCCCGTGCCAAGCACCACAGAGGTGGTCTCTCAGGCGGCAGTTGCCCTGAAAATGATATTTGAATTGGAAAGTGATCACTACCATGGAGGCCATCGACCACCTCCCAATCAAAATCAGGCTATGCATCCGAAGAGCACAAAGATAGGTCAAGGCAAGAAAATGAAGTGGTTCTCGGACAGTGATGCGTAAACTCATCCACGTTTAGGACACCCATCTCAAGCTCTTCGATCAGATCGGCAAGGACTTTTCCCCTGGGATTTATGGAGTAATCTCTCCAGAGAGGATGCCTGCCGTTCAGATCTCCAAGCAAGAGATAGGGCCTCGGCAACCGTGCCACGACGCGGCGGAAGTCCCCCGCGTCGAAGTCAGCTGACGGTGGAATGTACGCAGAAATGATAGTATACCTCCTATCCAGGTGCAGCTGCACAGCCACTGCCTGAAAGGAGGTATCTAAAGAGAAAGGAAGAACGGAGACATCATGCCGGGTGTAAACCGCGCATCCCCCAGCCCGGCCATCCCGCGGTGGTGGGGTGGACGAGATGCTACATAACATGCCCCCCCACCCCCTCTCCGAGCCTCTAGAGTATATAGCGCTCCATCGCTCTGAAGGGACAATAGCGAGGAGAACTGAAGGGTACCGTTGTTCTTGAAAAGGTATAAAGGGAGAGAAATACTTTTTGGCGACGCTAAGCACCAAACCCATTTTGTGAGCACATGGTGTATAAGCTATTTTATGCCAAATAGGGTTATATTATCGATTTTCCCAGCGGGGTCTCGATTGTGGACCTGGAAAGGGAAAGCACAAGGCAACGATATTCCCTTAATCAAACAGATCCACACTACCTCGACCGAAGGATACTCAAACACACTACCGCTAAGCAACATTCTAAATGAGACGCCCCCTTCCCCTTAATAAACCACTGAGAAAAATCCCTACATAAAACACAGTAATCCTATCTCAACTGAGGTCAACCACTACACTACACTCCACTGGCCACGCCACTATACTACAACAATACAAACGAAGCCCAGACACAAAACACCTACCCATACAGTGCGCAAACATTAGGCAAGCACTACTACACACAATATCTACTCTCTTAGCGACCTGTGGAACCCCCCAGGGAGGTAGGGGGAGATATGTGAGTTCACCTGGGTGCATCCATTGGCTTTTGGCTCCAACTCCCACAGATTCTTTTTTAGGAGAGACTCCAAAAAATCCGACTCCATAAATCCTCGTTCTGACCCCTCATTGAAGTACAGGGTGGTACTCCGGAGCAGGAGCCCGAGGTTAAGGGCGAAACCCGCCATGTCAATGGCGAAGGGGCGGTCCGGTCTCCAACCAACAACCCACCCATCCACGACGCCTCGAGAATTCACCGAAGGGCGTTCCACTAACGAAGACCCCACCAGTCCAACGGGCCACACAGAGACTTTCTTCGTATAACGCATCTGTAAAGGCATTTTTATTTCAATTAAGATAGGCGTGTAATCCAACGAGGGTACTATATGTTGTTTTTCATCCAATCCCAACCTCCAGGGCAATTAAAACTTTGCAATGGCAAGTGATACCAAAGTGGTAATCAACCAAACATTTTGGTGGTCTAAAGAGAAAGTCAATTGAAAGCCTGTGAAATCTATGGGGTCTAAAAAGAAATGAAGTGAATTGCTCATAAAAGATGTACCCTGCAGAGTCTACAAGGTTGAGGGGATAGCTGCAATAAGAATTAAAAATAATAATACATAATAAATAATCATACTAAATAATAAATAACACCACTAATAAATAAAGATAAATACTAAGAATGCTAATACTACTAATAAATAAAGATAAATAATGCTAAGAATGCTAATACTACTAATAAATAAAGATAAATAATACTAAGAATGATAATACTACTAATAAATAAAGCTAAATAATACTAAATAAAGTTAAAGTAGTGCTGAGGGAAGCGCACTAACAACTTTCACAGGTCCCCATCAGTGTTTTCAGGTCAATCCAGTGATATCAGGGCTGCCCTCCTTTGCACTCAGGCTGGTAGGATGTGCAGCCCCTCCAGCTACAAAGTCTAACAGGCTACACAGGGTTACACCCAGAGCCATAGCAACCTCCCCCCAGCTCTTGAAGGGGCCCCACTGTGGCCAAATTATCTGATTTATCTTTTCCCTTTCAACCGTGTCATTAATGATACATCGGAATATTTGTATTACAGGAATATTGTTATGGGGGCCCACAATCTTGATTTAGGGGGGTGGGGGTGCACTAGACATTGCTACGGCTCTGGTCCCCCCCCCCCTGTGGGGCCAGAACTGGAGTGCCCTGATGTGATCCAGTTCATTTAACTAATTCATAGGATTATTAGATGAGAGCAGATTTCTCACGTGGGTGTGGCCATCTACACATCCATTCACGGTGTGATGGAGCGAATTTGAGTGTGTATGTAAAGGGCCATTCTCCCACCCTTTTTACCAATACCCTCTCCATATTCTGGAAAAAGAAAAAAAAATAACAAAACCTTGTAAATTAGCCCTGTATTCAAAGCTAACTATTTATTATTGTTAATTAATAAAGGCCAATAGTATTTGAAAAAGGTTCAAGGCCGTGTTCTGTCTGACTTGGTTGAGTTTAAAATAGTACAGCTTTAATGAAGGAGGGCTTAAAATAGCCATGCAACTGTGACAAGGTCACATCTTAGTCCAAGCTCAGAGGCGCTAGTTTTGTATACAAAGATTTTGAGGAACCACAGGATGCCTTCTTTTGTTGTTTATTAACTGTTGTAGTCCAAGTTTTATTTGGGTTGTTAGATTTTTTTTTCTAGAATTGTTTCTTAGGATTGATTAATAGTATTTATAAGTAGGAATTTTTTTTTATTGCATATATATAGGAAATTTAGCTGTATATTTTTTGTGTGAAGGTAACGAGATCTCCAATTTAATCACCCCTCTCTATTGTAAATATTATTGTACATTTTTTTGTTAGTAAAGGATTGTACATACAATCCATTTCATTCTCCTTCGATTTCTCACGTCCGGATTAGTGTAGGAAGTGGGCTGGATCGATTGGGGTTAGTCTAGATTTTCTGGCCCGCTACAACGGGATAGAGTCGAGTCAAGTAAAAAACTGCTCCACAGTTGAATGAAACTAAGCCATATTGGATAAGGTTAGTTGATGGATGGGTCAACTTTGGGATAGTTATTCAACTCCTGGTTTCGATCCCACACTGAATAGGTCTCAAACACAAGCGTAAAGGGGTATTTTTTCAATGGTTTTAGCAACAAGGAGGGGAAGGGAATGAGGCAGGGGGGTGGGAGGAAGGGAATGATGTGAGGGGGAGGAGCGAAGAGGAAATGATGCGAGGGGGGAGGGAATGATGCGAGGGGGGAGGGAATGATGCGAGGGGGGAGGGAATGATGCAAGGGGGGGAGGGAATGAGGTGAGGCGAGGGGGGGGGGAGAAGGGAATGAGGCGAGGGACAAACAGATGAATAATAGTGAGAGGAAAGATCAAGAAGGAAAGAAAAGGCAAACCTCATCTAGCCTAAATACAATGAATACAATAGGCATCCATCCAAACCTAAGTGCCCTTCCGGAAAACCCTTTCTGGAAGGGCAAAACAAATATCATCAAGCCAGAATGGGGTTAATTATTTCAAGACTTGCATTTTTCTATTCTCATGGCCCAATTTACCTCCTCAAAGAGCTCAATAGTGTAGGTGTTGTCATCATCAGCGAAATACACAACGCCTTCCTGAGATGGCGCTAGGCTGCTTCTTAACCACTTAATTGCCTCATTTCTCTGCCAAACAGCCCGAGGCTTCCACCATCTTGGATCCTGTATCAGAAAGAGAAGGGGACATGTTTGTATCAAAGAGCAGAAAAAAATGGTAAACCAGGAATACAAAGGCAGGAGGTATCCAAGCATTTAAATGGGAACACTGCTAAAATTAAAGATTGGTTACGTATTAGGTTATCAAGAAACTACTGTCATTTTCAGAAGTTAAGATAGTTTCTTAGAGTAGTCCAAATTGCTAAAAGTTTGCTGCAAAACTGTTTAAAGATAATTGTTGTAGTGCCCAGGCCCCTTTTTAAAAAAAACTAATAATGGTTAGGCTTTTTTTAAGCTAATAATGGTTAGGGCTTTTTTAAAGCTAATAATGGTTAGCCCTTTAACAACTGTAGTACTACCCAGGCATTTTTTAAGCTAATAATTGGTTAGGAATTTTTCAACTCTCATAGTGCCCAGGTCTTTTTCAAGCTACAAAAAATGGTGTTTGACTGCCACTTATAGTGTGTGAACGAGAACATTTATATGTGAATATTTCATCCCTATTGGCTCTAAATGCATTTTAGTCATTTCCTGACAAAATTGTTATGGGAGGTCAAAAGTGTGTTCTTTACTGCATTATTAAGGGCAAAAAACAATGGCTTGATCGCAAGCAGACACCGATACCAACTCCTAGATGCGATCTCTAACATCAGAAGGATATCCTTTGTATTTGTTACAATATGAAAGGAATTATTCATCAGTATAAACCAACATGTTCAACAAGTGCAACATTTAAATGAAGCTCTTAAACAAAAATGTCCTTCACTGTTCAACCAAAGGGAGGTCTCATCCTTCATAGCAATTCACATCCATGCATGTCACATATAACCCAGGAAAGAATTATTCCATCAGGTTGGGTAGTTCTTCCCCATTCTTCGAATTCACCTGACCTTGCACCATGTGATTGATTTAAGTCCTTACATCACCTAAATGCTAAAATTTACTAATATGAAAGAGGTGGAAAAAATATTAAAAATTATTTTACTTTCGCTCCCCACTCCTAAATATATTCAGCAGTATAGTAAGGGGCTGAGCTGCAGGGTATCTAGTGTGTCTATGGGTGGTGGATTGTGTACTGTCCATCAGATATGATGGGTAGCTGTGAAATAAGCAAGCTTCAACTTGACAAATAAACAGTGGCGAAGCCTTTACTTTTGTGTACTCAAGAAAAAAAACTAATTGAAATGAGGACAGAATGTGGTTTTAAGAAGAAATAGAAACTTATGAGTAACTGAAATCTATTATGATATTGATTTATTGTTGGCTAAATATTTGCAAGAAATTTTGTTTACACAAAAATTATTAATAATGTGGCTGAGGTTACTTTTTCAAAACAAACAATAACCAATCATGGAAAAATTCTCTTATAATGTATTTGAGCACTAGGAAGATCTCATCTAAAACCAACGTGTATACACGCCCTGGTACCTCACCAACTCCTGACCCACTGCTTTGCGGATGTCCTTGACTGGACAAAGACTACAGGAGTCAACCCCTAATGCAAAATCTGCTGTGGCAACCTGCATGAGGCGAGAGTTATTAGAGCGACGACTTAGAAGTCTCCTGCAACACTCCACAATGGCTGGTCATCTTGGACCCCCTTTTGCCAGTGGCCCAACTATCGAGTGCCAAGATAGTGGGCTGAGGAATGCACACCACCTTCCCACTCTAAGCATCTTTTGTGCAAGTTTCTCTCTATGCCCAACTTATTCTTTTGAAGGGCATGAAGTGACTTCATCGCTAAAATTATGGATATTCAACTACTACTTATGAACCTCTTTTCCTAAACTTTTTTTGGGGGGGTTTTAGTACCGTACACATGACTCTATTATAAGTTATTAGGTTGGTCCATCAGATGGTAACCATTTTACTTTTCAATGAGTTTTTTATTAAAGTTTTGAAGGTAGTAAGCTCAGACGATGTTTGTTATTTTTATTTTCAAAATTATTGAAGTAATTGATATCGCGCGACTCAGGTCTATTGACCTTGTTTATTCATCATCACCCTAACCCATCACAGATAACAATAACAAAGTATTCTTACTATCCTACCTCAATCTTTTATACTCCTATCCCAACTACCAACCAGCCACTCACACATACTACAACAATACAAACATAGAACAAAGCTCACACCAGCATACACGGGTGCAATCGAGCCCTAAAAGACACAAGGCAACTTCTTGATTGCCCTAACCTCATACTCACACTTTATTGCATCACTAAGGGAGATGGTGTGCCATTCCTGAAGAGAGATAGAGAGGCAAATAAGTTAAGCACAAAGCTATAACTTTCTTTCTACGCTAATGGTTCTTGGTAGTAATAATAAACCACGAAACCATGATACACACTTTCAAGAGGTATAAGTGGCGTCTCGATATAGGAATGGCTCATGGTGAGAGCTGCCTCCAATAATAATAAATTTTTTTTTTTACAGCACCAATCTGTTAACTATGTTTTTGCAATAATGCATAGATTTTCAAACTTATCAAATTATTGTTTTCGATTATAAACAATATTAAGATAAGCAACCAGTTATTGTCCGCTCAGAAACACCTTTCGTTCTACTTTTACTTTTTCAAGTGAGAAATATGCTATCAAGGGCATAAATTGCCATAATTGATATTTCAGCCAGGTACCTACTAGGCTACTTTAACCCTTAAACAGCGAAAGAACTTGCTTGAAATTGCTGTCAATGAATTTAGCCATGGTACATTATTAGGGAAAATATTAAAATAAATATTTAAATCCTTTTTTTTATAAATCGAATAGCATATTATTTTAATTGAAAAAAATTCTTCTATTGATCTAACTTAAAAAATATGATAACATATTTAGAATTATGATTGGATTATTCTCCATTGGTCCTCAAAAATTCTTTGTTCCACCTCAAAGAAAATTAATTTTGTTAATTTAAGTTAGTCCTTAAAACTACTATTTTATAGAAAACTGCTTCAATTTATAGGCAACATTTCTATATTTGAAAAAACAATTTTTAAAATGATTTCCTTACCCACCCACTGAGTGCTCCAATTTTGTCGCTGCCTGTCCTTTCCTTCCTTGTTCGGAGGCTTTGAATAACATGCTAACCTCTTTGTTCGGATGCTTTGAATAACATGCTAACCTAAGGCATTTCTGCATTTTAATTTGATGAAAAACCACAAACATAAATGTGTTAAACCAAAAAATGAAAGAGTAGTGAGAAAAATGCAAGTGTTTACAAATGTCTGAAGCATAAATCAACCGTGTGGTGTGGTTGTGTGGGGCTCTTGTCAAAAGAATTCAGTAGAAACTGGGTCAAGTTACTCTCATTCATAAATCTCTCTTTGCAAACAAAGAAGGATTGACCCTTAGGCAATTGGATGATAAATAACTAAATAAGAGTTAAAAAAAAAAATGGAAGAATCATAATAAAAATCAGGGTGAAAACGAGTCTAATTTCAAAGGCCACAAAAGGCCCTCTGGCGATTATGTAGCAGAGTTGACAGCCTCCCTCGAGCGGCGAACAGGTTGAAATTCCTAAAACCATGCTAAACAACCCCCCTACAAAAAATAAATAAGAAACAGAAAAAAGTCAAGAAGAAGGAAGCACAACCAGGCAGAGAACACCAGAGTCAAATAAAATAAAGAAAACCAGTCTTGTCCAAAGTCAAATGATACAAGCTAATAAAAAAAACAACATAAAAAGAAAAAAGAAGATAAGCAAAAAAGCAACATTTACATTCCCCTCGGCTGTCTCCCATCTTCTTTGTCAAGCAGAATGGAGGGCTGCCCGGATATCTACCATCTCATCGGTGTGAGGAAGATCAAAACACTGGTCTGGTCACCCAGTCTTCGCAGACTACTTGCCGCCCTCATTCCTTGAAATTACCACATGACCAGGAACGAGGCAGAAGAAAATCTCCACATCCGCTCAGCTCACAGAAACTGTGGCATCTAGGATACGGCGAACAAGGGGTTTTACATATTCCAAAGCCCCGAGAGTACTCAGAGAACTTTGTGTCATTATTAATCACAATCCAGTCTCCGAACCGGGAACATCACATTATCTCCTGTACCAAGCAGTGTATTGCAATGAGAAGTGATGTGACAAATATGATTATTTTAGGAGCTCATCTTACTACTGCCTACTAAGACAGAAGTCGCCGTACTCACACAACAGCCTACTACTAGGCTTAAAAAAAAAAAGTAAATAAAAATGATAAAAAGTATAAAGGCTAAATAAAACAATAGCAGAAAAAAGAAAAAGCAAAAATGCAACAAGAAGTTCGTTCCAACGTTGGTGGGAGGCCTGCCTCCCCCCCGGCTGAGGAACAAGCAACCTACAAAAAAAAGAAGTGTTAAATAAAGTGGAGGAGACCAGCAACTTCCAAAAAGTGATATAGTCCACAAGTCTGTGCATGAACCAGTCCCAAGTACAAGGGACAAGCGGGAGCGACCCCACTCATCCCGGTACTGGGACAGGTAATGTGTGAGAAGATTACCCAGATTGGGACATTCAACAAGAATGTGCAGAACAGTCTGGGAGACAATGCAGCCGTCGCAGACGAGCGCTCCATCAAATGTTGGTGAGTCCCATTTGGAGACAATAGAAAGCAACCTGAAGCTGGTCTGGTCACCCATTTCTCAGACTCATCGGCGCCCTCATTCCCCGCAATTCCTACATGTCCAGGAACCCAGCAGAAGATAATCTCGACATCTGCCCGGCTCGCTAAAACCGTGGCGTCACGGATATCGCGAACCTAGGGATGCGGAGATTCCAATGCCCTGAGAGCACTCAGGGCGCTTTGTGAGTCGCTATAGATCACAATCCGGTCTCCGAACCGGGCACGTCGCGTAATCTCTCGTACCGAGTGGTGTATTGCCACCAGCTCGGCCATGGAGAGAGACGCAGTGCCACGCAGTACCTGACAGAGACACGTTGACTTCAAACAGGGAAAACGGTGTGGAAACGGACCCCTTCTTGGGACTTGGAGCCATCTGTATACACTGGCACAGTTCCAGCGTGACACGAAGTGTGTTCCATAAAGGACGAACGCAATACTCTCGGTGCTGTATAAGCTTTGGGAGCAGCAGCGTGGAGACAAATAATCAAAGTTGGTTGGTACCGTCCAAGGTGGCCTCCTGGGCAGAACCAGGGGCACCACTGGCCCGAGAGTTATAGCGAGCTGTCAAAGGAGTTTCCTAGCCCTAAACCCAAAGGGCTTAGGGCATGACTGGAGTCTCTCGGCGGCATAGGCACCGTCGAGATCAGCTGCGGATGGAATGAGGGCTGTTGGCGCATGAGGGAGGCGCTGGACTCGGGCGTACAGCCGAATAATTTACTGTGCACGGCGTAGAGCGAGTGGCATCGACAAGCTCTCAATGGGGAAAATGCGGAAGGCACCGGTCGCAAGGCGAAGGCCGGTGTGGTGGATCGAATCCACCTTCCGCAATAAACGCTCGGCTACGGATGCATAAAACTCGCATCCGTAGTCGAGCTTCGAACGAACAAAGGATCGATAAAAAAGTAAGGCAGTAGCCCTATCAGCGCCCCAGTCGGTGAACGTCACAGAGCGAAGAATGTCCATGGCGCGGGTACAAGAGACACTAAGGCTGCATATATGAGCCTCTCAGGTGAGGCGCCAGTCAAATACAAGACCAAGGAAACTGCGATTCAAACACTTCCAGGCGTACCCCCCATTGAGAAACAAGTCAGGATCGAGGTGGAGCCGTGTATAGTGGCAGAAGTGCACTACCTTAGTCTTGGCCAAGGAAAACCAAAACCTCTGCGCTTCGGCATAGCTTCAAAATATACCAGAACCTAGCCCTAGACTGACGAAATTCACCTACAGTGAAACCGTTTGGGTGAGGCTTATAGCGCATGTAAGCATAACGCTTCTGCGCGAGGGCCGTCTCACACTCGGCTGACCACCATGGGAGTGGTCGGCGTGCAAAACAGCCGGACCTTCTAGGAATAGTAGTTAGGCCCGCGGCGATGAGGTTGCTGTAGAACTCAACGGCCTCATCTACCGACCTAAACTCCTCGACTGAGATAGAGAATTCAGTAGTTTCCTGAAATGCAGACCACCGCTCCAGCGCCAAGCACCACCGGAGTGGGCTCTGGGGGGGCTGTGCATCTGGAGAGCACAAAGATAGATCGAGGCAGGAAAATGAAGCGGTTCTCTGGCAATGATGCGTAAACTCATCCACATTTAGGACACCCATCTTAAGCTCATCGATCAGGTCGGCAAGGACATGACCCTAGGGATTAATAGAGTAGTCTCCCCAGAGGGGATGTATACCGTTTAGATCTCCGAGCAAGAGAAAGGACCTCGGTAACCATGCCACGACGTGGCGGAAGTTCCCTGCATGGAAGTCGGCTGATGGTGGAATGTACGCGGAAATAATAGTATATCTCCTATCAAGGTGCAGCTGCACAACTACTGCCTGAAAGGAGGTATCTAAAGCGAAGCGAAGAATGGAGACATCATGCCGGGTGTAAATTGCACATCCTTCCGCTCGGCCCCCATCCCATGGTGGTGGGGTTGCAAAACCCTTAACCCCGGGACGATGGGTAGGAAACATGCGCCTAGCATGGTCTTCAAAAAAGATATCTAACAGGGAAAGGGAAGTAGACAAGCCTCTGCAACTCCTCCCAGTTGGCCCAGAGTCTGCACCAATTTCATTGAAGGCATATGCCCTCCAGACCTAGCTCGGAGGAGATGTGGGGGCCCTCTTCGAAGACAAGACCCTCATGGGAATGGCCGCATGCTTCCCAGAGGCAGAACTCCTTGCGCTGTCGCCTTTGAGGACTTATTGGGGGAGGTTGGGCTCGCCATGCGTCTTTTCCTCCCTCCGCCTCAAAACTTTAGGCGGGCAGGGCGGCTTCGGAGGTGGGGGGTCCCTCTTTTGGAGTATCCACCATCTCCGAGCTACCCAGCCTACCACTGGGTGTAGGCATAGGAGCAGAAACTCCTTTAGTTCTGTACTCCTTTCGGGAGGCAGCTTTAGAAACCCCAGAAGATGGCCTCATGACCAACTTCAGGGGTCTTGCCTCCTGTGAGTCTAATGACTTGGTGGACCCGAGCAGCCATTTCACCTTATGGGAAACAGTCATCCTGGGGAGCCTTCGTTTTAGCCGGGGCTGGGTGTAAACCCTTTGTGCTGCCAACTTTACTAGGGGAGCGCAGAACCCGCAGAAAGGTTCCGAATGAGCGAGGAAACGACCATGCTTGTAGGCCTGGAGGGGCCAGGAGCAGGGGGAGAGTTTCTTAACTTTGAGGTATAGGACACCCCAGGCAGCGGCAGGCCCACCAGGACTAAGTCCTTACCCTCGCGATGTGCGAGACGATCCTGGTCCTGAATGACCAGGATTTCCTTCTCAAGGAGATACATACCACATTGCTTCGAAGAAGCGGGGTGCTGCGCAATTGACACGCTTGGCCACACACGATTTGGACTTATCATGTGCAGCCTTGGAGCAACTGAGACTTTGGGTAACTCTGACTTTGTGCGTCTACAAGACCAATTAGTATGGTCGAAGCGGTGACAGTAATAGCACCTCCGTGGCAGTGGCATGAATGCCTTCACACAATGGCGGTACCAACCGGCACGCACCGACTCAGGGAGCTTGTCACAGTCGAATGTGACGAAGAGTGTATGGGTGGGTCTCGAAGCCCCTCCCTGTTTTCTCATCACACATTCAGCCTTGACCACCCCATGGTCAGCTAGCTCTAAGGTGATGTCATCTATGGAGTAGTCCATGAGTTCCATCATATAAACTAATCCTTTCGTGAAACTCATGGTAGAGTGTGGCGTCACACTCACAGGCGTGCCATAAAGTGTCCAAAAAGTAATAATCATGGCAGCCTTGGAGGGATTCAACAGAAGGCTCCTGTCCAAGGAACAGGTCGCCTTCGGCTCTCTACAAATAACACTAGCTAAAGCTCTCCTCTGATGGATCATGTTGCCTTTAGCCAACATGCTGCCATAAGTTGAGGAATAACAAGGAAGCGTTTGAAGCCAGCGGGATCAAAAATGCTGGGTAACCTCTGAATGAGGTGCCCTACATAATTGGTGCTCCAAGGGAGCACCGGAGCTGGACGTGCCGATCTTGGCTCAGTCGCATGCCTAAGAGAAGAGGAAGGCAGGGAATGACCCCCCCCCCCCCCGCGCTGGCAAGAGCCCCCATGCCAGATGGACTGGCTTTAGCAAGATCCTTCTCTGAAATGAAGAAGGTCATGGCTGTCACAGGGGCACCAGCTGGGGTAGGAGATCCCTCCTCTCCTTGTAAGGTTTCCGGGGGCCTGAGCCATTTGAAGAGGACCTTGCACAGGGGTTGGATGTGGGTTCAGTGCTTGGCACTGAGCCCAGGTTTGACCTCATGGAAGGTCCTACCATCTGGGGCTCGGAGAGGCCCCCTTAGTCCATATTGCTTTCTTCTTGCTCTTTTTCTTTTTAGGAGCAGGGTAGAGAGTGAACACGGCTCTCTCCACCCCCTGGAAGGTGTCCTTAGGCTGGACAGACCAGCTTCAGCAAGATCCTTCTCTAAGATGAAGTGAATGGCTGTCAAGGGGGATATCAGTTGAGAGAGAAGGGCCCTCCTCCTCTTGTGAGTCATCAGGGGGCACAAGTTGCCTGAGGAGAAGCTTGCACAGCCGCTGACTCAGGTTTGGTTTTTAGCACCAAGCCTGGTATTGCCCCCTCAATGTATCACAGAGCCTCATCTAGATGTTCTCAGTCTTGTCTTGGACTAGCGGGACAACCTTCATTGAAGAGAAGGGGACAGGCATGCCATCCCCTTTGGCCAACTCAATATACAGGACAGCACAAGTGCAGGGGGCACAACCTGATGGGCCCAGCTATCCCTTGCCCTCTAAGGGAGTTGGCCTTATCCAGTCACTTCAGGGTGGGAGTGCTTGATTCTTGGACGCCTGTCTGTCTTCTTGGCAGTCAGTCCCCTGTTAAAAGAAGGGAGGGGGGCGTCACTGGTGCAGAGGTGGAGTTGTGTGTGCGATTCCATAGAAAGTGGTTATGCTAGAAGAGGTTTGGAGGGGTCCCTAAGTAAGAAGAGGGGGGGCCACCTCCTTTTCTTAAGTGGCGCTGCTCACTGTGGGCTCCAAAGATGGCAAAGGGGACACCCCTTTATGTATGGGTATGGTGAGAGGAAGAGGCCTCGGTTGGAGGCATCTCTCTGTGTATCTTTCCATCACCAAATATTTCTTTCAGTCATAGCCATAATTAGAGAAAAAAAGATAAGAAAATACACTAAAGGTAGATACTATAACCTCCCAATGCCTTGCGAGATTAAGAGAGAAGTCTCCATAAGATTAAAAGTTTGAGAAATACTTGGCCCACAGGTACAAGGTAAGATGGGCCTTGACAAACCCATCCACCATTCAGGTGAAATTGACTTTGACCTTTAACCATAAATGCCGACATAGCCACCTTATAGGTATACCAGAAAAAGGTGAGAAAAGTTGATGGCCCAATACACACTGTGCCTAATATTTGCCTTAGCAAACTTCGACCCTCACAGTATACACTGACACTCAACTAAGGACCCATAAGAGCATCCGAAAGTCTACTGAACAGCCAGAACCTCTGTGGAGAGATGAGCAAGTTTGGAAGGGGATAGGATTTTTTTTTTTTCAAGGGGCTATCTGGCGACTGCCCACTTGGGCATAAGTCGCCGCAAATGGAAGGGGATAGGAAGGTATGTAATTAAGATAAGTAGAGGTAGGCGGGTCCAGTAACGAGTAGGGTAGGTGAACACCTATTATTATCCTACTCTGTAGTTATGTGATCCTAGGATGGCGTGCAGTCCACCCAGGCACCATATCTAGTGGACTGAACTCTGTCTAGGTGAGAACAGTTTCTCCTGGTACAAAGTGCGGGTAGACAAAAAGTTGAGGAAATAGCCAGAGACAGGCTTTTCCTAATTTGCACTCAGGCTGGGAGGAAGTGCAGCCCTTCCAGGCACCAAGTGTAACAGGCTACACATCTGCAGCGCAAGAGGGCTGGGAGGATATTCACACAAGAGCCTGGCCAGATGGACTCTGTCCTTACAAAAAAGGGAGGATTAAGAATGGTGGATGTCAGGGAGTTGCGCATGAGGATAGGTGTTGTGTGAGTGTCTGGATAGAGCATCGATGGTATTAGGTGTAATGTTTCTGAAGGCTGGTTTGGGTTGGGAGAATTGACAGTTTATCTTTAATGTAATTTAAATTGTGTGTTGTGTCACAGTGTAGTTGGAGCTCTTGGTTTGTGGAGGGTGCAGCTAAAATTTGTGTACCTCTCACGTTAAGAAGATTTTTGACAATGAGGTAGTTTGGTAGCAGTGTAGGGGGACTGTGGGTGTAGTAGCTGTGAAGCCTACATGGTTTCCTCTTGCAACTTCTGGGTGGTGATACTACAACCCAGAGATGGCTACTCCATGATCAACTTCTACTTAGTGGATAAACTGGTTAAGGCAGAGGAGGTTGTGTAGCAAGTGTGTAGAAGGTACAATGCCTGAGTGGCACAGGGTGAAAGCTACTTGGGGCATTAGTAGGGACTGGAAAGCAAGCAGCCCCTCCTTGCAGTCATCTTAAGTAGAATTCAAAACTAACCTGAGCTGTAGTTTTCCATTTTGGTGGAGTTGCAATATTTAAGTGTGTGACAGTGAGGCCAGAGGAGGTTGTGTAGCAAGTGTGTAGAAGGTACAATGCCTGAGTGGCACAGGGTGAAAGCTACTTGGGGCATTAGTAGGGACTGGAAAGCAAGCAGCCCCTCCTTGCAGTCATCTTAAGTAGAATTCAAAACAAACCTGAGCTGTAGTTTTCCATTTTGGTGGAGTTGCAATATTTAAGTGTGTGACAGTGAGGCCAGAGGAGGCTAAAAACTTGGTTACCAGGGGAGTCTTTTCTTCCGCATCTTCAACTATTATCCAATGAAGAGCAGGAACATGTAAAAAAGTATTCTTTAACCTATCAGAAAAGTTAATACATTTTTCAGTGACAGATTTTTGTACAGGATGCGAGGAGTATTTGAGGACATTCATTTTCAGTTTATTACACCTTCAAATTACTTAAAATATCTATTTTATAGAAAACCCTTTTAAAATAACATGATAACTCGTAAAGCAGATTGACTTAGAAATTAGTAACTTTCTAAATGTTGAAAGATCAGTTGTACACAAAATTTGGTTGGAATGGAGGCATGTGCGGGTCCTTCTGAAGTACCAAGTGATGCATAGCAAATTTCCAGCAACTGTGATGGTTTTAGGAGTGATGAGTAGCTAAAGTCATGTCACCTCACTTTTTTTCCCACCGGGTCATAGAATTAATGCTGCTGGATACATTGAGGTTCTGGAAACTATTATCAAACCCTGGATAAATGAAGTGCACAATGGAAGGCCATATGTGTTTCTGTGAGACTCGGCACCTTCTCACAAAGCCTAGTAACCTGCACCTTCTCACAAAGCCCTAGTAACCTGCACCTCACAAAGCCCTAGTAACCTGCACCTTCTCACAAAGCCCTAGTAACCTGCACCTTCTCACAAAGCCCTAGCAACCAGCACCTTCTCACAAAGCCCTAGTAACCTGCACCTTCTCACAATGACCTAGTAACCCAACCAAGAATGATTGTCAGACACTTTTTCTGATCATGTAACAGACACTATGTGGCCTCCAAAATTGCCAGATTTAAATCCTATAGACTACTACATATGGAGCGCTGTTGAAACAGACTAATTGACATCCTCATAATACTATAACTTCACTGAAGACCGTAATTGTCCAGATGTCCGAAATTAATAAGCACCTTATAGTGTCACCATGTCAGTAGTTTCGGCCCCACATTGAAGCAGAATAGAATAGAATAATTCAATTAAAAATCATTGTCAAAATTGTAAAATTAGAACATTTAGAATTATAAAAATTAAAATTATAGAATTTGAGCTTTTAGAGTTGTAGAATTTACAATAGAAGCTTTTAGAATAAAAATATGGCTGATTTTCAAGATTGCATGACAAAATTTTATGATTAAAACTTATTTTGAGGTTAGGTTTTAGCACAAATCTGCAATCTTTCTTGAGGCCTTTTTTTCTAATGATAGACCTACTGATTAATGTGGAATCTGAACAATGGGTCAGTACAATAGATGGCAGATGCAGCAAAACAGAACCAAATCGGGATACCACACCCAATGTGGCTAAGCTTTGATAAACTTGCCAGCGGTGTTTATACTTTGCAGAAGATAGCAATTAGAAATGACAATCAAATTATCAAGCAGCCACAGAAATCTGTTAACTTAGTTTGTGACTAATGGCAATACAGAGAAAACAAATCAGTAGAACAAAGCCTGAAAAGTAGTAGGAAACAGCTAAATCTTCTAAAGTGCCATGTCTCTATAAAGTATTTAATCAATGCATTTTACCAGATGTAACATACACAAGACAAACATCGACACTGAATGGAAAAAGCAGGGAGAAACTGAGGACAATTCAGAAACAAGTTAAGAATAACAAACTGGAACCTTGAAATAAAATGGATCAAAGAAACCATATATTGGACACCTTTATACATAAAACCCCCAGCCATAGATACAATTTCTTTTTTTTTTTACTTTGTAGCCCACAGGTTCTCTTCATTCAAAGTTGGCAGCACTTAGGAATAGGGCCACAGTATAGTCTAATTTTGTTGAAACATTAATACAGTCTACCTTCATTAAAACAGAATAATATGGAGGCTTGGGTGTCAGGTTTGGCTGAATGTCTGGTTTAATCAATGATAGGTATACTGGGAGTATAAACACTGAATGCTGAAAATAATACACAGTAACAAAATTACCCAAAATGTACTGTAAACATCATATCTATTGAAACCATGATTGTAAAATAATATAAGGATGAAAGATCAGTAATCACTAAAATATCAGCGATAATTGCAGGGCGACATAACTGCTACTAATTTTATCTATTTCAACAATGTTTTTCTTTGTTTTCACTAAAATTTAGTTTTTAATGTTATATAGAAGCAGACTATGACCTCAAGGACAGTCCCTCTCTTAGGCCAGAATTTGTCCAGTTTATCTGATTTCCTGACTAACGGGTTCCATTTTAACGAGGGTAGACTGTATGTGGTCTTTACCAGAGGACACCTTGAGTGGTTATATTGAAAGATGGTCTGAAATAGTTGAGGAAAGGAAAGGATAGGATGAGTAATAATTTCATGTGGTTGAAGGTTGCATTAGGGGCATTTTTTTGCAGCACACAAGGGCATTAGTGATGGGACGATGGCAAAATTTTCCCCAATTCCAATTCCGATTCTTCATGTATCTATAATATTATATCATGTCAATATATATGTATAACTTTCCAAATGATGAAATCTTAATTCTTGTTTACAATAAAATGTAATCAGTAATGGAGTTAGATAAAGACATAAAAGAAATTTCCTTTATTGAAAACAATTAAATTCTCTAAAAATATTTCCAAATAATAGCAAATATATAATTTAGCAATTAAGTAGATACCTTATACGAAAATTAAAGCAGATTTCCTTCAATAAATTTTTTTTAACTCAACAGAAGAAGGAGGAGCGAACAAATTTTTTTTTTGCCAGAATAGACATATTAGTGAAACTGTCTTTGTTGGTGGCCCACCATTGTAAAGCATTTGCATCTTTTGCAATGAGCTCTAACTTTTCATATTTTCTCATTTCTTCTTTTAGAGCATCTTTGATTCTTTGGGTTGTAGTCTTCATATGAATCTAAATTTGTTTCTTTGTTAGTTTTTACCTTCTCTTTTTGTTTCTTTTTAAACTCTGTAAAGCAACTGTCAAAACTAAAGTTGAATACATTCTTATTTTCTCCATCACTCTTATTGTCAACTGACTCTAGAGAATCTGAACTATCAAATAATGCTGAAGCAGATTGATTTTCACTTATATCCTCAATAAACCAGTCTTTTAACGCTTGCTCTACATCCTTGCCATTGTATTCGCCTTCCCAAAATGTTGATTTGAATCGTGGATCAAGATATGTTGCCATAATAAGATTTTTATCATTAAAATAAGAATTAAATCTGCTTTTCACTGAGGCCTTCCATGCAGAGAAGGTTGAACCTAACCCACCAAATAATCCTTTAGTCTTTCCTTTTTTAAAAAATGGCAAATTACCTTCATGTTTGGAATTAATGTTGAGGTCATTGCATTGTGAGCACTTAAAAAATTAGTACAGTCAACAAAATGCTTTAGAATTTGTAGCAATTTTTCCAAGATCTTCCACTGATTGGTTTCTAGGCAAGATGGTTTTGAATGGTCACTGCAATAGACAATAAGAACAGTTTTCTGTTCTAAAATTCTTGAGAGCATATAATACTGACTGTTCCATCTTGTCTCTACATTCTGAATAAATATGTGCCTAGGTAAATTAAATTTATCTTTATATTCATTGTATCTTGCAAAAGCTGATGTTGGGTGATTGAAATGACCGACAATTTGTTTGCATGTTGATATGATGTCTTTAACATATTTTTGCTCAAAAATAGCATCTTTGAGCAATAATTGTAAGCTATGGATTGGTATTCAGCTAGTGCGACCCCTGCTGCCATATTAGCAGCATTATCTCTCACTATTACATGTACTTTGTTATTGGGGATTTGATAATTACTCAAGGTGTTCTGAAGGCATTCACTTATGATCGTGGCAGTATGCGATACATCAAAGGGTGTGACCCCTAGAATAGCACTTTTTTGTTCATAATGCTCATTAATCCAATGAGCGGTCAAACTTAAAAATGAATTATGACCTGTGCTTGCTGACCACCCATCACTTGCGAAAGAGATATAAGCTGCTGAATAACAATTTCTTTTAGAAATTTTTGAGATGGTATCTGATAATTGGGACATAAATGATTGAGAAGTCTCTGAAAACCAATGTCTTCTAAGATTGAAAAAGGCTGCAAATCTAATGCTATCATCTCTCTGATTAGTTGATGAATCTTTTAACTCTTATGTCATTTATCTCACATATTTTTGTTTTTTCAAGAGCTTCTTTGAGTTGGCTGGTCAGTTTTTTTTATATCTTCTTTTATTTTCTTTGTTACTGAAACATAAGCAGGAATTTTTCTTTTCTTCTTGTTATTTTAACTCTTTATTATGTTTAGTTGTCAAATATTTTAACATATTAGTGGTTGTAAAAAAAACTTTGTTCCCACAAGATATTTGGATATTACATAATTCACATATTGCTTTGCTCTCCTCTTTCCCATTAATTTTGAATAATTTCCACACTATGCTCTTTGGTTTGAGGACCTTCATATTATAGCTTAATGAAGGAGGGCTTATAATAGCCACACAAGCTTTTTAAGGTCATTATCTTCCATCAAGCGCTGAGGCGCCACACTCCCGTGCGAACAAGGATTTTTATATCTATGCTCGACATCTCCAATGGAATTGCCATCAATGATCTTCGACACGCCTGACACAAGGGCATTTAATGAGAACTTTAAAAAAAATAAATTTAAAGAGCCATAAGTCCTAGGCATTTTGCTCGCTCGAGTGGCAGGTGGCTGGACATCTCCCCATCCTCTTTGTACCAAGTGAGGCCTTGTTTGTTATTTATATATTGACTGTTGTAGTCAGGATTTTTTGGGTTGTTTGATTTTTTTATGTTTCTTAGGATCGATTAATAGTATTTATATATATAGGATTTTCTTTTTGTATTTTTTTTGGTGAAAAATAAGGAGATCTCCAATATAATCGCCCCTCTCTATTGTAGATATTTTGTACATATTTATCCATATTTTTTGTAAATATTGTATTTTTTTGTTAGTAAAGGACTGTACATACAATCCGTTTTATTCTCCTTCGATTTCTCACGTCCGGATTAGTGTAGGGAGCGGGTTGGATTGATTGGGGTTAATCTAAATTTTTCGGCCCGCTACAATATGAGCAGATATTTCTTTGCTGCAAGAAGGTTCATTGCTTGCCATGGCTGGTGGCGGATTGCAAAGTAGGGGAGGAATTGTAGCGGGCCGAAAATATATCTCTGATCCCAATCGATCCAACCCGCTTCCTACACTGTCCGGACGTGAGAAATCGAGGGAGAATGAAATGGATTGTATATACAGTCCGTTTACTTACAAAAAAAAAGTACAAAGATAATTACAGCTTATATTTACAAAAATATGGATAAATATTCACACAACAAATATATATATATATATATATAGCTATTCTCCTATACACACAATATTACCTGACAAATACCAGAATACCAATCAAAATTTATATAACCAACCTTTAATTAGACTATATGTATATGTAAAAGGGATAGCCTGTCTAACAACAAAATATCTTTGCCACTAACGATCACACAGTAGACAAGAAGTCACTAACAGGAGGCCTAAAGCAAACAAGGGGACCAAGAAAAAAGAAGGAAGGGCTCACATGTTACCCAGGTGGGTATTGGCATCTCAAGCGTTTTACAAACCAAAACTGGTGCCTTCGAACATGCAATATAATTTGGTAACATCTTGAAGCTATCAAAGCCCTCTCCCTCTCTGTCCTGGCGGGACTTAACAATTTCTTCTTTCTGCTCAGTTAGCAGAACCCTACCACCTCCGCCACTCCTTACAAATGGTGGCGATTAAGTCTACTGGAGTGGTCTTTCAACAAACTATTCAACATTTAGTTCGCTAACTTTACTTAGGGCAAAGTAGTATTTTGATACAAGATTATTTTAAACAAAGTACTATTTTGTTTTAATTATAGTGATATATCAAAACTAGCTACTATCTTTCCAGAATATGGCGCCTGGAAAGAAAGAAAAAACATGGTAATCATTTTATACATAAAATAAACAAAAACAAAACAAACCCATTCCCATTCACACACACACACATTCTTACAGAGGGAGGGAGAGGGTACTGAGAAAAGGGGTGAGAGAATGGCCCTTTTACACACACTCACATCCGCTCCACCACAGAATGACTGCCAAGTGTCGCTGGATGAAAGGGGTGATGCACTTTCCTAATCATGAATTAAGATGATTGCTTGATCTCATGTTGCGATTCCTTTATCCTGGAGGATATTTATGGTGGTTGAACACTTTTAAGAAATGCTTCCTTCAGAGGTATTATCTTCAGGTACTGGGGTGGGTGGTTTGGTTACCAGTCAGCTTTCTTCTTGGGAGTTAAGATTTTGTCTTGTTTGTAGAAATGCAAGCACCAGTGCGAGGTGACTTTCGGGTTACGAACTTGCAATAACAAAAAAGGGTCGTGAGCACAGCCACCTTGTTCTTGATTCTGATTCAGAGATGCTGAATGTCACCCTGTCTATTCACTATATAGGCTCATTAACCCTACCAGTGAGAGGGAGGGGGGATGACTGCCAAAACAACTGACTGGCTTTTCATTTCATTTCGCTCATTGGTTTCTTTCCCATGGCTATGTGTGGGAATTATTGATTCTTTTACTTAGAATCTTCATCTGGATCTTATTTAGGTCACCTTTTGGGGGCCTTGCACGGAGGACCTTTAGTGAAATTTGATTCTTTTCATGGCCTGGCTCCTGCTCATTATTTGCAGCGAAGGGCCGTATTTCCACTTAGCATTCACCACAATTTCTTTTGGGGTTTGGCCGATAGGCATAAATGAACTTAGCAAACTTTAGAGGGTTTGTCTAAGTAGGTCTTTAAGGCTTAAACAAACAACAATATATAGTTTTCCCAATTTCCTCCATTTGGTTTTATTTTGATTTCATCTTTCTTGCGGACTTACTCGGCTGTTATGTTCTTATGTTCAGCCAAGTAGAGAAAGGGAAGGTGGTTTCAGTTATCATACAGCGAGTGAGGCTTCGCGAATTGGGTGCGTTATGTGTATATAATTTTATATGTGTATACATATATAAAATGGTTC
Organism: Ceratothoa steindachneri; assembly: GCA_963969495.1. NCBI lineage: Eukaryota > Metazoa > Arthropoda > Malacostraca > Isopoda > Cymothoidae > Ceratothoa > Ceratothoa steindachneri. Next base: position 57,400,478 of record OZ018327.1, read on the forward strand.
TACATGGAAAAATGTAATTTTAGTAAAAAATAAATATTTAAAACATTAATCATATGACAAGATTCACTTATCCAATTATTTACAGAAATGTACTTGGCATTGGAATGGTCTTTTCGAGTGAGTGTATGTTTGAGCATAGGTTTTCTGAAAATTGGAAGCAGTTCATCTGATAATTGCAAGTGGTTAATAATACTGCTTAGTTGCCAATTTTAGATAAAAAATTACAAGATTTCTGGACACCTTGTTGTCTTCTTTACCCAATGCTGGACGTTAACATTGTTTAGCATTGGGTAGTATTTTTCTGGACAAAAGTTCTAAAAATAGTAAAATGCTGGATGTCTGGGCAGCCTAGGACCCATGGCACCTCACATGTAAATACCTTTATACGTGTATGAACAACCTACCTATTTGAAATAAGATGGGATATCACATTAGCAGCAATTATATATTTTATAATTTCAATCTTTAAATTATATTTCCAAAACTGATAAAAGTAATTTATAAAACAAAACAAATTTTATTTTAAAATTTAACACCAAAGTACAAAATATCATTTTAAACGAAAATCTGTAGGTTTTCAATTTTTAAGAAGAATTGTATTTGGAATTGGAAATTGTAGACAAATTCTTCCGATTCTGATTCCTCCCCCAAAAGCTTGATTCTTCCGATTAATTGTCCCATCACTAAAGGGCATAGCCATATAAGCACAAATATAGGACTATCTTCAAGGTAATTTAAAATAAAAAAGAAAACAGCAAAAAACAAGTCAAACAATAACAGCAATAAAGAGATCTACAGCGGAGATAGGTGCACTCAGCTGCTCCTGAGGAGGCCTGGCCCTGAGGGACCCAGGCAACTTATAAACAATAAATAGTGTATGGAGCCCTCTGCCCCCAAACTATCATACCACAGTTTAATGAGCAGAGGAGCCCAACCCCAGCCAGAGAGGACAAGTACTAGCAACCTGTCCATCATGGTACCTTTTTTTTAAAGCCCATCTGGCGACTCATACTCACACTGAAGCCTACTAATAGGCTAGATTAAAAAGCAAATAACAATATGTAAATAATAAACCTAAAAAGAGAAAGGATAAGCACAGGCTAAAAACAGAAAAAAACAAATAAAAAAAGCAAAAAGGTAATATGAAGCGCACTCCAGCGTCAGGGGTATGCTTACCTTTCCCTGGCACAGGAACAAGTGACCTAAAAAACAGTCAAATAAAGTGGAGTCATATAGTCCAAAAGTCTGTGTGCACGAACTAGTCTGGAGTACAAGGGTCATCACAGTACCAAGATAGGTACCACACCCGAAGCTCCCCTCCCCTAGACTAGGTCAATCAACCCAAATGTGGAGTATAGCATGGGAGGACCAAGTAGTCCCGTCCTGGTAAAAGGTTCAGACATCATCTTTGAAGATGAAAGCAGCTTTCATGGTGCTAGATTTGGAGAGCTGGGTTCAATACCCAGAGAGGAACCATCCTGTAACCACACCACCATTGACACAACAAACAGTCAAAAACACACATTAGACACGCCAATCACCTGACAACTATCTTTAACACTCCACACATTAACCTATTTCTTCTACACTTTCAAACCTCTTTCCAATTATCTCTCTTCTTTCTACTACTATGTTTTTATCAACTCTCACATCAGCACCCAACCTGCGAATCCAAACCACCACCTCAATGCCATTCCGCCAAATATCAACTCTGATGTCACACATGGGTCACCCTGGCAAGGGTCTGGTGCAGTCACCATCCAAAACTAAATAAATGCGGCACTGGCCTGAGGGATACAGGCACCTGCTCCCACTGCCAATATGCAACCAATGTGTATTGAATAAAATTAATTACCGGAATTTTTACCACAATGTATTTAGTCTTGATAATCCTATATTCTTTGATTGGCTGTGAAACAAAAAATTAACCAGACAATTCATATTCACAATAGGCCTAACAAGTAAAGATGAGACAAAACCTGAAAATACAGGGTGTGCTGGATATCTGAGAGAACCCCATCTAGTCTGTGGAGTTTATCGAGGCTGCTAGCATGAGGGATGGACCTAAGCTGGAGGTAACTTAAATGGATCTCAAAAAAATTTGGTGTTGCTGGTAAGTAAGGACATTTTACCAATCACAGAAGGGTTCTGAGTCTGGTACATACGTGCAAGCAGTTACAGCCAAAATGTTCTCCCTACACACAAACGATGCACCATTCTTCAATCTATGAAAGTCACTGAAACGGGTTTCAGTCAAAATAATAACTATAAAGAAAATATTTTCAGATGAAAAAGTGAAATATTTATATTTTTAATTTAAACTCATATTCAATGAAGTCAGATGTCCTAAAGATTATCTACAATCTATAATAGGAGTTTCAGGTAAATCGATACAAATTGTACACAGGAAAAGAAAACAAATTGTGTACTAAATGGAGCAATATACTCTCATGAGAATTTAAACACACATAGAATGATATATATAGTTGCAAAATCATTCATGAGAGCTACCCACCACCTGCCTTCATAACCTTCACTGGGAAGACCTTGAACTGGTTGCATGTCCTATTTAGGGAGCCCTTGTCAATGGATGACATTACCTCCACAATGGCAGCCCTCAGAGATCCTAAAGTGTTGTGAACAACCTTGTTGACATCATTCTCAGCAACCCCACATTTATGGGGACCAGTGGTGTGGAATGTTGTTCAACAACCACACCCGTGTCTTTTTTGCCTTGTGTGTGAGAGCAAAGTCCTGCTGGAGAATTTAAGGCCTTCCCAAGGCTACTTGGTCTATCCAAGTCTTGACTACAGTCTCCAAAACCTCAATGTAAACATCCGCATTGACCTTGAGGCCCTGAAGAAGATGTGTGGAGGCATAACATGGCTTTCACAAACAAAACTATCAAAGAGGCAGGAAATTTTATGAACATGACTGTAGGCACTTCAGATGGGTCTTTGCACATCAGGCAATCAATCTACCAATTCATTTTCCTGTCCTGCACAAAATATTTCTTGTCAAATAAGAGACAAACAAGAGTGGCGGACTTCATTGATGAGTGCCTGTGTCTTCACTTTACAGCATTCCTTGGTAGCCTGAATGAGAAATGGCACCTCTTCAACACATGCGAGTGGTAGTCCAGGTACTGGTGTACTGCACTGTGAATGGTTGCTTTGCTCACATCCTTCTTCTTAGCAAGTTTGCCTATGGACTGCCCAGTGTCATCAGAGATCTGCCTGACATCGATGATGAATTTCTCTTTCTTGATGATACCAGAATGACTTTGTGACACCATCAATCAGTGGAAACTTGTTGCTATTCTCAGCCTTGCCATTTTTCCATTTAACTTTGTAAACGAGGTTCCTCAGGTAGTTAAAAAAAAACAAAAAACACAACCGCTTTCATGTTTCTCTTGGCTCAGAGGTACATGAGTATGGTGTGGCATTTTTTATTTCACCTGGCATTATCAGAAGAAATTGCTTATGCTGCTACTCGCATGAAAGATAAATGCTTACTGAGTGTGTCCAAGGTCAAGTAACCTATATTGGTACAGTCCTTAGACCTTAGGCACACTTTCAACTTTGTATTGATTCCCCTGAAATATAGTTAGAATTATAATTCAGTGAAAGATCAATATTCCTAGTTTGAGGCTATCAATCATCTGTGGTCCAAATTGCCCCCCCCCTCCCTGTCACTGTTTGAAAACTCTGTAGAATTATAAAGGTTGCATAGAAGATGAAAAATTGAGTATGCAATATCTACTTTTTGGCACTTGCATAATGATATAATTAAAAAGTAGCTCAAATAAGTGGACATGAAAAGTCATTATTTTAAAATTTGGTTTCAAGTCTTCATTATAAAATGATTATAAGGAATAGTCATTCAAACCTGTGATGCCTGCCATCAAAAAAGGAAAAGCTTATAAAAAATGTTGATGAGATAATTAGAAATGTATCCAATGTCAAAATTGTAATGTCATACCTGGTGAGTTCAGCCTTTTGAACTGGTCTAGCAAAGGTAGGAGTTATAATATATATGACTGGCATTTCCCTTTCTTCATAAAGTCTTCTAGGTACATTATATCGCTTGAGTAATGATGTAAGATGGATTAACTGAGAAAATAAAAAATAATCAAGGTTAAGAAAATAATACAATTCAATAAAAAAAGAAGCATTGATAATAGCAAACTAGTAGCTCATGGTGAATCATTATTCAATAATTACAAATAGACAAAGACTCCCCCACCCCTCCCCCAAGATCCAAGTGAGCATAGGCCAAAAAGAATAAAAAAGTTATAGGTAGAAGGTTTAGAATATGTAAAGGAAAGATAGATAAAAAATTACTTTTGCAACTTCTTGTTTCTGCAAAATTATATTTATCAAGTCTATTCTTAAGGATATTTACTGTAGATCTTCCAATGACATTCCTTGGCAAGTCATCCCAAGTTTCTGTTATTTTCTAAGAAATTTTGTGGTATCACAATGTTAAATCTTAGGTTTAAAAGCACAAAACTGTTATTTCTAGTGACCACTCAGTTCTTTATCACAAATATTGATTCATAATTTATATTAGTGAACTGATTTTGTATTTTAAAGACTTAATAAGTTTATTGCCATGATTGTGATCTTCCATTGAAAGTTGATTGAGTTGCCAGTCTTGGTAGAATCTATTTCTAAGTTAAGCCACAGTGTAGGGCAATAAAAGAGAGAAGTGTAAAGTGGTACATTGTGGTGGAGCGAATGTGAGTGTGTGTGTGTGAAGGGCCATTCTCCCACCTCTTTCCCAATACCCTCTCCCTCCCTCTGTATGAATGTGTGTATGAATGTATTTTTTTTTTCTTTTTATTTATATATATATAATATATTGGGAGATTTCATGTTTTGTTTAAGATGATCTTGTCTCTTTGCAGAGAGTCTATTGCTAAAATTCTTTTTACAGAAAAAGCCACTCTATTAAAATAGATAAATATTACCTTCCTTTTGTAAAGTGGCTGGCATTCTAGATTTGGAAAATACAAATTAAAGATATTCTATGTCCCATTTGAAAGGAGGAGGGTTTCTATATAGCCTCAATACTACAGCAAGATCTCTTAACATTATTTTGAGCTCGGAGGCGCCAGTTTTGTTTATAAGTCCTAGAATATGCAGATGCTATAAAATTCCCACAGCATGCAACAGCCTCCCTTTACTCTAACCCAGTCCTTCATGAGCTTCACAGCATAAATTGTAGGATTTTTTTTTAAGGAACCCATCTAGCGACTGCCTACTAGGATATAAGTTGGCATAATCATGATAAGGCCTAATACTAGACTAGATTATCAAACAAACACAAAAAAAGGTGATAAAAAGCAAGAAGGAAGAAACATGCTCTGGCATTAGTGGGGAGGGGCTGGAGGATCAAAGCTTTCTCCCTTAATCTCCCAAGAGGTCAGGGGAAAAGGGGCAGAGGTCACCTGTTCCTGGGGAGCTGTTAACAACAACATAAGAAGGAATTAATTTCATCACTCAATGTGTTCCACTACTAGAATGTCCTTTCACATATATGGAAACTAGAATTAAACTCTATACTCCAAAAGAAGTATTACAAACGGTTTAATTAAGGCCAGAATATCTTTCAATTTGATATGAGTTATATAGTCAATTGATGTCTCTGAGAGTGCCAACTAAGCAGTGTCCATTTATAAGCTACTACTTACTGGTAGAAGATAATATCTCTTAGCTACCAGTTGCAAAGGTTATCGCTCGCTGTGTCCTGCATTCTCATCTCGCCATAACCTTGAGTGTCTCACTTTACACCTGCTTCAAAAGCTTGAGTCACTTCCAATCATCAGCAGGGTGTTGCAGTCTCTAACCTGGGGCACCCTATTTGCCTTTTGTGATACTATAGTGGACTGCTTTGAAAATTTTATCCCTTGAGATAACACTTGAATCCTTTTCCATAAGTGTTAAAAACTAGACCACCCATATTGTAATCTCTTAAAAAATTATCATGACTTAAGGGTTATTACCTTAGACTTGTCCATGTTTAATTGCATCTGCAATCTAATCTATCCAATTACCTACTTTATCCATATCTTTTTCAAGTTCTCTAGTCACTATGATATTTTACCCTAGTACCTAGTTTTGTATGATTATAAAATTTTGAAATTTTACATAATGTTAAAATCATTTATTCATATTTAAAAAAAGCAAGGGCCTGAGAACAGAGCCCTGAGGAAGGCTTCTGGTGATTGATGCCCATGATGATCTTTTCCCATTGACAACTGTCTTCCCTGCCTTTGGTTTTCCATCCATCTCCAATACATTCTAGTACACTGACCCCAATTCCAAGCGATTTTAGCTTTATTAGGGCTCTTTTAGGTGGAATGTCAAAAGAATATTATATAACATAGCCCCTGGTCTAGGATTATACCTATTTCCATACATAAACTTGTCCCAATAACTTTACAGTAGTGTTCTAAAGTGATAGGGTACATATAATTTTGTTTAACCTATTTTTAAACATATTGATGCTTATACTTTTCACAACACGTTTGAGCAGTCAATTCCATGCAGACTATCTGATACAAAAAGTCATTATAACCAGCATTGGAAGAGGTGGTGGGGGTATATGGAGGGGATTGTGCGACTTGGGACTTCAGGATAGTCTATGAAGGGACGGATTGTGCACTAGTAGGTTGCAGGGTTTGTTGGTTTATACGAGTAGCATTTGTTGATGGTGGGGTTGGTGTACTGAGTATTTGAGTTGCGTATGTGGATGGCACTGCCTTGTAGGATCATTTACTGGGAGAGGACAGGCAGTGCTACTACTTGGAGGCATGGCAACTAAGTCAGTTATTATCCCAAATTAAAAGAAAATTCAAGGGAAGAGTGAAAATGAGACAAAAACTCTGTTAGAAGAGAAAACCCTGAAATTCAAATCATTTGCAATGTACTTTCAGTTTTATTTCAAGAACACAAAATTTTATATCTAATTTTCATAATTGGTTAATTAAAGGGTTTTGTATATTTTCCCCGGTTTACTTAAATTAAATTAGGAATAAAAGGATTTAAGGTCTATTTTGTCTTTTCTTTCACTTTAATCATAAATAATTATAATACAAAAAGGACAATAATTATACCAAGTAATAGGAATACAATAATTAAAAAACAAATATAAATAATCATTATATACAATGCATATATCTCTCATGAGCGTGAGAGAATGATGAAATAAATCCAACTTCACCGCAGGAAAGAGAAAACGGAATAATTTTTCTTCCAGTGGTCTAAAGGGCGGCGGTTTAATTGAGATCAAAGTGTTGCTCGCTGCCTCAATGTGCACGGTTCAAATCCCACCCCAGCTCGGATTTTTTCGAAGTAAGAAATAAATATTGACGAAGAAAAATTATTCCGTTTTCTCTTTTCTGTGGTGAAGTTGGATTTATTATATATAATATAAAAATACCAACAACTTTCCCAGGCCCCATCAGAGAGTTCAAATTAACCCAGTGAGGGGGCTCCCTAATTTGTCATCTGTTGAATTATATTCAAATATTAAAAACAAACAAACCCCTTTTGTATACATACTTTTGCTTTAGTCTTAATGAAATCTGAATTGGGTGAAATATCCTCATTCCTTTCACATGTTCTAAGCCATGAAAACCATCCTACAAATAAAACAGTCCAATAGATAAAGAGGAATAGGGTGTTGACATGGTTGAAATATCACTATACAATATATGGGTTAAAATGGGGGAGGGGAGCAATTTTACTATCACTATACTATTTGAGTTAAAATGTACCAAATGCTTTCAAGGGCATAGGTCCTTGTAATTAAAATTCTAGCCTAATACTAATACTCGGCCATTCTAAAATTTGAAAAAAAAAGAGGAAAAAAAAATATATTCACCCATCTGCTGACTGCATTCAAGGGCCTAAGTTACTTAATTAAAATTCTAGCTAGGTACTAAGCTATGTTAAATCCCGCCCCACAAAATAAAAAAGCAATGTGGAAGCACATCTCCTGGCCCTAATGAAGGAACAAACTACCCAAAAATAAAATGTAGTGAGCCAGCCTGCTATAAAAAGTCAGATGGTTCATAGGTCTGTGTATAAAAATGGTCCTAAGTGCAAGAGACGAGAAGTAGAAACCATGCTCATCCTGATACTGCGACAGGTAATGTGCATGATGATCGCCCAGACTGGAACATTCAAGAAGAATGTACAGAACAGTCTGGAAGGGAACACAGTCATAGAAATAAAGTGAGGGTGAGTACTCTATCAAATGACTGTGCATTGTGCCCAATTCAAAAGTGAAATGAAGCCAGTGCAGTATTGGTGGTAGGTCCATGGGAACATTTGTGGTGCAATGGCACATAAGTTTAAGTTCCCCTTTAGCGGCAGACTCATTCACCACAAGATAAATCTCAACATTCAGCCAGTCCCCCGAACCTGGCATGGCGCATCATACTCTGTAGCGAGTGGTGTATTGAACCCAGCTCAGCTGTGGAATGCATTGCTGACTTCAAAAAGAGTGGAAACAGATGCTCTCCTGGGACTTGGAGTCATCTGTATACCTTGGCACAGACCTAACACGAGACAAGACAAAGTGCACCCCAAAAAGGACGGATGCGATACTTCTGGTGCTGCAAAAGTGTTGGGAGCAAAGGTGTGGTGACAAATAGTCAATGTGGTACCCTACAGGGTGGCATCATGGGTGAAACCAGAGTTACACCAAGCTCTCAAACAAGTTTCCTAGCCCTAAACCCAAAGGGCCTAGGGTATGACTAGCATCTCTTGGCAGGCAGCATGGGCACTGTTGAGATTGGCAATGGATGCAGTTGGCAACTGATGGAGGTGCCAGGCTTGCATGTAGAGGCGCATAATGCACTGTACATGCATAGAGGGAGTGGCATCTCCCAAACATCAACAAGTAGGCTCTGAATGGCCTAAGGCCACAAATATGAGCCACCTGGGTGAGGCGTCAGTTGAAAACAAGAACAATGAAACGGTGGGAATCTACCACTTTCAGGCCAATCCCATTTAGGAACAGATCCGGGTCGGTGTGAAGCTGTGGATGGTAGCTAAAGTGCACCACCTTAAGTCTTGGCCAAGGAAAACCAAAACCTGTGCGCTTCCTCATAGCAATAGATGTGTTGAATGCCTATTGGATTTGACAGTTCAGAGTTGGCATCTAGGTTGCATAAGAGAGAGGTCATCTATGTAGAGCATAGTGAGAACATTTTCAGGCAGCACTGAGGTGATAATGTTGATGTTCAGGGCAAAGAATATGATGACACTAGAGACACCCTCTTCCTGCTCAAATGGACCAGAGAAGGCTCCCATGACTCATACAAAGAATCAACGATCACAGAAAAACTCAGAAATAAAGAATGGGAGGTGTCCAGGCTCCATGATACTGTATCGCCTGGCACTATCATAGACCTCCAGATCGAAAAACACCGTGGTGGAGTGCTATCTACGAAGGGAGGCCTCACAGACTGCGTTTTCAGTTGGAGCAGAGCATCTGATGTGGAATGGAACTTGAAGAAGCAGCACTGCAGAAGACAGGTGGCCTCCGCTGTCCAGGAAAAAGGCTAGTCTAACATTTACCAATTTATTTATCAAATTACACACAGGTTAGAGAGATTGGACAGAAACTGGACAGTGTAGAGTGATCTCTCCTCACTTTATGAAAATCTAGCATAGTAGCCATTCGCCAGAAATATGGGAGAATGCCCTCTGTCCAGATCCTGTTGAAGAAATCTAACAGAAAGCCCATGCCTCGCTCACCTAGCTGTCCAAGATTGCAGTCCCATTATCCTGGAGAATGGGATGGGGGCCCTGCGAGAACTTGCCCCAAATCCTTTTGACTTGCTTCTACATCTCTGCTAGAGGGGTCTTGTAATTAAGTGAAGACATGTATTACTCTCCAGAAAGAGTGGTATGCATGCTTCAAAACATACTGGAACCTAGCCATAGCTCAATGAAATTCACTAACTGTGAAATCATTCAGGCAGTGCTTATAGCGCATGTAGGCATAATGCTTCTGTTTGAGGGTTGTCTCACACTCGGCTGACCCCCATGGAAGCAGTAGGTGTGCAAAACAGCCAGACATTCAAAGAATAGTAAAGCCCACTGCAATGAAGTTATCTGAGAAGAACTCAACATCCTCATCCACCAACATAAAAGTTCTCAAATGGGACTTTGCTTTAGGGTAGTGCAGTATCACACTCACCCGTGAGTCATTAAGCCCTTCCCAACAATGATGAAAGGGTTATCATCATGAAATAAATTATTGTTTTTTCTAGTCTGTAATTTTTCCTGATCATTACTCAAAGTGTATGTCTCATAATGATGTCACTCTCAACTGACCAATAAAAACACTTTGTGGGCGGGCTTTGTTTATACCCGCAAGGCGAAAACATGTTCTATGCTAGTTGGAAATTACTTGTGATTGATTGTGTAATATATGGCATAAACTTTTAATTTTGTTGTATATTTTGACAATGTCTTCAAGCGATAGTGATAATTATGAAGATAGTGACTTCAAACCCAATGCAGAGTGAGAATGAATCAAATGATAGTGGTGATAGTGACACTAATATTTCAATCAATGATAAAGAATGTGAAGCAAAGGATTTATTGGGCGGGTGGAAACATTGCATTTAGTGAGTAAGCAATATATCATTTTTTTTTTAATTAATTATTTGAAAGATATTCTCAACATGAACAAACCTCATAAGAATAGGCAAAATTCAAATATAACAATATGAATAATGCAATAAATGCAAAATTTAAATTTAAATAAAATGTCATATACAGCACCATACACAGGCACCGCTGACTCGTGCGGAAGGGGGTTAAGTGTCCAAATGGAAATAATCAAGGCTGCTTGAGGGATCTGACACATTCGCCAGAAGGCTCCTGTCTAAGAAACGGGTTAACCATGCTAGCTAATGCTCTATGATGCAATCAGTGGAGCATATAACCAGATAAAAAAATTACTCTCTCAATGAGAGGCCCCAATGTAATCAGGTTCCGCTCAGTACAGTTGCAACTTTGGCCTTAGTCTGGGCCCCCACACACAAGGGTGCCTAAGGGCCGGATGTACCCACAGGGAGAGAGCTGCCATTAATGCTCTTTTTTCCTGTCCTTTCTCTTTTGGGAAGAGGAGGGTAGGGCATAAACATGCTTCTCTCCACATCTAGAAGAAGCCCCTAGGTCAGGTGGACCAGCCTCAGCAAGATCCATACGGGAAAGGAGGTCCCTCCTCTCCTTGTGAGTCCTTGGCAGGCCCAAGACATCTGAGAAGCTTGCAGAGGCAGAGGCAGACTCAGGTTTGGTGTTGGGTACTGAGCCCTGTTCGACCCCATGGAAGATCCTGCTGTATGTGGCTGTCTCTCCTCCAAGACCATGTCCATCACAGGGGGAGTCTCCATGTGCCCCCCCCCCCCACCTTACCAAAGCATCATAGATCACATTTGAGGTACTTTTGTCATCTTGTCAATGGACAGTGAACCAACCTCCATCAGGGAAGAGATGGGGGCAGACACCCCCCTCATCAGATTGTAAATGCAGGATTGCAGGGTGCACAGACCAGCAGGCCCTGCTATCCCTTGCCCTTCTAAGGGGGTTGGCCTTATGAAGCAGGGGCAGCAGTCAATTATGAACTGCCTGCCTACTCTTTTGGCAGTCCCATGTGATACTAGAGGTAGAGGAGGGACTGCTGCTGGGAGAGAGATGGAGTTGCCCAGGGGGCCTCTAGAAAACAGGGTAATGAGAAATCCACCACACCTGTAGGCCTAGGAGAGGAGTGAGCTTCCTCTCAGATACAAGAAGGTTATAGGGTTCCTTGATAAAGCACAGGCAGGAAGGGCGGCCTCCTTGTCAGAAGCAGAGCTGCCCAAGAGCCTCTACAAAGAGGGCAAAGGTAAAGCCCTTTTGCTGCATTGCTATGGTGAGAGGGGAACCCTCCACGGTCAAAGTGGTGTCTTGTGTTACCTCGTCGTTCCCTGACACCTAGGGAGGGCAATGTGCATTCACACTCTTGCCTTGAAATGTCACCATAATTTAGAAATAGGAAAAAGGATACATGGGAAGTAGACACTATGACCCCCCCCCAATGACTTGGGAGGTTAAGAGAAAAGTGTTCATAGGATCAGAAAATTCCAGAATGTGATCATTTACACATAATTGGTCCTAGTCCAGCATTGATGGACTTTGAAAACTCCACCTACTATTCAGGCGGAATTGTCCTGGAACTTTAACCATATAGAATGGTGTTGGCACAGCCATCTTATAAATTTACTGGAGGAAAGTGAGCAGAGTCGATGGCCCAACACACCCTGTAACTAATACATGCCCTAGTCAGCCTTTGCAGCAGGTAGTGACATCCAATGCTACTCAACTAAGGCTCATAAGAGGATGAAAGTGCGTCGGGCAGCCAGAACCTCTGTGGGTAGGAAGGCAAGTGTGAAAAGGGGTAGGAGGGTATGTAATAAAGAGAGGTAGAGACAGGCGGGTCCACTGAATAGGGTGGGGGATCACCTATTATTATCATACCCTGGTACTAGGTGATCCCAGGATGGCATGCAGTCCACCAAGGTACCATGACTACCAAACCAAACTGTCCAGGTGGGAACAATCCTCCTGGTACAAAGTGCAGGTAGAAAAGGTTGAGGGGATAGCCATAATAATAATAAAAAATACTATTAATAATAATTTATACTAATAATAATAATTAATATTAAATAATATGCATAATAAAAAATAATACACAATAAGATGCCCAGTAATAGTAATACACAATAATTATATATAATTATAAATAATATAAAAATACTAATAATAAGCTAAAGTAGTGCTGAGTATGAGTGAAGGGAAGGTGCACCAACAATGTTCCCAGGCCCCGTCAGAGAGTTCAGGTCAACCCATTGATAGGGCTTCTCAGGCTGGGAGGACGCGCAACTCCTCCGGATACTGAGTGTAACAGGTTACACAGGTTGCAGGGAGGTAGTGGGGCAGGTAAGGCACAAGGTCTTCCAAATAACAAAACTGTGTTATGATTGTTCCTGCTAGCACTGAGGACCTGCAAGATAGCACCAGTTACTCAATGTAGTGACTGTAATGGTGCAAATTACCATTACTATTTAATCCTTCCTTATAGGTGATGAAGTCCATTTAAAAAAAAAAATTACGAGGCCATCTGGCGACTGCCTACTAAAGCAAAAGTCGTCATACTCAGACTACAGCCTAATACTAAGCTAATTAAAAAAACAAATAACATGTAAATAATAAAGATTAAAAAAACAAAACAGGAACAAAGTTAAAAAAAACAACAAATAAAAACCAAAGTGAAAAAAGCAACAAGAAGGAAACGTACTCCAGCCTCAGGAGTAGGCCCATATGCAGCATTCAATGTAGAATCTTACCTTCATAGTAGGAAAGAAAAATGATAATTAATAATACAGCAAAAATTGGGTTTATTTTCAATAATTTTCGTTTACAAAAATAATGCAATTGTCTTGGGATCATTTTTAATGCTGAAATTAGAAAGAACAAATCAGTACTCATTTGGATATGGGAACAGAAATTTCAGTTCTTGCAAATTACTGCAGGGTTCAAGGTTTGGGTATGTTGGCATAAAGTGTGTTTTTTTCTGAGGGCATGGGCAGGTTGGTTGTCTAAAATAAAATAAAAAGGGAAAAAGAGAAAAGAAGACAGAGGGGTTTTAAGAAGGGAAGAGGATCCAATAACTTTAGACGAGTAAGCTTAACTACTATAGTCTGTAAATTTGTAGATAAAATAGTTTAAAAGGGTATTTTAGGTAAAAAATGGGGGAGTTAATCAATGATGATCAGCATAAGTTTAGAACAGGTAGCTCATATCTAATAAATCTACTAGAATTTCTAGATTTTGTAACAAAACAATTAGACAAGGGTGAGAATGTAAATGTAATTTACTTGAATTTTAGCAAGCTTTTGACAAGGTTCCCCATAGAAGACTAAGTCACAAATTAAAAATATGAAGTTTTAAGTTGGATAGCTGAATGGCTGAGGAGAGTACTAAATGGAGTAAAGTCACATGGAGGGACTTAGTGAGGTGCCTCAGGGATCAGTTGTGGCCAATTATTATTTGTAATATATACTAACCCTTTATGCCTGTATATGATGAATTTAGCACAGGAAATAAAGGCTTATAGATAGAGAAATTACATGCATGGAGTCTAGCAAGCAAGTGCGATGAGTACGACAGATGTTCCATTTAAGTTCATACAAATGTTGCATCAGATTTGTGCACTGTGTTACATAATTTTGTGGTGTGTTTGGTGGCCCCCAGAAGCGTGGGTTGGAATAAAAATAAAGTCATCTTCACTATGTCATATGTTCTTTATTTTTGCCACTTAATAGAAATGATAAATGTAATTAAAATGTTTTTCATTTTTAAAATTCAGAGAATACAGGGTTAGTAATCTTGAGGAGACGGTTAATAGCGGTGTTTATTTTTAGTGATGACACCAAATTGGCAGCCTAAGTAAACAGAGGGAAACTTTAAATAGCAGATTGATTTGAATAAATTAGTAAACAGAGCACATAAGGATTCTCATCTTTGTGACCATAGTGATTAGATTGTTTGACAGCTGCTGTTCTACGGTTAGTGTGATTTATATTTATTTTTATATATAATTTAAAATAAGCCTAACCAATCAAGTCATACCCTCATAAGAGTGAAGGTACCAATTTACTAAGCAAGAACACTTCTTGTTAAAGAAACTTAATATCAGGAACCTATAGCATACGTCCCAAACCGACTAGTTTGGGAGATGTGCTCAACCGGGGATCTGCCATGGACAAAATTCCAGATGAAGATGAACTAATCAATCCTCCAACACACTTGACAATGAGAAACGATCACTGTCTTGTAATGGGGAAAGAGACATTGGGAGGTATGCCAAAACAAACAAGGATAAAAGAAACGCATGTTAGGAAAACCTCAAAATTCTGGGACCTTGGACAGTGAAATATTGTGAGGTCGGCATAACAGATAACCAACATTACACATTTGGCGTTGTAGGTCCAGTGGATTTAGAATACGAAACAGAGGAATTCTTACGAGATGTTAGTATTATCCAACCTAACAATGAAAACCCACTTGAACCCTGTGAAGCAGTAGAGGCCTATAGGCTCCCAGCCAAATTCCCCAAGCCTAATCAGCCAGTCAAAACTCAATATATTAGACTAAGATTTTGGGGCCCACTACCAATAAGAGTAAAATGCCACAGCATGTCATCCAGAGTCTCAACATACCACTTCCAAGTTTTACGTTCTTTCGCATGTTTACAATTTGGCCACAAAAGTTAAAATAATTTTGGAAATACACCAATTTTGATAAAAATAGAGAGAGAGAATGAAAGACAGAGACAGAGAGTAAGGTGGAGAAACAGGGTGGAAAGGAAGGAGAGCAGCTGATCTATGGAGATTTGGCAACAGTATGGAGACATGTGTTCACGATTGGGCCACACCCAAACATCAATTTCTCACTGCAGCGACTAAGGTTTGGGGGGGGAGGGGTTTCAAGTGAAATTTGAAAAATCCTGGGTTTGGTCTTGTTTTTTCAAAATGCATATTTATGTTTACAATTTTAACAAATATTTATCAAATTAAAATTATTTCTCTGGTACTGACTTTTGATCTTGATCCACAGGTGGCAACCATCACGCGGGAATATCCCTGGCCTTTGTATCGGCACTACCTGTGAGGACAGGGAAACAGTTAGTAGTCCTAATGTTACCTGCTTACAAACACATTCCGACACCCATACACTCTCCCGGAAAACTTTCACTGCTACAATCAGTCATCCATTTGTCTGGTCACAGAGCCCCAACAGAATAATATACTCATCTCTCCTTCTACAGGTTATGGCTATCATGGGTACCCACAATTCTCGATCAGTGATCTGTTCTTAACTTAAAATAATTATTAAACTAATTAATTATTAATATTATAAAAATAGATATAGCTATCTTTTTCTATGTTATTCTAATGCTTGTAGTGTTTGTTTTTTGAAAAAATAAAGAGATTTGAAAAATCCCAGAATAAAATCCGGGTTAAAAAAAACAACAAAAAAAAAAGGTTTTGGGGGGGTTTGCCAACCCTGTCCTTCTTTACCTCAATTACCCAGAAGTCTTTGGTAAGCCCAGCCAAAAATAAGAACACAGTGAGCAAATAGGGTGCTAGGATACATTAATAGGAATGTTAGCTACAAAGGTAAAGAGGTTATCCTTAAACTCTACAACTTGTATGTTAGGCTACATTTAGAGTACTGTATACAAGTATGGTCACCACATTTTAGACATTACATCAACATGCTAGTCAGTACAAAGGCGAGAAACAAAAATAATACCTACCCTGAAGCACCTTGAATATGAAGATTGACTGAGGGTACTAAATATGTTTTCATTTGAGAGAAGATGTGTGAGGGGAGATATGATTGAGCATTTTAAAATCTGTTATGGGATGGATAAGTTGGATTTTAGCAAGTTATGAGTTGGAAGGTAGTAATAGGACTAGGGGTCACCACTTAAGCTTACAGGTCTAAAGTTATTTGGGTCCTCTTTGCTTCCCTTTTTAAAAATTGGCACTATTTTATCACTGTTAGATTTATTATTGATTCTATAATAGCTAAAGAATATTTTAGGATCTTTATTATTATTTTTAGCTAAATTAATTTTGGCTGTCCTTTTGGTCTTCTTAATAATCTTATTTGGTCTAAATTATGTAAACTACTCTCACTTTGTAATCTCTGGTATGCCCTTTTTTTCTCTGAAACTTTATTAGCTATTTCTTGATTCCACCATAATGGTTTCCTACATTTCTTCCTAATAGACTTCATTGGAATACACTGTTCCTGAACCATGCTTAATATAGTCTTAAAAATATCCCACATCTCATAAGTATTCTTTCCATGGAATTCTATATCCCACCTAATCTGATTTAGCATGCTGCGTAATTTATCGTAATCTCCCCTATAAAAATTTGGAATTTTTGTGGAGTTTGTCATTGTTCTACCCTTAACTATTTGCAAATTAAACCGAACCATCTGATGATCACTGTTTCCCAATGATTCCCCTACACTTATCCTTGAACTAAGTGATCATCATTTGAAAGAATCAGATCTAATATATTGGCACCCCTTGTTAGCTTATTAACAAATTGGGTCAAAAAGTTATCCTCAAAACACTCCATAAACTTACAACTTTCTCTATCTCTTCCTATCATATTTTCCCAGTCTACAGAAGTTAAAGTTACCAAGAATAACTGTATCTCCTTTGCATCCTTTACTTATTTCCCTAATCATTAACTCATTGATACAATCAGTCTGTCCTGATGGTCTATAAAAAGCTCCCAAGTGTATTTTCCTATTTTTACCAACCTTAATATCTATCCATAATCATTCACCTTCTCCTTGCTTTATAGAGTTATTTAGATTTGAAGAAATGCTATTTCTGATATAAATAATCAACCCACCACCAGTCCTATCTCTCCTTTGACTAATGTACATAGTATAACCTTCTAGTTCAAATTCACTCACATTATCATTAAATATATTTTCATTAACCCATGATTCAACTATACATATTATATCTATATCTTCATGAATGATTGAAACTCAGGGGCATCGTAGGCACATCCCCGCGATGAGCAGTCCCCAACAATGAGCCGACGCTCAAAATAATTGGTAATACTTATGTCAGACAGGTGGGTAGAGTTTACCGGTAGCAAGCCAGAACTCGTGGAATCTCTCTTTAACATCGGGAATTTTTTCATAAAAAGAGTTGGCGAGATATCCATCAATATGTTCCTCTCTCCGCCATAGTGGGGACCATTGGCTCTCATATCCCGCCAAATTCTTTCTATATTTTGTGTGCTGGCACCAGTTTCTGGATCCATGAAATTCTGTGAGTGGTTGACAGTAAGATGTTTGTATCCTTCAGATGACAAATTTGGATGGATTTTTCGTTGTTACTTTTTCTGAGATGAAATTGATGAAGTTTATGGCAATTTTTGCTTCTATACTGGGGGCTGAGCACCCTACACCGCCCCCCCTAAATGATTGAAATTCGGGGTCATCATAGGCACATCCCTGCAACGAGCTGTCATTGACGAAACTAAATACACATCTGTGATTGGCCAGTGCGATAGCAGAAAAACACTGAAAAGTGGCCCAAAAAATAAGCTAGATTTGCATCTGGCCATACTAGCAATATTTACCAAGAGTAATTCCAAGATTGTTTGGTATACCAATTGTTTTTCAAAGTTAAATTGAGTGGGGGGCTTTGCCCCCACTCATACTGGGGGTACAGGCCCCCAGTATATAATTTTTTCTTCCGCATGAGTCACGTTTAGTTTTAGAACATCTAAATTCAAAATGAGGGGTGATATCTAATGCCTGGCCACAAACCTCGCAATCAATTTTAATTTTAAGTAAATAATGAAAGTCCCAAAAGTTAAAAAATGTATCTAGATTCAAAAATTGTAAATAATTTGGCAATAGACGACCGGGACTCTTCACAAACAGATTCCATTTTAAAACTGCATAAAATGTGTCTGTACTACACCCAAATGGCAACGGAGGGCATCAAAAATTATTCCTTCCCTGCGGCACCTTGAATATATAGATAGACTGAGGGTATTAAATATTTTCTCGTTCGAAAGGAGGTGTGTGAGCGGGGATATGATTGAGCTTTTTTAAAAAATTTCTGGGATAGATAAATTGGATGTTAGAAAGTTTTTTGAGTTAGATGATGGAAATTGGACTAGAGGTCACCACTTGAAAATTAAAAAGCAAGGGTGTAGGTTGGATTTAAGAAAATATTTTTTCACCAATAGAGTGGTAGACTTCTGGAACAAATTGCTGCGGAGGGTAGTAGGTAGTCCAAATCTAAATGTATTTAAGAGTAGGTTGGATGAGTTCATGGGGAGGGAAGGTTGTGATGGTTCCTAAGTTTTGTATATATTAATATTGTTTATATATATCTATAGCTGCATGATTTAGTTCTTGACAAGCCTTGATTGGTGATACCCTTGTTTTTGGACACAATCCTCTGGATGTTTTTCTGGGAGTTTGGGAAGAAGAAGTTGAGTCACTGTGGATAGATATTCGGGTCAGTAAAAATAGGATAATACACTTGGGAGCCTTTTACAGACCATCCGGACAGACTGACTGTATTGATGAGCTAATGATCAGGGAAATAAGGAAAGGATGTAAAGTAGAAAATATGATAGGAAGGGATAGAGCAAGTTATAAGTTTATTGAATGTTTTGAGGGAAAATTTTTTGACTCAATTTGTTAATAAGCCAACAAGGAGTGCCAATATCTCAGATCTGGTTCTTTCAAATGATGATCACTTGGTTCAGGATTGAGTGTAGGGGAATCATTGGGAAACAATGATCATCAGATGGTTCGTTTTAACTTAGAAATAGCAAATGGTAGAACATCAACAAACTCCCTAAAAATTCCAAATTTTTATAGGGAAGATTATGATAAATTACTGAAACTTGCTAAATTAGATTAGGTGGGATATAGAATTCAGGAGGAAGAATATTTACAAGATGTGGGAACTTTTAAGACTATATTAAACATAGTGCAGGAGCAGTGTATTCCAATAAAGGCTATTAGGAAGAAATGTAGGAAGCCGTTGTGGTGGAATCAGGAGATAGCTAAGAAAATTTCTGAGAAGGGCATACTAGAGATTACAGCGAAAGTACTTTTGACAATTTAAATCATTATAAGTCAACCAGAAATGAGCTAAATAAGATTATTAGAAGCAAAAGGGCGGCAGAAATTAATTTAGCTCAAAATAATAATAAAGATCCAAGAAAATTCTTTAGCTATTATAAAATTAATAACAAATCTAACAGTGATAAAATAGGGCCTATTAGATATGAAGGGGTTTTTAAAGAATCTGATGAGGAAATAGTAGAGGTTCTTAATGATCATTTTTCTTCAGTATTTACACAAGAAAATCAAGATAGATTAATTGATGATAATTCTAGGTCAAGGGAAGTACTGTTGAATACCATTAATGTGAACATGGAAATAATTAAAGGGCTTATATTGGAGTTAAATACTAGTAAGTCATCTGGCCCAGACAACATTCATTCTAGGTTACTCAAAGAAGGGGTAGATAGTATTGCAGTAGCTCTTGAGAAGATATTTATTAGATCACTAGAGTCTGGAGAAATACCTAATGATTGGAAATTAGCGAATGTAGTGCCACTTTTTTAAAAGGCTCTGGCCAATTTCACCATCCCACCAGAAAGTGCTTGCATGTGCTTTTGGCACCAATTCATTAATTTATGGTAAACAGAATTTACTGTTCAGGAAATGAGCCAACAAAAGTATCGGTAAATATGTAGCTGAGCGACCCGGCCGATAAAATGTACTATTTCGTCCGTGTTCCAAAATATTTCACGTTTTTGGAGTACATTTATAGGGGACGGCTCGTGGGGGGTTAAGCACGATCCGTGGACCGCACTACGATGATCCTGTTTCATTAAATTGGGAGAGGGGGGTCTGGGGCGCCCAGTCCCCCAGTATATAATTCTAAATTTTTATAATGTTCTGACGTTTACAGAGGTGAATGCTTTAACTACATCATGTCAGCGCCTTTAATCGTTTTGCGAATTATAATAGGGGTTGGGGGTGGGGGTATGACGTCAGAAATGACACAGGTGAATAATATTTACACAAAATAATTTTGGGGGGCCGGGCCACTCATCTACATGTTTACCAATGCTTTAACTACATCATGCCAGCGCCTTTAATCGTTTTGCGAATTATAATAGTGGTTGGGGGTGGGGTATAACGTCAGAAATGACACGGGTGAACGATATTTGCACAAAATCATTTTTCCGGCCGGGCGCTCGTCTACATGTTTACCAAAGTATCTTTATCTTTTCTTTGTGCTACATAATTTTGTGCTGCGTTTGGTGGCCCCCCCAAAGCGTGGGTTGGAATAAAAAAAAAGAAGTTATCTTCACTATGTCATATGTTCTTTATTTTTTCCTAGAGCAATTTGCTTTGACGGTCAAGGGAAGTAGTGATAAATTCTATTAATATAGACAGAGAAGAAATTAAAGGGCTTATAATTCAGTTAAATACTAGTAAGGCATCTGGCCCTGACAACATTCATTCTAGGATACTCAAAGAAGGTGTAGAAAGTATTGCAGTAGCTCTCGAGAAGATATTTATTAGATCACTAGAGTCTGGAGAAATACCAAATGATTGGAAATTGGCAAATGTAGTGCCAATTTTTAAAAAGGGAAGCAAAGAGGATCCAAATAACTTTAGACCAGTAAGCTTAACTTCTATAGTCTGTAAAATTCTTGAGAAGATGGTTAAGAAGGGAATTTCTGATCATCTAGAGAGTAGCAGGTTAATTAATGATGCTCAGCATGGTTTTAGAAAAGATAGATCGTGTTTAACTAATTTACTGGATTTTATGGATTATGTAACTAAAGAATTAGATAGGGGTGAGAAAGTTGATGTGATCTACTTAGATTTCAGCAAAGCTTTTGATAAGGTTCCACATAGAAGACTAGTTCATAAATTAAAGCTGCATGGGATATGTGGGAACGTTTTAAATTGGATAACTGAATGGCTGAAAAATAGGAAACAGAGAGTTGTACTGAATGGAGTGAGGTCAGAGTGGAGGAATGTTATTAGTGGCGTACCTCAGGGATCAGTTTTAGGCCCTTTATTATTTATAATCTATGTAAATGATCTTGGGCAAGGTGTAAATAGCAAAGTGTCAATTTTTGCTGATGACACTAAATTGGCAGCTGTAGTCAAAGAGGTTGAGGGTAGCTTTAAAGTGCAGGGTGACTTAGATAAGCTGTTAGCTTGGGCTCAGAAGTGGCAGATGACTTTTAACCTTAATAAATGCAAAGTTATTAACATGGGGAGAGATAATAGGGAATTTAGCTATGAGATGGATGGATATTGGCTTAATTCAGTTGAAGATGAGAAAGACTTAGGAGTGGTAGTAGATAGGTCACTGAAATTTTCAAAGCAGTGTATTGAGGCAAAAAATAGAGCAAATAGGGTGCTAGGTTACATTAAAAGAAATGTTAGCTACAAGAGTAAGGAGGTCATCCTTAAACTATACAACTCTTATGTCAGGCCACATTTAGAGTACTGTATACAGGCATGGTCACCACATTTTAGACATGATATAAACTTATTAGAGTCAGTACAAAGGAGGGCAACAAAAATAATACCATCCCTGAAGCACCTTGAATATGAAGATAGACTGAGGGTATTAAATATGTTTTCATTTGAAAGAAGGTGTGTGAGGGGAGATATGATTGAGCTTTTTAAAATCTTTTCTGGGATGGATAAATTAGATTTCAGCAAGTTATTTGAGTTAGAAGGTAGTAATAGAACTAGAGGCCACCACTTAAAGATTAAAAAACAGAGGTGCAGACTGGATGTTAGAAAATATTTTTTCACTAACAGAGTGGTGGATTATTGGAATAGTTTGCCACCTGAGACTGTAGACAGCCCAAACTTGAATGTTTTCAAGCGCAGATTGGATGATTATATGGGGATGGAGGGTTAATTTCTTACTTTTTAGTATGTGGATATGTTTCTTGACTCATTCCTGTGGATGCAGTTTCTTTTTATTGTATATTTTGGGGGATTTTGATTTTGTTTTTGACAGACTCCTATGGAGGCTTTAAATTATATATTGTAGATGCATGGTTGGACATTCCTATGGATTGTTAAATTGTATATTGTAGCTGCATGATCTGACAAAATCCTATGGATGCATTATATGGGTGGGATTTGATGGATACGGATGACCTTTGATAGGCCCTTGTGGCTTTTGTCATCCGTTAAATTATGTTATGTTATAAGTATGCGTTTCGTTGGCCATGGTTTTTGTAACATGGAGTCTTCGACATGTTCCCGGACATATGCGATCTCTGGGACATTTGACCATCCACTCAGCGATTCTTATGTTTGAGCTGTAGAATGAATGTTTCTATTCTAAAATTTGTGAGGAATTTGGGGAAACGCTTGAATTATTTTTGCGTGCGTGCAATTGTCAATTTTCTACATTTCATGATTTTTTTATGGGATGGTTTTGGCCTTTGAATGACGCTCAGGGGATTTATAATAAGCAGTATGTTTAAGGATTTAAATATATAGTAAGGGGTTTTCATTGATGGTTTACTCAAAGTAGTCCGATGCTGACACTCACCTCGTGGGTTTGCCTGAGTAACAGCCATTCCTGGACTATACGCTATGAATAATGCTAAGATACATTGAGTGTGATTAGTTGTGAACCAGACTTTACGGTAATTATAATTCTTCGTGTAACTCACGTTAAAATAAAGCTTCCCACGAGATAAACACGGAGCATCGCCTAATTTGGCAGTAAAATCTGTTTATAAACAAACATCGCAGCTCAAAATAGATCTGGACAATGAGTAACTGCAGGCGAGTGTACAAAATATTCTTGCAAAGTAAGCGACCCAACCACTCGAAAGTTTTGATGACCTTACGGTGGTTTACGTCAAGATGAATAACACTACCCATCGCCGAGTGGCGTTTGATAGCGATAAGGTACTATGTTTTGTAGTATTTCTTTCATTCAGGTACCATTCCGATATTATTAACTTTATTTTGCAGAAATCAAATAGTCAAGAAATTTACCGTATGTATGAAATGCAAATTAAAACGGTCAAGAGTGCTTAACAGAGAGGGACTGAATCTGCTGCACGAAAACTCGGCCACACGTCTTAAATTACTATTCGAGAATTAATGGAGCTACGTTATATAATTCTGCCACACCCATCTAACATCTCATCAAATAGTTACTATTTTTGAAACACTTGGAATTGTTTATGAAAAATAAGACACTCGTGACTCAAGAAGCCATAGTCAATTCAGTCTCGTGTTGAAGAGAGTTAAAGTGGAAATATCTAATTTGACATGTTTGCAAAAGACGAAATTAAATATAATAGAGCATATTTTTATTAAATATATTTGTTAAATCCTATGCGTTTCTTTTCATTGGTTCCTTAATATTTTCGTTCAATCCGGCTCCTCGCCCAAGGAACTTTTAGAGTTCCCTACACTTTGGTGGTGATCAGCCCTCTAGTGTTTGCTGCTAGCTGGACCTTTACACGTCCCGCCTCCCTTTACGTTATTTATTACTGCTTAAGTATCCGTCATATCTCATCTTGTCTTTTGCACTGTTCGCTCTTCCGCTAGCTCATCGAGGCCTACCGTGCGTGGAAAGCCTCCCCCATGTGGTAATATCTTTGGAGAGAGGGTTTAGTGGTAATTGGTAGGTCTGACTGACTGCCTGGTCAATCGGTTCTGCCATCTGTTAGGAGCCTTCTCCCTCTCCAATAGAAACTCGTATAAGTTGTCTGCGGCACCTTCAAACGCCTCGGAAACCATTATGAGTATCCGAACGTATTTAGAATCGTCTTTGGACGCCTTCAGATCATTATCATATCTGGTCACGCCACTCCCGTGACCAACAAAGGGCTGATGGGGTTTGTTTCCAATAGTTTTTGGTTGGAGCAACTTGTACCCAAAGAGCTCCTAGGAGAATGTGTTCCACAGTTTGATTGGGTTTACTACGGGTATGTAGCACTTTTAGCGAGTTCCCATTTAACAATGTTATCCCCTGTTTTGCCTACTTTGGTTCTTGCTCGCTTTAAAGTTATCCAGTTCTTTATACTGGAGGATAACCTAAAGAACTCAATAGCGAGTTATGGTACATGATAGTGAAACCACTATGCTCCTATACGATGGTTTCACTATCATACTGGAGGATGTTCCTTTTGGACAAGATAAAGCTCCATTGATGCCGTTCCTACGAAATCACTGTCTTCCAAACGCAAATGTTCGCTTGTTTCGTTTCCCACTACGAAAATATAATCCTGAGCTTATGATTTGCTATCATACAAGGAGATAGGTTCTTTCATGCTCGATATCCAAACCCGTGGAAATCTAGCTTTGTCGTTGTGGGACTGGTAGTCTTGCCTTGTCGCATGCACGTGGCCTTCACCCACAGCCTGAAGATCTAAATCCTTGGCATCCTTCCTATGTTAACCATACACTCAGATCTCCCTTTCCTTAAGGCTGGGAGACTACAACCGCCACGTTCAACCTAGTGTCCCTCCGTCCTCCTGACCTTCCTGTTACTTGAGGTTGGTGAAACACTTCCCCTTTCGGGATAGGGTACTCTCCTCCTAATCATGTCCGGAATGGCTAAACGGCGTCTCAGTTTTTGAAGGATCCTCCCACGACCTTTTTAGTGGTGGTTCTACCTCCTGTCAGATTTCCACTGCCGTCTGCCTCGATCGCTATGACGGTGAATATTCTTCAGTGGAATTCTCAGGGGTCTCCAAATGGAAATGAACCTCCATAATACTGTCTGAACTTAACTCGAGAATTAACTGGGGAACATTCTGTTCATCGTGCTTCGAAGTTTTTGACTCCCCACGGGTGGTGCGGTTCTTAATTATGTAGATAAATCCGTTTGCTCCTTTGATGACTGAATATAAGATATAGGACGATATAAATTATGACAAACTTCAGTTTTCAGGCAGACCGTAGTGACAGCCCCCACGTCCCCCCTCCCCCTCCTCCGAGGGGTAGAATATTGCCAGAGCAAATTTAGGCCTCTACAAATGTTTCCATTGATCTTTCTAGACACAGACTCCGCGGTTCGTTATTTCGCATCTAGTGGTTGCAGCTGTTGTGACTTTCTAAAGTTCCTAGATCGGGCTCGCGGAACAGTAAGGCGGCGGTAGGTCCCTTGGTAGAGTGGTGTATGCGAACGCGATAGCCGCATATCAGATGACTCATAGACAGTATCGTCGTTTGCTCCTTTGATGACTGAATAGAAAGTACGGGACGATTTAAATTATGACAACCCTTCAGTTTTCAGGCAAACCGTAGTGACAGCCTCCCCGTTCCCCTCTCCCGATGTAGAATATTGCCAGAGGAAATTTAGGCCTTTACAAATGCTTGCATTGGTCTTTCTAGACACAGACTCCGCGGTTCGTTATTTCACATCTAGTGGTTGCAGCTGTTGTGCATTTGGTTTCCAGATCGGGCTCGGGGCACAGTAAGAAAGCGGTCGGTCCGTTGGTAGAGTGGAGTATGCGAACGCGATAGCCGTATATCAGATGACCCATGGGCAGTATCATCGTTCTCGAACTGCTTACAATCGTATAAACAGGAATTGTACCCCTGCAATTCGCCAGCAGCTGTACTTCTTGAATGAAATACGTTTCCTCGATCACTTCCTCTTCTTCAGCTACGGAAATCTGGAAAAGAATCATAAGATCAGGGCTAAGTACGGCGGTCGTACCGTCCGAGGCCGGAGGTTGGTAACGATAGTTTGCGCTACCCTATACGCGTCGCAGATATTGCTGCCTCTTTTGCGGGGGTGAGCAGAAATTTGGGGTATACTGGTGAATTCCGTTAATTTTCACGAGAAGAATCCTCTGAATTTTAAAAATACACACCTTAAGGGCACTCTACAGCCAACAGCACCCGGAATACTACGGAGATTCTTCTGAGGGTCAACATCGAGGATTAAGGGTTCCCTGCCAACTCGGGAGGTGACTTAAACAAGTGATGGCTTCTGGGCGGTCTCGTGCGGAGCGAACAAAACCCTTAGAAGCAGTTCGAGTGAGTAGAGTCTCGGCAACGTCGGGGCTCCTCATCTAGAGGCTGCCCGCCGGTATAAAGTTTTCTAGTACATAACTTGCTCTATTGATAGAATTGTTGTCCGAAAGAGACGTGTTCTATCAGCGTCAAGGTTCTCTGTAGTGGGCCGAAGTTCGCTTGTTCCTCGGAGGGCAGGCTTCTTGTAAATGCGGCTGCCCCTCCTGGGGCAACCATTGTGATTTTTATTTTTTTTTTAAAGGGGCTATCTGGCGACTGCCGACTTAGGCATAAGTCGCCGTAAAAAACAGCCTAGTTCTAGGCTACTTTAAAAAATTAAACAGAAAACAATAAAAAGAAATAACAATAACAATAACAAAGCAATAACAAAAACAATTACAAGAACAACAACAACAATTAAATCAGGTTAAATAAAAGGGAGAAGGCCGGCCTCCCCCAAAAAGTCAATAAGTCCACCAGTCAAAGTACACGCACTCGTCCCGAGCACAAGGGACAGGCGGTAGCGACCCCGCCCATCCCGGTACCGGGACAGGTGTCGTGCGCGAAGATCACCCAGACTGGGACATTCAACAAGAATGTGCCGAACAGTCTGGGGGACGACGCAGTCGTTGCAATAGGGCGTAGGCGAGCGCTCCATCAGATAGCGATGCGTCACACGAGTGTGTCCGATTCGGAGACGACAGAAAGCAGCCTGAAGCCACCGCGGCATTTGGGGATAGGTCCATGGGAACAGTCGCGGCGCAATGGCACGCAACTTTAAGTTCCCTTCGACCGTCTCCCATCTTCTTTGCCAAGCAGTCCGAAGAGCTGCCCGTATTCCTGCCATGTAGTCGGTGTGAGGAAGAGCGAAACGCTGGTCCGGTCGCAGAGTACTCGCGGACTCTTTGGTGCCCTCATCGGCGCGCTCATTCCCCGCAATTCCTACATGTCCAGGAACCCAGCAGAAGATAATCTCGACATCTGCCCGGCTCGCCAAAACCGTGGCATCACGGATATCGCGAACCAGGGGATGCGGAGATTCCAATGCCCCGAGAGCACTCAGGGCGCTTTGTGAGTCGCTATATATCACAATCCGGTCTCTGAACCGGGCACGTCGCGTAATCTCCCGTACCGAGTGGTGTATTGCCACCAGCTCGGCCGTGAAGAAAGACGCAGCGCCTGGTAGAGCCCCGCTGACTTCAAACAGAGGGGATACGGCGTGGAAGCCGACCCCCTCTCGGGAATTGGAGCCATCCGTATACACTGGCACGGTACCAGCGTGACACGATGTGTGCTCCAAAAAGGTCGAAAGCAATACTCCCGGCGCAGTACAAGCTTTGGGAGCAGAGGCGTGGCGACAAATAGCCAAATGTGGTACCCTCCAGGGTGGCGTCCTGGGCAGAACCAGGGGCGCCACCGGCACGAGAGCTATATCTACCTCTCGAAGGAGTTTCCTGGCCCTAAACCCAAAGGGCTTAGGGTATGACTGGAGTCTCTCGGCAGCATAGGCACCATCGAGATCAGCTGCGGATGCAGTGAGAGCTGTTGGCGACTGAGGGAGGCGCCGGGCTCGCGCGTACAGGCGAGTGATGCACTGCACGCGGCGCAGAGCGAGTGGCATCTCCCCAGCATCGACCAACAGGCTCTCAATGGGGGAAGTGCGGAAGGCACCGGTCGCAAGGCGAAGGCCGGTGTGGTGGATTGAATCCACCTTCCGCAATAAACGCTCGGCTGCGGATGCATAAAACTCGCATCCGTAGTCGAGCTTCGAGCGAACAAAGGATCGATAAAAAAGTAAGGCGGGAGCCCCATCAGCGCCCCAAGCGCTGAACGTCACGGAACGGAGAATGTCCATGGCGCGGGTACAAGAGACCCTAAGGCTGCGAATATGAGCCTCCCAGGTGAGGCGTCGGTCGAATACAAGACCAAGGAAACGGTGCGACTCAACCACATCCAGGCGCACCCCATTAAGAAACAAATCTGGGTCGGGGTGAAGCCGTGGATGGCGGCAGAAGTGCACCACCTTAGTCTTGGCCAAAGAAAACCGAAACCTGTGCGCTTCGGCATAGCGAGAGACGCGGTTCAATGCCTGTTGGAGTCGACTCTCCAGAGTTGGCATCTGGGCCGCGCCAAAAGAGATCGAAAGGTCGTCCACGTAGAGCGTAGCGAGAACATCTTCCGGCAGCACCGAGGTGATGCCGTTGATGCTCAGGGCAAAGAGTGTGACACTGAGGACACTTCCCTGCGGGACACCCTCTTCCTGCTCCTTTGGGGCAGAGAGGGCTCCCCCCACCCGTACGCGGAATCGACGATCTCGCAAAAATTCAGATATAAACATTGGGAGGCGTCCCTTCTCCCCATCGTGTGGAGAGTCTCCATGATACCGTATCACCATGCGGTATCATAGGCCTTCTCCAGATCAAAAAACACCGTGGCGTAGTGCTGTCTACGAAGGAAAGCCTCGCAGACGGCATTTTCCAGTCGGAGCAGAGCATCCGACGTGGAGTGAAACTTACGGAAGCCGCACTGTGTAGAAGACAGATGGCCTCCGCTGTCCAGGAAATAGGCTAATCTAACATTTACCAATTTCTCCATCAACTTGCACACGCAAGAGGTTAGAGAGATTGGGCGGAAACCGGTCGGAGTACAGTGATCTCTCCCCGGCTTGCGAAAGGCGAGCACAGTAGCGATTCGCCAGGAGTCTGGGAGAAGACCTTCCACCCAGATCCTTTTGAACATATCTAACAGAAAGGCCATGCCTCGCTCACCCAGGTGTCGAAGCATGGCGTACGGGACATCGTCCGGACCATGGGCGGTGTCCGCGCACGAAGCGAGAGCGGAACGCAACTCACTCACAGTAAACTTGTCGTTGAAGGGTTCTCTGCCTCTGGAGGTAAAGTCCAGCCGGTGGCCTTCCGCGACATCACGACGTGCATTGAATGCTGGCGGAGTAGCATCACGGCTAGAGAATGCGGAGAAAGCGGTCGCTAAGGATTCCGCCACGGACGCGGGGTCCAAGATTGCGGTCCCATTCTCCTGGAGAACGGGAGGGGGGTCCTGCGAGAACTTGCCCCGAATCCTTTTGACTCGCTTCCACACCTCAGCTAAAGGGGTCTTCCCGTTAAGTGAAGACACGTATGCCTGCCAAGAAGAGCGGCGGGCGTGCTTCGAAATATACCGGAACCTAGCCCTAGCCCGACGAAATTCAGCGACAGTGAAATCGTTCGGGCGGCGCTTATAGCGCATGTAGGCATGACGCTTCTGTTTAAGGGCCGTCTCACACTCGGCCGACCACCATGGGAGTGGTCGGCGTGCAAAACGGCCAGACGTCCTAGGAATAGTAGTCAGGCCCACGGCGATGAGGTTGCCAGGGAAGAACTCAACGGCCTCATCTACCGACCTAAACTCCTCGACTGAGATAGAGAATTCAGTCATTTCCTGAAATGCAGGCCACCGCGCCCGCGCCAAGCACCACCGAGGTGGTCTCTCAGGCGGCAGTTGCCCTGAAAATGATATTTGAATGGGAAAGTGATCACTACCATGGAGGTCATCGACCACCCCCCAATCAAAATCAGGCTGTGCATCCGAAGAGCACAAAGATAGGTCAAGGCAAGAAAATGAAGCGGTTCTCGTACAGTGATGTGTAAACTCATCCACGTTTAGGACACCCATCTCAAGCTCTTCGATCAGATCGGCAAGGACTTGTCCCCTGGGATTTATGGAGTAATCTCCCCAGAGAGGATGCCTGCCGTTCAGATCTCCAAGCAAGAGATAGGGCCTCGGCAACCGTGCCACGACGCGGCGGAAGTCCCCCGCATCGAAGTCAGCTGACGGTGGAATGTACGCAGAAATGATACTATACCTCCTATCCAGGTGTAGCTGCACAGCCACTGCCTGAAAGGAGGTATCTAAAGAGAAAGGAAGAACGGAGACATCATGCCGGGTGTAAACCGCGCATCCCCCAGCCCGGCCATCCCGCGGTGGTGGGGTCGCAAGACCCTTATACCCCGGGAGGGCAGGCAGGGGCCACGCGCCTAGCATGGTCTCCTGCAAAAAAATAGCTAACGGGGAACGGGACGAGGCGAGCCTCCGCAGCTCCTCCCAGTTGGCCCGGAGTCCACGGCAATTCCATTGAAGGAATATACCCTCCAGGCCTAGCTCGGAGGAGACGCGGGGGCCCTCCTCGAATTGAAGACCCTCACGGGAATGGCCGTACGCTTCCCGGGGGCAGAACCCCGGGCGCTGTTGGCCGGACAAAACGCTGGAGGCGCTGTCGCCTTCGAGGACTTATTGGGGGAGGTTGGGCTCGCCATGCGAGTCTTTTCCTCCCTCCGCCTCGAAACCTTAGGCGGGCGCTGCGGCTTCGGAGGCGGGGGGGCCTCTTTTCGAGGAACCACCGTCTCCGAGCCACTCGCTCCACCTCGGGGCGTGGGCGAAGGAGCCGAAGCTCCTTTGTTGCTGTCCTCTTTTCGGGGGACAGCTTTAGGAACCCCTGAAGATGGCCTAGCGACCATCTTCAGGGGTGTTGCCTCCTGTGAGTCTAACGACTCGGTGGAGGCGCGTGGCCGTTTCGCCTTGCGGGAAACGGTCACGCTGGGGGAAGAGGGGGGAGCCCTGGTTTTAGCCGGGGCTGGGTATGAACCCTTTTTGCCGCCAGCTTTACCAGGGGAGCGCGCGGGTTGGGTAGAGCCCGCAGAAGGGCTCCGAATGGGCGCGGAAACAACCGTGCTCGTTGGCCTGGATGGGCCAGGAGCAGAAGAGGGTGCCTTTCGAACTACTGAGGCATATGACGTCCCAGGCAGAGCTGGGCGCGCCAGGACCAAGTCATTAGCCTCGCGGAATGAGAGTCTATCCTGGGCCTGAACGGCCAGGATTTCTTTCTCCAGGAGATATGCACCACATTGCTTCGAAGAAGCAGGGTGCGGCTCTCCGCAATTGACACACTTGGCCAAACACGATTTGGACTTATCGTGTGCGACCTTGGATCAATTTACACAGACTTCGGGTGACCCCGAATTTGCACGTCTACATGAGCGATTCGTATGGCCGAAGCGGTGACAGTAATAGCACCGCCGCGGCAGTGGCACGAATGCCTTCACGCGGTAGCGGTACCAACCGGCACGCACCGACTCAGGGAGCTTGTCACAGTCGAACGTGACGAAGAGTGTAGGGGTGGGTCTCGAAGCCCCTCCCTGTTTTCTCATCGCACGTTCGACCTTGACCGCCCCATGGTCGGCCAGCTCTAGGGTGATGTCCTCAATGGAGTAGTCAACGAGTTCCCTCGCATAAACTACTCCTTTCACAAAGTTCATGGTAGAGTGCGGCGTCACACTCACCGGGGTGCCATGAAGTGTCCGAAGAGCACTTATCTTGGCCGCCTCGGTGGGATTCGCCAGAAGGCTCCCGTCCGAGAAACGGGTCACCTTCGGCTCTCTCCCAATTGCACTAGCTAATCCTCCCCTCTGATGGTTCATGTTGCCCTTGGACAACATGGTGCCATCAGTGGAGCGAATAACGAGGAAGCGTTTGAAGCCAGCGGGCTCGAAAACGCCAGGTAACCTCTGAATGAGGGGCCCCGATGTCATCGAGGCTCCGCCCTGTGCACTTTTGGTGTTAGTCTTGGTCAGGGGCTCTGCACACGAGGGGGTAGAGGGGCCGGATGTGCCGATCTTGGCTTGGTCGCCTACCAAAGTGGTAGCAGACCCATCCGTCCCCGCAGCCCCCGCGGATGGAGAGGAGCCCCGAGTCTTTTTCTTTTTTGGAGAGGAGGGCGGGGAATGAACCCGCTTTTCACCTCCGCCGGCAGAAGCCCCCAGGCCAGATGGACCGGCCTCAGCCAGGTCCCTCTCCGAAATGGAGAAGGTCCTGGTTGTCGTGGGGGCACCTGTCGGAGGATATCCCTCCCCTCCTTTTACTGCCTCGGAGCCCTCAGCCATTTGAGGAGGACCTTGCATAGGGGCGGATTCGGGTTCGGTGCTTGGCGCCGAGCCCGAATTCGCCCCCATGGAAGGCCCTACCGTCTGAGGCTGGGTCTCCTCAAGGACCATGTTTATCACAGGAGGGGCCTCCAGTTGGCTATCCTCTCCCAGGACATCGCAGGTTCCCTTGGCAGTGTCGCCAGTCTTGTGTGGGGAGGCACAGGCCTTGACCCCAGCAAGGTTTAAAATTCTTGCCAGCAGGTCTTTTGAGGGAAGCGACCGAAGGGGCCTGGCTTCCCTCTCCCCCCTAAGGGGGTTTGCCCTACCGAGCCGCTTTGATGGGGAGCGGCTGGCTAAGGGCTGCCTGCTGGCTTTCTTGGCAGTCCCCTTGGAAAGAAAAGAGGGGACTGCCGCTGGGAAAAGGGAGGTGCCCGAAAGCACCTCCAGAGAAGGGGGTGAGGGGGAGTCCCCTGCACCCGTAGGCGAAGGAGAGGAGTAAGCCTCCTCTCCGGTTAGAGAAATATGGAGGGTCCCCTGTGCAAGCACAGGGGGGGGAACCTCCATTTTTTTGCTGGAGCTGCTCGAGGGCGGCTCCGTCGATGGAACAGGGGAAGTTGAGGGTTGGGTTTGTTTTTTTTTATCATCATTGGGCATGGTGACCCTTTTTTAAACACGGGATGCAATTGCGCACACCTCTCGCAGTAGCCCGCACTGCGAGAGGTGCTTACAAGCCCGGCGCCGCCATTTGGGACCACCCCTCCCGCCTGGTGGCCTGGCAGTCCATCGGCATGGCGGCTCCACCTTGGACACGGCGTAAAAAATAATAGATTGTGAAGAGGAGAGGAAAAGGGATGTGAGGAAGGTATGGGTGGGGATGAAGCAGGTAGTTAAAAACCAGCCACCCCAGACCGGAGCTCAGGGGTTAGGGAACATTGTCCCCCACCCCCTCAGCGGGACGGTTGGCTGAAAGGAAGGTCAGCATCTACCCTGTGAAATTAGAGGCTGACCAGAGAAAGTTGTGGGAGAGGTTGTGCGAAAAGAGAGGAAACAAGTGTTTTGAAGGAAGGAAGAGAGGCTAAGCTGGGGCCGGACGGAGCGCTGGATCCCGTCAGCACGGCGGCCAGAGTGGCAAATCGCCGCGCCCCTTACGGGGGC
Source organism: Ceratothoa steindachneri (assembly GCA_963969495.1). NCBI lineage: Eukaryota > Metazoa > Arthropoda > Malacostraca > Isopoda > Cymothoidae > Ceratothoa > Ceratothoa steindachneri. The sequence goes on from OZ018327.1 coordinate 57,434,235, forward strand.
AACCATTGTGAGTGGTCTTTGTACTCGCAATGGCTTGCCTGTACGGCTGATAACTTTGTGAGAGTAGTTAACTATGCGAGAGAACTTGTTGACTACTCAAAAGGTATTACAAGTGCTGGCAAGTTCGAGCGTGTCATCACACGCTGGAACGTCCCACTGTCAAATTCGACCTTGACCGGCTCCGTAAATGTGATCTGGTTGGTATCGCTACGCCATTAAGCCATTTGTGCAATTGCCGCAAAAGTGCTACCACTGCCTTGGGCAATAAAGCTGGTGTGAATTGTGGCGAGCAGCTGCACCCTGCTTCCTCGACACCTTTTTGAGGAGGATGAGCTCCTAAACATTCAGACTGCGAACCGAATCTCATTACGAGATGCCAAAAACATTGATCCTGTCGTGACCTGGGACTTCCTTCGCTTCTCATGTTAAAAGAAAAATCAAATTTTCTGGCCCACCGTGGGTACGAGCCGGGGCGTTACAGGTTGTCTTGTATTGGGTACGGAATCGTATGCACCTGTGGCTTAGTAGCCTTTTTGGAGGAGGCTGGCCACTATTTTATTTTTTTGTGTTTGTAGTGCATCCTCCGGCGCCTGGGAGAAGGCCTACCTCCGTCAGTGAATAATTAAAAATTGAATGTGAGTGTTTAAGGTCAGAATGCGAGAGACGTGTCCTTGTAAGTTCTGAGTTCGTCTTAGAAAGTAGTGAATAAGTGCTAGGAATAGAGTTAATAGGATATTTGGCTTTATTGGAAAAGCCTGAGAAATAGGAGCGCTGATGTCATTCTGAAATTACCTGGCATTAGCTAGGCCTCATTATGAATATACGATGCAATTTTGGTGATAGGCTGTACTTTCCCTCGAAGAAGGCAGCCTTTCCGAGTACCGGGACGGATTCGTGCACTGACTTGTGAACTTTACAACTTTTTGAAGGAGGCTGGCCTCCTCCCCTTTATTTGACTGTTGGGATGGGGGTAGGTTGCATGTCCCTGCGACGGGGGAGAGGTGGTCCTACCCCCGACGCCGGTGCGCGCCTCCTTCTTGTCGTTATTTTTTTAGCGTTATTATTTGTCATTTACATAGTTATTTTTTCTTGTTTTTTTGTTCCTTTCATCCTCCGCAAGGATATGAAGGCTTGACATGCCTGCTTGAGGGACCACGATCAATATCCGAGGCCATATATCGATCTGAACGATGAGATGGAGGTCGGTGTTGTAAATGTCCGTATTCTCCGGACGCACAACCTGTTTTGGGGGTGGGAGGTAGTCGAGGTCCATCCTGGTAGTGATCAAATTCCAAACCAAATATCTTTTTGTGGGTCCACTACAGTAACAAAGAGAAGCAAACCCACCCCCAAAAAATGAACCGGACAGTAAGAAGGAAGCACGCTCTGGCTCACTAATGCCGGAGGGGGGTTGCCGTCACCCGTACTCGAATCGACAATATCGGAGGAATTCACAAATTAAAATTGGTAGGGGTCCCCTCGCACCGATCGTGTGGAGGGTCTCCATAATAAGCGTAGTGGTATCTACGAAGCAAGGTCTCACGTATGGATGGGGGATGAATCTACAATTTGAGGGTCACCTATTCCCCAGTAAATGTATGGATGGGAACCGAGGCTCTAAAGGTGAAAACAGCCTAGGGGTAGTCACTTTTCTATTCACATTGTTAGAAGCGGTGGAACCTGGCGACTCCCTGAAGAGAGAGGGGTCCTTTGGCAAAAATGGTGCCGAACCACCATTTGATATGGGGAAACTACTGTGTCACAACCACTGCACATCCCATGAATTCGAAGGGGGTTCGTGAAATCTGTAAACGGGATTAGGAGTCAAGCCGTCCGACTACTGGGACCGCACATAAACCTCTCTTGGTTTCCGCGTGGAGTGCCAGAAAAAGACGTTCCAGGTTTAAGGGCAGAGAAGCGCCTGGTTTTACAACCAGAAAGCGGTTTAGGGGGCGGGGGCGCTATCGATACCGCTCCAAAATAGGTGGTGGGAATGGGTATTAAGTGGACCTTTAGAGGGACATGTTCTTTTCAAGGGAAGGTGTTTGTAAAGAGGAGGGTGGGGGTATGGTTAGTTAGACTGCGAGCGGAGGCGCAACAGACGAGTAGGGGTTACTAAGGATGGAACTTGTAAATTGCACCCTGTAGTTCTTCACGCTGGGGAGTTTAGTTAATATGTATGGTTGTCGGTAGGAAAGCATGGTCAGAAACCAATCTGGATCTAATTTTCATCATTGGCCATATGGACCCAACATAGTAAACGGGATATATGCAGTCGCTCGTTTTGAAGAGGATGCATCGGCTGCCAATCAGAGCCACCTCTTGAACCCTGCGACCAAAGCGTCCCTCAGCTTGGCAACTCCCACCTTGGTCTTTGGCGATGAAACAAAAGTAAGGAGAAAGAAAGGGATGGGGGTGGGGAGATAAGGAATAATTAAAAGTAGTTAGCGACCACCGGCTCCATCCCCTCCAGCTTGGAGGCAAAAGCTTGCAGTGGGTCTCTGCGGAAAAGCCGCCGGCCAGGGATGGACATGTACATTGTCTTTTATAGCGTCTTTCATTTTGAGAACTTTATCACTTTTTAATTCGGGCTGCCATCGAAAATCAGCTGGATTTGGCAGCATGATTTCCTGGATTCTGTTCTTAAGCCATTCTTTCCTCCTTGATTGGTTGTACATTTCCTACCACGTGAACATTCGAGACCGACCAAGATTTTTGAAAGTTTTGAAATGTAAATTTTCCAGATTTTGATACGAGTAAGCAAAGGTAATTAATTATTTTTGGTAACAGTGAGTTGCGAAACATCTTGAACCCTGAACCCCTCCCCCCTCTTTAAAGCTTCCTTTCGTGATTTGCACGCTTTTTTATAAGGATAATTATTATTAGTACTTGTAATTCATACATATATATTTATATTATACAGTAGGCCTTGACAAAAATATTAAAAAAATAACCGATCGGGAGTATGAAAAGTTCGGAAAACCCTGGTATATATGAAGCTTCAATTTAGCTCCTCGAGGTTGAATTTTATTTTTAAAACCAACCTAAAAATAAAACCAAAATATGGTAAACATCATTTGACTTAAAGACGTTTGTAGGATTTTGTTAATTTACTGAAAAAAAAATTAAAAGAAAGAAAAATGGTGGAAAAACCCTAAGATTAAGATGAATATTTTCGATTACTTAATCCAACCAGTGAACCACAATGAAACTTGGAAGAATCATCTTAAAAATACCATAAACACGAGTTTGTCCGGTTTTTGCCATCGATTCAGTAATGTCCATATCAATGAAGACCTAGTTTAACGTGGTATCTGGTAAAGGAAATTGCCAGAGCACTTAACACAGATTTCGAGGGGGAGGGGGAGGAACGAATTATTAATCGCAAAAAAAAGAAACAAGGGTTTTCTTGCTCGATAGTGCATCGGGCATACCTGGGGGAGGCTCCGGATCTACGCCAAGCAAGTGGGTCTAGCAAACCAATCTAACACCATTTGATCAGTTATTTGCTTTGCCTCCACGAGGAGCGTCTACCAGACGTGCCTGATGTTGTTTAAGGACGCAAGCTCTTGCTATTTTAAGAGGGGTTTTTTTTTTAGCTACGTTATTGCGGTTGATTCGACCCCCCCCCCCCCCAAAAAAAAAAGACGAGTTCGAATAAACTAGAAACAACACAATGAGGATTTTAAGGAAGGGTTTAAAATTAAATTAAGCCAAGACATTTGGTGAGGAATAATCATAAATTCGCACATTAATAATAAACAGAGTCCCAAATTGAGTTATAAATGAGAATGATTTAGACAAAGTTGATTTGGATTCTCTGCCAACCTTTTCTTACTAATCAGGGGGGGGTTGGTTAAAGGGGGCTCTCTACAGCACCATCTCTTTCACATCCTCGCTAAGAGAGGTCAAGGATGATAAACGACTACTCACAATATCACCCCACCCTATATTTATTTAAACGAATTATAGCCTTCCCCCCCTCCACTATAAAGAGCAATGTACAAGTGATTCCGAGAACAATCGGATTGGCGCAAATTACATCTATTCTTTCGAGGGTTTCCACCCTGTCTCAATTTATCCCCGCAAGGGTATGATGATACAGGGTTACCCCATCTCCATCCCCGCAGGGGGGCGGGGGCGCCTCACGACCCCAGTCTCCTAAGAGAAATGGGTTCTCTTTCTCGGGTCTTTTGCACCGCTTTATAACTGCCCCACGTCTGGTTAGACCCACCACAGGCTGAAAGAGGGCGTTAAACGCTCTAGAAATAAATCTCAATTCATCGTAGACGTGCGGGGAAAGAACGTCATTTCCGTAAAAAGAGGAACGTGCAACGTACATAAGCGCTGCACAAGGAACGTTCAACTTACATAGACGCACACAAAAACCGATGATCGCGTATTAACAAAAATATATTTTTTAATCTATATCGAAAGATATTTCCTACACTACTGTAGTGACTAGGGGAGAGAGATCTAAGGTTGTCTACGGGACTAAATAATTATGTAGCAACATAGCCATAGTCCCTAAAACCGGGTATTGGAATGTGTCAGAGACACAAAAAAAAGGTAAAAGGGAGAGAAAGAAAAAGGTGGGGCAGGTAAGTCCTCATAAACATCGCATTCATGGGATTATTATAAAAGGTTACCAACCCAGCATCTCCCCCCATTGTACGCATGGGTGGTCACCTTTTACGACACGCAACTGATATCACTGGTGGAATTCTTCCTCCCTGGCCGCAGGGAGGAATCAGTATGAGTCATATAAATGGAGTGTTTTGAATACACTTTCACAACTTTCCTTGAAAGAGATTTTGGCAACTGTAGCTATACAAGGCCTGATTTTAATCTTAAACACGTACATATTAAATTTATTTAAGGAAATTAGAAAATCGTCGCAACGAAATGTTAAAAGCTTGGTATGATAGAGTGACAAATCGTGCTGGAAAAGACGAACACTTATGACTGGGAAAAATCATTCATTATCTGACAATGTCCATCGGTACAGCACCAATCGACAATGGTCTTAACCCGACTCGTAACGGCTCTTTAAAAATAGCTTACCAGCTCGGATTGAGAAGGTGGAGGATCAGGAAATACTAAGAATGTTTGTGTAGTTTAGAGCAGAATTCATTAATAACCAGCAAAGTGTTTGTAGGAGACGCTTATTAGCAACCAGCAAAGCGTAGGTAGACGCTCATTACCAACCAGCAAAGGTTAGGTAGGAGACGTTATTACCAACCAGCAAATGGTAGATAAGAGACGCTTATTAGCAACCAGCAGAACGTATGTAGGAGACGCTTATTAGCAACCAGCAGAACGTATGTAGGAGACGCTTATTAGCAACCAGCAAAGCGTATGTAAGACTCAAAGTTAACCTGTCATCTCCTAATGGGGAGACTGGGAGCAAGATCTGTTCCAACAAAAATCAGCAGATAACATCAAAGAGCGGCTAATAAAAGTTGACACGACAAAATTGCAACTGTGGAAGTTTTAAATTATGGTCTATTTTGTAACCTTCAAGTGAATATGGAACAATTTAAACATGTCTATTCGGAGAATGTTCAGAAATTGTGAGTGATCGTGTAAGAAAGATGAGAGATAATGGTAGGGAATGAACAATTGCTTGTTGAGACAAGCAATTGAGAAAGTGACGGATAACAAGTGGGTTTAGGCAGCTGAAGTGGGTGACCCCGAAAACAGGCACAAAATATCGTCGTAGATTATTATGAGGTGGGAGTCCTGTGTAAGGAAAGGATAAATACAGTTGTAGAGTGGTCGGGTCATTCCCCAAGTGGATATGACACGACCCCCCCCCCCCACCACCACCTGGATGCAATGGAGAAGGGGGACCTCTCCACTTGGATGGATTCTGGGCGACGTTAAGTTGCAATTCAAGTTCTGCTTCCTAGCAGTTGCATGGACCGCTAGCACAAGTGTGTGTGGGCCGGGGGGGTATCAAATTCCCTCAGCATGCAACATCCTTCCTCTACTCTAACCTGGCCCAGTCTCACAGAGGGGGCGGGGACCCACCTAATTGTGATAACGTCGATGGGGCCTCCAGCTTTGCTCCTGGGGAGAAATGGAATGGTGCGAAGTTATGAGCGAACTAAAACGCGAGTTCGGGTGAAAAATGGACAGACAGGATGGTATGATATATGTGAGGGTGTGTGATATCTTTGTGTCAGTATAACTTCTCTATGGCGTGCTGAGAAAAGTGGGACGGAGGGATAGAGGTGTGATGTTGATTAGGAATAGTGGCGTTGAGTGAGCGATCTGAAAAGAATGTGAAAATGAGCATAAAATATATAGGCGCAGATTCTCCTGCAGGCATTGGGGCCGGAAGGGTACGTGTCAGGACAATCAAAGCGTTAAGAAATGCTACAAGTGAGCGTGGAATGTACAGTAAAGGTTTAGCGAGTAAACTGGTCCCAACGTTAGAGTATAGGAGGGAGAATGTGTATGGAAGGATGAGGGAAGATCGAGTAAAAGCAGTATATAGAGACAATTGATGATGGGTGTGAGAATGATAGATACGAGTAGAGTGCGGAATGAATGTGCAAGAGATATATGATGTGAAGAGATATATATATATATATATATATATATATATATATATATATATATATACACTGAGAGGAAACATACTGCAATCCAAACTTTTCCTGAGAAATAAGACGTCATAAAAACCACTAACGACATAAAAACAGCCATTAATAGGTTTAAGGACGTCTTATAAAAAACAACCTTCATTCTCACCTGCCCTTTCTTCGCACACCTCGGAGCCTACTATCATGTTACCCCACTTGGAGAACTGGAGAAGACCACTCGGTGTGGTGTCATTCCAGAATGCTGCTGTGTTTGACTGAGGAAAACCCGGGGGGCCACCAAGTATGATACCAACCAAGACAACGACAGCTCCCCCCTACCACACTGGTTTTTTCCCTCTCAGCTCCACCTTATCACCACCCAGCATCATTCGGAGAGGCGACTTCAACGCCTTGTAACACATCATAGCTTTCGATGCCACCACACACCACAACTTCACTACAAAAATATACACCACCTGGATAACAAAAAAATGATGACTGGCTAATTATCTGGGGGTCAAACAGACCCATGTGACATATGCTGGCCAGCCAAGCATAAAAAAACTCCACAAACAGTATCCCCCAAGGGTTCATATTAACCCCTACCCTCTTTTTAACCCCAAATACACATAGCTTCATACGCAAATGACATAACTCTCACATACACGAACCGAAACTAAGACATAACTGATTACCTCCTCCAACCCTACCTCAACACTACACACCCAGAACACCGCAAACACACAGGACTCAAAATAGCCATTTACCCACCGATTAAAAAAAACGAAAACTGACGAGGACGTCGAAATAGAAAGTGTGAGAGATATCTGTAAAGAAAGTGGTTTAGAATTGAATGGAAGATATAGTGCTGCAGATGCTCCTCCAGGCCTGGGGAGCCCATCTGGCAACTAGCCTAAAAGAGCATAAGTCGGCGTAATAGATTTAAAGCCCAATACAAGGATACATTAGAATACAAACAATGAGCAAAAGAACAACAAAAAGCAAGAAAGAAACACGTTCCGGCGTGGGGGAAAGCCCCCCCCCCCCGCGTCACAGGAACATGCGACCAACACCAAAGTCAAATCAAATGGAGGAGGAGGCCAACCTCTTCCAGAAAGTCAGATAGTCCACAAGTGTATGGGTACAAACCCGTTCCGAGTACAAGGGATAAGAGGTAGCGACTCCGCTCGTTCCGGTACCGGGACAGGTAACGTGCGCGAAGATCACCCAGACCGGGAGGGACATTCAACAAGAATGTGCCGAACAGTCTGGGGAACAGCGCAGTCGTCGCAGGCGAGCGCTCCATCAAATGGCGGTGCGTCCCGTCATTGTGTCCGATTCGGAGAAGACAGAAAGCATCCTGAAGCCCTCACGGCATTGGGGGTACATCCAAGGGAACAGTCGCGGCGCAATGGCCCCTAAGTTCTGCTCGGCCGTCTCCCATCTTCTTTGCCAGGCTGCCCTTACTCCTACCATGTAATCGGTGTGAAGAAGAGTGAACTGGTCCGATCGCGGACTCTTTGCCGCCCTCTTTCCCCGCAATTTCTATATGTCCAGAAACCAAGAAGATAATCTCGACATCCGCCCGGCTCGCGGCAACCGTGGAGGTATGGACACCGCGAACCAGGAATGGATGTGGACATTCCAATACAATACATCACAAACCCAAATGATAAAAAAAATGAACAAACTCACAAACCCAAATGATAAAAAAAATGAACAAACTCACAAACCCAAATGATAAAAAAAATGAACAAACTCACAAACCCAAATGATAAAAAAATGAACAAACTCATTCGGGCAATCCAAGGAGACCACCACCCACATTCTTGTCCTACCTAGCCTTGACCTCAAGGAGAAAAAAATGGATTGCCAACTCTCTACCAAACCCACAACTATTACACCGTGATAAGCTACCATGAGTACAGTGTATGGGCAATCGAGTCCTCCTTCATTCTTTCCAACATTTTCCTCTATAACTTCCTTCCCCGGAATCCACACATCACCACCGCTACTCTTTTCTCGCAATCAACACATTCCGAGCAGTAACCACATTCGACCAATCCATTATCCACACTTAGTACATCCGTAGAGCCATTCACCACATCTTGCATCCATAAATGTAGAGAAAACAAAGCAATCCACCTCACCACAGGATGCACCTGGGTCCGCACCTATTAACCCACTACACAAACACACCTAATTAACTCCCCCTCCCCACAAGTCTGTGCCCATAAAACACCATCTCGAGTTCAGCGGAACGCAATTTATACAGTAAACCCTCGCAACTACACCATCCTTCCCCAAACAATTCATACACATCAAGGCATCAAATCTCGGTCCAAATCACATCCTGAACCCCATTTTACCAGATAGACCTAAAACAAACCTCCCTCCTACGTCACACTCGGGTCACTCTGGCGAGATTTCGATGCGGTCCCACCCAAAACTAAGCACATACAAATACCACGCCGGACTGACCGATAAATACTACTCCAAATTGGCACTAGGAACCAGTCATATCAATACATTCACAACATGCTTGCCATAATTACAATGAAGACAAAACCTGAAAATACACAAAGAACTGGGGTCCACGGAGAACCCCATCAGGTCGGCGGAGTTCCTCGAGGCGAAGATATTTATGCATGTAAGAACTGATGGGAATAACCGTGAGGGAGCGCAGAAGAGAAGGGGGGCGGGGAGGCAGGGCAAGCGAAAGATACCGAGTATAATTGTGCATGGAAGCAATTTGTGTGGGGCACAATTGGGTCTTTCCGCCTGGATAAACCCGCACTATAACGACGTGCAACCTACAACATACACGGAGCCATCGCTATGAGGGAAGAATGGCATGGGCACAAACGGATGGGATTAAAAGGGCATAAAAGGAGGGACGGGAAGGGTACTTTAATGGCACCGACCCTAAATTTGTGCCAGTGTTGCTGATAATCTTCCAAATGCAGCACCGGAAGGGGGGGGGGAGACCTGGATCTTTTATGTTCTACTTCTTTATCAATTTTAACGTCTTTTTCTCTCAAAAGAGAATAATTTTCATTTGAATTACAAAGACAAGCTTTTGGACAAAATTCCTTCCCTCTCTAAACGTGATTTGGTCAAAGGTGGGAAAGAGAACTACAGTGGAGAGCGTGACAGTACTTCCGAACTGGCGATATGAAGTCACCATTCATCATCAAGAATTTTGAGCAACCCTCTTCTGGAAAGGTCGTTTCTGCCTCTTTCCATCCTTGTTCCAACGTTCCAATGCCTTGATGGGATCTGGAATAAGTTGAGCGGCAACGGGACTTTGAGCAGATGTATCCTGCGTGAAGGAGCCACACAGAGCATGGTCTCTCTTATCGCCCCACCCTCCATTTCCCTTGTGGCTCTTCCCCTGGAAATGGAGAGCAAAAATTAAAATCAAGTGTGTCCATGTCAGTCTTGTCAAGTCACTTTTCTTTTCCAGTGTGCTGGTGGTCTATGTAATAAAACAACTACACACCGTGCTTGTATTGGCAATTTGATTGCATTGTGTTTGATTATTAATTAATTATATCTCAGTAAGGCCGTGTCTATCATTGAGTATGAGAGGTGTCTGTCAAATAGGATGGAAAATAACTTCATTATATGTGGCAAAAATCTTTCCCTGGGACCATTAATACATTTATGCTTATACAACTTGATAATACTAATAGTATTATTTTGAAAGGGTTGGAAGTGAGCAGTTTTGCTACGACTCATGGTAAACTAAAGGGTTTCTTTTTTTTTTTAAGAGCTCATCTGGCGACTGCCTACTTGGGCATTAGTCGCCGTATTAAAACTGGACTAGTTCTAGGCTACTTTAAAATAAAATTAAAGAGACGATGGTAAACTAAAGGGTATCGAGTGATGGATGGAATTGAAAGAAGCGGTTAAAAGGAAGCATCGTTAAAGAGACATACTCGTATTTGCAAAAGAGCTATACATCCCTTAAAATAGGATTTTTGCTTTGGAGTATGAATTAGTCTGATATTTTCCAACGGGTGGAGTAGGAGTAGCAAAATTTTGAACCGACTACACAAACATGATTATAACCACGATTTCATAATCCTTTTTGAAGGCTCCATACACGCTCGCATGTGTCGGCCTTATTTACCTAATGGCGGCTTCCTATGCTGCTCGATCTCTGGCTGTTTCTCTATTCAAACTCATATCTCTGAGGTTCCTCTGTAGGATCAATAATACAGTGAAATACCTTTTTCATCGGCGCTTGCAACACCGCCAGCTGATGAGGGAAGAGAGATCGCTGGGCAGCCGTTAGGGTGTGGTGTACCTTGTTCAAAACGGCCTTTGAACTGCAGTCTTTCTTCTTATGATGGACACCACTGAAATAAATGAAAACCATCTCCGTCACCAACATGAAATAGAGATTATCTAAAAAAAATATATCCATAAGTTACTTTTCTATATAAATTGTCCTGCAAGGAAGGGCATAGACCTGGAGGGGTGGGACATTCAAGTGGACCCGCAAGTTTCAAACTAGATTGAGACTACCCTGGGCTTTATTCCTTCTATATTTCTCCTCTTTTCGACTAGCGGCTAATATCGCAGGCGCCTCCGACCAGCTCTCATTCCTCGTTCTCCCTCTGGCACCTACACCCCCAACCTCTTAACACTCTTCACCCAATTATTATCCTCCATCCTCTCCACATGACCGAACCACCTCAGTCTGCCTCTTCTCAGTGCTACAATATCCCTTAATTCACAGTTCGCAACTCTGTCACCTCCAGGCCTCAAATACAGAGATGCTACCGCAAATCCATCTCACCATTCTCATCTCAGTACGCTCGAGCCCCTGGATGTCCTCTTCCTTCTACAGACGCCCCCCACCCCCCTCAGCGTCAAGAGAGGAAGCAGCTCTCTCAACTTTTTCCAACCACTTCTAACCCTTGCCCCAGTACCTCCCCCTGCACTGATAGCATAACTTCTCTACGCATCTAGCGACACACCATCAAATACAATCCTCTCCTTCACACACAGCGCACTGAGGAGAGCGAGTGGAGGAGAGGAGACAATAGAACCTATTTAAATTCCTGGACAATTGCCCATACTGTGGTTTCATTACTGAGTGCTACCATGTTTGATTGAAGAGTGTAACAAGGTTCTTTTAGTTGATTATATATGCACAATTTTTACATACACCTCGGCTACAATGCAAAGTACTTATTCTCTCCCATAGTTCATGCATTTACCGTTCTACTCTGTCACCTGGTTTAATTGGTAATACCACAGCATTTTTTCACTCCTCTGACAATGTCCCAATTTCAAAGACTTTTGAGAGACTGAAGCCATTCTTCCATAACACAATTCTAACCCTTTTGTAGCCGCTCTATCATCTACTTTAGTTGTCTATCAATTTTTAATACCTAGGCAGCACAAACTTCTTGCATACTTATTGGATCCATACCCTAATGCTGCTGTTAGTTTGTACCTTCAAAGCCAATCATATCACATTCATTTACAGTTCATCAAAGAACTCTTGCCATCTACTATTAACCTCATTGTTCACACAACTCTTTGTTCATAGTTTTTCAATTTTCTCATCTTCTTCCAAATTAGTGTCCACTTGCCATCTGAATCTTCCAACTAATTTGTCTAAATATATAAAGTCAACATTTATATTGGGCATTGCAAAAGATGTTACATTCATTATGACTCTCTCAACAAAGGACATAATGAGTGTTTTGATGCAGTTAGACACGTTTTTATTGTTCTAACATATGTGTTTATATTGTAATATTAATCTATGTGGCCGCCCGCAGTGGCGAGCACACACGCTCCAGGCAAGACCTGAAGTTGCGGAAGAAGTCCTTCCTCGTGCTAGCCTGCAGCACGCGGTTGACGGAGGACTTCTTCAGCTCGTCGACGTTGCTGTGGCGGACCTTGGAGGCCTTGCCCTCGACATACGCCCACACGCTCTAGTGGAGGAGATTGAGGGAGGACGACTGCAGTGGCCAAAAGTCTTTCGAGCAGAAGTTTACGTTTGACCCCAACCACTCTTGCATGTCTTGGCCGTGTCGACCAGGGCACCGTCATGTTGAAATACGTAGTCTGCCTTCTTCGTAATCTTTCTCACCCAGGATAGGACTTTGGTGGCCAAGATTTCCCTGTGGCGGCATATTCTGGCCATTCGAAGGCACGATGACGAACATCATCACAGAGGGCGAGTGCTTGGTCGTGGGCATGTCGGAGACGTCCTGGCCGAAGCTTACCGCGCGGTTGTTCTGCTTCTTGATGAACGGATCGACCGTGAAGGTTTTTTTCCTCAGCAAAAAATGAGAATTCGATAACCATGACTTTTCAAGTTGTTGTAAAGGCGACCACAGCAATCTCGACATTGTTCTCGCATACGGTCGGTGAGCAGAGGCCTCCTTTCCACGTACCTCAAGCTCTTGCTACCCTCTTCCATGACGGACATGGACATAGTGGCCACTGATATGTTCTTCTTCACGAGCGCCGTCAGTCATTTTGAGCTTTGGAGCACTTTCGAAGGCCTTTCTCCTCACAGCCAAAAGGTTGACAACTTGAGGTCTGCCTAAACGCGGTTGATCTTTGAGGTCTTCCCCGTTCTTGAGCCTCTCCGGGACTCTGTGGACAGTCATCCAATTGATGTTGAGCCGCTTGCCCAAGTCACACTTGTTGTAGCCCACACTCAGGAAAAAAGAAATCTCTCAAATATTTTCTCTTCCATCTCCACACAACTGCACACAATAGAAAAACATTCTAATGTTGGAAAAGTAAACTTTAGTAGGTTTGTTTGACAGAACTTTTTTTCTATTACACGTGTAACTCTCTCGAAAGATTAAAAAACACAGTGTAACAGAACTTTTGAAAAAAAAGAAGCAGTATTCTAAGACACTATGCCACATAAATTATACTCTTTCATCAACATATTTACTTATTTATGCAATCCTTTGCTTTTTGCTCCTCTGTAATTATCTATCACTGAAATCAACCACAATCATAGCAGCTTCAATTTCATTACTCTCACTGATTAAATTAATAGGCTTTTATAATCATTGGGCAATAGAACTTCCACTTTCTAGTTGTTGCATGAACTGCTAGCACAGAAGGGTGCTATAAATATCTCACCGAATGCAACAGTCTCCGCTCCCCCCACTCTAACCTAATACCTCAGGACAGTCTCACAGAAGGCGCAACCCCACTTAATTATAGTAATGTTGACAGGGGCTACAGTGCAGGGTGTAGGACTGGAGTTTTCTCCCTTGAACTGCATTTATGTACAGACACAATTACACAAATGGGTAAGGAAAATATTGCTCAAACTGACCATTCCCCAATATGAAACACCCTCGGCGCTCTGCTGGCTAATGTGAACAATTTGTGGGGCATGCACTTGGTGCTCACATGTTGTAGTGACCAGTCCCAATTGTAGTCGTCATGGTCACAAAACACATTTTTGCATTTCTATGGAAAAGAAAAAAAACTAATATAACCACTGTGCAATTGAATGGGAAATGGCACGTCTATGCTATAGGATGCAATTTTTTTTTTTTAAATGGCAGCAACAATGAGGGTATTGTGCCATAATATGCAACAGCTTCCTGAGGGAAGAAGGCCTACCAAGGGATACCTGAGCATACCAATTATTTTCTTGAGCTAGGATTTTTTTCCCTTGTTTTTATTTTTTAGTGTTCTTGTTATTTAGTGGCTTTTTTATATTTTTAATTAGCCTAAAGGCTTTTGTGTGCATTTCTAGCAGCTATGCCCCCATTGGCTGCTGCCAGATGAAGCTATTACATTTTTTTTTTTGAATGTGTGGTAATATCACAATTGCCTATGCACAAAAGTGATATCAGATTGCATGCAGCAACTCAGGGAGACTGTCTAGGCCAAAAATGACTAAGACTGTTGAGGTGGGTCTCAAAACCCAACCCTCTTTCCTCGTCACATGCTCAACCTTGACTGCCTCCTGGTCAGCCAGCTCTTCAGTCCTGCCCTTAAGGGATTAGTCAAGCAACTCCTTTGCATAGAGTGCTGGGTCTACAGATGATCCATTGAGTGCTCAAAGATCACTTGATTTTGGATGCTGGGTGGGATTGGCCACAGATGGAACATGTGTCCATTGGACAGCCATATTCCATTAGTTGTGCTAATTATAAGGAAGCATTTAAAGCTGGCAGGCTCAATGACATCCAGCCATCTATGGATGAGGGCAGACATATTTATACAGGCTCTTTTTTTTCTATAGAGAAGGTAGGGATTTCACCCCTTTTCTCTTCCTCCCAAAGAACCCCTATAAGGAGGGATGAACAAGGCTCAGCCTGTTCATTCACCAAAAAGATGAAGGAAAAGCCTGTCTCGCACTAGCACTCTAGAATATTTACAACGATAAAAAAATAATGCAAGACCCAAAACTGACTCCTGCTGCCTGCTGCCTCTGTCTTTGACTCAATTAGACGATTCTCCATTTATCACTACTTTTGCTTAGTTTTTAGCCAGATCTTGATTCAAGGCAATAAATAGGCTACCTCCTATCACATGGGCTCTAAGCTTTTCTAAGTCTCCTATAAGGAACCAAATCTAATCTAATGTTATGGTTTTATGATGATCAATTTTTTCCATTGGATCTTGAAAAAAATTCTAACAAATTTGGCAAACATGAGAGATGACTTATGAAACCATATTGGCTATCCTTAATTAAATTATCATTGATTTTGTTTCTTACAAGTGACTACAAAATGTTTACCCACATCTGATGGTAAGCTAATAGGACTATAATTTGTGGAATCACTCTTTTACCTATTATAAAAAATTGGCATAACATTTGTTAACTTGTCTTCAGGAACGATTCCAACTTTTAAAGATGTTAAAAATTTTGGTAAATAACGCTATAATCTCATTTTTAACTCCCAATTTTCCGCAGGTAAATTTTATCTGTACCTAGAGATTTTGAAATTTTTATTTTGTCTATATAATTTAAGAGCTTGATCTGTGAACACTTAAGATTGCCAAGTATGCTTCCTTCATTAATATTAATTACATTGTATGTGGCTTATATCTTCCAGTGGAAATGACTTTTATAGAATCTCAAACCAGTTTTCTATTATTTACATATACAGTAAACCCTCAATATAACAAACTATATGGGGCGGGGGGGGTCGTTCATTAAAGCCGAAAGTTTGTTAAGCCCGACGGGCATTAAAAGCAATGGAACTAATGAACTAAGTTTGTTATGGATATGTATGTAATTACTAATAAAGTTAAGTGGACTACACAAAATAGTACTGATATAAACCTTGCACTGTAGGAGACATGTGACACACCAACACTCACTCAGGCTGGGTGTAACACTTGCCTGTTAGACCCGATGGAATTCAGCCAGGAAATTTGGTTCGTTATAGCGAGGGTTTACTGTACATAAAACTGCTTGCACATTTTAGAATGATTAATTTTGTACTGTCTTGTTATTTTTTGCCTTACTTTTTGCAAATAATGAACATAATTTTTAAGGTTTACATTGTTGCTGGTTTCTTTCCTTAAAGCTAACTTTATGCTATTATTGATCCATGGCAAGAATCTAATTTGTGTAGGGATAATTCCATTTTGGGGACTGCAGTCATCTTTGGATCTAATAAATATTTTCACATGTTGGGGATAATAATGCGGGGATACTAAACAATTCGAGGAAATCCATACACTTGACTTGCCTCATTTATTATGGAAAGCAAAAAATAATTTGTATTATTAAAATTAGAAATATTACTCCTTTGTTTTATTTGAAAAGTTGCTCTTAGGTTAAATAAAATAGTATTCTATTTACAAAAAGAATAGATAGAAGTACTTTAATAAATAATAAAATTATTAAAAAAAAGAGAGGCAATGTGATATATAATTTCTACATATCTCCCTTCTTTTACTTTCTTGGATTGACTTTGAGTGAATCTTAAGGTCTTTGCTGGTCTGTAAACACTAGGGCAGGCAGCAGCATGACCCCAGATACTATGGCAGCATCACACACCTCTGATACTATGGCAACACCACAGACCCAACATACTCTGGCAGCAATATCCCCCCCCTGATATTATGGCAGCTAAATATAACACAGCTACTATTGCAGCAATATATACCATAGCTACTATGACAGTAACACCCCCAGCTAATATGGCAGCACCAAATACCCCATACACAATGTATGTAGCACTGCACACATCCATATATTATGGCAGCAATGTACACCTCAGACACTATGGTAGCACCAAATATAGAATATTATGATAGCACCACACACACCCAGATATTATGGCATCACACCATAGATATTATGGCAGCAATGCACACCTCTGAAGATGACATCGTTGAGGACCTCTCTGTTGGCGAAGAGATGGGTGGCAGTGACCACCGACTAATTAGATTTGTAGTCAAAGTCCCCAAGGCAGGGCCTGCAACTAGTAAATCAAGGAAACTTGATTTGAGAAGAGCAGACTTTGCAGGTCTTCGTGCTGGACTGACTGACGCGAGGCTGTTGAAGACTCGTGGAACAGTTTCAAAACCACATTCATGAGTCTTCAATCGCGTTTCGTCCCTCTGAAATGCCCCCGTCAGGCTTCTGTTCAACCAAAGTGGTTTAATCGAGAAATCGGCCAACTGCTTAGGGAGAAGAGAAATGTGAACCAGCAATCGAAGATCTCGGATGACTTTGACGAATACCGGAGGCTAGCCAGGAGAGTGAAGTCCAGCATAAGGGCGGCTAAGCGGTCTGAAGAACTCCGAGTGGCGAGACTTTGTAAAGAGAATCTCAAGGAGTTCTTTGGATATGTAAACAGCCGTAAACCAATCCGTCGAACAATTGGCCCTTTGAGGAATGAGGAGGGGACATTAAAGCACTCAGATGCAGAAAATGCTAACCTCCTCAACGACTACTTCTCTTCAGTGTTTACTAGAGTGTGGTCCCATCCCCCAGCCAATGGATTCCTACTCGGGGGCAAAAGCTGGAGGATATGGACTTCACTAAAGGAGAAATAGAAAAGAAGATCACTGACCTAATAACGAATAAGTCACCTGGCCTGGATGGGTTTCTACCTAAACTGTTGAAAGAAGTGCGCGATCAAGTGGCACGACACCTGAGCGCAATCTTCAACATGTCAATCCGGACCGAATGCGTTCCTAGAGTGGCGTAAAGCGGAGGTGACTCCTATCTTCAAGAAAGGAGACCGTAGCCAACCGTCAAACTACCGACCTATCAGTCTGACTTCGATAGTCGGTAAACTCATGGAAAGCATCATGGTGGACATAATGACGTCGCATTTACAGTCAAACCTGCTAATGAGGAGTTCCCAGCACGGCTTCCGAAGGCAACGGTCATGCCTGACGAACCTTGTGGAATTCTTCCACTTCGTCTTCAGTGAGCACGATCGGGACAAAGCGGTGGATGTGGTGTACTTAGACTTTCAGAAAGCCTTTGATAAGGTACCACACCGCCGCCTTCTCCGGAAAGTGCGAGCGCTGGGCATAGACGGAAAAGTAGCAGGCTGGATAGAGAACTGGCTAAGTGGCAGACGGCAACGGGTGGTGGTGAATGGAGAGGCTTCTGAGTGGGTGCCCGTTACTAGCGGGATGCCTCACGGTTCTGTATTGGGACCACTACTATTTATCATCTACGTCAACGACATGGACGGTGACATGGTTGCCAAGATTTCCAAATTTGCCGACGATACCAAGCTTGGTATGAACGTTGCAAAGGATGGAAATATTGCCCGCCTGCAGGAAGATCTTCGGAAAATTGGGGAGTGGTCGGACACGTGGCAAATGCCTTTTAACGTGAACAAATGCAGTGATGCGTATCGGCCACCGAAACCCCCAATCTCATTATATCCTTAAGGGCACTGCTATTGAATCTACCAACACTGAGAAGGACTTGGGTGTAACTATAACTAGCAATCTCAAGTTTTCGAGGCAGTGTATTGAGGCGGAGAAGAAAGCCTAAAGGATGCTAGGTTATATAAAGCGACAGTTTGGATATCGGAACAAGGAAATAGTACTCTGTACAATTCACTTGTCCGACCGCACCTGGAGTATGCCGTACAATTTTGGAGTCCTTCATTTCGAAAGGAGATCGTGAGATTGGAACGCGTGTAAGCCAGGGCAACCAAACTGATTCCCTCTATCAGACATAAAAGTTATGAAGATAGATTAAGGGAATTAGATCTGTTCTCGTTGGAAACTCGTAGACTGTGTGGTCAGTTCATCGAAGTTTTCAAAATACTTCGAGAGTTCGACCATGTTGACTACAGGGATATTTTCAGCCTTAATGAGAGCAGAACAAGAAATCACGGCTTCAAACTTGAGCTCAAGCGTTACAACCGAGATCTGTGTGGAAAATTTTTCACGTACAGTATCTGCGGTAGCTGGAACGCACTTCCGTTGGAGGTTGTCAACAGCAATTCTGTTGACCAGTTCAAGACAAGACTAGACAAAGTCTTGAAAAGTGGCCGTTTAGGGAGACGTAAGGCAATTGAGCGTGGATGTGCCCGCTCGACAGCTAGTCCAAAGGTACCTTCATTGAATGGACCGTAAGGTCTTCTACGGTACTTATTTTCCTTGTTACTCAGACACTATGGTAGCACCAAATATAGAATACTATGGTAGCACCACACACACAAGATATTATGGCAGCATCATACAGCCTATATACTAAATATGGCAGGTTCACACATCGATAGCATGGTAGTATTACACCCACCAGACACTATGGCAACATCACACACCCCATATACTATGGCAGCACTATAGTCTAGACTGGTCCATCGCATATAGGTGATTTTTCAAAGTTTAGGAATTCTTCTTCCACAAAGTTATTTTTGTTCGTCTATCAGTGCAAGACGTGTGTGAAATTTGGTGCAATTCAGCGCGTAATTACTGTCCGCACCCTCTATGATTGTTTTGTCTCCCTCTGTTCTCAGGATGAATCGACGAAGTGATCCGAAGTAGTGGCCCTCTGGACAGGTTCTCCACCTCCCGTCTCCCCACACATGGGGAGGTTTTGAGATACCTTCAAACCCTCCGTGATCCGTCGAATGCTCCGTTGCGGGAGGCAGACAAGCACAGTCGAGGCTGTCATGGAGATCTGGAAGAGGGCAAGGATTCCGGTGCAGCAGATCGACAGATGCACCTCGAAAGAAGAGCAGGATGAAGACCACGCAAGGGTATAAGGACCAGGATGCTGTATTCCAGGGCACCCTCGTCGAGGTCTTCAACATCGGGATCCGGGACGCCCTCGCCACCATGAAGAATGAAGAGAACCGGGAGTTATAAGGGAAACAGCTGCAGGACGTCTTTTCCTGCAGCACAGATGGAGAGGATATGGTCATAGCGGGAAAAGAAAGCCGAAAACGGCAGGGGAGCGACGACGGCGCCGATATGAGGAGAGGTGGGGGACCGGTCCTCCCACGGAGCAACTGCTGCACTTCCATCGTCCACTTCCTCCTCATCTCCGGAATCACAAGACGAGGAGTACCACCTGACTCCAGGCACTTCGAAAACTACAGCGCTGAGGCCCAAAAGGACGAAGAACATCTTCACGGATCCGGCAGTTGCAGGTGCTCTGGATCGCGTGAACCTCACTTACCGGAAGGGTGTCTTCGTCGTTCGAGCCGTCGCATCAGCCCTTAGCCATAACTTGTCGGACTTGACGCTGTCGCGATGCTACGTGCGGCGGTCTCGTCGCCTCGTGCGGACTGGTATCTCAGCCTAGGAGGAGGAAGACTTCACAGTTGACGACCTCCTTCTTCTCCACTGGGACGGCAAGCTGTTGCCTGATGTAACCAGCGAAGGGGATCGGTACACAGTTGATAGAGTTGCCGTGCTCGTCACGAGCCCCGAGAAGCTGCTCGGTGTTCACAAAATCGAGAGGGAGGAGGGGAAGAGAGACGCCCAAGCAGTTGTTTGTGGCGCCACCATCGATCAGTGGGCTTTCCGATCGAAGATCTGTGGCTTTGTGCTTGACACGATAGCTTCTAACACGGGGCTTCACAGCGGATCGTACACCCTCATCGATGAGGCATTGCGACGGGAGCTGGTGTGGATTCCCTGCCGGCACTACCTCCTCCTTTCGGCCCCACTGCAGGACCGGAGACCGGACTATTTAAGCGCTTCCAGAAGGAGTGGCGCAAAGTGAACCAGGCCGCCTTTGTTCTCCCCACGGACGAGGTGTTCAAGCAGCGAGGGCTCCAGCACCTGCGAACAGTGACTGTCCACTACCTGGAACGGGCCCTGCAGGATCAGCAGCCGAGAGCCGACTGCAAGGAGTTGCTGTTCCTCATCTACATCTTTCTCGACGGGAAAAACATCCCGGCCACGTTCCGGTCTCCCGGCACCGCTCATCACGCCAGGTAGATGGCCAAGGCCTTGTACTCCCTCAAGCTCTTCCTCTTCCAATCCCAAGTCCACGTGACAGCCAGGGATAACAAGGCCCTTCTCTTGTTGTCGCTGCCCCTCAAGCTGCCAAGGCTCATCTCAACGACCAGCGCTTGCTTCAAGCCCTCAAGAGCTACACGGACAAGGCCATTACCCAGCCAGTCACTGCTGCCTTCGAGTGACACCTTTGGTTCCTGTCAGAGGACTTGGCCGGACTGGCGTTCTTCGACCAGTGCGTATCCTTCGAAATGAAGCGAAAAATGATGACCCGGCTCCAGGAACAAACGATGGGTGTGCTCCGTCAATCAGTTCATCACACGTCGGTCTGCCACCATCTTTGACCTGCAGATGGAGTCCGGGAAGATTTTTTTAAAAAAAAATTTTAGACCCCATCTGGCAACTGCCCACTTGGGCATAAGTCGCCGAAAAACACGACAGCCTAGAACTAGGCTACTTTAAAATCAAAAATATGAAAACAACAATGATATAAATTGGAAAAACTCAACAATCACGAAGCAATCTCCGGCAGCGGGGGGAGGTCCCCCTCACCCCGGTGCAGGAGAGTGCAACCTACAAATCAATAACAAAAAAACAACAAAAAGAACCTTAATTAAAGGGGAGAAGCCCGGCTTCGCACCCAAAAGTCAACAAGTCCCGAGCACAAGGGACAGGCAGTAGCGACCCCGCCCATCCCGGCACCGGGACAGGTATCGTGCGCGAAGATCACCCACACTGGGACATTCGACAAGAATGTGCTGAACAGTCTGGGGGACGACGCAGTCGTTGCAATACGGCGCAGGCGAGCGCTCCACCAAATAGCGATGCGTCACACGAGTGTGTCCGATTCGGAGACGACAGAAAGCAACCTGAAGCCGTCGCGGCTTTGGGGGATAGGTCCATGGAAACAGTCGCGGCGCAATGGCACGCAACTATTAGTTCCCTTCGACCGTCTCCCATCTTCTTTGCCAAGCAGTCCGAAGAGCTGCCCGTATTCCTATCATGTAGTCGGTGTGAGGAAGAGCGAAACGCTGGTCCGGTCGCAGAGTCCTCGCGGACTCTTTGGCGCCCTCATCAGCGCACTCATTCCCCGCAACTCCTACATGTCCAGGAACCCAGCAGAAGATAATCTAGACATCTGCCCGGCTCGCCAAAACCGTGGCGTCACAGATATCGCGAACCATGGGATGCGGAGATTCCAATGCCCCGAGAGCACTCAGGGCGCTTTGTGAGTCGCTATAGATCACAATCCGGTCTCCGAACCGAGCACGTCGCGTAATCTCCCGTACCGAGTGGTGTATTGCCACCAGCTCGGCCGTGAAGACAGACGCAGCGCCTGGCAGAGCCCCACTGACTTCAAACAGAGGGGATAAGGCGTGGAAGCCGACCCCCTCTTGGGACTTGGAGCCATCCGTATACACTGGCACGGTTCCAGCGTGACACGATGTGTGCTCCAAAAAGGTCGAAAGCAATACTCCCGGCGCAGTACAAGCTTTGGGAGCAGAGGCGTGGCGACAAATAGCCAAATGTGGTACCCTCCAGGGTGGCGTCCTGGGCAGAACCAGGGGCGCCACCGGCACGAGAGCTATATCTACCTCTCGAAGGAGTTTCCTGGCCCTAAACCCAAAGGGCTTAGGGTATGACTGGCGTCTCTCGGCGGCATAGGCACCATCGAGATCAGCTGCGGATGCAGTGAGAGCTGTTAGCGACTGAGGAAGGCGCCGGGCTCTCGAGTACAGGCAAGTGATGCACTGCACGCGGCGCAGAGCGAGTGGCATCTCCCCAGCATCGACCAACAGGCTCTCAATGGGCGAAATGCGGAAGGCACCGGTCGCAAGGCGAAGGCCGGTGTGTTGGATCGAATCCACCTTCCGCAATAAACGCTTGGCTGCGGAGGCATAAAACTCGCATCCGTAGTCGAGCTTCGAACGAGTAAAGGATCGATAAAAAAGTAGGGCAGTAGCCCTATCAGCGCCCCAAGTGCTGAACGTCACGGAACGGAGAATGTCCATGGCGCGGGTACAAGAGACCCTAAGGCTGCGAATATGAGCCTCCCAGGTGAGGCGTCGGTCGAATACAAGACCAAGGAAACGGTGCGATTCCACCACAACCAGGCGCACCCCATTAAGAAACAAATCTGGGTCGGGGTGAAGCCGTGGATAGCGGCAGAAGTGCACCACCTTAGTCTTGGACAAAGAAAACCGAAACCTGTGCGCTTCGACATAGCGAGAGACGCGGTTCAATGCCTGTTGGAGTCGACGCTCCAGAGTTGGCATCTGGGCCACGCCAAAAGAGATCGAAAGGTCGTCCACGTAGAGCGTAGCGAGAACATCTTCCCGCAGCACTGAGGTGATGCCGTTGATGCTCAGGCAAAGAGTGTGACACTGAGGACACTTTCCTGCTCCTTTGGGCCGGAGAGGGCTTCCCCCACCCGTACGAGGAATCGACGATCTCACAAAAATTCAGATATAAACATTGGGAGGCGTCCCCTCGCCCCCAGCGTGTGGAGAGTCTCCATGATACCGTATCGCCATGCGGTATCATAAGCCTTCTCCAGATCAAAAAACACCGTGGCGTAGTGCTGTCTACGAAGGAAAGCCTCGCAGACGGCATTTTCCAGTCGGAGCAGAGCATCCGACGTGGAGTGGAACTTGCGGAAGCCGCACTGTGCAGAAGACAGATGGCCTCCGCTGTCCAGGAAAAAGGCTAATCTAACATTTACCAATTTCCCCATCAACTTAAACACGCAAGAGGTTAGAGAGATTGGGCGGAAACCGGTCGGAGTAGAGTGATCTCTCCCCGGTTTGCGAAAGGCGAGCACGGTAGCGATTCACCAGGAGTCTGGGAGAAGACCCTCCACCCAGATCCTGTTGAACAAATCTAACAGAAAGGCCGTGCCTCGTTCACCCAGGTGTCGAAGCATGGCGTACGGGACATCGTCCGGACCATGGGCGGTGTCCGCGCACGAAGCGAGAGGGGAGCGTAACTCACTCACAGTAAACTTGTCGTTGAAGGGTTCTCCGCCTCTGGAGGTAAAGTCCAGCCGGCGGCCTTCCGCGACATCACGACGTGCATTGAATGCTGGCGGAGCAGCATCCCGGGCTAGAAAATGTGGAAAAAGTGGTCGCTAAGGATTCCGCCACGGACGCGGGGTCCGAGATTGCGGTCCCATTCTCCTGGAAAACGGGAGGGGGGTCATGCGAGAGCTTGCCCCGAATCCTTTTGACTCGCCTCCACACCTCTGCTAAAGGGGTCTTCCAGTTAAGTCAAGACATGTATGCCCGCCAAGAAGAGCGGCGGGCGTGATTCGAAATATACCGGAACCTAGCCCTAGCCCGACGAAATTCAGTGACAGTGAAATCGTTCGGGCGGCGCTTATAGCGCATGTAGGCATAACGCTTCTGTTTGAGGGCCGTCTCACACTCGGCTGAGCACCATGGGAGTGGTCGGCGTGCAAAACGGCCAGACGTCCTAGGAATAGTAGTCAGGCCCACGGCGATGAGGTTGCCGGAGAAGAACTCAACGGCCTCATCTATCGATCTAAACTCCTCGACTGAGATAGAGAATTCAGTCATTTCCTGAAATGCAGGCCACCGCGCCCGCGCCAAGCACCACCGAGGTGGGCTCTCAGGCGGCAGTTGCCCTGAAAATAATATTTGAATTGGAAAGTGATCACTACCGTGGAGATCATCAACCACCCCCCAATCAAAATCGGGCTGTGCATCCGAAGAGCACAAAGATAGGTCAAGGCAAGGAAATGAAGCGGTTCTCGGACAGTGATGCGTAAACTCATCCACATTTAGGACACCCATCTCAAGCTCTTCGATCAGATCGGCAAGGACTTGTCCCCTGGGATTTATGGAGTAATCTCCCCAGAGAGGATGCCTGCCGTTCAGATCTCCAAGCAAGAGATAGGACCTCGGCAACCGTGCCACGACGCGGCGGAAGTCCCCCGCGTCGAAGTCAGCTGACGGTGGAATGTACGCAGAAATGATAGTATACCTCCTATCCAGGTGCAGCTGCACAGCCACTGCCTGAAAGGAGGTATCTAAAGAGAAAGGAAGAACGGCGCATCCCCCGGCCCGGCCATCCTGCGGTGGTGGGGTCGCAAGACCCCTATAACCCGGGAGGGCGGGCAGGGGGCACGCGCCTAGCATGGTCTCCTGCAGAAAAATAGCTAACGGAGAACGGGACGAGACGAGCCTCCGCAGCTCCTCCCAGTTGGCCCGGAGTCCACGGCAATTTCATTGAAGGAATATGACCTCCAGGCCTAGCTCGGAAGAGACGCGGGGGCCCTCCTCGAACTGAAGACCCTCATGGGAATGGCCGTACGCTTCCCGGGGGCAGAACCCCGGGAGCTGTTGGCCGGACAAAGCGCTGAAGGCGCTGTCGCCTTCGAGGACTTATTGGGGAAGGTTGGGCTCGCCATGCGAGTCTTTTCCTCCCTCCGCTTCGAAACCTTATGCGGCTTCGGAGGCGGGGGGGGGGGCCCTCTTTTCGAGGAACCACCGTCTCCGAGCCACTCGCTCCACCTCGGGGCGTGGGTGAAGGAGCCGAAGCTTCTTTGTTGCTGTCCTCATTTCGGGGGACAGCTTTAGGAACCCCGGAAGATGGCCTAGCGACCATCTTCAGGGGTGTTGCCTCCTGTGAGTCTAACGACTCGTTGGAGGGGCGTGGCCGTTTCGCCTTACGGGAAACGGTCACGCTGGGGGAAGAGGGGGGAGCCCTGGTTTTAGCCGGGGCTGGGTGTGAACACTTTTTGGTCATAGTCAGGGGCTCCGCACCCGGGGGGCAGAGGGGCCGGATGTGCCGATTTTGGCTTGGTCGCTTGACAAAGTGGCAGCAGACCCATCCGTCCCCGTAGCCCCCGCGGATGGAGAGGAGCCCCGAGTCTTTTTCTTCTTTTTAGGAGAGTAAGGTGGGAAATGAACCCGCTTCTCACTTCCGCCAACAGAAGCCCCTAGGCCAGATGTACCGGCCTCAGCCAGGTCCTTCTCCGAAATGGAAAAGGTCCTGGTGGTCGCAGGGGCACTGGTCAGAGCAGATCCCTTCCCTCCTTGTAGTGCCTCGGAGGCCCCAACCGTTTGAGGAGCACCTTGCATAGGTGCGGATTCAGGTTCGGTGCTTGGCGCCGAGCCCGGATTCCCCCCTATGGAAGGCCCTACCCTCTGAGGCTGGGTTTCCTCAAGGACCATGTCTATCACAGGAGGGGCCTCCAGTTGGCCATCCCCTCCCAGGACATTGCAGGTCCCCTTGGCAGCGTCACCAGTCTTTTGTGGGGAGGCACAGGCCTTGACCCCGGCAAGGTTTAAGATTCTTGCCAGCAGGTCTTTTGAGGGAAGCGACAGAAGGGCCCTGGCTTTCCTCTCCCCCCTACCGAGCCGCTTCGATGGGGAGCGGCTGGCTAAGGGCTGCCTGCTGGCTTTCTTGGCAGTCCCCTTGGAAAGAAAAGAGGGCCCCTGCGCAAGCACAGGGAATGGGGGACCTCCATTTTTTCTGTGGAGCTGCCCGAGGGCGGCTCCGTCGTTATAGGGGGAATTAAGGGGATATGTTTTGTTTTTGCATCATTGGGCATGGTGACCCTCTTTGTTTTACGGGACGCAATCGCTCACCACCTCTCGCAGTAGCCCGCACTGCAGGAGGTGCTTACAGGCCCGGCGCCGCCATTTGGGACCACCTCTCCTGCCTGGTGGCCTGGCAGTCCATCGACATGGCGGCTCCACCTTGAACCCGGCGTAAAAAAGATAGATTTTGAAGACGAGAGGAAAAGGGATGTGAGGAAGATATGGGTTGGGATGAAGCAGGTTGTTAAAAACCAACCACCCCAGACCGGAGCTCAGGGGTTAGGGAACATTGTCCCCTCCCCTCTCAGCCTCGATCCGGGATGGTTGGCTAAGAAGAAGGTCAGCATCTACCCTGTAAAATTAGAGGCTGACCAGAGAAAGCTGTGGGAGAGGTTGTTTGAAAAGCGACGAAGTAGGGGAGAAATGCAGGCTATCTGAAGGAAGGAAGAGTAGCTAAGCTAGGGCTGGACGGAGCTTTTTATTTTTTTTATAGAGCCCATCTGGCAACTGCCCACAAAGGCCGGACGGAGCGCTGGAGCCCGTCAGCACGGCGGCCAGTATGGCAAATCGCCGCGCCCCTTACGGGGGAGTCCGGGAAGAAGATGGTGCGGGAGGGGTTCCTGCTCCAAGACCCCAATCGTTGGATGGAGGAGACCTTCATCAAGCTGGCGTCATGGACTGCGAAGTTGATCATCATGAATGATGCTGTAGAGCGGGTCATTGGTTTGATGGAGCAATACAACTACACCCTCACAAAAGACGAAGAGGAGAAGCAGCTTTGCGTCCGGTGCCGACTGCCTGGAACCCCAACGAAGACTGCGCTATCGTCCAAGAAGTGAATGTGAACCCTTTCTTGTTATTTTCCTTGTATTTCTTAAGGCATACAAAGTGTGCATTTCCTTTATTTCAATTTTCATTACTAAGTAAGGATAATTTGTCGGCTCTTATTCACCCTGAGGTCAACGTCTGGAGAGGAGTCACTAGTGGACAACTTGAAGGCTCTGGCTTGGGCACGGACAGTAAATAAAGGACCATCAATGAGAAATTTTGTGGATTTGTTAACTAAGAAATGAATAAAAAGCAGTTTGTGGAGCAAGACTTTTCCAAAGTTCCTTTTTTGGGACCAATCTACTATACACCCTAAGTAATACAGCAGCAACACTCCCCCAAATCCTATGGCAGCACCATACACCTCAGATACTATGGCAGCACCATACACCTCGGATACTATGACATCACTGAACTCCTTGGATACTATGGCAACATCACACCCCTAGATACTATGTCACATAGCCTAAATCCTTTAAACAACTTCAAGCATGTCAGAAATTTTAGACAACAATCTTACCTTCACTAAATTCCAAACAGAATGGTTGAAAGCAAAACCCATATTATGTTTTGATGACAGCCATTGAGCTATTTCTACCTGAAAAGAAAACACGAATGGAACAAAATCATAAAATGTAGGCCTGAGAAAAATAGCTAACTAGAAATTGTCCAACAAATTAAAATCTTAATATATTAAGTGATCCTGAAAGTTTAACTCCCCTTTGGAAAAAAAAAGAAGCTTTGATTACTAAATGAACACTACCAAAATGGTAGCCTCAGTAGTGTCAAAAAAAAGATCAGAATGCCTCTATTTCTATCAACAAATTCCATAACTTTTGCCAGAGGAAATCTAAGGTTTCTAAAATTGGTGTACGATAATCTAAAGGTATAAACTCCATATGGGAAAAGGTTATGCAAATTTAGATGGATAAAATGAAAGTTATCAGCAGATAAGCAATTAACTAGGAAAAATTCAAGCTAATTATCATTTTGATTTGGGGTAATAGTGATTTGCCAACTTGCTTTTATCCAGGCAGATCCTGACTGGATTATGAAAGACATAAACATCAGTGTGACAATCGCTGGTAAGCCTGAGGACACTAAGGGATGGTCCTCTTTGGGAAGAGATGCCAAGAAGTATTTTTGATACCAAACAGCATTCAGGTGGAGCCTTCATCGCCCCAGGACAAAGGGACCTGTTTCGTGTCAGAGGTATATGGATATAGATACCTATCAGCAAGATTCCTTGGAACAGAGTGTGTGTGTGTTGTGCTGCAAAGATGGGAGATGAAAGAAAGAAGTGTTGTAATTGGATGTGTGTGTGATGAGAAGTGTAAGAGATCTACCCACTCCAGTACAGGGCTGAGCACATCGCGTCTAACAATTGGTAGCCAGATCTCTACATGCGCTGATGTTTATGTCCGCTCCTGCCAGGATCAAACCCAGTACCGCGATATTAGCAGACCAATGCCGTATCCACTCGGCTAGCAAGATCTTTCTTTTTAATTTGAGGTAAAACAGCTGAGTAAATCTAAAGACACCTTTGTAACATACCCTCTTTGCATCATTGGTGAAATGATAATTCTTTAGGTAGTTGCCAAGAGTGATTATAGAACATTTAGAACAAGCTTGGGGCAATGCTTCACTATACAGCATAAGCATATGAAGAAAATCCTCGGCTACATAATGGTCTTCTTCAAGGAACAACACCAAACCACTGTGATTCCTCAACACCCAAAGGTCCTCAAATACCCTATTATAGAAAATAATATTAATACATTTCTACAAACTATTATATAATATAACAATACATTTAGACAAAGTAAAATATAGTTTAAAGATTTAAATTTACTAATGAAGGTCTGTTTATATCTTTGTCAACAGCACAAGATTCTTACAGAAATCAAGCACTGTAGCTTGTGTAGGTGCAAACATTGCGCATTTTTTGAATGTGTATTGTGTTAGGTTCTTAATGGCAGTGAGGGTAGGTGTTGGTATTAGAAAAGCTGATGCAGTGGTTGTGGGTGTTTTTGGATGGTGACTAATATCAGTGTGACCCATTTATGATGAGCTGGCTTTACTGAAAATGTGCGTTTGAATGGCATTTATGAAGATAGTTTGGATGGTTTGCTGCATTGTGTGTGTGTATGAGGGTGAGTGCAGTTTCGTGCATACTGTAGACCATGGTTTCAGAGTAGTGGAAGTCTTTGGATGATCTCAGTGTAGTATATACTATTGGATTTCATCGTGCACATTTTTAAAGGGAGGTGGTACAGATCTTGCATATAGTATGAAAGAGCTTTATAGAATAGGGTGTCATAAGTTAGGTCATGGCTGTTGAGCGCATAAAGTTTTTCAGCAATTTATGTAATTTTCTTGTTTGCTGGTTGTTTTCTGAGCCACAATGAGAGGTGTGCATTAAAATCATCGTAGATGAAAAGGTTGGAAACTTGGTTCACAAACACCCCACATCATGAATAAATTGGTTCACAAACTAATTTTGTGAACAAATTTTAGCTTGGTTCCTGAACAATGCTTTGGGGTACAAACGTACATTACCCACAATCCATGGAACCTCATGTTCAGTTGAGCGTTGGCACGCTTAGTGTCAACATTGTTCGCAAGAGTGCTGTGTTCAAAAACAATTTTTCCCTCTTTTTTATGTTATTTTAGCACCCATTATCCAACCTAAGAAAGAGAAAAGTGTTAGTGATAGCAGCAGTAAGAAACCTAAGCATATTACTATTGAAGTAAAGAATGGAATTATTGGCAAACATGAGAATGGCATTCGCGTTTCCAACATTGGCAGCAGTGCAATCTGGCAAAATCGACAACTGCACGATTCTAAAAAACAGAGGCAACAAAGGTGGCTGATGTTGCTATAAGGAAGTGACTGTGTTAATGAAGCAAAGATCCTAAGTGCTAGAAGAAATAGAAAAAACTGTTGTTAGTTTGGATAAATAAAAAACAGCTGGCTGGGGATAGTGTTGGTGAAACAATAATTTGTGCAAAGGCTAAGAAGTTGCACAATGATTTGTTGGCAAAAATACTGACAAGTGCCAAAAGTGAAGCAAGTAGAGGGTGATTCCCAAAATTTTGCTGACAAAGTGGAAATGGATTGATTGTATTTATATTAATTTCAATGGAAAAAATTCCTTTGGTTCGCAAAAAATTTGGTTTGAAAACTAAGGCTTGGAATGGATTAAGTTTATGAACTGAATTTCTACTGTATTTGAGTGATTCTGGGATTGATGTATAGTTTGATGGTATTCTTCTGGAAGTGGAGGGGATGTACAAGTTTATTAGATTTTATTCTGTGTTTCTGACTAGGATCCTAATGAATTATTTTTTCAGTGTTTCATCATTTTTAAAAGTATTTTGGTGTGTGATGTGGTTTTAGTGCAAGGGGTTGAATTGTGTAATATGTCATGAGGGCATGAGCTCTTGCTATGGTGTCTAGTTTATTGGTAGAAAAGTGTGTGTTTTTGTTGGTGTTAAGGTAGTTTCTTGAATAATAGTTGTCTGTATATTGTGTAAGAAGATGAATAATTCAGAAGGTTTAATTGAAATTGAATGCATGCTTAATTGTAGAATGTTTAGATGATTTTCTGAGTTGGCGGATGGTGTTTGGAGTGTATAGATGCATGTGTTGCATTTGCATATCCAGTTTTTAATATAATGGTATGTATAAGGAAGGTTTGATGAGTTGAAACAAAAAAGCTGAAATCTATTAAGATTTAATTTCCCCAGCTAATTACTACAGGATAAGAAGATGCAATTACACAATTAAAATAATCATAAAAATATCTAAAAAGAAAAATAACCCTTTGGAACATAAATATGGTGCTGGGCAATAAAAAATGTGGAAGATTATAAAAAAACAAAAACAACCAAAGGAGAGAAAGAGGTAAAAGTTACAACTCATGCCAGAGAAGCACACATTAATAACCCCAAAATCATTAATGATACAATTAGGAAAATCCTC
Organism: Ceratothoa steindachneri; assembly: GCA_963969495.1. NCBI lineage: Eukaryota > Metazoa > Arthropoda > Malacostraca > Isopoda > Cymothoidae > Ceratothoa > Ceratothoa steindachneri. The sequence goes on from OZ018327.1 coordinate 57,465,614, forward strand.
AAAATTACCACCAGAAATACCTACTTGTTGGCTTTCCACCACCAGTGATGCTTCGTCTGAACATAACGTGCCTCTCGATAGTGTCCGTACAAATCAGGATCTCCCATACAGTGCAGTGTTTTGATTCTGGCCACCAAATAAAAGAAGCAACCTTCTCATACCATAACCATGACATCTTTTTCCAACAAACAGGTTTATTTTAATCTTATACAAAGGCCTCAACCATAATAAAGAATCAACTAATCATAAGCACTCATTTTATCAATGAAGTGAAGGACTTTTTAAAACAATATAAGATAGTGTAATGGGGCTATACTAATTATGTAAAGAATAAAAGAGGAAAATAAATGAAGGTACCAGAGAAGATCAATAATAAAACTTTGAATCTTCTTATTAGGGAGCACAAAGGATGAATAGCCTAAATAAGCATTGAAATAAGTGCTGATGTTCCAACTACGCTTAGAAAAGAAAATATACATAGAAAGGAACACAACTTTCTTATAGTCCAAAAATTCCATATACAGTGGTGAGGGGGGAGGGAGAGGGGCGAATATTTGTACACCGAAAAATTGTTTATAATAACCTTACAATCCTTATCTTTCTTATAAGTTAAGTTATTTGAATACTTCTAAGGTAATTAACTAAGCAATTTTTCCGGTATCAAAATATATGAGTCCCCCCCCCCCACAGGATGTATACTTGAAAGTAAAGGATATGTGCAAGATTTAACTGAAAAATAATTGCATATTTTTTAGCTCTTTCCTGAGGTTATATACATCTTATTATAATGATCCTAACATGTGTGTGTGTGTGTGTGTGTGTGTGTGTCTGTATGCGTGTCCGTAAGTGGATTACGGACAACTCCCCTTAGAAATAGAAAAGAAAATATACATAGAAAGGAACAGAACTTTCTTATAGTACAAAAATTCCATATACAGTGAAGGGGGGGGGGGACAAATATGTGTACACTGAAAAATTGTTTATAATAACCTTATAATCCTTATCTTTCTTATAAGTTAAGTTATTTGAAAACTTCTAAGGTAGTTAACTAAGCAATTTTTCTGGTATAAAAATATATGAGTCCCTCCCCCCCACAGGATGTATACTTGAAAGTAAAGGATATGTGCAAGATTTAACTGAAAAATAATTACATATTTCTTAGCTCTTTCCTGAGGTTATATACAGTGGGTGCAAAGGAAATGTTAACCCCTTAAACGCAATGGAATGTTAACTCGAACTTCGCGGTTAATTTTTTTACCGCATTCCCGCCATATAGGTAGTGGGATCAGCTTGGTATGACTCATGTACCTGCAGCCAGGGCTCCCTAGCAACTTCCTGCCAGGCTCAGTTTAAGTGTGCTTGCAAAGCTCAGACAGTGTACATCTGTGTTACGCTGCCCCACAGACTGCATCTTCTTCAGCTTTCTGCTGACTTTGATGCCCTACCAGACACCACCATACCATCACAATGGGGCATAGCAAGCTGAAAATGGAGGAGAAGACCCGTGCCCTAACCTTAATGGAGCAGGAAGTGCCAGTAAAGTGCGTAGCTGCCGATCTGAACGCGAGCCGTGTGTCACTCTTTAAGCTCAAAAAGGCAGCCACCACACTCCCTCCAGGCACCGCACCGCCTCGCAAACCTGGCTCTGGGGGCAACAAGAAGACAACTGCTCGAACTGACAAGGTTTTGCTACGTGAGGTGAAGCAGGAACTTTCGATAACCGCGGCTGAATTGAAGGGGAAAACATCCTGACTTGCTCCACAACATTGTTATTTGTACGATCCAGCACCGGCTACAAAAAGACCTGGGTTTGCCCTGCTGCCGTACTGCCAAGAAACCGCTGCTGACAGAGGGCATGAAGAAAAAATGGCTAGCTTTCGTGAAGAAATATCAAGATTGGACACCAGAGCAGTGGAAGAAAGTCATGTGGAGTGACGAGAGCAGTTTTTGGCTCGTCAGGGGTGGCTCAAAAGTGGTGCGGCGGCCCAGTGATGTGAGCAGATATGACCACTGCTAAACCGTGAAGACCATGAAGCACCCTGATGGAATCATGGTTTGGGGATGCTTCAGTGGGGAGAAGGGCAGGGGTGGTCTCTATTTCCTCCCCAACAATGTCACCATGAAGGGAAAGAATTACATTGAGGTTTTGGAGGAACATCTGCTCCATTTCTACACTCTCCATGGCTGCGACTTTTTTATGCACGATGACGCCCTTGCACACAAGACACGAGCTGTCAAAGACTTCCTTAATGAGCAGAACATCGAAGTTTTGGACTAGCCATGCAACTCACCCGACTTAAACCCCATAGAGAATGCCTGGAACCAAATGAAAAATGAATTTGCTAAGTCCCGGCCGACCTTGATCCCTGCCCTGAAGGAGACTCATTAAGCTGTGGGTGGTAATGGAAGGCTCCTACTTCGAGAATATTGCAACATCCATACCCAAGAGGATCCAGGAGGTGTTGAAGACCCATGGGAACATGACAAAGTACTAAATGTAAAGAAATGCAAGTAAAAGGACCCAATAAAACAAACTTAAAATGTCATTTTGTGCTTAATTATCCAAAAATTCTTAATGTTAACATTTCCTTTGTGCCCACTGTACATTTTATTATAATGATCCTAACATGTGTGTGTGTGTGTGTCCATAAATGGATTAAAAAAAAACTGTTCTCTCCCGCACTTTCTTAATTTTGTGAGCGAAACAAACAAGTGCCACAGGCCTAGCAGCAAAAAATGCCTTGCTATAGGGAAGATTTTTGCTAGTATTTGATTTTTTCTAATTTTATTGCTACTCTATAAAACACTATTGTCAGTTTAGTGATATTTATAATGAAAAGCTCAAAAACTTCAAATGTATCATACTTTTTGTGATTTAACCAATCAAATTTAGATAAAAAAACTTAGATTTTGGTTTTATAGATACAGCATATTTTATTTACTTAAAGATAAAATTAGCAGCAGTTAATTGAAATATGGAAAAAAAAGCAAAAATAATGAGATCATTGGTACAATCAAACCACATCAGTAGTTTAGAGATGAAGTGCTTTTCATTGATATCAAGCTTCTAGATGTGAAAATGAGATGCAACTCCTCAGAATCTTTTAACTTTAGAACTGCTTCCAGAAGTGACTAGTTTCCATCTTCAGTCCAAAAATAAAGCTAAATGAAAAATATTTTAACAGTATCAAGCCTTCAAATGATTAGGAATACACATTTTACAGGAGTTTTTTTGTATAAAACAATATATAATTCTTTACTTAGGAGACAGGCTTCAGAAGTGACTGCTTATAATCATCAGTCGCTTCCAAAACCTGTCTCCTAAGTAAAGAATTAGAGTTTTATACAAAAAAAACACAATAAACTACGTCTTCCTAGTCAGATAAATGAAATAAAAGAAGGAAAGAGAGAGCCCAAACAGGCCTGGTGAACCTCTTGGAGCTTTCCTCCTCAGCAGGATATGACATAACATAATTTCACGGATGACAAAAGCCACAAGGACCTATCAAAGACAAAATAGCTAGTCCTGAAACAGCTAACCTAAGTCATGAGAATAAATGAAGGTTGGTCCAGGGAAAGTTCTAATTACTCCTACATCAAGGAAGGTTGGTCCAGGGAAAGTTCTAATTACTCCTACATCGAGGAAGGTTGGTCCAGGGAAAGTTCTAATTACTCTCAAGGAAGGGTGGTCCAGGAAAAGTTCTAATTACTCTTACATCAAGGAAGGTTGGTCCAGGAAAAGTTCTAATTACTCTTATATCAAGCAAGATTGGCCCAGGCAAAATTCTAATTACTCTTACATCAAGGAAGGTTTGTCCAGGGAAAGTTCTAATTACTCTTACATCAAGGAAGGTTAGTCCAGGGAAATTTCTAATTACTCTTATATCAAGCAAGATTGGCCCAGGGAAAATTCTAATTACTCTTACATAAAGAAAAGTTCTAATTACTCCTACATCAAGGAAGGTTTGTTCAGGGAAAGTTCTAATCACTCTTACATCAACCTTTCTACTTCAGAGAAATTGAATCAACTAACCAATACCTTCATATTTCTCCACATCCCCTTTCGATAATTTAAGCCTGCCACATGAAAGCACAGCCAACAATATTCCCTCCTGCCAAGAAGCATTCTAAGCCCCACACTCAAAATATACTTCCCTGCTCTTTTACCAAATTAAACAACATCCAAAAATTTGTACAACTGTCCCATATTATATCTCTTTCCCTTTCACCCTTAAACCACTTTTGTTATGAAAACCACCCTCCAACCTAAACTGGCCCCTGGTAATACATAATCCTGTGTGGTGGTTGCCCTGTCTCTGATGTATGTGAAATGGGTTGCTTTGTGTCTCAATCCATCTTAGAGCACAGTGATGAACTTCACCATGGCAAAGACCTTTCAAAGATTAAAAATCACTCTATCAATCATGACTACCCCCCCCACTCACTTCAATAAATAAGTACCTCTTCAAGTGCATATTGAGTATCAAAAGGAAAATAGTAGCATCAACACATCTGGGACATCCACATCTTTAACCAGTCTGCAACAAATTTCTGCCCACTAACTTCATCCAAAACCTTCTTGTTCAACAGGTATCCCTAAAATTAAAGTTCTCCGGTCCACCCGATTGATAATACCCACCTCCTCCCATGCCCTTTTAGTATCTTTACCCTCATATGCTTACCTGTTGCATGGATCGCTATAACAAAGGGGAACTTTAAAATTCCTGTAGCATGCAACAGCCTCCCTCAGGCTAGTTAGTCCCACTTAATTTTGGTGATGTTGGTGGGGCCTAGGGCAGAGGCTGTAGGATCAAAGCTTTCTCCCTTAATCTCCCTTAAGGGGCCGGAGGGAGAGGAGGTCATTTGCTTTTGGTGAGCTATTAACCAATCGGAAGCCTTTCGTATGTTTATTCTTATAATAAAAACTGCCTATATATAACTAAGCTCTTGGCCTTTGTCATCATAATTAGGGACTGAAGATGGAAGCCAATCAGTTGCAAAAGTAGTCTGCCAAATAAAAATGATTGCCAAGCAACTGTGTCAATTGGAAACTCAATTGTAAAATGGAATACCATTCAAGATCTACTGTTTGGATAACAAAAACTAAAAACATAAGTACAGCTCTTTGTAAGAATACCCTCATTTACAAAATATTTGAAATGTTACTGATTGCCATCAATACTCTCCTACAATGTGGGATTGGTGTGATCAATGATATTAATTATTGTCATTATCTTAAAGAGGAAAATAAACAGGATACTGAAGGGTAAAAAACACCCTCAAAAAGAACTATTACTAAAGATATTTTTTCTTATTCCCTTTTTTGCTAAACAGGTTAAATAGAAATAATAACATTAATTTTTTTTCTATTCTCTCAAAGCATATGTATGCTAGAGAACCTTAAGCAAATAAAATATAGGTAATATTGTAGATATAAGTTAGAACAAGTTATATAAGATTATTGACAATCAAGGATATATTGAAAGGAATCAAGTAATATATAAAGAACCAGGTAATGGCTTCGCCAATTCCCCCTACGAGGAAGCTTGTGCCTCGCTACTAAGATTAAAATTTAAAGAAAAGAAGCCATGGTTAAATATTTATAAATTTTCTGAACTTCGACAATTATAATAATTTTAAAAATGAACTCTAATAAACTATTTCCCCCCTTTCAAACTATCATATTGCTAAAATATAGTTATAGATAAAATAAAAAAGCAGCCTTACTTAAATTTTAATAAATTTTCTGAACTTCACCAATTGTAATTCATTTTCTTTTAAAACATTATAAAGCATTGGATAATCATATTTATTTTTTCTGAACTAAAGTATTTTGTTTTTTCAAACTCTAAAGAAATTCTTAGAAATTACCTTGATAAAATTTAAAATATACTTAAGTCATAACCAAACTAAGATGAAATTATTATTCAAATACTCCCAAAAATCCTGCTCTTAAATTATAGAGTTAGTGATGATGATGATGATGATGATGATGACAAAGAACGCAAGTTTGGATAGTCACCAAAAGGCGAGTGATCTATAATTCAATTTCATCTAGTGATGAAGCCTCTCTTTGAAGAGTCAAACTTAAAAGAAAATGGGATAATATAATACAAAGGAAAATTTAAAAATAACTGATCAAGAAAAATTATTAAAAATTCAGTGCCACTCCACACAAGTGCCAAAGATGATGAGTGCACTTTCTCCTTACTTGTTACTCAACTTGAACAATTAAGTGCTAGAAAAGCTTAGTGTACACACAAAATTTAATGAACAATAAAATAGTAACAGCAATTAATCTTACTGATCCACAGTTGCATCACGAGGACAATCTTCTGCACTTTCCCCTGGGAAACTATGCGGATGTATTTGGAGGGAGTGGGGGTAGAAGATTTGCATCACCTTGTTAGAAGAGAGGAAAAAAAGTTAAGTCATCAGTTATATTTTAAGGGATATGCGAGGGCAAGGCTGCTGAAAACACCATTGAAAAGATAATAAAAAATAAATAAACTATTCAAAACAAAAAAAAAGCCAATAAAGGCATGTTGGGATACCCTATAAGAAGCATGCTGGAATACCCTAGAAGAAGCACACTGCATGCCTTTCCTATAAACTCAAAAACTCATCCTGGTACTAGTAATAGGTATGAAGCTCCCCAAAAGGTGTCAGGAAAGGTCCTGCTGAATTTAAACACTAGGGAGAGAGCATGGAAGTCGATGGACCCAATTGGAGTGCATCATCAGAGCCCCAGTGTCACAATGCAGGCTCAAAGAAACAGGCAAAACCATTAGTGCCACCAGTAGGAGAGTTACAATGAACTTTTAAAAGAGTTTCCATGCGCATAACATGAAAGGTTTGGGGCTTGATTAGTCGAGATCAGCTACAAATGAAAGGCACTGTGCCAATCTAAAACAAATGGAATCTCCTTTACATTGAAAAAAAAATGCTGTCAGGAAAATGCTGAAGGCACCAGTTGCCAAATGAGATCAACATGGTGGATTGATTCCACTTTCCACAATAGACTCTCAGATGCAGAGGAATAAATTCCACATCCCTCCCTAGTCATACTTTGAGTAAACAAAAGAGCATAAACTCTTTTCCTATCAGTGGTCTAAAATTTGTGCCACCCAACTAAAATGTTTTAAAGTACAGTGGTTAAAAAATTAGACCAGGTTTTTAACATAGCGTTTCTTTTGGCACACCAGCACAAAATATGAACCACCTGACTCAGATGTTGAAATGACTCATTCTGATATGTGTTAAAACATTTTGTGCAAAATACGGCCTGAGTCGTTGCTTTTCTCGCCATTTTCTGTTAGCCTTTGTTGCGAGCAGTGTCCCTTATATATATGTGTGAAGGATTTTATGCCTTTGTTTGCTACTGAGGTGAGTAATTTTATAATATATTTGAGAAAATATCATTTAACTCCTATTATAGTGTCAGATAATATGGAATCTTGTTATTTATTTAGATGTGAAAAAAAAATAGGTGCTTCATTTTTTGTACCATCTCGCAATAAGAGCGATTATATTTTTCATAGTTCACCTTGCCATCAGTTGTAAAATTTGCTGATTTCTAGAACAAGGAATGAAATTCTTAACTATTATTAAATTAACTACTCTTTCTCTTGTGTAAAACAACAATTTTCTTCAATCTTATATTAATATTAGCCCCCTTTTTCAGATGAATGGACCAGATAGACACCTTGATGAAAGAAAACTACTTTCTTATTTGGAAGATGATATTCCATCAGAATCAGAATCCGTTATAGATGATAGTGAAACTGAAGATAAAAATTACGAGCTTTCAGAAGGAGAATATGAATCAGAAGACTTAGATGAAACAATCAGTGATGAAGAACCAAAAATTTCTGAACTCATCGGTGCAGGCCTACCTGCTTCACCTACTGAGAATTCTTGTATTCCTTCATGGAGCAAGTCAAGTGTACCTCATCCAACAAGTAATTTAAAAAAAAAACATATGCTGTAACAACATCAGTTCATGATTTAGCAGATCATACACCAAGCAACATATTTTCCAACTTTTTTCAGGGGATATCATAAATCATCTATTGTTTAACACAAATCTTTATGCAATGCAGTCGGGAAAACATTTCCCTCCTGTTACTGATAAAGAAATGAAAGTGTTTATCGGAATAAATTTACTGACAGGAATAAAGAGCTATCCTAGCTATAAAGACCACTGAAGCACTGATCCAAAACTTCATGACCCATTTATTAGTACCATAATGTTTGTAAAGAGATTTGGATGGCTTTTAGGACATTTGCACATCAATGATAATGCAGTGATGCCTACAAAAGTGTCTCCTGACTTTGTAAAATAAGACCATTTATGAATATGATTCTCCAGAACTTCAAAAAATGTTATTTGCCAAGCGATATTGTTGCTGTAGATGAATCAATAGTGAAATTCAAAGGGCATAGCAGTCTGAAGTTATATAATCCACAAAAACCCATAAAAAGGGGATATAAAATATGGGTTCTTGCTGATAAAGCTTGTTACTTTAGGGATTGTGAATTATATACTGGTAAAAAACAAAGTAGAATTACCAAAGACCTAGTAGGCGCAGTTGTTAGAAAACTTACATCAGAATTAAAAGGCGGGCACTATAAAGTCTACTTTGATAACTATTTCACTAGTTATGACCTCCAAAAAGATCTAACAAATAGTGGCATCAATGCATGTGGAACAGTTAAGAAGAAAAGAAAGAAGATTCCCACAAAATTTGTTGCTGATAAGGTCATGCATGGCACAAGGAGATCACGATTGGTTTACTTGTGAAGATGGTGTTGCAGCTGCAAAATGGAAAGACCAATGTATTGTATATCTCCTCTCAAATTTCCATGATCCCAAAACAGATAGTAGAAGTTAACCGAAAGTAAAAGGATGGAAGCATTATTAAAGTAAAGTGTCCAGAAGTAATAAAAAATTACAATTCTAACATGAATTGTGTTGTTAAGTTTGACCAAAGGAAGGCTGAATATTAAATTGACAGAAAAAGTAAAAAGTGATGGTATTGAATATTCTTCTACTTAATTGATGCAGCTGCCATAAATGCTTTCATTATTTACAAAGAAATAGCCACTGAAAGCAAATCAATGAAGAATTTTAGACGACGTTGGTGATTGATTAGTTTCTGAGGTCTATGTTGGAAAGAAAAGAAAATCCAACGTGTTAGGAGGCCCAGTACAACTAAAAAAGTATAAACCTCATGTTTCAGTTGAGATTCAACAAAAGGAATCAGCTCATCAACCAGAAACAACACCAAGATGAGGATGTGCATTATGCAGTTCAAAATCAAAGCCAGTGAGAACTGACTGAAACTGTTGAATCTGTAATGTTGCATTGTGTTTAAGAAAAAAATAAACACCGTTTTCAAGATTACCATAAATAGCTATTTGTGGATTAGTGGTACAAAATTTAGATCACCTTAATATAGGCATAGGAAATAGGTTATTTTCTTTAAAATTGAAATTTTCAGTTACTTTGAATCATTTCTATTGGAATCAGTTTGAAAATACACATAAATGTGTTACTGTACTGCACCATTAGGGTTTTTGATCCTTAGAATTTTATGCTGAAAAGAGTTAAAACAGTAGTGCATAGCCTTATCTGAATGACATGTGCAGAAGGCTACAAAGGATAGGATATCTATGGCATGAGTATAAGAGCGAGTAAAGGTGCAAAAACTAAAGAAATGGAGGGATTTTACCACATCCAGGTGAGCCCAATTTACACACGGGTCTGTTTCAGGCAGGATGGGGCTCATGAGTGTGGCAAATGAGAAAATTCAAGAGTAGGCATCTGAGCTGCCTCAAAAGTGATTGAAAAGTCAGGAAGTGAGTGAGACTAAGAAAACTTTCCGAAATAGGTACAACTTGTCAATTGCATATCAAAGCATGTATTGCGACCAGCTTGAGTGTGAAGACAAATGGTATACAGTGGGTATACAACATGGAAACTGACTCAAAGCCATCCATGTACACTGGCACAGATCCAGTGTGAGATAGAGGATGCTACAAAAAGGCCAAAAGTAGTACTGAAGGAGCTGTGGAAGCTTTGGGAGCAGAGGCTGGGTGATAAAAAGTCATCTTAGGTATAACTAGAGGGAGGCGTGCTACTGGCCTGAAAGCTAAGCCAGTGCTCAAACATTATACAGGGCCACCTACACAAAACAGGCCCCAACTTTTGATAGACTTCATTTCTTAATTTTCTGCAAGGATTGAATGAAACTTTGGTGATAACTAGTTTATTGTGTTTAAAAACATCATATCAAAACAAGAAAGTCTTTGGACTTTTCTTCTTTATTCTAGAGCATGTGTTCGAGATTGTTAAATATTTTTTTCAAAAGACCACTAGTAAATTATAGATATTACCTTTCAAATTTGTAAAGAGTGGTGGAGACAGTAGGGCTTGAGGTACACTAGAAGTTGTTATGCGTCCTGTTGGGACAGAAGAGCTGTTTTTTGTAGCCTCAGAGGTGCAACAAGATCACTATATATTATATTGAGCTAGAGGCGCCAGCGCTTTTTTTTCTGTAAGACATCTCAGAGGCGCCAGCCTTGTTAGGCCTCTGAAATTTGTAAACACTCGAGTGGCAGCTGGCAGGACTTCTCCCCTGCCCAGCTCGGGGTACCACATGAGGCCTTTTCTAATTTTGGGATTGTGTCGGATCCAAAGTGTTAGACCTCGATTATAGAAGAAATACCGGTTGTGTTTGCGCATTTCTCTCTTTTTGTTTCTTCTTGTCTCTTGGTTGGGTTATAGGCCTGTTATTTTATAATGGAATTGCAAATTGATCAAGCCCATTTTTTTTGTTGTGTAAATAAGTAAAGAGATCTCTTATAAATATTTACACCATATTTTTCTTGTAAGTAAAGGACTGTACATACAATCCGTTTCATTTCTCCCTCGATTTCTCACGTCTGAATTAGTGTAGGAAGTGGGTTGGAATGATTGGGATTAGAGTATAGATTTTTGGCCCGCTACAAGATGACCTCCATTTAGCTCTGTGCATTTCTTACAAATGACGTCCTTACAAATTGACCGACTAATGGCTCTGATCTCTTCCCTGATGGCTTGCTTGAGTTCCATGATGGTCCTGAATCTCCCTGCGTACACTGTCTTTAAAGCAGCCCCAGAGAAAAAAATCTGGAGGATAAGGTCTGGGCTGTGAGGTGCCCACTCAAAATCAGTCGAGACTGATCACACAGGCACCAAAGTTCTCTTTCAGCCAATCTCGGGACAGGTTTGAGGTGTAAGAGCTTGCTCCATCTTGCTGGAACCAGAATTTTCCCTTAAGCGACGGGAACAGGGTCTGCAGCTCCCTCTTGAAGGTTTTGAGGACCTCAACATACCGCTCCTTGGTGACTGTCACTGTCGCGCCAGATTCCTCGAAGAAGAATGGTCTGATGATGCCTCTGGCTGAGATTGCAGTCCATACCATGCACATAGGGGAGTATAGGGGCTTGGTGGCTACCTCATTTGGTCTAGAGGTCACACAGAAGACATTTGTCTTCAAGTTTATCTTTCCTTCAAGATGGAAGTGAGCTTCATCTGAGGTCCAAAGGAGGTTAAGGAAAGTTGGGGTCTCCTGAATCTTCTCCAGTATCTTGACTGCTATAACCTTTCTCTGCTCCTCGTCTGAGGCTGTAAGGGTCTGCTTTGTCTGTATTCGGTATAGGTAGGCCTTTACATCCATTAGTAGCACTCTCCTGCAAGTCTCACAGGATATACCGAGGGACTGACTTTGCTTGTGCACAGAGCGTTTTGGACTCTGCTGAACTGACTCCTTCATGCTCTGGACCAGCTTAGCTGTACATGTCCTGAATGGATTGGATGGTTGTCACTGGCTGCATTGAGGTTCTCCACTGTCCCATAGTTCTCAAAGTGGTCCAGCCAATCTTGAATTCTGCTCTAGGAAGGGGCTTTTTCACATTCAAACTGATGGACGAAAGTGTCCTGCACTTTCTTGAATGAGCCTGTATTGTAGTAATGTTTAACGCAGTATATTCTTTGCTGGAGCTCCCATTGAGATCTAGTGGTGTTCACAGGCATTGCTTCTGTCATGTCCTGCAAAGTAAGGGTGATTAGTGAATGAATGAAGGCTATATCCCAAAAAGTGTGTGCAGGCCCATTAGGGAGGGCAGGTCGCCCTGTAGAATGAAGAATATCCATGGAGTAGGTACAAAAGACCACAAGGCTGCAAATATGAGCTTCCCAGATGAGGCATTGGTCTAAGACAAGAACAAGGAAATGGTGCGAATACATCAATTCCAGGCAAACCCCATTTAAAAGCAAGTCCAGGTCAGGGTTAATCCATGGGTGGTGACAGAAATGCAGTACCTGTGCACTTTAGCATAATGAGAGATGCAGTTCAATGCCTGTTGGAGTCAATGCTCAGGAGTTGGCATCTGGGCTGCACCTAATGAGAGTGAAAGGTCGTCTAGGTACTGTAGTGAGAACATCTCCCAGCAACTCTAAGGTGATAATGTTGATGCTCATGAGAAAAAGTGTGACAATGAGGACACTCCCCTGTGGGTGTCATCTTGCTGCACTATTGGGCTGGAGAGGGCTCCACCCATCCTTGGCTGGAATCAGGCAATCTAGTAAAAATTCAGATATGAAAATGTGTAGGTGTTCTCTCGCCACTAACTATTATGTGTAGTATCATAGGCCTTCTTCAGATTGAAAAATAGAGGCATAATACTGGCTATGAAGGAAGGCTTCTCAGCGAGCATTTTCCAGATGGAGCAGAGCCTCAGATGTAGAGTGAAACTTGCAGTAGCCACACTGTGCAGAAGACAGGTGGCTTCCGCTGTCAATGAAAAAAGCTAATCTAACATTTATCAATTTCTCCATCAACTTATACATGCAGGTTAGAGAAATTGGGTGGATCCGGCCAGGGTAGTGATCTATCTCTGGTTTAGTGAAAAGTGACCAGAGTAGCCATTCATCATGAGTTTAGGAGGATACCCTCTGTCCAGACCCTGTTGAATAAATCTAGCATAAAGGCCATGTACTCACCTAGGTCAAATCCCTATAAGGGATTTGACATGTTTCACCTTCTTCCATCAGAGGAGTGGCCCACTGTGTTCTTTGCGGGACCCTGAGAAAGCATGTACAAAGGAGGGTACCTCCATGTGGTGCACTAGGAATATATAGAGGTTTTCACCCCTATATACACCATCAACTTTCTTGCTGATAAAAAAAAGGTAGAAGGGATAGTCGTAAAAAAAATAATGCTGAGAGGCAGTGAGGAGAAGGTGCACTAACAACTTCCTGAGGCCAAGTCAGAATTCAATTCAACCCAGTGATGAGGCTTCCTTAATTAGAACTTGGTCCAGGAGAGAACAGCAATTCCCATTAACAAGTACAGGTAGACAAATGGTTGAGGGGATAGTCATAGAATATAAAAAATATATAAACGTAGCACTGAGAGGGAAGGAGGGAAGGGAAGGTGCACCAACAACTTACCCCGGCCTCTTCAAAGAGTTTAAGTCAACCCAGCTTCCCTAATTTGCACTAAGAGAGGAGGCAGGCAGCTCTTCCAGGTAACGAGTGTAACAGGCTACATAATCCCCCGCAGGGCTTAAGTGCTAAAATATTAAGGCCAATGTTCATAGCATTTGTCAGGGTTAATTTGGGTATCCCAAAATATTTCTAAATTTAGATTACATCAGATACAGTTTTTCAAAGAGATATGATCTATATTATTCATGCAGATTAACTGAGGATTAAAACACTTTTTGTACTGTGAAATATATATTAGTAATTGATTTGATAAGCATGGAATGATTTATGAAAAGAACCATTTAATAATTCAATGATATACTTTAAAAGAAAGTAGATCAGACAATAATATTTGGGTGATATGGAATGATTTAGATTAGATTGGCCTATAGTAGTATATATATGACTGTAAATCTATTGCATATATCCATAACCCTATATTTTAAGAACAAGATTTTTTTAAAGTGTTTGAATAAGATTTTTTCTTTTAGTTCGGTTGTCACCTAAAAAAAAAGAAGAAAAAAAGAAAGAAGATGATGATGAAGAAGAAGATTATGATGATGAAGATGATGATAAAGATGAAGAATAAGAAGAATAAGATGATGATGAAGAAGAAAAGGGTGTTCAGGGTGTTAAAATAAAGAGTCTATAAAGGGGATTAAAAAGGGGGTTAAGTAGCAAATAAGGCCATAGGCCACACCCCACAGGGGTGCATATATATATATATATATATATATATATATAATATATATATATATATATATATATATATATATATATATATATATATATATATATATATATATATATATATATATATAAAAATATAAATATATATATAGTACAAGAAAATAAGAGTTGGACGCGAATGAGTAAATGAGACAAGAAACTGGAGGTTTTTAAAGGCAAGAGAGAGGGACATTAGAAGAATCCAGAATCAAAGGGGGCAGAGGGCGGCACAGTGAAGGCGATCCTTTACTGAGAAGACACAAATAACGCCAGGGGGAAAAAGTTTTGAATTCCTGTCTTCAAATTTTATTTGAAAGGCAGAAAATAAAAATGGCATAGCCCTGTGGTGGTTGTATTATCACCCGCAGATTTTTTTTTTGTATCTATCTATATCTATCTATCTCTATCTATATCTATCTATCTCTATCTATCTATCTATATCTATCTCTATATATATCTCTCTCTCTATATATATATATATATATATCTCTCTATATATCTCTATATATCTCTCTATATATCTCTATATATCTATCTATCTATCTATATCTATCTATCTATCTATCTATCTATCTATATCTATCTATCTATCTATCTATCTATCTATATATATATATATATATATATATATATATATATATATAAACATACTTTGACTATAGATGAGACATGAAGGGGAGGAACTCAATGAGCGCTAGTAATCTTTAACCTCTATAGTTAACCATTATGTTTACTTTAAATAAAAGATAAGGAATAATTAGCAAAAGGAAAAAGGAAATTTATATAACTCTTTCTTACAGCTTAGCAGAGTGGATACACATTCTAATTACTGCAAATTAAACCACACCAGGTGTGATAAATAGCCGGTGGAGTTTGAATTTGAGTCAGCTGCCATATACTAGATATTCATGGTTTAGAAATAAAAAACATCTTAAACGAATGCAAATCAGTGGGAAAACTCCTATGCCCATATTTTTTTATCTTACCTTGCAGAAATCAATTGTTGTAACCAACTTGTTAATTTGCTCATCATAAAAGTCATGGGAAAATATCAAGAGGACTGTTTCGATATATCGAGCTTGGGCAAGAGAGACAATAAGATGTCTCAGATAATCTAATCGGTTGTGGACCTGGAATAGATAAGTTGTAATTTTAGTAGAATACTAAATATCAATTACAAATGCATTATCCACTTTTAATATATAAAATACTCATGCTTCTCCTAGAAATCGGAATCATTTATATTACTCTACAAAAAAAATAACAGAATTCTTTTTTTTAATTTTACATTTTTGGGCATCATATTTGGGGGTGGGAGGGTGTTTGCATTATAAAGTTTTAAGAATATCTTTTCCACAATTAACACTTTATCTACGACTCACATTAAGTGTTATGAGTAATGAAAGATGACTTTTTTTTTACCTTCCTCAAAACATTAGATTATTTTTTTTAGAAGCATTACTACAACACATAAATAAAATTATCTTTTTTATATGTCATAAATATATATAAGAATAAGAAACAAATATTGAAAATCACATACTGGTACTAAGTTATGAAGAATCTTATTTATTTATGCCATAATTTGAAGTGTTTGATGCTACATAGGCCTATTTTTTTCTTTCTGGACATACAATGCATTATTAAAGCACATAAATAAAATGTATATATATTCTCTATATGCCATAAATAGATATAAGAATAAGAAACAAATATTGAAAATCATATACTGGTACTAAGTTATGAAGAATCTTATTTATTTATGCCATAATTTGAAGTGTTTGATGCTACATAGGCATGGTTTTTCTGGGCACACAATGCATATAATATATATTCTCTATATGCCATAAATATAAGAATAAGAAACAAATATTGAAAATCACATACTGGACCTACGTTTAGAAAAATCTTATTTATTATTGTATATTATGAATGATTTGGAATTTAATGAGTCCTGATGATGATGCTTTTTGTTTTTGACACATTCCTGTGTATGGTTTGAATTGTATATTGTAGATGCATGATCTGACACAACCCTATGGATGCATTTGGTAGGTGGGTTTTGACAGATGCAGATGACCTTTGATAGGCCTTTGTGTCTTTTGTTATCCGTGAAATTATATTATGTTATGGCATTATTTGTGTTTGACACTGCATAGGCCTGAAATTCTGGGTATACAATGTATCAGCCTAGCCAAGGAGGAAGAATTCAAAGGGGTGGATGTCAGGGGACTGTGAAAGCAGCAAGGTATTGTGTGAAAGTGACTGGATAGAGAAGTAATTGAAGTGAGGGTGGATATGTTTCTGGAAGCTGATTTGGGGGAGGGGGGAGGGGGGATGTTGGGAAAGTTAATCTCTGATGTAGTATATAGCAAAGTAGAGATTGAAAAATCCAAACTTGAAGAAAAAAGGATTCTTCAAGTAGACCCCAAAGTGAGTTTAAGACTAATTTTGAGTGTGTGTTGTTTGCGCAAATTGTTAGTAAAGGTTTACAAGACATTATCCTGGAGCATTTTTTTTTTTTTTTTTTGACTAAGGGGCTATCTGGCGACTGCCGACTTAGGCATAAGTTGCCGTAAACAAACAGCCTAGTTCTAGGCTACTTCAAAATAATTCAACAGGAAACAAAAATAAAAATAAATAACAATAACAAAGCAATAACAAAAACGATAACAAAAACAACAACAACAATAAAACCGGGTTAAATGAAAGGGAGAAGGCCAGCCTCCCCCCAAAAGTCAATAAGTCAACCAGTCATGGTGCACGCACTCGTCCCGAGTACAAGGGAAAGGCGGTAGCGACCCCGCCCATCCCGGTACAGAGACAGGTATCGTGCGCGAAGATCACCCTGACTGGGACATTCGACAAGAATATGCTGAACAATCTGGGGGACGACGCAGTCGTTGCAATAGGGCGCATGCGAGCGCTCCATCAAGTAGCGATGCGTCACACGAGTGTGTCCGATTCGAAGACGACAGAAAGCAACCTGAAGCCGCCGCGGCATTGGGGGATAGATCCATGGGAACAGTCGCGGCGCAATGGCACGCAACTTTAAGTTCCCTTCGACCGTCTCCCATCTTCTTTCCCAAGCAGTCCGAAGAGCTGCCCGTATTCCTGCCATGTAGTCGGTGTGAGGAAGAGCGAAACGCTGGTCCGGTCGCAGAGTCCTCGCGGACTCTTTGGCGCCCTCATCGGACGCTCATTCCCCGCAATTCCTACATGTCCAGGAACCCAGCAGAAGATAATCTCGACATCTGCCCGGCTCGCCAAAACCGTGGCGTCACGGATTTCGCGAACCAGGGGATGCGGAGATTCCAATGTCCCGAGAGCACTCAGGGCGCTTTGTGAGTCGCTATAGATCACAATCCGGTCTCCGAACCGGGCACGTCGCGTAATCTCCCGTACCGAGTGGTGTATTGCCACCAGCTCAGCCGTGAAGGCAGACGCAGCGCCTGGTAGAGCCCCGCTGACTTCAAACAGAGGGGATACGGCGTGGAAGCCGACCCCCTCTTGGGACTTGGAGCCATCCGTATACACTGGCACGGTTCCAGCGTGACACGATGTGTGCTCCAAAAAGGTCGAACGCAATACTCCCGGCGCAGTACAAGCTTTGGGAGCAGAGGCGTGGCGACAAATAGCCAAATGTGGTACCCTCCAGGGTGGCGTCCTGGGCAAAACAGGGGGCGCCACCGGCCCGAGAGCGATATCTACCTCTCGAAGGAGTTTCCTTGCCCTAAACCCAAAAGGCTTAGGGTATGACTGGCGTCTCTCGACGGCATAGGCACCATCGAGATCAGCTGCGGATGCAGTGAGAGCTGTTGGCGACTGAGGGAGGCGCCGGGCTCGCGCGTACAGTCGAGTGATACACTGCACGCGGCGCAGAGCGAGTGGCATCTCCCCAGCATCGACCAACAGGCTCTCAATGGGGAAAGTGCGGAAGGCACCGGTCGCAAGGCGAAGGCCGGTGTGGTGGATCGAATCCACCTTCCGCAATAAACGCTCGGCTGCGGATG
Organism: Ceratothoa steindachneri; assembly: GCA_963969495.1. NCBI lineage: Eukaryota > Metazoa > Arthropoda > Malacostraca > Isopoda > Cymothoidae > Ceratothoa > Ceratothoa steindachneri. The sequence goes on from OZ018327.1 coordinate 57,483,890, forward strand.
CATAAAACTCGCATCCGTAGTCGAGCTTCGAACGAACAAAGGATCGATAAAAAAGTAAGGCAGTAGCCCTATCAGCGCCCCAAGCGCTGAACGTCACGGAACGGAGAATGTCCATGGCGCGGGTACAAGAGACCCTAAGGCTGCGAATATGAGCCTCCCAGGTGAGGCGTCGGTCGAATACAAGACCAAGGAAACGGTGCGACTCAACCACATCCAGGCGCACCCCATTAAGAAACAAATCTGGGTCGGGGTGAAGCCGTGGATGGCGGCAGAAGTGCACCACCTTAGTCTTGGCCAAAGAAAACCGAAACCTGTGCGCTTCGGCATAGCGAGAGACGCGGTTCAATGCCTGTTGGAGTCGACGCTCCAGAGTTGGCATCTGGGCCGCGCCAAAAGAGATCGAAAGGTCGTCCACGTAGAGCGTAGCGAGAACATCTTCCGGAAGCACCGAGGTGATGCCGTTGATGCTCAGGGCAAAGAGTGTGACACTGAGGACACTTCCCTGCGGGACACCCTCTTCCTGCTCCTTTGGGCCGGAGAGGGCTCCCCCCACCCGTACGCGGAATCGACGATCTCGCAAAAATTCAGATATACAAATTGGGAGGCGTCCACTCGCCCCCATCGTGTGGAGAGTCTCCATGATACCGTATCGCCATGCGGTATCATAGGCCTTCTCCAGATCGAAAAACACCGTGGCGTAGTGCTGTCTACGAAGGAAAGCTTCGCAGACGGCATTTTCCAGTCGGAGCAGAGCATCCGATGTGGAGTGGAACTTGCGGAAGCCGCACTGTGCGGAAGACAGATGGCCTCCGCTGTCCAGGAAAAAGGCTAATCTAACATTTACCAATTTCTCCATCAACTTGCACACGCAAGAGGTGAGAGAGAATGGGCGGAAACCGGTCGGAGTACAGTGATCTCTCCCCGGTTTGCGAAAGGCAAGCACAGTAGCGATTCGCCAGGAGTCTGGGAGAAGACCTTCCACCCAGATCCTGTTGAACAAATCTAAGCATGGCGTACGGGACATCGTCCGGACCGTGGGCGGTGTCCGCGCACGAAGCGAGAGCGGAACGCAACTCGCTTACAGTAAACTTGTTGTTGAAGGCTTCTCCGCCTCTGGAGGTAAAGTTCAGCCGGCGGCCTTCCGCGACATCACGACGTGCATTGAATGCTGGCGGAGCAGCATCCCAGCTAGAAAATGTGGAAAAAGTGGTCGCTAAGGATTCCGCCACGGACGCGGGGTCCGAGATTGCGGTCCCATTCTCCTGGAAAACGGGAGGGGGGTCATGCGAGAGCTTGCCCCGAATCCTTTTGACTCGTCTCCACACCTCTGCTAAAGGGGTCTTCCAGTTAAGTCAAGACACGTATGCCCGCCAAGAAGAGCGGCGGGCGTGCTTCGAAATATACCGGAACCTAGCCCTAGCCCGACGAAATTCAGCGACAGTGAAATCGTTCGGGCGGCGCTTATAGCGCATGTAGGCATAACGCTTCTGTTTTAGGGCCGTCTCACACTCGGCCGACCCCCACGGGAGCGGTCGGCGTGCAAAACGGCCAGACGTCCTAGGAATAGTAGTCAGGCCTACGGCGATGAGGTTGCCGGAGAAGAACTCAACGGCCTCATCTACCGACCTAAACTCCTCGACTGAGATAGAGAATTCAGTCATTTCCTGAAATGCAGGCCACCGCGCCCGCGCCAAGCACCACCGAGGTGGTCTCTCAGGCGGCAGTTGCCCTGAAAATGATATTTGAATGGGAAAGTGATCACTACCATGGAGGTCATCGACCACCCCCCAATCAAAATCAGGCTGTGCATCCGAAGAGCACAAAGATAGGTCAAGGCAAGAAAATGAAGCGGTTCTCGGACAGTGATGCGTAAACTCATCCACGTTTAGGACACCCATTTCAAGCTCTTCGATCAGATCGGCAAGGACTTGTCCCCTGGGATTTATTGAGTAATCTCCCCAGAGAGGATGCCTGCCGTTCAGATCTCCAAGCAAGAAATAGGGCCTCGGCAACCGTGCCACGACGCGGCGGAAGTCCCCCGCGTCGAAGTCAGCTGACGGTGGAATATACGCAGAAATGATAGTATACCTCCTATCCAGGTGCAGCTGCACAGCCACTGCCTGAAAGGAGGTATCTAAAGAGAAAGGAAGAACGGAGACATCATGCCGGGTGTAAACCGCGCATCCCCCAGCCCGGCCATCCCGCGGTGGTGGGGTCGCAAGACCCTTGTACCCCGGGAGGGCGGGCAGGGGGCACGCGTCTAGCCTCCTGCAAAAAAATAGCTAACGGGGAGCGGGACGAGACGAGCCTCCGCAGCTCCTCCCAGTTGGCCCGGAGTCCACGGCAATTCCATTGAAGGAATATGCCCTCCAGGCCTAGCTCGGAGGAGACGCAGGGGCCCTCCTCGAACTGAAGACCCTCACGGGAATGGCCGTACGCTTCCCGGGGGCAGAACCCCGGGCGCTGTTGGCCGGACAAAGCGCTGGAGGCGCTGTCGCCTTCGAGGACTTATTGGGGGAGGTTGGGCTCGCCATGCGAGTCTTTTCCTCCCTCCGCCTCGAAACCTTAGGCGGGCGCTGCGGCTTCGGAGGCGGGGGGCCCTCTTTTCGAGGAACCACCGTCTCCGAGCCACTCGCTCCACCTCGGGGCGTGGGCGAAGGAGCCGAAACTCCTTTGTTGCTGTCCTCCTTTCGGGGGACAGCTTTAGGAACCCCCGAAGATGGCCTAGCGACCAGCTTCAGGGGTGTTGCCTCCTGTGAGTCTAACGACTGGGTGGAGGCGCGTGGCCGTTTCGCCTTGCGGGAAACGGTCACGCTGGGGGAAGAGGGGTGAGCCCTGGTTTTACCCGGGGCTGGGTATGAACCCTTTTTGCCGCCAGCTTTACCAGGGGAGCGCCCGGGTTGGATAGAGCCTGCAGAAGGGCTCCGAATGGGCGCGGAAACAATCGTGCTCGTTGGCCTGGATGGGCCAGGAGCAGAGGGTGCCTTTCTAGCTACTGAGGCATATGACGTCCCAGGCAGAGCTGGGCGCGCCAGGACCAAGTCCTTAGCCTCGCGGAATGAGAGTCTATCCTGGGCCTGAATGGCCAGGATTTCTTTCTCCAGGAGATATGCACCACATTGCTTCGAAGAAGCAGGGTGCGGCTCTCCGCAATTGACACACTTGGCCACACACGATTTGGACTCATCGTGTGCAACCTTGGAGCAATTTACACATACTTCGGGTGACCCCGACTTTGCACGTCTACATGAGCGATTCGTATGGCCAAAGCGGTGACAGTAATAGCACCGCCGCGGAAGTGGCACGAATGCCTTCACGCGGTAGCGGTACCAACCGGCACGCACCGACTCAGGGAGCTTGTCACAGTCGAACGTGACGAAGAGTGTAGGGGTGGGTCTCGAGGCCCCTCCCTGTTTTCTCATCACACGTTCGACTTTGACCGCCCCATGGTCGGCCAGCTCTAGGGTGATGTCCTCAATGGAGTAGTCAACGAGTTCCCTCGCATAAACTACTCCTTTTACAAAGTTCATGGTAGAGTGCGGCGTCACACTCACCGGGGTGCCATGAAGTGTCCGAAGAGCACTTATCTTGGCCACCTCGGCGGGATTCGCCACATTCGCCAGAAAACGGCCGTCCGAGAAACGGGTCACCTTCGGCTCTCTACCAATTGCACTAGCTAATCCTCTCCTCTGATGGATCATGTTGCCCTTGGACAACATGGTGCCATCAGTGGAGCGAATAACGAGGAAGCGTTTGAAGCCAGCGGGCTCGAAAACGCCAGGTAACCTCTGAATGAGGGGCCCCGATGTCATCGAGGTTCCGCCCTGTGCACTCTTGGTCTTAGTCAGGGGCTCCGCACACGGGGGGGTAGAGGGGCTGGATGTGCCGATCTTGGCTTGGTCGCCTACCAAAGTGGCAGCAGACCTATCCGTCCCCGCAGCCCCCGCGGATGGAGAGGAGCCCCGAGTCTTCTTTGTCTTTCTAGTCTTTTTCTCTTTTGGAGAGGAGGGTGGGGAATGAACCCGCTTCTCACCTCCGCCGGCAGAAGCCCCCATGCCAGATTGGCCGGCCTCAGCCAGGTCCCTCTCCGAAATGGAGAAGGTCCTGGTAGTCGTGGGGGCACCTGTCGGAGGAGATCCCTCCCCTCCTTGTATTGCCTCGGAGCTCTCAGCCGTTTGAGGGGGACCTTGCATAGGGGCGGACTCGGGTTCGGTGCTTGGCGCCGAGCCCGGATTCCCCCCCATGGAAGGCCCTACCGTCTGAAGCTGGGTCTCCTCAAGGACCATGTCTATCACAGGAGGGGCCTCCAGTTGGCCATCCCCTCCCAGGACATCGCAGGTCCCCTTGGCAGCGTCAAGAGTCATTTGTGGGGAGGCACAAGCCTTAACCCCGGCAAGGTTTAATATCCTTGCCAGCAGGTCTTTTGAGGGAAGCGACCGAAGGGGCCTGGCTTCCCTCTCCCCCCTAAGGGGGTTTGCCCTACCGAGCCGCTTACAAGAGGGGCGGTCGGCAATGGGCTGCCTGCTGGCTTTCTTGGCAGTCCCCTTAGAAAGAAAAGGAGGGACTGCCGTTGGAAATAGGGAGGTGCCCGAAAGCACCTCCAGAGAAGGGGGTGAGGGGGAGTCCCCTGCACCTGTAGGCGAAGGAGAGGAGTAAGCCTCCTCTCCGGTTAGAGAAATATGGAGGGTCCCCTGTGCTTGCACAGGGGGAGGGACCTCCATTTTTTTGCTGGAGCTGCCCGAGGGCAGCTCCGTTGTTCTTGGGAAGTTGGGGGTTGGGGTTTTTTTTGTTTGATATTCATCATTGGGCATGGTGACCCTTTTTTTAACACGGGATACAATAGCGCACACCTCTTGCAGTAGCCCGCACTGCAAGAGGTGCTTACAAGCCCGGCAGAGCAAGGCGCCGCCATTTGGGACCACCCCTCCCGCCTGGTGGCCTGGCAGTCTATCGGCATGGCGGCTCCACCTTGAACACGGCATAAAATATATAGATTGTGAAGAGGAGAGGAAAAGGGATGTGAGGAAGGTATGGGTGGGGATGAAGCAGGTTGTTAAAAAAAAAACATCCCAAACCGGAGCTGAGGGGTTAGGGAACAATGTCCCCTCCCCCTTCAGCCCCGATCCGGGGTGGTTGGCTTGAGAAGAAGGTCAGCATCTACCTGTGAAATTAGAGGCTGACCAGAGAAAGTTGTGGGAGAGGTTGTGTGAAAAGAGAGGAAACAAGTGTTTTGAAGGAAGGAAGAGAGGCTAAGCTGGGGCCGGACGGGGTGCTGAGTTCCGTCAGCACGGCAGCCAGGATGGCAAATCGCCGCGCCCCTTACGGGGTTATCCTGGAGCAGTATACCCTTTAGATTCATTTTCTTCTAGTCATGGAAAAACCCGACATTTCCTTGCATGAGCCTCAAATTAAATAGCATAGTTTTGATGTCATAATACAAAAGGAGAGAAAGAGCAAAACTGCAGGTAATAAACAATTATCACAGAGTTGTCACCATTTATTTATGTTCTCCATGTGCTTTGAAGAGTAACAGAAATACAGTCACTGCAGACTATATGACCACAAGAAGTTAAGTTAGTGAATGAATGTGCAAAGCAGAACCCAAGAGATTAGTGCAAAGGAGCGGGGCCTTAAAAGAAATCAGTAAATTCAGGGCATGAAAAAAAAAAGAGTTGTAGAGTGGTTACATCATTTCCAAGTGGATATGACATGACCACACAATGTGGATGTAGTCTTGTAGTGGGACCACCTCACTTCCACTTCCTAGCTACTACATGGAACACTGCACTTCTACTTCCTAGCTACAGGGGGGTTGCTATAAAATTTTGACAACATGCAACAGCCTGCCTTCACTCTAATGCGGTCCCTCAGGACAGCCTCCCTTGACTCTAATCTGCTCCCTCAGGACAGCCTTCCTTCACTCTAATCCAGTCCCTCAGGACAGTCTCCCTTCACTCTAATCCAGTCCCTCAGGACAGCCTCCCTTCACTCTCATCCGGTCCTCAGGACAGCCTCTCTTCACTCTAATCCGGTCCCCCAGGACAGCCTCTCTTCACTCTAATCCAATCCCTCAGGACAGCCTCCCTCTACTCTAATCTGGTCCCTCAGGACAGCCTCCCATTACTCTAATCTGGTCTCTCAGGACAGCTTCAATCACTCTAATCTGGTCCCTAAGGACAGACTACAAACACTCTAATCTGGTCCCTGAGGACAGCTTCCCTTCACTCTAATCTAGTGCCTCAGGACAACCTCCCTTCACTCTAATCCAGTCCCTCAGGACAGCCTCCCTTCACTCTAATCCGGTCCCTCAGGACAGCCTCTCTTCACTCTTATCCTGTCCCCCATGACAGCCTCTCTTCACTCTAATCCAATCCCTCAGGACAGCCTCCCTTCACTCTAATCCGGTCCCTCAGGACAGCCTGCCTTTGCTCTAATCTGGTCCCTAAGGACAGCCTACAAACACTCTAATCTGGTCCCTCAGGACAGCTTCCATTCACTCTAATCTAGTGCCTGAGGACAGCCTCCCTTTACTCTAATCCAGTCCCTCAGGACAGCCTACCATCATTCTAATCTGGTCTCTCAGGACAGCCTCCCTTCACTCTAATCCAGTCCCTCAGGACAGCCTCCCTTTACTCTAATCTAGTCCCTCAGGACAGCCTCCCTTCACTCTAATCTGATCCCTCAGGACAGTCTCCTTTCACTCTAATCCAGTCCCTCTGGACAGCCTCTCTTCACTCTAATCCGGTCACCCAGGACAGCCTCTCTTCACTCTAATCCAATCTCTCAGGACAGCCTCCCTTCAACCTTATCTGGTCCCTCAGGACAGCCTCTCTTCACTCTAATCCGGTCCCCCAGGACAGCCTCTCTTCACTCTAATCCAATCCCTCAGGACAGCCTCACTTCACTCTAATCTGGTGCCTCAGGACAGCCTGCCTTTGCTCTAATCTGGTCCCTCATGACAGCCTCCCATTACTCTAATCTAGTCCCTCAGGACAGCTTCCATTCACTCTAATCTGGTCCCTAAGGACAGCCTACAAACACTCTAATCGGGTCCCTCAGGACAGTCTGCCTTTGCTCTAATCTGGTCCCTCAGGACAGCTTCCATTCACTCTAATCTGGTCCCTAAGGACAGCTTACAAACACTCTAATCTGGTCCCTCAGGACAGCCTCCCTCCACTCTAATCCGGTCCCTCAGGACAGCCTCCCTTCACTCTAATCCGGTCCCTCAGGACAGCCTCCCTTCACTCTAATCTGGTCCCTCAAGACAGCCTCCTTTTACTCTAATCTGGCCCCTCTCGACAGCCTCCCATCACTCTACTCTGGCCCCTCAGGACAAGCTCCCATCACTCTAATCTGGTCCCTCAGGAGAGCCTCAAGACAGCCTCCCTTCACTCTAATCTGGTCCCTCAGGACAGCCTCCCATCACTCTAATCTGGTCTCTCTCGACAGCCTCCCATCACTCTACTCTGGCCCCTCAGGACAGGCTTCCATCACTCTAATCTGGTCCCTCAGGAGAGCCTCACAGAAAGCGTGACACCACTTAATTGTGGTAATGTTAGCCAAGCCTACAGCACAGTCTCTAGGATCAAAGCTTTTTCCCTTTATCTCCCTTAAGGGGCTGGAGGGAACAGAGATGTCATCTGTTCCCCAGGGGGTTATAAACAAAAAAAATCAGTGTGTTCAGTTTTGTTTGTTTTATTGTTTCTTATGCGTTGGAAATATTTAGTCCCACATACAGATTATTTGACAATCTTACATTGGGATGCTCATTAACCTTAAATTTGAGAATTGTAAGGGAGAGTAATGGAAGATTTTGAGGGGGAAGAAAGCCATTAGGTTTAGTTGCAGTTAATATTAGAGTTTTGTGATAAAGGGTTATCGATCTAAAGCTACTGGGGTTGGGTTTGGAGTTCTAAGTGAGGATGGTGGTGTCATGTGGCAGGCTTTAGGGTGTAATTTTGGAATCTGGATTGGGATTTCAAGGTAGAAAAAGTTAAAGATGGTAGGTAAAAGTATAGATCCCTGTAGGACTCCAATGAGCGAAAGTATAGATCCCTGTAGGACTCCACTGAGCAAAAGTATAGATCCTTGTAGGATTTCACTAAGTGAAAGTATAGATCCCTGCAGGACTCCACTGAATGAAAGTATAGATCCTTGTAGGAGTCGACAGTGAAAGTATAGACCTATTATAGTATGGTCCCATTTGATGTGTTCATGATCGCTTACTGCAGTGAAACTCTAGGATGGGTTAGCTTGTGAAGTTGGCAGGTCACTTTTGGTAGGGAAGTAAAGTGTGGAGTTGTTTGATTTTTAAACCTCCACAGGTGTTCCAACAAGTGCCTATATTCAGCAAGGAATCTGCTACATTCGCAAGAATAGTGCAATGTGAGAATATTAAAATTTTGGGCCACTCTCTAATTCCAATAGAACAACTGTCTATCAGCTAACTTTTATCTGTCACCAGACAAGGAACAGCTTAAACTTGACAAGCTTATAAACACTGTACAGCTACATAACTATGGCCCCAGAAGTCCAGGTTGCTTTTGAACATCTTTCCCCTCCCCCCCCCCTTTTTTTTGTTAACGTTGCTGGACACTGGTCTTTTTAGGCCCCTATCACATGTCACATTCTCCTAAAAATCCCATCAAATCTCTGCTCTCGGTGTAGCCTTCCTATTTGGGGGAGGGAGGAGATGGCCATTTCAATTGGTGACTCAACAGTCACAGGTCAAAGGGCTTAGCGTTTTCATATCCTCTTCTTTTGCAGCTTCCTCATCCCCAAGAGAGGAAGAGGCCCCTTTTCAAAGCTATCAGTTACTGGGGGGATGCCATATATATTAAATAGAAACAGAGAATGATGGACACCAAAGATATTACAAAAAATTTTGACACTGAATTATATCTATGACAACTGAAAAAAGATTATAGCTATAGTAAAAATGTCCTTACCTGTACAATAATAACAATTGTATCATGCTGAACTGGTCCAAACAATTCTTCATTTAATAGAGTTTCATTTTGACTTCGGAGTAAAATCTGTTCTTGAATTTCAATAATTTCTTCAACAGTGATCTCTTTTTTCTTTTCAAATTGAAGAAATTGAATCTTTTGAAAGAAAAGAATATTTTATAGGAACAATGACAATGTGATATGAAAATGAGTTGCCTCAATATTATTAAAAGAGGGGTTTTTTTTTCATTGACCATTTGGGGACTGCCTACCAGGAGACAAGTTGTCATAACAATCCCACAGCCTAATGATAGGCTAGATTTAAAAAGAAGCAAGCAAAAAAGACCCCCCAAAACAAATACAAAACAAACAAAACCAGGGGGAGGGGGTGCTCCCCCTGTCGCAGGATCATGCAACCAACATCAAAGAGAATCAAATATAATGGCAGAAAAAGTATTAGTAGCTTCTTGGTCTTGGTTAAATCTTATATATGTTGGTATTGGGGCAAAGTTTATTCTGTGTTTCTATCATTACAGTAAAGAAGAGTGCTTTGATTTTAAGTGGGCTAAAATTACTGTCCTGGGTTTCGATTTCTCTGATTTGCATATTTTGGGGGAGGTGGTTCATTTAGGAGGTTGTTTAAATGCTGCAGGTGAGGGTAGTGGTTATGTTTCATTATGGTATGATTTGGAAAAGGAAGAGGGAGGTTATCATACAGATATTATTAGTAGTGTAGCAGGATTTTTTTTCTTTTTTTTTATTCTAGGTGGTGGTAGTTTTGTTTTAACATTACAAGGAATGTACCCTTCAAAAAAGTTGGTAAGCCCCTGCAGGAAAGTGCAAGGAAACTATTCTAGGCCATCATGGAGACAAACTCTAATGGAAACTAGATCAAGAGTGAAGTTGGCATCGCTTTGTGTAAACTAATTTAAGGGTTTTACCCTTTTGGGGGGCCAATAAGGACTTAGAAGGGATAGTTAAAGTAAAGGCTTCTTAATCCAATGCAATACTCCTTGTGCTGAAGCCTTATATAAATTGGACAGCAATGGAGTTAAAAAAAAAACAACTAAAGAAACAGTATATTGATATATATCTCAATATGTCTTTCCTATCAGACGACAAGTCTGAAATAAAGTCACCAAGTTTCTACAAGATATAAATGCAAAATAGAGAAAATATAATAAAAAACTTACCGATTGAAGGAATTTTACAACTGGATTTTGATGAATTACCAAAGATGGATCTGGTTCTACTGATTCTGCAGATAATGGGGGATCATGTGGCAGTGGAGGAAGAGCTAATTGTAGCCAGGCCACACTAAGAATAACAACAACTCCCAAAACTCGAATCGCACGAGTCCAATTGGTAACCCTCATCTTAACATTTCAGAAAATGTGATTTCCAAAACAAGACTTTTTAAAATAAATTAATATATATAATGCTGAAAGCATTTTTCAAAACTACCTGTAAAAAATAAAATAAAAGGTATAATAAAAAAAGTGCAATCAAAATTTGAAAAACTAAAGTTTTGTGAAAGGTTTTACCCATCCTTAGATACTCTTTAGCTAATCTTTCTTGAGCCTAAGGGTCTTGGAGCATCTTGGCCAGATAGCTTGAGGACCAGTAATAAAAACAAACCAATAATAAAAATAAACCTTCCCTTTGAGGGGGCTGCAATTAAACCTGAGTGATACCAGGTTTCCTGCTAGTTTAAAATAGGATGGGACCTATAGGGATGCAGTCTTCCAATCTTCTGGAGGTTTTTTTTTTCAATTTCATTATAGAAAACTTTTACAGAACAAGGGAGGAAAGATTTCAAAATCATAACACACATACAATTTCTTATTGGCAGCAAAATAAAATTTAAGATCAAAACATAAATTTTATTTCCATGGTGGCAGATTATTATGGCATACGAAATGGAAGAGTCAGCAGATGTTAGTGGCTGGTCCTTTTGTGTGAAACTGCTATCTATCACACATCCACTGCTCATAAATGCTTCTTACACAAACTATTTATAAAGGGAATACAAATAATATTAGTATGTGAAAGCCATCATAATATGGTGTAGATCAAACAAAGGTCTCATTTGTTGATATGTGATGGCTTTCTTAAGCTGTATAGAATGACTTAGGAAGGCAATGTAAAATAAAGTTGATGGTAGATAGTCCCTGAACATCAATTTACCTCAAACCCAAGATCCACTTTTTATTTCTCTTGTCAATATATTGACAGCTTAACTTATAAAATACATGGTGCAGTGGGTAACTTGTTGCCTAATTTCAATATAAAAGAAAATATCACAGAGTTCATTTATACAGATATATTTACCAAGGTTACATGTTGTGGTGGAGCGAATGTGAGTGTGTGTATAAGGGGCCATTCTCCCACCCTTTTTTCCAATACACTCGCCCTCCTTCTGTAAGAATGTGTGTGTGAGTGGGAATGGGTTTTTTATTATATTTTCTTTTGTACATATGTATTTGATTTCATGTTGTATGAATAAGGTTATTTAACATCTCATGTTTTTTTTTAATTAGCTATTAAATGTTAAAGATTTTATGAGACAGCATTCAAGTACTAGAATAAAAAAAGAACAAAACAAACAAAAACATTGCCTACATTTTGCAAGAGCGACTGTAATGAAAACATTTTGGAGAAATTTAAAGAAAATTTAAGAAGTCTTCTAATAGTAGTTGACTGGATCTTGAAGAAAACTGAGCTCCGAGGCAGCAGGCACCATAAGACCCGCACACCCAATTTTGTCACAAAAGTGACTACCGACAAGATTTTCCCCCTGGGAGGCCGGCAAATCGTAAACCGTGGTACCACGTAAGAAAACTCCTCTTTTTGTTGTCTCTTGTTTTGGTTGTCCCTTTTTGTATTTGCTGACTCTTAGTATTAATATATATATATTTTTTGCTTGATTGGGTTCCAAGATAGGATTGTTTTAGTATATATATATATATATATATATATATATATATATATATATATATATATATATATATATATATATATATATATATATATATATATATAGGCTCATTGGGTGCATATTTACCCATATTTTTGTAAATATTGTATTTTTTGTTAGTAAAGGACTGTACATACAATCCGTTTCATTCTCCTTCGATTTCTCATGTCCGGATTAGGGTAGGAAGCGGGTTGGATCGATTGGGGTTAGTCTAAATTTTTCGGCCCGCTACAATGTTAAAGACTTGAAGGATTGTATGATTAATTTTATTTAATGAAATTGCCATTGGATTCTGCTGCAGGCCTAAATGGTCCACCTATTTAACTGTATGAAAAGTGGTTATCCTGGAGTTAAGCTCCAGGATATAATAGTTCAAGGGGCTGCGTTGTCTTGGATACTCACCACAGACCAGTCCAGCTGGGATTTGCTACTAAGGGAAGGTTGTGAGGCAGCTACCCATTCAGCCCGGGAATATTTGACTAGTGATACCCTAGGGTGGGTCTTTTTGAAGGTTGACTTGAAAGAATGCCTTTAATTGTATTCAGCAGGATGTTTTCCTAGGGGCCACCTATGAGCAGAGCCTTCTTTAAGTAAAATATTAAATCAAGCATACTCCCAGCACACCTCACTCTTGTATGGAAGTGTGTTTTTGAATTCCGCTACTGGCATACAACAGGAAGACCCACAGGGACTGCAGTTTTCACTGGGTATAGATAAGATCATTAAACGCCTAAAATCAGAGCTTAATATTTGGTAGTTGGATCATGGTTCAATTGCTGATAACCCCCATCCCCCCCCCCCCAGTTTTTTATGTCATTCACTCTATCCTTTCTGAATTTAACCCCTTCCCCACGATAGGGTCATTCTGCACAAAATCAGTCAAATTTCAAAAACACTTGTCAGGTGACCATCTTGGATTTTCTTAATTTTTTGGATATGTTGATACATGTCATAAAAGAATTTCATCTGCAAAATTATAGCTCTGTACCTCAAACAATTCCGGAGATATGGCTCATGTAATTTGGGGGGCTTTTTAGAAACTAAGTCGATTTTTCAAAATTGCCAACTTTGAGGCCTCATAAAAACATACAGTTTGGAAAATATAGGTCTGAAAAGTTCAGGTCCTACAGAATCAGGGCCATAGATTTGCAAAAAGCAATCAAAACCAGTCTATCTCTAACCATCAAAGAGTTATAAGCTAGCAAAAGCTGAAATATTGAACAAATCGTCACATCTGAACCAACTTCTGATTCAAAATATTCATACTTAGAATCAATACTAAAAGTTATAACTGATAGGATATGATGATATATGTCTTTCATTGTCTTTAAAACCTTTTCTGACAGTTGAACATACATAGCAGCTGAGAAATAGTGTCTTAAATATAGTCAATTTTCATGATTTTTAGAAAATGACCTTGACCTTTTGGACTCCGTGGAAACATGAGGACCCCCTTAAAATCTTTTGTGCTTTTTCATTATTCCTTCCTTCATTTTCACAATGCTGAATTCAAGACACTATCAGTGTTACAGCAGGGTCCCTTTATATCATGAATTATGTATAACATGGTTTCTATTTGAAACCTCTGATATTTTTGGCTTTTAATGCATTGGGCTGATAGTTAGGGATGCTTCAATGTTAGCATTGAAATTCCAATTTGTTTAGCAGGAAGAGTTTTGCAAGATGGCTGATGGAAAAGCTGAGTCTAGCAAATGCTGTATTGGAAATTATCTGAAGAGGATACCACAGCACTAATTTTTTACAGAAAAAAGGTGTCTTATCTTTGGAAGACTTATCCAATGACAGTGTTAAATTGTTAGAAGTAAGAACTGGATATAAATGCAAAGAAGGTGACTCACTTTGTTATCATCATGAGAAAGTCTTTTTGAGTAGATATCAAAGTTTGCAGATAAATCATGCTGACTCATTCTAGAAGCATAAAAAGTGAGTTGTGGTGGAGCGAATGTGAGTGTGTGTAAAAGGGCCATTCTCCCACCCCTTTTCTCAGTACCCTCTCCCTCCCTCTGTAAGAATGTGTGTGTGTGTGTGTGTGTGTGTGTGTGTGTGTGGGAATGGGTTTGTTTTGTTTTTGTTTATTTTATGTATAAAATGATTACCATGTTTTTCTTTCTTTCCAGGCACCATATTCTGGAAAGATAGTAGCTAGTTTTGATATATCACTATAATTAAAACAAAATAGTACTTTGTTTAAAATAATCTTTTATCAAAAGATTATATTTTGAGGATTGTTTGGATATACATTTAGAGGTAAGCTAGTCGATAAATTTACTCGGGTAATGCCCACTTATTAGTTTCCCTTCCATGTATAAGTAAATGGGTCATAAACGGAGGATATCTCTCTTCTACAGAGAGTGGAAGCTTGGGCAGACGGCAAGAGGGGTTCTCTAGACGAGTGCTCCGCCCAGCCCTGAGACGGAGGGCTTTCATACCTCGCTAGACACCTGGACCACCATACCCGCATTGGCTGACAATCCTGCCTCCTTTTATGTTAGCCTACTACCACCCGCCTCCAGCACACAAGTGATAGCATGTGCCCCTTTTCGTTTGGTTGATGTTGTTTTTTTTATGTTTTGTGTAGATATATAAGTAAATTTGTTGTATTCGCCTGTTAGAAAATTCTCTTTTGGTATCCTATTTGGATTGGGCAATTTGGCCTCATTTTGAAGTGTGCACACTTCCCTTGTAAATATAAATTGCTGTAAATATAACTGTATTCTTTTGTAAGTAAAGGGACTGTATATACAATCCGTTTCATTCTCCCTCAATTTCTCACGTCCGGACAGTGTAGGAAGCGGGTTGGATCGATTAGGATTAGAGATATATTTTCGGCCCGCTACAGAGTGACTGGTAAGTAGAAATTCATTAGTTCTTTATGTAAAATTTAATTTATGTAAAGTTACATTTTAGAAATAAGTTTAATTTCACATTATAGAGACCTTGATATATGATATGATTTATTTATAAACTAAATACAAAACTCATTACAGTTTTTGTGAACAGTATTTACATTTATCTAGTGTGGGAAATTCAATAGTTCTTTATGTAAAATTAAATTTATGTAAAGTTACATTTTAGAAATAAGTTTAATTTCACATTATAGGGGCCTTGATATGATTTATTTATACACTAAATACAAAACTCATTACAGTTTTTGTGAACAGTATTTACATTTATTTAGTGCGGGAAATTCAATAGTTCTTTATGTAAAGTTACATTTTAGAAATAAGTTTAATTTCACATTATAAGGGCCTTGATATATGATATGATTTATTTATACACTAAATACAAAACTGATTACAGTTTTTGTGAACAGTATTTACAATTATCTAGTGTGGGAAATACCCCTAGCCTGAAGGCTGTACAACATCAAAAAAATGAGACGAGGGGATAAGCCTTGTGTGTTGTTGAGTAGTAGAAGTTCTATCTATTTACTGTGGCCATCTTTTCAGGATCATTGAGGGTTGTGAAAAGCCCAAGAGCTGAAATTTACAACCTTAAACCTGGGAAGAAGGTCTGTCCACGTTGTGATACCCAGATGAAAGCGCCTTCAGATTACCCCACATATGAAGAAACAACACTCAAAGATGCTAGCGAGCAGTCATTTGAAGAGACCTTCGAATCCCTCAACTCAAATGTTTTACTACTAGAATATTCCACAATTAAGACTAACATAACAATTAGAGAAGGTAAATTATGGTAAGCGGAAAATATCGGAGGTTCAAGAAGTTGTAGCAAAAAAGGTATCCACTGTTCTCAACATTACCAAAGAATCGATACAGTTACAGGATACCACCAAAGAAGCCTGTACAAAATGTTCTGACTTAGACAGACTGATTTATTTGATGAAGGAGAAATTGAAAAATTGAAAATCCAAACAGGACAAAATTCAAATATTGACACTTGTTCCAGAAAGCTGGACTATTGAAAAAATGTGCAATGAATTTGGTGTTTCAAAATATGCAATAAACTAAGCTAGAGATCTAAAAAAGAAATCTGGAATCCTTGCATGACCCGATGGCTATCTAGGGAGTAAAACACTGTCACAAGATATTACTGATGTTGAATTGTTTTATCATGATGAGTTTTCCAGAATGTGCCCAGGAAAGAAAAACTTTGTTTCTGTCAGAATCAATGGTGAAAAATTTTGTAAACAGAAAAGACTGATTTTGGTAAACCGCAGAATTGTACGCAATTTTCAAGACAAAGTTCTCCAATTTTAAGATTGGTATATCAAAGTTCTTTGAGCTTCGGCCCAAATGGTGTGTACATGTGGGGAGTAAGAGCTCTCACTCTGTTTATGTGTGTGAGAAACACCAGAATGCCAAGTTGTAACTCAATGGGTTACCCACCGCACCATCAATGGTACTGATTACAAAGATATATTGTCAATGGCTGTTTGTGACATATCTAAGCAGCACTGTATGTTGAGAATCTGTGAAAAATGTCCTGGTGTTCAGAAAATTAGAGAAACATAAATTTGATGTCTGTGTTTACTGCTAATGAGCAAGAGCTTGATGATAACATATATAAACAGTGGGTTAGGAATGAATCAGGTAAAACAACTCTGGAAACATTGTCTTGTACAATTGAGAATTTTATTGACAAGTTCTGTTCAGTGTATGAAGCACTGCTTTCTCACCAGTTCATCACAAAAGCCCAAGCACAGCATCTAAGCGACCTGAAAGAAACCATTTCTGAAAGTACTGGGCTTTTGTTGTTAGACTTTGCTGAAAATTAGTTTTGTTGTTCAAGATGCAATTCAAGGCCATCACTGGGATAACAGTCAAGCCACACTGCACCCATTTCTCCTCTACTACATTGTAGATGACAAGCTGAATGTTTCGAATATGTGTGTGATATCAGATTGTATGAATCATGGAACCAATACTGTTCAGCTTTTCTAGAGGTTGTTATCAAACATATAAAAACAGTGATGCCCACTTTGACAGATATACAGTACTTCAGCGATGATGCTGCTTCCCAGTATAAGAATTACAAAAACCTTGTGAATCTTTGTTGCCACAAAGATGATTTTGGAATACCTGCACAGTGGAATCTCTTTGCCACTAGTCATGGTAAGAGTCCCTGTGATCGCATAGGTGGCACTGTCAAATGTCTAGTTGTAAGTGCTAGTTTGCAGGCCACTATCTCTGGACAAATTCTAACCCCTCTAGAAATGCATGATTGGTGTGTCATCAATGTAAAAGGTATAAAATTCTTTTATGTATCATCAACAGATGTCATCAATAGTTGTGAATGGTTCAAGTTAGAGGAAAGGTATAGTCATGTGTCTACAGTCCCAGGTACACGTTTCCATCATAGTTTTGTGCCAGTTGGAGACATGAAACTTGAGATTAGGCAAATTTCAGTAGACACCATCTTTAAAACAGTTCAGATGGGAGGCTTGCAGGGTATCAAGCCACAAGATGATAGTGCTTTTGAGGTAGGAAAGTATGTAGCTTGCATGTATGATGAAGACTGGTATATTGGGATTGTAGAAGATCACTGATGAACAGCACGACTTGCTTGTCAACTTCATGAAGAAGGGTGCAACCGAGCAGTCACTTTCATGGCCATGAAAACATGACATCTGCTGGATTCCTTTCCAAGATATAATCTGCACAGTTGATGTCCCTAGTACCCAAGGAGCGAGTGGCAGGCAGTATTTCTTGTTGAATTCCAATTTGCAAAGAGTCCTGCAATACTGTGAGAAGTCATAGATATCTGATTGATCAAGCTGTTTAGAAAAGAAATACCTGCATGATGATATAGTTATACTGTTAGTGTTTTTGTTCATTTTATGGTTATAACATAGATATATTTTGTGGCACATACAATATCATACTTTCCATTAGTCCATACAGTGAGGTGTGTAAATACGATAAGTAAATTAGCTAAATCAATGGTGAAATGGTCTGTCCTAATATGCATGAATAAAGGATGGAACAAATAAGATATTTAGTATAGCTAGTGTATAGGCCTTCCCCTTCAAGCACAAAAAATTTGAAGGGAGTCCTCATGTTTCCACTGAGTCCAAAAGGTCAAGGTCATTTTCTAAAAATCATGAAAGTTGACTATATTTGAAACACTATTTCTCAGCTGCTATGTATGTTTCTCTGCCAGAAATGGTTTTAAATACAATAAAAGACATATCATCATATCCTATCAGTTATAACTTTTAGTATTGTTTCTAATTATGAATATTTTGAATAGGAATTGGTTCAGATGTGATGGATTTGTTCAATATTTGTTTTTGCTAGCTTATAACTCTTTGATGATTAGAGATAGACTGGTTTTGATTGCTTTTTTTAGAATCTATGGTTCTGATTCTGTAGGACCTGAACTTTTCAGATCTATATCTTCCAAACTGAATGTTTTATGAGGCCTCAAAGTGGGCGATTTTGAAAAATCGGCTTAGTCTCTAAAAAGCCTCCAAAATTACGTGGGCCATATCTTTGGATCCATTTGACGTACAGAGCTATAATTTTGCAAGTGAAGTTCTTTTATGACATGTATCAACATACCCCAAAATTCCAGATTTCATGTGGAATAACTGGATAGCATATGTGCATATGCCATTGGATATCTCATTCCCAGCTCCAATGGCATACGTGCGTATGACTTAAGATAAAGTCTTCATAACGCTTATAAATAAAAATTTGGTGTTGTTTATGAGCTCTCATATGATTTTTCGAAGTGTTAGCTATCAGTCTGATGTCATAAAATTTCAACCAATCATAAATAATGTGGGAGGAGCTAAATTAGATAGCAGAGGTGAGTCAATGTTTTCAGTTTTGTAAATCTTGCTTTGGCATTTATTTCAAGTTGTGTTATTGTTATTTCAGCTGGGGGAAGGGGGTTATTATACAAAATGTCTGCCACGAAAGTGATAGTGAATATGAACCCATGGAGAGTGATTACATTTCCTCAGACTCATATGAAAGCAATGAATTTGGCTATATTTCTGATGAAGAGGCCAAATCCTATTCCCCAATTAATTCAAAAGTATAGAAGTTTTTTGATTTATAGATTTTATGGTAAACAAGAAAATGAAGATTCATATTTTTTATAAAAAACTAGTAGAAGAACTTTTGGACACACATAATCCTGGTAATAAAGCAGTTGTAGAAAAGTGTGTGACTAATAATCCACATGCAGGAAAGAAACAGAAGCTAGAAAAAATAGTACATGCATTAGTGCTGTGGTGGAGCGAATATGAGTGTGTGTATAAGGGGCCATTCTCCCACCCCTTTTCTCTCTACCCTCTCCCTCCCTCTGTAAGAATGTGTGTGTGAATGGGAATGGGTTTGTTGTTTTTTTTATTGATTAGCATGTTATTGTAAGATGTTTTTTTTTCTTTCAAGGCGCCATAATTTGGAAGGATAAAAAGCAAGCACTTGTAAATTACACCTGTAATAGAAGCTAACTATAACTATTGATTATTATTAATACCAAAGGCCACTAGTATAGGACAAGGATTCCAGGCCATGTTCTGTCTTACTTGGTTGAGTATAAAATAGTTTAGCTTTAACGAAGGAGGGCTTAAAATAGCCACACAACTGTAACAAGGTCAGTTATCTTAGTCCAAGCTCGGAGGCGCTAGTTTTGAATACAAAGATTTTTGTTGTACCATGTGAGGCCATCTTTTGTTGTTCATTGACTGTAGTAACCCAAATTTTATTTGGGTTGTTTGATTTTTTTTATTGTTCTTAGGATCGATTAATAATATTTATAAGTGGGACTTATTTATTTTTTCTGATTTCATATATATAGGATTGTTTTGTATTTTTTGTGAATAGTAACGAGATCTCCAATATAATCGCCCCTCTCTATTGTAGATATTATTGTACATTTTTTTTAAGTAAAGGGACTGTATATACAATCCATTTCATTCTCCTTCGATTTCTCACATCCAGATTAGTGTAGGAAGTGGGTTGGATCGATTGGGGGTTAGTCTAGATTTTTGGCCCGCTATATTTGGCGCCTGAATAGGGACGTGAGACTTCGAAACCGGGAGCGTGATGGGATTGGATTGCAGTCCATACCCAATTAGCGTGACAAGTAGTTTGATTGATTTTTCCCTCCTCCTATCTTTTTACTAACTTGGGAACAATGGCTGTAGCTGAAACTTTGAATGAAGAATTAGTGCGATTGAGACTGGAGTTGAGGAAGAAAGAAGAGGAGTGTGAAGAATTGCGGGGAATTATTGAGGAAATGAAGAATGAAATGAAAGGGATGGATGAAAAGACTGATAGGATGAGGAAGGAAATGGGAGACTGACAGGATCAGACTGACCAACGGATGCAGGACATGTATGACATGATGAAGGGGTCAGGACCGGCCCCAGGACCCTCTACCTTGATCCCTGCTCCGACTGAAGGGGATAAGACTAATGGGATCGATGGGAATGTGTGGGAGTCTAGAAAGGATAGGGTGATTATGAGTGATAGGAAGGACGGAGAATGGAAGAGAGTTGAAAGTAAGAGAGGAAGGAAGCATGGTTCTAAGGTTAAGGATAGGAAGGTGAAAGGGAAGAGTGTGGATTCGCTATACTCAGATGAGGGAGAGAGTGACGATATGATTGGAATGAGTGAGACTGAGAGTAGCTCTTCGGAGAGTGAAGTGAATGTGGGGAAAGGAATTTTGATTAGGGAAGTGCCAAGGATTGATAAGTTTAGATTGCATGGGGGAAAGAGTATGGATGAGTTCTTCGGGGATTTTGAGCGGTACTGCAAGCTCAAGTACCCGCAGAACAAGGGTCACTGGGTGAGTGTTCTGGGAGATTGTTTGGATGGGAAAGTGTTGGAGTTCTTTTGAGTGATAACCAGTGTGGGAGAGCCAAAGTAAGATGTAGTGAAGAAGCAGATGATTGGACAGGTGAAACGAATGAAAGAGAGTGTGAAATATAAGAGTGAATGAATTTGAGAAGGCGCGTATGGGTAAAAACGAAGGGGTGAATATGTATGCACATAGGCTTGAGAGTATGGCAAGAATGAGGTATGGTGATGATGTAAATGAATATAAACTACTGATGAGGAAGTTTTTGGAAACGATCCTGTGAAAGGTGAGTGAATGGCTGAGTGGAAAGAGAAAGGAGAGAATGAGACTGAGAGGTGAACGGTTGATGTGGGAGGATGTGTTGGAACTGTTAGAAGATGGACGATTTGATGATGAAAGCGATCTAGAAGAGGATGGATGGTACAGTGTGAATGTTGGGGGTTAGAAGCCCAGGAGCTTTCATCCACCCCCGCAGTTTGTCAGCTACAGGGATGCCCTGAAGGCTGCGCCAGCTGGAGTGATGTCAAACTTCCTGGGCTGGCAGAATGGATGGGTAAATAGAGGGTGGTCGAATGGAAGGGAACAGATGAATTTTAAGCGTGGGAATGGATATATGAGAGAGAAACCGAGGTATGTCCGAGGAAATAAGAGACCGAATGGTGGGAGAAAGATTGTGGAATGTCGTGAGTGTGGAAGGAAAGGTCATATGTTGGCAGAATGTAGGTGGACGTCTGGTGCATGTTTTGGGTGTGGTAAGAAAGGGCATATGATAAAGGATTGCCAGGAAAGTGTGAAAGAGTGCTTCAAGTGTAAAGAAATAGGCCATTTGAAGAAAGATTGTCCGAGGTTGAATGGTGGAGCAACTGGTGGGGAAAGTATGAAATATGCAGGTGGTAATTGTGGAAAGGCTGGTCATTATGCAAGGATGTGTCGTGACCAGAGGAATGTATGTAGCTATTGTGCGTTGGAAGGACATTCAAGTGAAAAGTGTTGGATTAGACTGAGAGCGCAAGGTGTGAATGGAAAGTCTGAAGCGGGAAAACTGAATTGTAAGAGGGTACCTGCTGAAGTATCCTCTGGGTGCATGAGTGTGAGCAATGTGTTGGTAAGTCTGTCTAGTGTGAAAGTGCTGTCTGGTAGGAAGTATGAGTGTCTGAGTGTGAAGGTGGAATTGAATGGAATTGAATGTTTATTTTTAATAGATTCTGGATGCAAGGCGAGCTTGGTGTATAAAGATGTGTATGACAAGTTGTTTGAGAATGTCCTCTTGTCTGAGTGTAAGGGTAGTTTGGTAGGTATTGGTAGTAGGAGAGTGCCTGTGATTGGAATGATAGGTCACCTGTTTGAATGCATGGTATGTTGATGAATGAATGTGAATTCTCTGTGATTGATAAGGTGAGTAGTGAGTATGGTGTGATTTGGGGGTATGATTTTATGAAAATGAATCGTATGGTTGTGCATCCTGCGAGTGATCAGATTGAGGGCAAGATTGGTAAAAATGGGGTGTATAAGTTGTATGAAGGGAAAGATGGTAGCGTTTTGAGGAGTGTGTTTACTGGTATTGAGGTGACTGCTATGGAGAATGTAAGGCATGTAAAGGGTGAAAGGGTGTCTGTTAGAGTGAGTTGGAGTAAGGATGTTAGTTTGAATGTGGGTGAGAACACTGTGATATTGAATGGAAAGGATGCGTGTTGCTTGTGTGTTTGATGGCTTGATGAGAATGAATGATCCTTTTGTATGTGTGCAGACAGACCCCAGGGTGAAAGAACAGGTGAGGGGTATCCAAGTCGGAGATGTACTGGGTCACCTCTCCACTGTCAATGACGTAGGTATGGATGATAGTACGGATGTCAGGGTGAATGTTGCAGGTGAAAAGACGTGTGAATGGACGTATAATGAAGTGAAGAGCATGGTAGAATTGGATGGATGTTTAACTGAGTATGAAAGGGAGGATGTGTATCAAATGATATTTGAACGAAAGGGAGCCCTCAGTAAGGGTGATCTGGATTTTGGGGTTGCAAAACTTCCAGAATTCAAGATTGTCCTAAAGGAGGATTCCCCAATCTATCAGCGGCCGAGGCATTTCCCACGTCCGGTTGCTGATGAGATTGAGGAGCAGTGTGTAGAATTAGAGCAGTTGGGGGTGATTGAAGAGAGCGAGAGTGCATGGAATAGTCCAATTGTGCCTGTACGTAAGCCGGATGGAAGATTGCGTCTGTGTGTGGATTATCGAAAGGTGAATGAAAGGACTGTCAAAGAAAGGTTTCCGATGTGTGTGGTATCTGAGTGTGTGTATAGTATGCGTGGGATGGAGTGGTTTACGAAGCTGGATCTGGTACAGGGGTATTACCAGATGCCCATTGCTGAGGAGAGCCGGCCGGTAACTGCCTTCTCTTCCACAAAGAGGCATTACCAGTTCCGGAACCTCAGCTTTGGGTTGACTAATGCTTCCGGAGTCTTCCAGTGGGCAATGAATGTTGTGTTGAGTAAGTTTGCGAATAAAAATGTGATTGCGTTTATAGATGATATTTTGATTATGACTGAGACTTTTGAGGAGCATATGAGATCGGTGAATGATGTGTTGAGAACGTTGGAGAGTGTTGGTGGGAAGGTGAAAGTGGCAAAATGTGAATGGTTTGTGAAAGAAGTGGAATTCATTGGGCATATGGTGAGTGAGAATGGGTTGCGAAAATCACTGAAGTATGTTGAGAAGGTGCGAACGTTTCCGAAACCGGTGACTGTGAAGCAACTGAAGTCATTTTGGGGTTTGATTGAGTTCCAGCGAAAGTTTATATGTGATTGTCCTGGTGTGAGTAAGCCTCTGACTGAGTGGATGGGCAAGAAAGGTAGTACGGTTGTCAAGTGGAATGATAAGATGAATGAGGCGTATGAGAGACTGAAAGAGGCAGCGGCTGAAGATGTTGAATTGGCTTACCCAGATTATAGTGTAAATGCTAAAATGCTTGAATTGTATACAGATGCGAGTGGGTATTGTATGGGAGGTTTTCTGATGCAAGAGCAGCGTTTGAATGGAGAGAATGTCAGGCGAATAATTGGGTATGTATCCAAGGCTATGAATGTTGCAGAACGAAAGTATTCGACTGTGGAACGAGAGTTGGCTGCGATAAGATATTGTTTGAAAGTGTTGCGTCCGTTTTTGTATGGTGTGAGGTTTGTGATAAAAACAGATCATCAACCTCTTGTGTATCTGCAGCGTATGAAGTGGGCTGATAGTAGGATTGCAAGGACTTTGGAAGATTTGAGTGACTTTGACTATGTGATTGAGTATGTGCCTGGTGAACGGAATGGAGTGGCTGATTTGATGTCAAGGTATCCTGGTACGAATGATGAAAATGTGTGTGGAGTGAGTGATCCTGAGTATTTGCCGAAAGGGATTATGAATGGAAAAGAGAGTAAGGGTGGTGGTGATTCCTTGTTTGAGAGTGTATGGAATGGTTTGCAAGATTTGAAGAGTGATCGAGTAGACGTGAGAGTGCCCGATTGTGTGGATGATTTAAGGAAGGAGGTAATGAATGAAGTGTGTAGGAAGCCGGAAAGCATTGGTATGGCAAAGGTGCGGAACTTTATGAAAGAATTGAGAGCGATGTGTATGCAAGGGGTCCCGCCATTTCAGGAAGTGTTGATTGTAGTGAGTCGTTTGTATGGAGTGATTGTTTATGTGCACTTTGGTGGTGAGAGGCCGATTGTGTACAAGGATGAGAAGATGAAGGGTTTGAATCCTAATGTGGTACATCTGCAATGTTTGAGCAGTGTGCACTACAATTGGGTGATTGAAAAGTGTTCGTATATAAGAGAGAAGAATGATTGTCTGGATGAAGATGAGCGTCGTGTGGTGAGTGATGATATGGGAGTTAATGACAGTGTGGATATCAGTGCTGATGTTGGTGTGCTTGTTCCTTCTGTGTATTGCGAACATGATGGACCTGATATGATGGAAGCAAGAGTGAAAGTTGGTGAAAGGTTGTTCTGTGGTTTGATTGATACTGGAGCGCAAGTGTCTTTAGTGAATGAGAGGATTCTGAGTAAGTATGATGAGTTTAGATGTTGCAAGCATAAACCTGTGAAGTTACGGATAAGTGGATTGGGGAATAGCATGATAGTGGCATGTGAACAGGTTAGTCTGAAAGTGAGTTTGGGTAATGTTTATGAGATTGAATGATTTGTCTTTGGATGCTGATAAGGATTGTCTTATGAAAGGTGAATGTGAGGTGATGAAGTTGAATGAGTGTGCGAAGAATGTTGTCAAATTTTGTGGTATGATTGAGTTGGTCATGGATGATGAGAATGAGATTATAAGTGATGATATTCTAGAGATGCAAGAGATATGTCCTTTTGTTAGTGAGTTGAAGAGGTGTGTAATGACGCGTATTGATTTGAATGAATGGCCAGAGTGTTTAAGTGATTTTAAAAGGTATGCTAAGAATTTTGTTATTTGTATGGATGTTGTATATTTTGTGAGGCATGTGAAGGGTGGTGATGATATGTATGTACCTGTGATGTCCTTAGTTGGTATGATTGGCCTGGTGAAGGTTGTGCATGATAATTATAGGCATATGGGTAAGTTTAAGCTGTGGGAGTGTATGAAGGAGCGTGTGTTCCATCCATTTCTGAGAACTGTTGTGAATGATGTTGCAACTACGTGTGAAAGGTGTCAGAAGCGAAAGGTGCAAGGTGTGCAAGTGAAACCACCGATGTTGAAAGTTGATGCGAAAGAACCGTTTGAATTGGTAGTGATTGATTGTGTGTCTTTGCCGCGTACGAGTGCTGGGAATGTTGGTATAGTTGTGATGGTTGATCATAAAAGTAAGTTTGTGTATGCAGCGCCTGTGAGAGATAAAAGGAGTGTGACTGTTGCGCGTGTGGTTGAGCAGTTGTTTTTTCCTGTGTGTATGGAAGCCTAAAAGATGTCTGAGTGATAATGGGCCTGAATTTGTAGGAGAAGTGTTTGAACAAATGTTGAGAGAGAATGGTGTGGAGCATGTGAGAACGACTACGTATGTACCGTCTTCAAATGGATTGGCTGAACGTACAATAAGAACCTTGTGTGAGATGTTGAGAATGATGAGTATGACATTTTTTTTTTTCAAGGAGCTATCTGGCGACTGCCCACTTGGGCATAAGTCGCTGCAAACAAACAGCCCAGTTCTAGGCTACTTTAAAATAAAAAAATTAACAGAAACAACAATAAAAAGGGTATAACAATCAGGAAGCAAGCTTCTGCATCGGGAGGAGGTCCCCCTCCCCCCGGCGCAGGAGCCTGCGACCTACAAAAAAAAACAGCAAACAAACCACAATAACAAAATCCAGTTAAATACAAGGGAGAAGGCCAGCCTCCCCCCAAAAGTCAACAAGTCCACCAGTCATGATGCCCGCACTCATCCCGAGTACAAGGGACAGGCGGTAGCGACCCCGCCCATCCCGGTACCGGGTCAGGTATCGTGCGTGAAGATCACCCAGACTGGGACATTCGACAAGAATGTGCCGAACAGTCTGGGGGACAACGCAGTCGTTGCAATACGGGCGCAGGCGAGCGCTCCACCAAATAGCGATGCGTAACACGAGTGTGTCCGATTCGGAGACGACAGAAAGCAACCTGAAGCCACCGCGGCATTGGGGGATAGGTCCATGGGAACAGTCGCGGCGCAATGGCACGCAACTTTAAGTTCCCTTCGACCGTCTCCCATCTTCTTTGCCAAGCAGTCTGAAGAGCTGCCCGTATTCCTGCCATGTAGTCGGTGTGAGGAAGAGCGAAACGCTGGTCCGGTCGCAGAGTCCTCGCGGACTCTTTGGCGCCCTCATTCCCCGCAATTCCAACATGTCCAGGAACCGAGCAGAAGATAATCTCGACATCTGCCCGGCTCGCCAAAACCGTGGCGTCACGGATATCGCGAACCAGGGGATGCGGAGATTCCAATGCCCCGAGAGCACTCAGGGCGCTTTGTGAGTCGCTATAGATCACAATCCGGTCTCCGAACCGGGCACGTCGCGTAATCTCCCGTACCGAGTGGTGAATTGCCAACAGCTCGGCGGTGAAGACAGACGCAGCGCCTGGTAGAGCCCTGCTGACTTCAAACAGAAGGGATACGGCGTGGAAGCCGACCCCCTCTTGGTGATTGGAGCCATCCGTATACACTGGCACGGTTCCAGCGTGACACGATGTGTGCTCCAAAAAGGTCGAACGCAATACTACCGGCGCAGTACAAGCTTTGGGAGCAGAGGCGTGGCCAAAAATAGCCAAATGTGGTACCCTCCAGGCTGGCATACTGGGCAGAACCAGTGGCACCACCGGCCCAAGAGCTATATCTAGCTCTCGAAGAAGGAGTTTCCTGGCCCTAAACCCAAAGGGCTTAGGGTATGACTGGCGTCTCTCGGCGGCATAGGCACCATCGAGATCAGCTGCGGATGCAGTGAGAGCTGTTGGTGACTGAGGGAGACGCCGGGCTCGCGCGTACAGGCGAGTGGCATCTCCCCAGCATCGACCAACAGGGGGAAGTGCGGAAGGCACCGGTCGCAAGGCGAAGGCCGGTGTGGTGGATCGAATCCACCTTCCGCAATAAACGCTCGGCTGCGGATGCATAAAACTCGCATCCGTAGTCGAGCTTCGAACGAACAAAGGATGGATAAAAAAGTAAGGCAGTAGCCCTATCAGCGCCCCAAGCGCTGAACCTCACAGAATGCAGAATGTCCATGGCGTGGGTACAAGAGACCCTGAGGCTGCGAATATGAGCCTCCCTGGTGAGGCGTCGGTCGAATACAAGACCAAGGAAACGGTGAGACTCAACCACATCCAGGCGCACCCCATTAAGAAACAAATCTGGGTCGGGGTGAAGCCGTGGATGGCGGCAGAAGTGCACCACCTTAGTCTTGGCCAAAGACAACCGAAACCTGTGCCCTTCGGCATTGCGAGAGACGCGGTTCAATGCCTGTTGGAGTCGACGCTCCAGAGTTAGCATACGGGGCCGCACCAAAAGAGATCGAAAAGTCGTCCACGTAGAGAGAACATCTTCCGGCAGCACCGAGGTGATGCCGTTGATGCTCAGGGCAAAGAGTGTGACACTGAGGACACTTCCCTGCTCCTTTGGGCCGGAGAGGGCTCCCCCCACCCGTACGCGGAATCGACGATCTCGCAAAAATTCAGATATAAACATTAGTAGGCGTCCCCTCGCCCCCATCGTGTGGAGAGTCTCCATGATACCGTATCGCCATGCGGTACCATAGGCCTTCTCCAGATCGAAAAACACCGTGGCGTAGTACTGTCTACGAAGGAAAGCCTCGCAGACGGCATTTTCCAGTCGGAGCAGAGCATCCGACGTGGAGTGGAACTTGCAGAAGCCGCACTGTGCGGAAGACAGATGGCCTCCGCTGTCCAGGAAAAAGGCTAATCTAACATTTACCAATTTCTCCATCAACTTGCACACGCAAGAGGTTAGAGATTGGGCGGAAACCAGTCGGTGTACAGTGATCTCTCCCCGGCTTGCGAAAGGCGAGCACAGTAGCGATTCGCCAGGAGTCTGGGAGAAGACCTTCCACCCAGATCCTGTTAAACAAATCTAATAGAAAGGTCATGCCTCGCTCACCCAGGTGTCGAAGCATGGCGTACGCGACATCGTCCGGACCATGGGCGGTGTCCGAGCACGAAGCGAGAGCGGAACGCAACTCACTCAGAGTAAACTTTTCGTTGAAGGGTTCTCCGCCTCTGGAGGTAAAGTCCAGCCGGCGGCCTTCCGCGACATCACGACGTGCATTGAATGCTGGCGGAGCAGCATCACGGCTAGAGAATGCATAAAAAGCGGTTCTCGGACAGTGATGCGTAAACGCATCAACGTTTAGGACACCCATCTCAAGCTCTTGAATCAGATCGGTAAGAACTTGTTCCCTGGGATTTATGGAGTAATCTCCCCAGAGAGGATGCCTGCAGTTCAGATCTCCAAGCAAGAGATAGGGCCTCGGCAACTGTGCCACGACACAGCGGAAGTCCCCCGCAACGAAGTCAGCTGACGGTGGAATGTACGCAGAAATGATAGTATACCTCCTATCGAGGTGCAGCTGCACAGCCACTGCCTGAAAGGAGGTATCTAAAGAGAAAGGAAGAACGGAGACATCATGCCGGGTGTAAACTGCACATCCCCCAGCCCAGCCATCCTGCGGTGGTGGGGTCGCAAGACCCTTATACCCTGGGAAGGCAGGCAGGGGGCACGCGCCTAGCATGGTCTCCTGCAAAAAGATAGCTAACGGGGAACGGGACGAGACGAGCCTACGAAGCTCGTCCCAGTTGGCCTAGAGTCCACGGCAATTCCATTGAAGGAATATGCCCTCCAGGCCTAGCTTGGAGGAGACGCAGGGGCCATCCTCGAACTGAAGACCCTCACGGGAGGGGCCGTACACTTTCCAGGGGCAGAACCCCAAGCGCTGTTCTGTTGGCCGGACAAAGCGCTGAAGGCGCTGTCGCCTTTGAGGACTTATTGGGGGAAGTTGGGCTCGCCATGCGAGTCTTTTCCTCCCTCCGCCTCGAAACCTTAGGCGGACGTTGTGGCTTTGGAGGCGGGGGAGCCCTCTTTTTGAGGAACCACCGTCTCCGAGCCACTCGCTCCACCTCGGGGCGTGGGCGAAGGAGCCGAAGCTCCTTTGTTGCTGTCCTCCTTTCGAGGGACAGCTTTAGGAACCCCAGAAGATGGCCTAGCGACCATCTTCAGGGGTGTTGCCTCCTGTGAGTCTAACTACTCGGTGGAGCCGCGTGGCCGTTTCGCCTTACGAGAAACGGTCACGCTGGGTGAAGAGGGGGGAGCCCTGGTTTTAGCCAGGGCTGGGTATGAACCCTTTTTGCCGCCAGCTTTACCAGGAAAGTGCCCGGGTTGAGTAGAGCCCGCAGAAGGGCCCCGAATGGGTGCGAAAACAACCGTGCTCGTTAGCCTGGATGGGCCAGGAGCAGAGGGTGCCCTTCTAACTATTGAGGCATATGACGTCCCAGGCAGAGCCTGGCGCGCCAGGACCAAGTCCTTAGCCTCGCGGAATGAGAGCCGATCCTGGGCTTGAACGGCCAGGATTTCTTTCTCAAGGAGATATGCACCACATTGCTTCGAAGAAGTGGGGTGCGGCTCTCCGCAATTGACACACTTGGCCACACACGATTTGCACTTATCGTGTGCGACCTTGGAGCCATTTACACAGACTTCGGGTGACCCCGACTTTGCACATCTACATGAACGATTCGTATGGCCGAAGCGGTGACAGTAATAGCACCGCCGCGGCAGTGGCACAAATGCCTTCACACAGTATCGGTACCAACCAGGATGCACTGACTCAGGGAGCTTGTCACAGTCGAACGTGATGAGTGTAGGGGTGGGTCTCGAGGCCCCTCAGAGAAACGGGTTACCTTCGGCTCTCTACCAATTGCACTAGCTAATGCTCTCCTCTGATGGATCATGTTGCCCTTGGACAACATGGTGCCATCAGTGGGGTGAATAACGAGGAAGCATTTGAACAAGAATATGGAGTTGAATCTGAGTGAGAACCAAAAGACCTGTACTGGATGCTTAAAAGAACTTAAAAAAGCTGAACTCCCCAAACTCAAAGATCCCTTAAATAATGGTAGTCCCAAAAAATCCTCTGAAGAAGACTTTATTGAGGATGATGCAAGAATGGAGATCAAACTCATTTCAGGACATTGTAGTGGGTCGAAAATCTAGACTAACCCCAATCGATCCAACCCTCTTCCTACACTAATCCGGACATGAGAAATCGAAGGAGAATGAAACGGATTGTATGTACAGTCCTTTACTAACAAAAAAATACAATAATATTTACAAAAATATGGGTAAATATGCACACAATAAGACTATTTATATATAAATAAAACAATCCTATCAATCAAAAATATATATACAAATACTAAAGAAGAGACAGCAAATACAAAAAGAAGGGACAGCAAATACAAAAAGAAGAGACAGCAAATACAAAAAGAAGGGACAACAAAAAGAGAAGAGACAACTAAAAGAGGAGTTATCTTATGCGGCACCACGGTTTATGATTTGCCAGCCCCCCCAGGGAAAAATCTTGCCGGCAGTCACTCTTGTGACAAAAATTGGGTGTGCGTGTCTTATGGGGCCTGGCGCCTCCGAGCTCAAATTTTCTTCACAATACTGCCGTCTTTAGGCTATTAAAGACTGGGCTACAAACAGCTCTTCTGTTCCAACAGGACGCACAACTTCTGGTGTAATAGTATTTATAATTTCTTTACTTGAGTGTTTGATAAAAGATTATTTTAAACAATTAATAGCTGAAAAAGAAAAAAAAACAATTTTAATACAACATGAAATCAAATACATATGTACAAAAGAAAATATAATAAAAAAAACCCATTCCCACTCACACACACATTCTTACAGAGGGAGGAAGAAGGTATTGAGAAAAGGGGTGGGAGAATGGCTGTTGATACACACTCACATTCGCTCCACCACACCATGAAGCTCTGGCAAGGTTTGATGCAACCCCTTTAATATTGCAAAGCATAGCTTGCAATATTACTTCAGAGCAACCATACAAAGCTGACCATTTTATCACTGGAATCACAGTCTCTGACTATCTTCCGTTGCGTTCTTATTTGTTGTAGTTGAAAGAGCAGGTGGTGGGGACCATCGACCCACATGGAATTGAGTTTAACATTGAATCAATTGGGTAGATAAACTCAACAATTAATCTGAGGTTATTCACCACTTTTCTCTTCAATCCATGTTTGGATATCCAAATTCTGCAGAAACGAAGTGCTGTTGCCAACCAATGACTGTGACTGACAGGTCCAATCTCCAAATGGACCAATGACTGTGGTACTTCCCCTGATCTTATCGCTTGGGCAATACTGTACGCATAGGACTGATCAGTGCTGAGATCTTTAACAATTTTGTCAGAAGGCAATGTTTAAAATATCCTTTGTGTTTTATTTAATTCTGTTTGGTGAAGGTTCAGCAAGATCCTCATAACTACTATCACCCGATGTTGCGTCTTGTTCTCCAGAAGAACTTACATAGAACTGGTCTATTTGTTCACAAAGTTCTTCTCGCCAAGCGATTTCATCCATTTTAGTTTTATTTCTCTGTTCCCTTTCTCCAATTTCCTTACTCTTTTAGCTGCGGCAGTCTGATTTTTTGTTTCTGCAAAGTCATTTGAACCAATCTGCATGCTAGCTTTACCTGCTTTCTTTGTCCTCTGAGCATTTACAAAGGCCAACTCTAGATAGGAATCTTTTTCTGATGAGAACAGATACAATCAATGTGGGGATGGTTTCCCTTTTTACCTGTGGTAGAACAACTATCTTTAGAACATATTTGTATTGTGTACTTGCAGTTTAGGATGACAAAAAGAGTGTCAAGTGTTTGAAGGAACTTGTTTTTCTTTGCCAAATTTCCTCTTCCAAGTGATGTATCAATTGCTTTGTACCACAATTTAGTAAGTTTCAGTTTAATGCTGCAATATTAATTAATCACAGTTGTTTTTAAAAGGGCATTAGCTTTTTTTCATTGATGCAGAAGCGGATCCATCATGTCATTTAAGATTCTTTGTCAGTATAGTTTCTTCTGTCTTAGACATTTTGGTAGCGAAGATAAATTCCCAATCTTAACATGTCTCTGACGGTTGGAAGTTCTGATACAGGAAGCGCCTGCTTGTTACCAACCAGAAGACTCAAATGTGATGATTGACTTCTTGTCTTCAATTTCAACATTATTTCACCATCTGAAAATACTGTCAAACATAGGTAATTTAGTGAACCATTCAAGTTTTTACTTTTTAGTCAGAGATGCAAAATTAGTGTAATTAAAAATGTACTTGCGAATAATATTTCAAGAAATAATACCAGCTTTCATTATATAATATTTATGAGATTTTACTATGATTGAAAAGTGGTATCCGTCAGTGAAAGGGGCTACAAGTGAAGGGGAGTGAACACTACCATCTTGCATGAAAAGTGGAAGCAGACTGACTCATCACTCTGTGGTGGAGCGAATGTGAGTGTGTGTGTGTGAAGGGCCATTCTCCCACCCCTTTTTCCCAATACCCTCTCCCTCTCTCAGTAAGAATGTGTGTGTGGGTGGGAATTTTTTTTTTTAATATTTTTTATATATAAATTGATTTTCATGTTATTATAAAAAAAAAAATTCTTTCCAGGCGCAATATTCTGGAAAGATTAACCTTGTAAATTACCTATGTATTAGAAACGAACTATTTACCAATTGTTAACTAACAAAGGCCACTAGTATTTGACAAAGGTTCAAGGCCGTGACAAGGTCACTTATCTTATACCAAGCTCGGAGGCGCCATTTTGTTTGTAAGTCCTAGGCATTTGCCCACTCAAGTGGTAGCTGGCAGGATGTCCTCCTCAACCCTTGTGGTATCACGTGGTGTTTTTTTTGTATCATTTTAAGTACAAGTGTGATTATTAGGCCTCCTTGTACGATTTGTTTATTTGGCCTCTTTAGTATCATTTATTTATTCTCTCTAGTTTATAGATAAATTATTGGTTAGTGATATGATTGTCTGATTTTTTTTTTTACGTATATCTATACTCAATATTTCAAATATACTTATCCCCATATTTTTGTAAATATAATTTGTTTGTTTTTTGTACAATCCGTTTCATTCTCCTTTGATTTCTCACGTCTAAATTAGTGTAGGAAGCGGATTAGAACGATTGGGATTAGAGCCTAGATTTTCAGCCCGCTATAACTCGAGTGGCACGCACATCTTACTGACAGTGTGCATACAAGTTGCAAAAGGAATTGAGCTATTTGCAATGCACGTATACTATATTGTGCAAAAGCTAGTGACTAATAAAATGTCCTAGAATTTCACTGAAATGGAGTAATTCAATGTCTCATCCTGCATTTGACTACACAATTTGATTTTTAGAAAGTTGAAAAAATTAACACATCCTAATACTCATTCAGTCCAATTGCACGAGACAACCATTCCATCTCCGCATCTAATCTCGGAAGCACACCTGAAGCAATGCCTTTCACTCATCCTTTCAACTAACCTTTTGTAACTCTGTCGTAACTCACATGAACTTGCCTTCTTTACATCATTTACTCCAATATCACAACTGCATCCCTCCTAAACCCGACACCAGACTATCATACCTCTTGGACACATCATTTACACCAGCACCCAGCAAACAAACTCTCACTCCTTTCCATTTGCTTGAACTCAACTTCCTATCTAAATATCTAATCTGAGAGTCATCCATCACAAGCACCTCAGTCATCCTCCTAGTCCCCCTATTATCATTCAAACTACTACTTATTCCACTTTCTGCCACAACCACATCAGACAAATCACTTTGGACCTCTTTCTCTCTCAGGGCATCAAATCTGTTAGTCAACCTAACAGGTTCCATATCCCTCTTACTCACACACCTAATCTGTCCTAATCTATCTATTCTATCCATATTTATCAACCATTCATCTTCACTTACACGCCAGTTCTTTCTCTCCGGACCCTAGTCTAGGCCTATCTTCCTCCCTCCTGGTCCCTGGTCCAAACGTAAATGTTTTCAAGCACAGACTGGATGATTATATGGGAAGTGAGGGTTAACTTGGGGGGGGAGGAGGTATTCTGGACTCATTCCTGTGGATGCCATTTTTATTATTGTATATTATGGGTGATTTGGATTTTGACCAGCCTTGATTTTGATCCTTTTTTCTTCTTTTTATGCGTTCTGTGGATTATTTAAATTGTATATTGTAGATATATGATCTGACACAATCCTATGGATGCAGTTTGTGATGGATAAATTGGATTTCAGCAAGTTATTTGAGTTAGAAGGTAGTAATAGGACTAGAGGTGACCACTTAAAGATTAAAAAACAGAGGTGCAGATTGGATGTTAGAAAATATTTTTTCACTAACAGAGTGGTGGATTATTGGAATAGTTTGCCACCTGAGACTGTAGACAGCCCAAACTTGAATGTTTTCAAGCGCAGATTGGATGATTATATGGGGATGGAGGGTTAACTTCTTACTTTTTGGTATGGGGGTATGTTTCTTGGCTCATTCGTGTGGATGCAGTTTCTTTTTATTGTATATTTTGGGGGACTTTGATTTTGTTTTTGACAGACTCCTATGGAGGCTTTAAATTATATATTGTAGATGCATGGTCTGACAAAATCCTATGAATTGTTTAAATTGTATATTGTAGATGCATGATCAGACACAATCCTATGGAATAGGATTGTTTAAATTGT
Organism: Ceratothoa steindachneri; assembly: GCA_963969495.1. NCBI lineage: Eukaryota > Metazoa > Arthropoda > Malacostraca > Isopoda > Cymothoidae > Ceratothoa > Ceratothoa steindachneri. Next base: position 57,518,868 of record OZ018327.1, read on the forward strand.
ATATTGTAGATGCATGATCTGACAAAATCCTATGGATGCATTATGTGGGTGGGATTTGATGGATACAGATGAAATTATGTTATGTTAAAAGATGACCTTTGATAGGTCTCTCGCAGCTTTTGTCATCAATGAAATTATGTTATGTTCCTATTTTTAATGAATAGGATAGAACATCTAACAATAGGTTAATTTAGATTTAGTAAAGAGATTGGTAGAAATTGGTTTACAATTTGACTGGCAGGTGACTGGAATAGGCTCAATAGTCATGTGATAGAAGCATCAGTAATTTTGAATAAAAGTGGCTCAAATGTATTAGGCAACTAAAGCCTGAAATACTTCTTTCTATCATTGCAATAGTGTCCTAGGACTAATATTTCAATCGCAGAGAGTCTATCACACTTTATAGTCACAAGAAGACAATATTTCAACTGTAATTTGTAACTCAAAAATTTTTCCAGGATTCCAGAAATGCCATGCTATGGCCAAATTTACACTTGCTTGTTTTGTGTAAGGATAACTCAAAATTTATTAACTTATTTTTTTAACATAAAATCATAAACATGCTTAAATACTGTACTACCCCTAACCTTTTATATTGTTGCTTTTTAAAGTTAGTTTCTAGGTTAAGGTAGTTTATATAGGTTTAATATAATTACTTAAGTTGAAAAGGGCTTAAAAAAGCTAAAATCTGCCCCCCCCCAAAAAAAAATCCAAATCCAAATCACCCATAAAATCTCCTCCCCCCCCCCAAAAAAAAACCGGCTAAAATATCATATGCTGCTTTCCTTAAAATTATGGAGATTAACACCAACAAATTGTGTGACAATTTTTTTAACGTTCTGGGCATCAATGTTTGAGTTTAGTAGTGCCAGTTAACTAAACAAGTTTAGTTTTGGTAATTCTATAAGTTAATATCACAAAAACACCACCAGAATGTGTTACTAAACATGCTCAATACTATCCTTACCTTCTACATCATTCTTTGTAAAAATAAAATTAATATTAAAAACAAATGCACAATTGTAAATTAGACCCTGTCATGGCATGTGGAAAAATTCTTGAATTGCAGAATTATGTTTAAATACTGACTTTTTGTGAATTTATAAACTTGAAAAGACCCTCTCCACCATCAAAATATTCCTCCTAGGACACTATTAAAATGATACAAAATAAAATGCAATTAGTGGCCTAACAAATGTGTGCCACTCTTATTCAAAATTACCAAGAAGAGTTTGAGGGACTTGATTGAGGTTAAGGTTCTTATTTTTAGTCAACAGGATAGAACACACAGCAATGGCTGGAGAAATTTAGGTTTAGGAAAGAGATGCTAGAAATTAGGGAGAGTTATCAGTGGGGTTCCTCAGGGATCAGGTCTCGGCCCGTTATTATTTGTCATCTATATAAATGATCTTGGGGAGGCAGTTAATAATAAAGTGTCAATTTTTGCGGATGATACCAATTTAGCAGCTGTAGTTAAGATATTGATGATAATTTTAAAGTGCAGGGGGATTTAAATAAATTGTTATCCTGGGCACATAAGTGGAAAATGACTTTCAACCTTGATAAGTGCAAAGTTATTAACATGGAAAAAGATAATAGAGAATTTAACTATGAAATGGATGGGCATTGGCTGAGCTCAGTACAGGATGAGAAAGATCTAGGAGTAGTAATAGATAAGTCATTAAGGTTTTCTAAGCAGTGTATTGATGCAAGAAATAGGGCAAATAGAGTGCTAGGTTTCATTAAGAGAAATGTCAGTTACAAAAGTAAGGAGGTTATTCTTAAAATCTATAACTCTTATGTTAGGCCACATCTAGAGTACTGTATACAGGCATGGTCCCCACATTTTAGACACGATATTAACCTTCTTGAGTCAGTGCAATGGAGGGCAACAAAGATTATTCCTTTCCTGAGGCACCTTGAATATATAGATAGACTGAGGGTATTAAATATGTTCTCGTTCGAAAGGAGGTATGTGAGAGGGGATATGATTGAGCTTTTTAAAAAATTTGGGGGGATAGATAATTGGATGTTAGCAAGTTTTTTGAGTTAGATGATGGAAATCGGACTAGAGGTCACCCCTTGAAAATTAAAAAGCAAGGGTGCAGGTTGGATTTAAGAAAATATTTTTTCACCAATAGAGTGGTAGACTTCTGGAACATATTGCCGCGGAGGGTAGTAGGTAGTCCAAATTTAAATGTATTTAAGAGTAGGTTGGATGAGTTGATGGGGAGGGAAGGTTGTGATGGTTCCTAAGTTTTGTATATATTAATATTGTTTGTATATATCTATAGCTGCATGATTTAGTTCTTGACAAGCCTTGATTGGTGATACCCTTGTTTCTGGATGCAATCCTCTGGATCTAGTTTTCTTGGGAGTTTGCGTGCCTTAAAAAAGAGGCTGTTCGACTCAGATGACCTATGATGGGCCCTTGTGGCTTTTGTCATCCGTTATATTATATTATGGGGGACTTTGATTTTGTCTTCCTGTGGCGATGGTGCTTATTGTGGATGGGTTTTGACGGATTCGGATGACCTTTGATAGGCCCTTGTGGCTTTTATCATCCGTGAAATTATGTTATGTTAACCTAGGAGATGGTAGAAATTGGAGGAGAGTAATGCATGATATTTTAGCCATTTTTAGCAGTTTTTTAAGCTTAACCTAGGAGATGGTAGAAATTGGAGGAGAGTAATGCATGATATTTTAGCCATTTTTAGCAGTTTTTTAAGCTTAACCTAGGAGATAGTAGAAATTGGGGAGAGTACTGCATGATATTTTAGCTGTTTTTTAAGCTTAACGCAGGAAATGGTAGAAATTGGGGAGAGTATTGCATGATGTTTTAGCCATTTTTAGCTGTTTTTTAAGCTTAACCTAAGAAATGGTAGAAATTGGGGAGAGTACTGCATGATATTTTTGCTGTTTTTTAAGCTTAACCTAGGAAATTGTAGAAAGTACTGCATGATATTTTAGCCATTTTTAGCTGTTTTTTAAGCTTAACCTAGGAAATTGTAGAAATTTGGGAGAGTACTGCATGATATTTAAGCTGTTTTTTAAGCTTAACCTAGGAAATTATAGAAATTTGGGGGAGTACTGCATGATATTTTAGCCCGTTTTTAAGCTTAACCTAGGAAATTATAGAAATTTGGGAGAGTACTGCATGATATTTTAGCCTGTTTTTAAGCTTAACCTAGGAGATGGTAGAAATTGGAGGAGTTACAAGGAAAGAGAGTACCTTAGGAGGCCTTACGGTCCATTCAAAGAGGGTACCTTTGGACTAGCAATCGAGCGGGCACATGGCGGCTCAATTGTTTTGTGTCCCTAAACGGCCACTTTTCAAGACTTTGTCTAGTCTTGGCTTGAACTGGTCAACAGATTCACTGTTGACAACTTCCACTGGAAGTGCGTTCCACTTACCGCAGATACTGTAGGTGAAAAAATTTCCACACAGATTGCGGTTGTAACGCTTCAGTTCAAGTTTGAAGCTGTGATTGCGCGTTCTGTTCTCACTCAGTGTGAAAATATCCCGGTAGTCAACATTGTCAAACCCTCGAAGTATTTTGAAGACTTCAATGAGATGACCACGCAGTCTACGGGTTTCCAGCGAGAACAGATTTAATTCCCTTAGTCTATCTTCAAAACTTTTATGTCGGATAGAGGGAATCAGCTTGGTTGCCCTGGCTTGTACGCGTTCCAATCTCGCGATGTCCTTTCGCAATGAAGGACTCCAAAATTGTACGGCATACTCCAGGTGCGGCCGAACGAGGGAGTTGTACAGACAAAGTACTATCTCCTTGTTATGGTATCCAAACTGGCGCTTTATGTAGCCTAACATCCTTTGGGCTTTCTTCTCTGCCTCTATGCACTGTTTCGAGAACTTGAGGTCGCTAGTGATAGTTACGCCCAAGTATTTCTCAGTGTCGGTGGATTCAAGAGCAGTGCCCTTAAAAATATACTGAGATTGGGGGTTTCGGTGGCCGATATGCATCAATTTGCATTTGTTCACGTTAAAAGGCATTTGCTACGTGTCCGACCACTCACCAATCTTCCGAAGATCTTCCTGTAGGCTTTCAGTATTTCCACCCTTTGCAACGTTCATACCAAATTTGGAAATCTTGGTAACCATGTAACCGTCCATGTCGTTGACGTAGATGATGAATAGTAGTGGTCCCAGGACAGAACCTTGAGGCACCCCACTAGTAACGGGCACCCACTCAGAAGCCTGTCCATTCACCACCACCCGTTGCCGTCTGCCACTTAGCCAGTTCTTGATCCAGCCGGCTACTTTTCCGTCTATGCCCAGCGCTCGCACTTTCCGGAGAAGGCGGCGGTGTGGTACCTTATCAAAGGCTTTCTGAAAGTCTAAGTAGACCGCATCCACCGTTGCCTTCGGAAGACGTGCTGGGAACTCCTCAGTAGCAGGTTTGACTCTAAATATGACGTCATTTTGTCCACCATCATGCTTTCCATGAGTTTACAGACTATTGAAGTCAGACTGATAGGTCGGTAATTTGACGGATGGCTGGGGTCTCCTTTCTTGAAGATTGAAGTCACCTCCACCTCATGCCAGTCTCTAGCAACGCATCCGTTCCGGATTGACATATTAAAGATAGCGCACAGATGTCGTGATACTTCATTGCACACTTCCTTCAACACCTTGGATAGAAACCTGTCCGGTCCAGGGGACTTATTTGTCTTTAGGTCAGCGATCTTTTTCTTTATTTCTCCTTCAGTAAAGTCCATTACCTCCAGCTCCTTCCCCCCCGAGTAGGAATCTGTGGGCTGGGGGATGGGACCACACTCTTTAGTAAACACTGAAGAGCATTTTCTGCATCTGAGTGAGTTAATGCACCCTCCTCGTCCACTAAGGGCCCAATCCTATGATGGATTGGTTTACGGCTATTTACATAGCCGAAGAACTCCTTGGGATTCTCCTTGCAGAGTCTCTCCACTCAGAGTTCCTCAGTACGCTTAGCCCCCCTTATGTTGGACTTCACTCTCCTGGCTAGCCTCCGGTACTCGTCAAAGGCACCCAAGATCTTCGATCACCGGTACGCATTTCTCTTCTCCATAAGCAGTTGGCCAATTTCTTGATTAAACCACTTTGGTTGAACAGAAGACCGACGGAGGCATTTCATAGGGATGCAACTTGATTGAAGACTCATGAACATATTTTTGAAATTGTTCCACGAATCCTCAATCTCCTCGCATACCGCTAGCCTTACATCAGTCAACCCAGCATGAAGGCTTGCAAAGTCTGCTCTTCTCAAGTCAAGTTTCCTTGATTGACTGGCAACAGACCTTACCTTCGGGATCTTGACGCTAAATCTAACTAGCTGGTGATCACTGCCACCAAGCTCTTCGCCTACAGAGACATCCTCAACGATATCATCCTCAGAGGTGAAGACCAAGTCGAGGATATTGTCTCCTCTCGTCGGTTCTCTGACCCATTGAGTGAGGAACTCGTGGTTGGCGAACTCCAGGAGTAGCGCGCTCTCGCCACAGGCTGCTCTGGTTTCCCAGTCAACTTGTCTGTTGAAGTCGCCCATAAGATGCACACTCTGCCTTAAACAAGCTCACCCAGCAGCTGGTACAGTTCCCTGTCCTTCTCAACGGGTTGGGAAGGGGGTCTGTAAAGCACCAGAGTCCTGTATCTGACAGGACCTATCTCTAGGTCAACGCCTAGGAGCTCGTGATCGGATATAATGTTGGAGTTCGTAGATTTGATTGTATCCTTGACATACAACATTACACCACCACCCTCTCTGTCTGGTTTATCTTTGTGGAAGAGTTGGTAGCCAGGAACCGTGAATTCGCCTTCAAAGTCTCGGTTTGAGGTTTTTATCCACAATTCTGTTATGGCTACCATTTTGAGGTCTTCTGTCGCTACGAGGCCATGGAGCTCAGGAAACTTGTTCCTGATTGACCTCACATTGAACAGAAGAACTTTCAGGGAGTCTCTGACTGTAGGACTCCCTACACTCTTCCGTTTCCCGGCTTGTTTGTTGGCAAGGCACCCCTTTTTGCGACCTCTGAGAAGGTCGTTCCTGGAGTGACACGGGCGTACTGGCCTTTCCTTTAAAGGAAAGATGTACCCCCATTCCTTTGGTAGAGATCATTTCTACCATAAAAGGTGCAGTACGGGTCCACAAAAAAGACCCCCTCTGCTGTACACAAATCTGCCAGGCGCCGGTTTAAAGAGACATTCAAGTGAGCGTTCCATGTTGGACCTCTCCTCGGGAGCATCCCGACTACCACACGCTTGCGGGTTTTCAGCCCACAGTTGTCCATGGCACCCATGACCATGTGGAGGATTTTATCTGTAGGGCCTACCCTACCTCCTCTCAGGTAGAGGTCGTTTCCACTGACCATCAGAGCAACGACTGAGCTCTCAGAAATCTGTGATTTCTCAGCCTCTACTCTGATGTGGTGGTTACCACATCCTGGAGGGCAGCTTACCTTCACACTAGTGCGAAGGCGGGCCGCTAGCAGGGACTGCAGGCTCCGTGCTTGAGAATCACCAATAAAGGTGACTCTTGCACATTTGTCTGCAGGCGACTTAGTCTTTCCTCTCGGAAGCGACTTGCAGCTTTCCTCTTGTATCTCTACATTTTTCTTTTTCTTCTTCTTATTTTTCTTGTCTTCATTTGTTTTCTTTTCTTCCGTTTCTCTTTTCTCTTCTTCTCTTTCCACTTTCCCTTGCGCACCAGTAACGCTCAAATCCTCTAACCTGGGGTGAGCTGCATTAAGGTCGTTTTTCTTCTTTTTCTTCTTCTCATTTGCTTCTCTGCATGGCTGAAGTGGGACTGCCAATGCAGTTTCACCTCCTTGAGCTGGAGTCACATCGGCAGAACCAGCCAAGTCAGTGGGACTTTCGTCTCGAGCTTGAGCTGACTGGGCCTCTAGTTTAGAGGCTAGCTCTAGGATTTTTTCCTTGAGACGCCGAATCTGAAGCACGTGCTGCGTTTCTAGGGTCTGTATTCTACTTTCCAGTGCCCTAGATTTTTCTTCAGAGGTTGTTAAGAGATCCTTGAGTTCATTGCAGTATGTCACTGCCTCTCTGACCTCTCCTTTAAGGATGCAGTCGGTGCATATACTTCCCGGGTGGCATTTCAAGAGTAATGCATGATATTTTAGCCATTTTTAGCAGTTTTTTAAGCTTAACCTACGAGATGGTAGAAATTAGGGAGAGTAATGCATGATATTTTAGCCGTTTTTTAAGCTTAACCTAGAAGATGGTAGAAATTGGAGGGGAGTAATGCATGATATTTTAGCCATTTTGAGCAGTTTTTTAAGCTTAACCTAGGAGATGGTAGAAATTGGGGAGAGTAATGCATGATATTTTAGCTGTTTTTTAAGCTTAACCTAGGAAATGGTAGAAATTGGAGGAGAGTAATGCATGATATTTTGGCCATTTTTAGCAGTTTTTTAAGCTTAACCTAAGAAATGGTAGAAATTGTAGAAAATACTGCATGATATTTTAGCCATTTTTAGCTGTTTTTTAAGCTTAACCTAAGACATGTTAGAAATTGGGGAGAGTAATGCATGATATTTTAGCTGTTTTTTATCAATATTGGTTTACAAATAGAATGGTAGATAAATGGAATAGGCTCCTGCATAGCTTTAAAAAATTGATTGGATAGATTTATGGATGAGGATGCTAGGTGGAACTAAATTTAGTGATTGTAACAGGAGCTACCTCAGTGTGTATATAGTTTGTGATTTTTGTGGTGTTGAAAGAAGAGCAAATGTATCTGAATGCCTGGTGTGTTTTGTGACTAGTGCAAATGTAGCTTTGGTAGAGGAGGTGAGTCAGTTGCATGATGAGTGCAAGAGATTAAGTGAGTTGGTGGATGAAGTTAGAAGGGATGTGACCGTACACATGAAGAATGTGGCTGGGACCAGGAGGGTGGAAGGTAGGCCTAGACTAGGGACTGGAGAGAAAGAAGTGACTGAAGATGAATGGTGGTGAATATGGATAGAATAGATAGGTTAGGATAGCTTAGGTGTGTATGTAAGATTTGATGCCCTGAGAGAGGAAGAGGTTGAAAGTGATTTGTTTGATGTGGTTGTGGCAGAAAGTGAAATAAGTGGTAGTTTGAATGAGAACAGGAGGGCCGGTAATGCTAGGACTAGGGGGAGTAGTAGGATGACGGAGGTGTTTGTGATGGGTGACTCAGATTAGATATTTAGATATGAAGTTGAGTGTAAATGATGTGTCTGAGAGGTATGATAGTCTGGTGTCTGGGTGTGAGAGGGATGCAGTTGTGATTACGCATGTGGGAGTAAATGATGTAAAGAAGGTGGGTTCATGTGTTACAAGAGAGGTTGACTAGAACAGGAGCTGCCAAGTGTAGGCCATGAATGGTCTTTTGCAGTCTCCTTCTTTTCTTATGTTCTAAAAGGTTAGTTGAAAGGATGAGTAAAAGTAGTGAAAGGCTTTGTTTCAGGTGTGTTTCCGAGAATGGATGTGGGGATGGAATGGTGTCTCGTGCAATTGGACTGAATGAGTATGTAAAAGGCCTGTGTGAAGAGTTGGGATTAGTGTTTGTAGATGTTTGGAATGGGTTTTATGGGAATAAGGCATTGTATGCATTGGATGGACTCAATCTAAGCCGGGCTGGGGTCAAAGTGTTGTGGCAGGAGTTAGATAGTAGTTATGTCTTAACATAACATAACATAACATAATTTCACGGATGACAAAAGCCACAAGGGCCTATCAAAGGTTATCCGCATCCGTCAAATCCCACCCACATAATGCATCCATAGGATTTTGTCAAATCCTGCATCTACAATATACAATTTAACAATATATAGGAATGTCTAACCATGCATCTACAATATATAATTTAAAGCTTCCATAGGAGTCTGTCAAAAACAAAATCAAAGTCCCCCAAAATATACAATAAAAAGAAACTGCATCCACAGGAATGAGTCAAGAAACATATCCACATACCAAAAAGTAAGAAATTAACCCTCCATCCCCATATAATCATCCAATCTGTGCTTGAAAACATTCAAGTTTGGGCTGTCTACAGTCTCAGGTGGCAAACTATTCCAATAATCCACCACTCTGTTAGTGAAAAAATATTTTCTAACATCCAGTCTGCACCTCTGTTCTTTAATCTTTAAGTGGTGGCCTCTAGTTCTATTACTACCTTCTAACTCAAATAACTTGCTGAAATCCAATTTATCCATCCCAGAAAAGATTTTAAAAAGCTCAATCATATCTCCCCTCACACACCTTCTTTCAAATGAAAACATATTTAATACCCTCAGTCTATCTTCATATTCACAGTGCTTCAGGGATGGTATTATTTTTGTTGCCCTCCTTTGTACTGACTCTAATAAGTTTATATCATGTCTAAAATGTGGTGACCATGCCTGTATACAGTACTCTAAATGTGGCCTGACATAAGAGTTGTATAGTTTAAGGATGACCTCCTTACTCTTGTAGCTAACATTTCTTTTAATGTAACCTAGCACCCTATTTGCTCTATTTTTTGCCTCAATACACTGCTTTGAAAATTTCAGTGACCTATCTACTACTACTCCTAAGTCCTTCTCATCTTCAACTGAATTAAGCCAATACCCATCCATCTCATAGCTAAATTCCCTATTATCTCTCCCCATGTTAATAACTTTGCATTTATTAAGGTTAAAAGTCATCTGCCACTTCTGAGCCCAAGCTAACAACTTATTTAAGTCACCCTGCACTTTAAAGCTACCCTCAACCTCTTTGACTACAGCTGCCAATTTAGTGTCATCAGCAAAAATTGACACTTTGCTATTTACACCTTGCCCAAGATCATTTACATAGATTATAAATAATAAAGGGCCTAAAACTGATCCCTGAGGTACGCCACTAATAACATTCCTCCACTCTGACCTTACTCCATTCAGTACAACTCTCTGTTTCCTATTTTTCAGCCATTCAGTTATCCAATTTAAAACGTTCCCACATATCCCATGCAGCTTTAATTTATTAACTAGTCTTCTATGTGGAACCTTATCAAAAGCTTTGCTGAAATCTAAGTAGATCACATCAACTTTCTCACCCCTATCTAATTCTTTAGTTACATAATCCATAAAATCCAGTAAATTAGTTAAACACGATCTATCTTTTCTAAAACCATGCTGAGCATCATTAATTAACCTGCTACTCTCTAGATGATCAGAAATTCCCTTCTTAATCATCTTCTCAAGAATTTTACAGACTATAGAATTTAAGCTTACCGGTCTAAAGTTATTTGGATCCTCTTTGCTTCCCTTTTTAAAAATTGGCACTACATTTGCCAATTTCCAATCATTTTGGTATTTCTCCACACTCTAGTGATCTAATAAATATCTTCTCAAGAGCTACTGCAATACTTTCTACACCTTCTTTGAGTATCCTAGAATGAATGTTGTCAGGGCCAGATGCCTTACTAGTATTTGACTGCATTATAAGCCCTTTAATTTCTTCTCTGTCTATATTAATAGAATTTATCACTACTTCCCTTGACCTAGAATTATCATCAATTAATCTAACTGGTTTCTCTTCTGTGAATACTGAAGCAAAATGATCATTAAGGACCTCTACTATTTCCTCATCAGATTCTTGATGAGGAAATAGTAGAGGTCTTTGCAGGCAGGAAACTAGTTAATGATAATGGTCAGGGAAATACAAGTACAGGGTGGGGGAGGGAAAGGAAAGAGATGCAGAGGAGATATAGCAGAAGGTATACACACTAAAAGAAGATGAGTTATTTAGTTATATTATTGATGAAGATATAGATATATGTGTAATAGAATCATGGGTTACTGAAAATAAATTTAATGACAACATGAGTGAATTTGAACTACAGGGTTATGATATGTACATTAGTCAAAGGAGAGATAGGACGGGTGGTGGCTTGATTATTTATATCAGAAATAGCATTTCTTCAGATCTAAATAATTCTATAAAGCAAGAAGAAGTTGAGTCACTGTGGATAGATATTAGGGTCAGTAAAAATATGATAATACACTTGGGAGACTTTTACAGACCACCCGGACAGACTGACTGTATTGATGAGCTAATGATCGGGGAAATAAGGAAAGGATGTGAAGTAGATACAGTTATTCTTGGTGACTTTAATTTAAATTCTGTGGACTGGGAAAATATGATAAGAAGGGATAGGGACAGACTGACTGTATTGATGAGCTAATGATCGGGGAAATAAGGAAAGGATGTGAAGTAGATACAGTTATTCTTGGTGACTTTAATTTAAATTCTGTGGACTGGGAAAATATGATAAGAAGGGATAGAGCAAGTTGTAAATTTATAGAATGCTTTGAGCAAAATTTTTTGACTCAATTTTTTAATAAGCCAACAAGGGGTGCCAATATCTTAAGATCTAGTTCTTTCAAATAATGATCACTTGGTTCAGGAATTGACTGTCGGGGAAGCATTGGGAAATAGTGATCATCAGATGGTTTATTTTAACTTAGGAATAGTGAAAGGTAGAACATCAATAAACTCCAAATTTTTATAGGGAAGATTATAATAAATTACAAAACTTGCTAAATCAGATTAGGTGGGATATAGAATTAAGGGGGAAGAATACTTATGAGATGTGGGACACTTTTAAGACTATACTAAACATAGTCCAGGAGCAGTATATTCCAATGAAGGCTATTAGGAAGCCTTTGTGATGGAATCAGGAGATAGCTAGGAAAATTTCTGAGAAGAAAAGGGCATACCAGAGATTACACAGAGAAAGTACTTTTGATAATTTAAATCATTATAGGTTGACCAGAAATGAGCTAAATAAGATTATTAAGAAGAGCAAAAGGGCGGCAGAAATTAATTTAGCTCAAAATAATAATAAAGATCCAAGAAAATTCTTTAGCTATTATAGAATTAATAACAAATCTAACAGTGATCAAATTGGGCCGATTAGATATGAAGGGGTTTTCAAAGAATCTGATGAGGAAATAGTAGAGGTTCTTAATGATCATTTTTCTTCAGTATTTACACAAGAAAACAAGATAGATTAATTGATGATAATTCTAGGTCAAGGGAAGTATTGTTGAATACCGTTAATGTGAACAGGGAAGTAATTAAAGGGTTTATATTGGAGTTAAATACTAGTAAGTCATCTGGCCCAGACAACATTCATTCTAGGTTACTCAAAGAAGGTGTAGATAGTATTGCAGTAGCTCTTGAGAAGATATATACTAGATCACTAGAGTTTGGAGAAATATCTAATGATTGGAAATTAGCAAATGTAGTGCCAATTTTTAAAAAGGGAAGTAAAGAGGACCCGAATAACTTTAGGCCGGTAAGCTTAGCTTCTATCGTTTGTAAAATCCTTGAGAAGATAGTTAAGAAGGGAATTTCTGACCATCTAGAGTATAGTAGGTTAATAAATGTTCAGCATGGGTTCAGAAGAGGTAGATCGTGTTTAACAAATTTACTGGATTTTATGGATTATGTTACTAAACAATTAGATAAGGGAGAGAATGTGGATGTAATTTACTTAGATTTTAGCAAAGCTTTTGATAAGGTTCCAAATAGGAGACTAGTTCACAAATTAAAAATGTATGGGATATGTGGTACAGTTTTGAATTGGATAACTGGATGGCTGAAAGACAGGAAACAGAGAGTTGTGCTGAATGGGGTGAGGTCACAGTGGAGGGACGTTATCAGTGGCGTACCTCAGGGATCCATTCTAGGCCCTTTATTATTGATATTTATATAAATGATCTTGGGAAAGCTATAAATATCAGTGTCAATTTTTGTTGATGACACTAAATTGGCAGCTGTAGTCAAAGAAGTTGAGGGTAGCTTTAAAGTGCAGAGTAACTTAAATAAGTTATTAGCTTGGGCTCAGAAGTGGCAAATGACTTTTAACCTTAAAAAATGCAAAATTCTTAACATGGGAAGGGATAATAGGGAATTTAACTATGAAATGGATGGGCAATGGCTGAATTCAGTTGAAGATGAGAAGGACTTAGACGTAGTAGTAGATAGGTCACTGAAGTTTTCTAGCAGTGTATTGAGGAAAAAATAGAGCAAATAGGGTGCTAGGATACATTAAGAGGAATGTTAGCTACAAAAGAAAAGAGGTTATCCTTAAACTCTATAACTCGTATGTTAGGCCACATTTAGAGTACTGTATACAAGCATAGTCACCACATTTTAGACATGACCTCAACCTGCTAGTCAGTACAAAGGAGGGCAACAAAAATAATACTTTCCCTGAAGCACCTTGAATATAATGATAGACTGAGGGTACTAAATATGTTCTCATTTGAGAGAAGATGCGTGAAGGAAGATATGATTGAGCATTTTAAAATCTGTTCTGGGATGGATAGGTTGGATTTTAGCAAGTTGGAAGGTAGTAATAAGACTAGGGGTCACCACTTAAAAATTAAAAAACAGAGGTGCAGGTTGGATATTAGAAAATAGTAGTAGATTACTGGAATAGTTTGCCATCTGAGACAGTAGACAGTCTAAACTTGAATGTATTCAAATGCAGATTTAGATGATTATATGGGGAGTGAGGGTTAACTTTGGGGGAGGGGGTGGTATTCTGGACTCAGTCCTGTGGATGCAGTTTTTTATTATTGTATATTACGATTGATTTGGATTTTGACGAGTCTTGATGATGCTTTTTGTTTTTGACACATTCCTGAGTATGGTTCAAATTGTATATTGTAGATGCATGATCTGATACAATCCTATGGATGCATTTTGTGGGTGGGTTTTGCAGGCCCTTGTGGCTTTTGTCATCCATGAAATTATATTAATATAGTAATTAGAAATATTTAAATAATGCTCTAAACAGAAGTTATTAACATAATAAGTTTTATTAAATAATTGTTAACATTTTTTACGGCAATATTAAGCAGGAAGGATGAAGAGCAGGTGGATTGATTTAGTTTTTTTGGAAAAACAGGCATATGTGGTGTCTTTAGTGGTTGTGGAAGTGCAAATTGATTGTCAGGAACAGGTATTGGAGGAAGAGAAACGGCCCCAATGGGTGGGACAGAAGGAATGTCAGTAGTGAGTGAGGCTGAATAGATGTGGAGGATAATGAGCTAGTTGTATGAGTCAGGTGGGTGGATGTTTGAATATTTGCAACTCTAGCTCTTTCCTTGAGCAGCTGCATTGTTGATAGGTGAGGTCCATGCTGATATATACATGAGGAAAGGGAGATGTTCTTAAGTTTGGGGCAACTTTTAGTAGTTAAATTCTAGAATTAGTGTCAAGTATTTTGGCTCTGAATAACTTTGGTTTAATTATGTCAGTTAGGGAAACAGATTTATGAGGTACGAGATACGATACAATTTCATTAAACCTTATATAGATATGTTCATTGAAGTCTAATCCTCTCACCATAATGAAGTTGTTTCTCTTCTCTCTATCTCTCACATATCTCCCTCACCTCATATGATATCATTTTCTTGATTTGAACAGGATTAAGAGGTGGAGTGGCTTGCACGGTTGTCTTAAGTTGCTCTACATCTTGTTTTAAAAGGTGAACAACATTAATTAAGGGTTTAAGCAGCTTGATATCTTCATGTAGAGTTTGGACAGATTGGGCAAGAACTTGGTAAACCTGAAGATTGGTGGCATACCCCAAAAAAGTATTTTTTTTTTAGCCGAAATCTAACACACCAAGTTGTATTTATGTTTCGTTCACCCATGCAGGAATATTCATGCGTGTTTGAGTACTAGTTAAAATGTCCTCAGCACTATTTTTGTAAAAGAATGCCCAAAAATAACCAAACGAAAAACACAGCGCCATTTTTATAAAAAAATATTGAAAAATAACCAAATATAAAATGTTGTTTACTTACTTTATTGCAAGAGGTACATTTTAATTGGTTGACCAAAAAGCAATAAATAATTTGCAGTATAGTTTCTACAGAGAGGCGGGACTTTGAGAAAAAAGTCCCATTTAAAATTGATTTTTTAAAATAATGGCGATTGCTTAAGTCACGTTTAGTTTTTGTACATCTAAATTCGTAATTATCTTTAATCTCTAATACCTGACCATAAACTTCACAATCGATTGTAACTTTAATCAAATTATGATAGTCCAAAAATGTTAATAACTTTTCTTGATCCGAAAATAAAGTAGAAAGTCTGATAATAGACAAAGGGCAAATTGCACAAAACAAATCCCTGCTGAAACTGAAATTGCGACATAAAAGTCGTCTCTCCTGCACCCAAAAGGCTCCACAAAACCTAGTTCCTCTAAAAGATTTAGCTAAATATATTTAAATGTATAAAAAAGGTAATAAAAATAGTAAAATGGGAAAAAATATATTAAGTAAAAAGGAATACAAATGAGGATAATAAAAACACATTAAGTGAAAAACAAAATAAAAATTCACTATTCATTCATTTCTGACATCAGACCCCCCCCCCCTCCATTATAATTCGCAGAAACGATTATAGTTGCAGGAATGATTTGGTTAAATAAAAATGTTAGAACATTATTCTATAAACAATTATGAGTGAAACTCAGGATGGTAAATATGTAGATTATCAGCGCAAACGATGGGACGTACTATTTCATCCGTGTTTCAAAATGTTTCACGTTTTTGGAGTACATTTAAGTTGACAGCTCGTGTGGGGGTAAACACAATGGGGAGACTACACTACGATGATCCTGAGTTTCATTAAATTGGGGGGAGGGTCTGGGGGGCACAGCCCCCCAGTATATAATCCTAATTGTTTATAGAATAATAATTCGAAAA
The DNA here is from genome assembly GCA_963969495.1 of Ceratothoa steindachneri. NCBI lineage: Eukaryota > Metazoa > Arthropoda > Malacostraca > Isopoda > Cymothoidae > Ceratothoa > Ceratothoa steindachneri. Next base: position 57,534,600 of record OZ018327.1, read on the forward strand.
GGACTCAAACGCGCATGAATATTCCGACACGAGTGAACAATAATATTTACACACAAAATTTTTTCCGGCCGGGCCGCTAATCTACATATTTACCCTCAGGATCATCATAGGGGGGTCACCCCGCAGTGATATCTCCCCCATGAACAGTCCCCTTGAATTTACCAAGAACTTGGACAGTATTGAATAACTGAGAGTAGTCGTCATAGGTAGGGGCAGTTGCAGTGTCATTAGTATCAGGACCAAACATAGGGTTGGGGGCTATAGGTTTATGATTGCGAGTTGAAGAGGCTTTACACCGTTTACACCTTGTACATATATAGCTTAAATTGACAGACTTAAGATCAAAATATTTGGCAGGTATACCATTACACTTTGCAATTGCATGAACCCAAGCTCCACAGGTGTCACAACCATAGCAGTCAGCAGAAGACAGGTCACTATTGCAGGCATTACATAGAAAAACAGGGTCATGCTTCTGGGCAGGGGGCTTTTAGCTCTTAGGCCCAGGTCCCATTGTATAGGATAGGGTGCTTAGGCTACCAGGTGTTTGAAGCAGTTAGAAAGCAGCAGACGAAAAGCAGGAAGCAGCAGGCAAGAGCAGGAAGAACCCAAATGCAGGATAGGTAGCCGAGTCTTAGCGACAGAGGTATACTTTCGGTATACTTTCGGTGAATTCTGCCTGTTAATGGCAAGGCTGAAGTCGGCTTCCGCCTAACCCGCTTGATCCCACATTCTCCTCCCTTTCCAGAGTTTGAATTACTTCTGGCAGGCAAGGTGTTGTGGTGACGGCTGGGGTATCCTGGTGTTGGTGGATTGTCTTCTAGTCCTTGAAGCCACTTATCCAGATTATTTTTGAAGGCTTCAGGGCTAATTCCACTCAAGTCTCTTAGTTCTTGCGGGAGACAGTTGAATAAGCGGGGCCCATTGTACGTGAAGGAGTTGTGGGCCAGGTTTCTTACTCGCTGTACGGTGCCCTGTACTCCCTTGATGTAACTGAGTCTCCCTTTCCTTGGGTGTTGGTTGGTGACTATGGCCACATTTGGCACTCTGCCTTCCAATATCTTCCACATGTAGATTATTGTGTACCGATCCCGTCTCCTTTGTAATGAGTACAGTTTCAGTTCTCTGAGTCTGTCCCAATAGTTTAAGTGCTGTACCTCTTGGATTCGTGCCGTGTATGATCTTTGGATGCCTTCAAGGGTAGTTATTTCTTGTATTTTATGGGGGGACCAAAGCTGGCAACAGTACTCTAGCCTTGGGAGAACTAGAGACTTCCAGAGTGTTTTAAGGCACTGCCCTTCTCTGGAAGCAAAAGTCCTTAACACCCAACCACTCATGCTCTTTCCTGCTTCAGCTACAGTATTTATGTGGTGGGTAAAAGTAGCATCACTGCTCATGTGGACTCCCAGATCCTTGACATGCTCCTTATCTTCTATCTGCTGTTCATCATATTTGTAGTTGGTGGAGCTCTTGAGAGATGTTCACTTGTATGCATTGCGTTAATCCTTTATGTAATCTTATCCCTGAGCACCTCTCCTGTGTATATCAGTTATCTTTCTGTTATCAGTTCAGTTGCATTTCAGGACTCTCCTTCTAAGTGACACCTGCCTGATGATTTTTCTTGTGATAAAGTTCTGTCATTAGTTGCATTTCTTATAATTTTCTTTCGCTCTTTTTCCAAAAATTATATATCGTGTTCTTAACTTGTTTTATATTCTCAAACATAACCCACTAAATTATTCAGTTTTTATCAATACGCCGCTACAAGTTAAATATTTAGATGGGGATTCACAAGTATAAGTTTGTTCTATGGCTCTATTTATTTAAATAATTAAACACGACATATATGGGGGGAAAATAAAATGTTTGAGGGGGTTTTTGTTGTGACGTCAAGGAATTATTGTTTCGATTATAAGTGAAATGTAAGTCTTTTACCACCGCGTTACATATATTAAATTAAATTCAAAGAGGGAATTAGAAATTTTCTGTTAAAAAATATGCAAAATTTTATTGATGAAAACAACCTGCGAAATATGCGACAAGGACGAGAGATTGGTGAATGGATTTCAGAATTGTAGAACAGTTACATCCAAGATACATGGAAGCAAATTTAAAAATATAAAGAATAGGAGATAGCAATATATAATTCAATGAAAATAAGGCATGAAAGGGCAGCGATTATCATTATTATTATTATTATAGTGAGGAAGATTATCATAATTACCCATGGAAGGACCCCATTTGATGATTAATTTTTCGTTTAGTTGTGGTGATCGGTTTATGTAATGGGTGGGCTACTGGCACCGAGTTGCGAGATTCAAAAGGCCCAGCAAGAAACTCTACAAAATTGACGCGTGGTGGTCTAATTAAATCCTAGCGCGGGGGAAATACAAAAAGGCTAACTAAAGGAAGTTATAACATTGGGTCATAGAATAGCTAGATTAGCTGGAGGATGTAAACAAATTGTGATATACAGCCTCATTTCCTTCTAAGACCGTCGAACGTTTTCTGGTGGCCATTACAGGGGGCCGATGCCGAGCAGGACAAAAGGATACGGGAGTCGCCAACAAGGACACCGACCCCAAGCCCAGGAGGAAGGGGACCTGGCTATCTCTATCATCGTTAGCCTACCCTTTCGAAGGAGCTGCAGTAAAGATAGTGGAAGGACGCATTTCTACACGCCGGACCATTGCAATCACACTGGATCGAGATGATGCCAGACGGAACTCACGCCATACGTTCGGGTACAGCTTTTTTTAAAATCTTATTAATAACAAGTGTAGAAAGTGTTGTGTTCCAGTAATGATCAATTTAACTGCCCAAATTCAGTATCTTTTATATGTCCGGTGGTGTGAGAAGGATATCAGTCCGAGCAATTTAATAATGTACAAAGTCAAATAATTGTTAATATAAAGTTAACTCTTGTTAAGTATGCATAGTCAAGGTATGCATTAAATTGAAGGTTAACTCGGTATGCTTAAGTTCAGTACAGCTAAACGTGAGGTGTTCTGGCACCCACGCGCAAGCCTTGTAGCGTCCATTGCAAGGCGAAATAGATTCAGTATGAAACCTAACAGATGAATGTCATGTGAATTCTGTAAAGGCTTATAATTGGTACGCGTATACGAATAATCTAAAATGAAAGTGATAGCGGTGTTCTTAGATAAGAATATCTCCTTGCGTGAATAATAAATACAGAGATGAAGGAGAGCCTCACCAGGAAAGAAACTAAGAGACAGTATTCAAATATTCTTACTATTGTATTATAAAATAACGCTATATATATAGTCAATAATCCATTTGTATTATAATTTTGGATATATCGTTTTATCGGTTATCTCCTTATCGGGCGATAAATGTATTGCCAGTTATCGTTGATACATTTTTTCGTTATCGCGCCCACCTATGTAAAATAGTAATGTTATATGTCCCTGAAAAGTAATATTGTTTAGTTTTCGTCAATGTAAGTTATGAGAAATATGCGTTGCAAGGAAAAATAGTCTCCTTGTTAAACCCTCAATTTTGAGTGCCATGGGAACTGTATAAATCCTTGCAACGGCGCCAAACAGTGGCGTAGCTAGGATTCCGTTGAAGGAGGGGGGCATGTGAATCGTGGAGCCTGCGGCGGAGAGTCCGGGGAAGCCTCCTCCGGGACAACTTTGAAATTTGATGTCGTTTTCCTCGCATCTGGGCATATCTCAAAACGTATCTCTACCATCAAAAGAAGCCAACATCCATCCTAAATTTGAGAAACTTCCGAGCAAGATTTTCCCACATCAAAATGGCAATCCTTAATTTTAGGCTGCAGAATAACACATGATTACATTTAAATCACTCAAATCATCAATTTCGTTTCTTTTTCAATCAGTGGCGTAGAAGGGGGGGGGGTATTGGCCAAGCCACTGGACAGGCAAGCGCTTGACTAGAGGAGGGTCCGAGGGTTATGCCCCCCGTAAATCTTTTAAAACTAGATTACCAAAGAAGCAATCTGGAGGTATCTTCGAATCAAAATCATATACTGAAATATTTTTTTAACAATTGAGAACATCGTATATAGGTAAGTCTATAAAATGAAATATAATTTTTCATCAACAAACTAAGCTTTTTCATGAACTACAACAAAGCACAGATTGCAAAAATGCTTTCAAACCATTACAATATAGTGAGATAGATCGTGCAGCACTATTGGAGTACTGCATCTAGAAATCACTGAATAGTAATATGCATTTAAACATAATATGTTTGTTGAAGGGAGAAGGCATGAAGCAAAGCTTATGCGAGGCCTTCTGCAGTTAGGATGATTTTAGTATCATTTTAGTTACCCAAATAGTATAGCAATGCCTCTGGGCATTCCTATGATAAAAAAACTCCTGGGAAACTTTTATATATATATATATATATATATATATATATATATATATATATATATATATATATATATATATATATATATTATATATATATATATATATATATATATATATACACACATCAATTATTATGTAAAATTCATATGCAATTATTTTACTTAACTTTGTCAATCTAATCTTTCAATTATTTTACTTAACTTTTGTAAATTAAATCATTTTATGTACAACTTAATAATTAATTAACTCCTTTATTTTACTTGTCAATTCATTTAACGTACTACTGTTCCAAACAACATCTCTTAAAATTTCACACACAAACAAACAAACACACGCTTTCAGCTCGACCAAATAGCACACTATTCCTGCTCATTCGACTCTCGACATTCTCCATATAAAGCCTTTAATTCACAGTCCATCATAGTCACCATATTATTCATATTTATTTCACATACTTCAATTCTCTTCGCATTTTGTTACTGTAAATCATATGTTACAATTTCTTACATTGTATACCTAATCTACAATGGTGCCCAGACCCGGTAGGGGGTGTGTTCTATTGTAGATTAGGTATACAATGTAAGATATTGTAAGATATGATTCACAAACAAACAAACACACGCTTTCAGTTCGACCAAATAGCACACTATTCCGTTCATTCGACTCTTGACATTCTCCGTATAAAGCCCCTAATTCACAGTCCATCATAGTCACAATATTATTCCACCCATATTATTCATATTTATTTCACACACTTCAATTCTCTTCGCATTTTGTTACTTGTGTTTAGAGTACGAGAAGTGCAGGTTTTGCGGCTTAAAAGCTTCGTTTGAATGAGTCTTTTTTGAGACTCAGGATGGCCGAGTGGATTCGCCGCTGGCTAACAGTGGTCTAGCGACGCAAGAAGCTGTTTGCAACTCGCATGCGCTATTATGTTTTTCTTTGCCCCTTTTCCTACTTCCCTCTATTTACAATGGTGCCCAGACTCGGGAGGGGGAGTGTTAGCCCCTGGATAACATTTCCAAACGGGCTCTCTTCATTTCTTCAAAATACGCTACCCTTCTAGGAGGGGGGGTTGTATAGCGTACGAGAAGTGCAGGCGAGCGGCTTATAAGCTTCGTTTGAATGGTCTTTTTGAGACTCAGGATGGCCGAGTGGATTCGCCGCTGGCTAACAGTGGTCCAGCGGCGAATCCACTCGGCCATCCTCAGTCTCAAAAAAGACTTATTCAAACGAAGCTTTTAAGCCGCTCGCCTGCACTTCTCGTACGCTATAATATATATCAAGTATAATATATCTGAAATTGATGACATCTTATGTTCGGTCAGTTTCTTTGCGGTCTTTTAATTTCACCCTGGGTGAGCGGTGTTTTTCACACTTGTATTGTATCACTTGAAAACCAGTCGACGGTTGGTTCGGCTGAATTCATCAATAACGTCACCTTGGACTAGTGGAATGTCCTTGTTGATGTACAGATGGGCTAGGCCATTCAGTCGCTCTTCGTGCATGGTGGACCGTAGGTAAGATTATATCAATTTAAGAGCACTAAATGAGCGTTCACCTGTCGCAGTGGTCACCGGCAAGGTTGCGAAAATTCGCAACAGAGTTTCTATCATGGGATAAGTACCAAAAGTCGCCGTAACCACCCCTGCATCCACGACTCTTTTTGGTGGTGTACATGTCGTGGTCGCCTGTCACGCCCAGTACGCCTTCCAGCGAGGTAATTCAGCGTTCAGGTACTTTGGTTGTCCTGGAAGGAATTGGTGGTACAACTGGGCGGCTTCCATAAGGGCACTAGAATCGTCAGAATCCTGACAGTATGCCGTTAGTAGCATACTGAGCACGTATGCTTTCGCACTGTGCGATTTAAGTCGCTCATCTAGTTGGCTTATACAGACGTCGATATACGGGAGGAAAATAGAACGTCTGTAGTAAACTTCTGGTGTCTCGACCGGATGATTGGACCTCTGCGTCTGCCTGTCAGTCGTTCTTGGCATCCGGATTTCTTAAACCAAACAATTCTTGAGCGCACATAAAAATGTCTCTGAAAACTTGTTCGTCTAATCGCATTTTCTCAGGACCTTCTCACAGTCCTTTACACAGTCCACCGCGTTATGGATGTACTAGGCTTCGGCATGAAGCTTAACAGAAAGTGGCTAAGTGATCTCCACGACCGATACAAGTACCTCTAGGGCAACCAAGAATCCACCATTGTCTATGGCGGAAGAGAATAGTAGCGCTCTCCTGGCGCAATCTGCGCGTGGCCATAGGCTAATTTTGTGTAGCGACACTTTAATGGCGGGTAGTAGTTCTGAGAATGTGCGAACTGCTTCCCGGCGATCCACCCATCTAGTGGTGCAGTGGAGTTTCAGACGCGAATGGGCGGCTTCATTACACTTTTCCTTGATAGTTTCTTCAAAATTGAGCAATCTTTTATTTGAGGCACAAAAAAAAGCGCAATCTCGTGCATCAACGTCCCTGCCTTTCTAATATCTGGTACCTCGCCCGCCTTCAGCAAACATAGATTGGGCGAATGGGACACACAATGCGTGTAGCTAGCTAACGGGCATTCTTCATGCACGTACTTTTGCACACCATTTTTGCTCCCCAGCATAGCCGCAGCTCCATCATACCCTTGCCCAACCATATTTCTAATGTCAACTCCAGAATCTTTCAGAATCTGTAGCAGTTGTTTAGCCAACCCTGCACCAGTAAGATCAGGGACCTCAGCAAAACCGAGAAACCGCTCACATATTTGGCCGCCTTGGAGGTACCATAAACATACTGTTAACTGTTCCTTTCTCGAAACATCTGTGGTCTCGTCCACCTGAAGAGTGAAGAATCTGGCTTCTTTTGTTTCTTCAATGATTGATTTTTGAATCACTGTTACAATGGCTGATATCAGTTCATTCTGGGCTTGGGAGGGAAATGTATGTGGCATTCCTACTCGTGGTCGTTAAACGTTCCCGTAACACTTTATCGTTGGAAACCACCATCAGCTGTAGAGTCGCTCTCAGATTGCTTTGTCTGTAATCTATATCGGCGCCGGTTCCTGCGGGAGAAAGCAACAGGGTTCCGGAATCGCGATGACCCCAAAGCGGTAGACCTAATCTACCCAGAAACTCTATAGAAAAAAAAGTATCCGCTGCAGAGCAGCTCAGTTTTTGGCACGCTGCTTTGCCTCTGCGGTGTTCAGCTGCTGCTCTATGTCTCTAGTCTTCATCGTCATTTTGAACGCTTCTGCGCGCGCGACACTGTCTTCATGGAATTTGGTCGCTAGATGCGCTGACAAATAGCCATCTTTGCCGGTTAGGTGAGCGAACTTTTCTAGGGGTGTTCTTACCAGGCGATTCAATTTGGTTTCTTCGGATTGCTTCATGAACGAAAAACCTGCAAAGGCGACAGAATAGTCCACGTTTCGACACATAATAGGAGAATACGCTATACTGCCTGATTAGATATTTTGGTCCGAGATATTTACATCTGGTTCTGCCTCCATCTTGACGCTCGCTGTAAGGCCACTGAAAATCCAATGGCACAGTCCAAGGTGTGGTGAGTACGCGCAGTTTCTCTGCATCAGTGAGCTCCAACCAGTTGATAACTCCTATATCATCTTTACTGGAGTTGCCATTAGGTAACGCAGACGTGGACGGTGTTAACGTCTGTGAAGAGGATTCCTGTGTCTGAGCTTGCAGTTGGAAGTCTAGAAATTCCGGAGGTGACTCTGGGGAAGCCTTTCGTTTAACTGCAGTCGGAGGCTCACGGCGCGTGAAGTAATCGACGATGCTTCTCTTCACCTCGACTTCTTGGATCTGACTTGAAATGAAAGAAAAAAAAATAAGATAAATCAAAAACAAGCAATGACTGTAGAATATTAGAGAAAAAAACCCTATATGTATGTAGCTGTTGCCAGCTTGAAAGACAGAGTTGCACGGGCTCATTAGTTCAATAAAATTTAGACAGAATCATGTTTATTTAAGCCATAAAACTGCAAAAGAAAATGAATAAAAATACAGATTATACATATGGATATATGCACACAATGCAGTAATCAGGGTCCATATGTAGGACTCTCATGTAAGTTAGAACTAAAAGAAAACGACTACAAAAGTAGACGTGGTATTTAGTCTGTAATTTCTGTATTTTTTCTGTATTTTGCATTTCTATTTTCTACCAAGTCCAAAAGGCAATACTTTGCATTCAATAGCCTTAAACCAGGACTAGCACTACTTGCGCAGAAAAACTACGAAAATTTGCAGCAATCGGCGCCTTGTGAAACAGGAAGTTGACGAGAGTCGAAACAAATCAGAAAGACAACCTGTGATTGGCTCAGAGAGCTCGAATTCGAAATCGGGGAGATATATGGGGGGGGGGGGATATCCTTATTATCCCATTTTTATTTTATTTGTCAATATTATTCTTGCTTTTCTCTTTATCAAATCTATTTACTTCTCCTTGACTGAAATTCCTTATTTCTTTAAGTTGGCCCTTCAAACATTTGTCTTCCATTTATCTTGACTAAGGTATTCTTGTTGGCTGGGTTAGTCCTTAATCTTCGATTTCTTTTCTTATGCATCTTCCCTTTTCTTCCTTTAATCTTGGGTTGATGATTTCTTGGTCCTTCTTGATTCTTGTTGAGGTGGGCCTTCAAGCGTTTTCTTCCACTTCTGTTTTCTTTCTTGAGATTTCTTCATAAAAGTTTTTGGACTGTTGAGTTTCGAACGAGGTATCATTCGATTTAAATGCCAGCACTCTAGCCTCACGACCAGGCTTTAGTCCGTTCTGAGTTAGTAATTTAATCGACTATTTATATTATCGAGTTGGAAGGAATTTTTCTCTGATACATTTTCGCACCCCTACAGATATTTAAACCAATCAGGTGGTGTTATTTCATGAAATTGAGTGTTATTTCATGAAATTGACCTTTCAGAATAGCGTTAAAGCTGATTAAACACTGATCATTTTGATACTAAATCTGCCAGATATTGCCAGCTAATTAGCTAAGAAGACAGAAGTTGACAGCTGCTGATTAAAAGTTATTTTTTGTGCATTTTGAGGTACTAAACATGAAAATTATTTAGGGATATTGAAGATAAATAATTAAGGATACATTTGTTGACATAAACAGACAACTGACAAAATTTGCATAAACGTAAAAAAAATGGGTTATGTCTAACCTTAAAGCATTTCCAGCATCTGACGTGGAGTGGAACGTGCGGAAGCCGCACTGTGCAGAAGACAGATGGCCTCCGCCGTCCAGGAAAAAGGCTAATCTAACATTTACCAATTTCTCCATCAACTTGTACACGCAAGAGTTTAGAGAGATTGGGCGGAAACCGGTCGGAGTAGAGTGATCTCTCCCCAGTTTGGGAAAGGCGAGTACAGTAGCGATTCGCCAGAAATCTGGGAGGAGACCCTCCACCCAGATCCTGTTGAACAAATCTAACAGAAAGGCCATGCCTCGCTCACCCAGGTGTCGAAGCATGGCGTACGGGACAGCGTCCGGACCATATGCCGCGTCCGCGCACGAAGCAAGAGCGGAACGCAACTCGCTCAGAGTAAACCTGTCGTTGAAGTGTTATCCGCCTCTGGAGGTAAAGTCCAGCCGGTGCCCTTCCGCGACATCACGACGTGCATTAAATACTGGCGGAGCAGCATCCTGGCTAGAGAATGCAGAAAAAGCTGTCGCGAAGGATTCCGCCACGGACGCGGGGTCCGAGATTGCGGCCCCATTCTCCTGGAGAACGGGATAGGGTCCTGCGAGAACTTGCCCCGAATCCTCTCGACTCGCTTCCACACCTCTGCTAGAGGGGTGTTCCTGTTAAGTGAAGACACATATGCCCGTCAAGAAGAGTGGCGCGTGTGCTTCGAAATATACCGAAATTCAACGACAGTGAAATCTTTCGGGGGAGTTTATAAAGCCTGTAAGAATAACATTTCGGATTGAGGTCCGTCTCACATTTGGCTGACCACCACGGAAGTGATAGGCGTGCAAAACTGCCAGGCCTTCTACGAATAGTAGTTAGGCCCGCGGCTATGAGGTTGCCGGAGAAGAACTCAACGGCCTCATCTACTGACCTAAACTCCTCGACTAAGATAGAGAATTCAGTCATTTCCTGAAATTCAGACCACCGCACACGCGTCAGGCCCCACGGGGCCGGGCTCTCGGGCGGCAGCGGCCCAGAAAATGATATTTGAATTGGAAAGTGATCACTACCATAGTCGTCATCGATCACCGCCGAATCAAAATCAGGCTGTGCATCCGGAGAGCACAAAGATATATCGGGGCAGGAAAATGAAGCGGTTCTCAGTAGGTAATGCGTAAACTCATCCACATTTAAGACACCCATCTCAATCTCGTCGATCAGGTCGGAAAGGACTTGACCTCGGTGATTAATAGACTGCCCAGAGGGAGTGTCTACCATTTAGATCTCTGAGCAAGAGTAAGGGCCAGGCAGTACCTGCACAGCTACTGCCTGAAAGGAGGTATCTAAAGCGAAGGGAAGAACGGAGACATCATGCCGGGTGTAAATCGCCTCCCCCCTTCCTTTCCAATCCAGTGGTGGTAGGGTCGCAACACCCTTATACCCCGGGAGAGTGGACAGGAGGCATGCGCTCAGCATGGTCGCTGGCAAAAAGATAGCTAACAGGGAACGGGGGGGGGACGAACCTCGGCAACTCCTCACAGTTGGCTCGGAGTCCGCGGCAATTCCATTGAAGGAATATGCTCTCCAGGCCTAGTTTGGAGGAGATGCGGGGGGCCCTCTTCGAAGAAAGTACCCTCACGGGAATGGCCGTACGCTTACAGGAGGAGGAACTCCGGGCGCTGTCGTCTTCGAGTCTTTTCTTCCATCCGCCTCGAAACCTTAGGCGGGAGGGGTGGTTTCGGAGGCAGAAGGGCCCTCTCTTTGAGGATCCACCGTCTCTAAGCCACCAAGCCCACCACTGGGCGTGGGCGAAGGATCCGAAGCTCCTTTAGTGCTGTCCTCCTTTCGGGGGGCAGCTTTAGGAACCCTGGAAGATGGCCTGGTGACCAACTTCAGGGGTGTTCCCTCCTGTCAGTCTAACGACTCGGTGAAGCACGTGGCCGTTTCGCCTTACGAGAAATGATCACGCTGGGGCAAGGGGGTGGAGCCCTTACTTTAACCGGGGATGGGTATGGACCCTTTGTGCCGCCAGCTTTACCAGGGGACTGCCCGAGCAGGGTAGAACCCGCAGAAGGGTTCCGAATGGGCGCGAAAACGACGGTACTCGTTGGCCTGGAGGGGGCAGCATCCTGGCTAGAGAATGCGGTTGCTAAGGATTCCGCCACGGACGCGGGGTCCCAGATTGCGGTCCCATTCTCCTGGAGAACGGGATGGGGGTCCTGCGAGAACTTGCCCCGAATCCTCTCGACTCATTTCCACACCTCTGCTAGAGGGGTCTTCTTGTTAAGTGAAGATAAATATGCCCGTCAAGAAGAGTGGCGCGTGTGCTTCGAAATATACCGGAACCTAGCCCTAGCCATACGAAATTCACCGACAGTGAAATCTTTCGGGTGGCGTTCATAAAGCTTGTAGGAATAACATTTCGGCTTGAGGTCCGTCTCACATTTATCTTTTTCAACATTAATGCATAGAACGTCCTGGGTAGCGCCGGGCGCTTCGAAGAAGCGGGTTGCGGCTCTCCACCATTGACACACTTTGGCCACACACGATATGACTTATTGTGTGCAGCCTTGGAGCAACTTACACAGGTTTCGGGTAGCTCCAACTTTGCACGTCGACAGGAGCGATTAGTATGGCCAAAGCGGTGGCAGTAATAGTACCTCCGCGGAAGTGGCACGAATGCCTTCACACGGTAACGATACCAACTGGCACGCATCTACTCTGGGAGCTTTTCACAGTCGAACGCGACGAAGAGTGTAGGGGTGGGTCTCGAGGCCCCTCCCTGTTTTCTCATCACACGTTCGACCTTGACCGCCCCATGGTCGGCCAGCTCTAAGGTGATGTCGTCTATGGAGTAGACCACGAGTTCCCTCGCATAAACTGCTCCTTTCACGAGGTTCATGGTAGAGTGCGGCGTCACACTCACAGGCGTGCTATCAAGTCTCCGAAGGGGACTAAACATGGCCGCCTCGAAGGGATTCGACGCATTCGCCAAAAGGCTCCCGTCCGAGAAACGAGTCACCTTCGGCTCTCTACCAATCACACTAGTTATAGCTCTCCTCTGATGGATCATGTTGCCTTTAGCCAACATGGTGCCAGTAGTGGAGCAAATAACCAGGAAGCGTCTGAAGCCAGCGGGCTCGAAAACGCCGGGTAATCTCTGAATGAGGAGCCTCGATGTAATCGAGGCTCTGCTCTGCGCACTTGTACTTTTGGTCTTTGTAAGAGACTCTGCACCCGTGGTGGGGTGGGGGCAGCGGGACCGGACTTGCCGATCTTGGCTTGGTCGCTTTCTGAAGCAGCAGACCCATCCATCCCCGCTTCCCCCGAGGATGTAGATGAGCCACGAGTGTTTTTCGTCCTTGTCAAGTTGTTTCTCTTCTTTTTAGGAGAGAAGGGCGGGGTATTAATCCACTTCTCTTCTCCGCCGGCAGGAGCCCTCAGGCCAGATGGATCGGCCTCAGTAAGGTCCTTCTCCGAGATGGAGGAAGTCCTGACGGTCGCAGGGGCACCGTCCGGATGAGGAGATCCCTCCCCTCCTTCTACTGCCTTGAAGACCCAAAGCCGTTTGAGGAGGACCTTTCATAGTTGCAGACTCGAGTTCGGTGCTTGGCGCAGAGCCCGGATTCGTCCCCCATGGAAGGCCCTACCGTCCGAGGCTGGGTTGCCTCAAGGACCATGTCGATCTCGGAAGGGGGGGGGGCTTCATTTTCCTCCCCCACCAGGACATCACATGTCCCATTGGCAGCGGTATCACGAGTCGAGTATGGGGAGGCACAGGCCTTGACCCCTGCTAAAATCAGTATACGAGCCAGCAGGTCTCTGGAGGGAAGCGGCTGATGGGCCCTATCTCCCTCTCGTCCCTAAGTCGGTTTGCCCTACCAAGCCGCATCAATGGGAAACGGTCAGTAATCGGCTGCCTTTCTTGGCAGTCTCCTTGAAAAGTAAAGGGAGGACTGCCGTTAGAAAGAGGGAGGCACCCGAAGGCACCTCCAGACAAGGGGGTGATGGGAAGTCCCATACACCCATAGGCAAAGAAGAGGAGTAATCCTCCTCTCCAGTTAACGAGATTTGGAGGGTCCCCTGTGAAAGCACGGATGGGGGAAGACCTCCACTTTTTCAGTGGAGCTGCCTGAGGGCCTCTCCGACGGTGGACGGAGAGGCCTAACCCTTGGGCATGGTGACCAATTTTTATTCACCATGTGCAGACGGTAATCACCCCTCGCAGTAGCCCGATCTGCAAGAGGTGCGTGCGGGGCTGGTGCCGTACGCCATTTAAGGTCACCCCTCCAGCCTGGTGACCTGGCGGCTCCACCTTGGGCACGGTGTAAAAAAGGATAGAGTGTGAAGTGAGATGGAAAGGCGATGTGAGGAAGGTATGGATGGAGATGAAGTAGGTTGTTAAAAACTCACCATCCTAAACCGGAGCTCAGGGGTTATGGAAAATTGTCCCCTCCCTCTCAGCCCCGATCCGGGATAGTTGGTTGAGAAGAAGGTCAGCATTTACTCTGTGAAAATAGAGGCTGACCAGAGAATATTGTGGGAGAGGTTGTAGGGGAAGTGAGGAAGTAGGGGAGAAATACAGGCTGTCTGAAAGAAGGAGAAGAGGCTGAAGTGTGGCCGGGCGGCGCGTGGGGTCCCGTCAGCACTGTGGCCAGGAAGGCAAATGGCCGCGCCCCTTACGGGGTGAATACGGGACAAGAACGCGAAGCCGCGCTATGGGAGCCTCCACAATTGGCGCAACATTTATGATTCTCGCAAGAGGAGCCATGGTACGCCAACCCAGAGGCCACACAGCAACGAACTTGCCTACAATTGCTGCTCATATGGCCAAATGGTGGTAATTAAAACAACGTTTGGGGAGCTCGACATAACGGCACACAGGGACCCGAAAATAACCATCACGGACATACTGCTGCATATCCTGACGCTCAGAGGTGACGATAGGCGTACTCGTAGGAACCTTAGCGAGAAAAACAGACTTAGACACCCTATAAACGTCGTTGGAGCTAATCACTCCCTGAACAAAATTAAGGCGAGGGTGGGCACAACCGAAACTGGGACCTCGAATGGAGGACAAATCCCGCACGATGCCACACTGCTCTCGCGAAGATACCTCAACCACTAAATTGCCACTATCACGGGCCCAAATACGGCGGGGCGCACAACAACGGGACTCAAACTTCTCATTCAAATCAAAGACGTCCAATTTAAAAAGCGGAGACCCGGAACTGGAATTCAGCACCAGAAAATACGAGGATAATACAAATCAGGATCTATCTCTTCTGCAAAGGGATCTAACAAGCGCGGAAAAAGGGACTCATTGACAGGCGTAGTACGAGAACCAGATGTCGCCTGGGAGAGAATTTGGTCGATTTTGATAGATCTTCGAATATATTCAGGCATCTGGCTGTTAGAATTGATTCGTCAGTGGCGGACAAAAGGGCATTAAACATTAATAAAAGTTATCTTACACATTAATAAAAGTTATCTTACACAGTATTGATAATAAAGAGCAGTATCACACACCGGAACATAAAACTAACAAAACCGTAGACTTACCAAGACCGCAATTGTTCACATCGTGGAAAGAAGACTGTTCATGACACGAGTACGATATCCTAAGCTTGCGAAGATGTGGCTACCAGGTGAGGCATCGATCAAAGAAAGAAACCCCAAGAAATTGGTGCGAATCCACCACTTCCAGGCGAACTACGATTAGGATCATCCAGTTCGGGATGGAGTCGTAGATGGCGACATAAGTGAACCAACTTAGTCTTGGCTAGGAATCCCGAAACCTGTTGGAGGTACAGCTTTCCTTTTTCGACTTTTTCTTTTTGGTGAGATTAAAAAGGAGATGCGTTTTAGCTATCTTGAGAGGACATAGTTTCAGATCACCTTTCAGCAATTTTTGCATGGTAATATGGATCACTTTTGCCTCCAAAGCAAGTTGACTGGCACGCCTTGAATTTTGTGTGATCATGTTCTTGATGAGGATTGGGGGTCTCAGTGATTGGGGCAGTCCTACCTCTCTGAGTGAACTGTGTTTTTAGGCCATTTGACAGCTTTAAAACCTCCATATCTGCTCATAATGGGTTCGACACTCGGCATAGTGAGAGATGCGGTTCAAGGCCTGTTAAGTTCACGGCCTAGAGTTGGCATCTGAGCCGCACCAAAAGAGATCGAAAGATCGTCCGCGTTCAGCATAGCGAGGACATCTTCTAGCAGCACCGAGATGATACGGTTGATTGTGATAGAACGGTCTAAGGCCGCTTTAGTTACACCTCTATCACATGTTAACCATGCTTACCCACGTGCATCCTGCCTGCGAGAGGAAGCAGAAGCGCGTTATCTCCCATCATAGCCAATGTTTAATCAAGGAGGTTCACTCCCCCGTTTCGCCTGCATACGTCGATCTCGCCAGATTGAATTAAGCTTATGGGCAGATAAGGTATTTTCCCAGGCGCCACCGGGACAATCCCACGAAGTCCCCCACTCAATTGGCCCTACGCCATGGAGATGGCTCCAGGTATTTATACCATAGCTTTTCACAATTGAAGCAGATCCCGATTATCTTCGCGAGGCATCACGCCGATCCGGTCTCCCTTGTGCACCTAGGAACTCTCTACCTCTAGAATCCATTTATTTTCCAGAAGAGGACAACATCCCTTGAGTGCCAAGGTTCGTGCCTTCGAGACGCCAAGTCAACAAGGCCCCCCCCTGTTGTTCAGAAAGAGAACAACGTTAGAACAGCCATTGTTCTTTGAGCCCGGTTGGTAAGAGACGGTTCTCCCCCTCCCCCTTGTTGTTCAGAAAGAGAACAACGTCAGAACAGCCATTGTTCTTCAAGCCCGTTCGTCAAGAAACGGTTCTCGTTCCCAAGACATCACGTCCGGATAATTTAATTCCAGCTTTTTAACGTTCTTCAAGAGAACGCTTGGTTTCAACAATAACCTCAATTGTTAATCTAGAGCATCTCCGATTTGCTGTCACAAAGATCGCTCGTACTTCCGAGCCCCATTTCGCTCTCACTCCTCGAACAGTCCTTCCCCCTCGTTAAGGACAACCCCCCGAAGAACCCTTCTGCTGGAAATCGCCGGTAGACCGAAGATTCCTTCGCATCGTCTTCCTCTGCACAACAACTTTGTAATTACGTAAGCTGAGCATTACCTTTAATCATTTAACCTTTTGTCAACGCAACCCTGTGCTTTAAATGGTTTAGCGAACCATTCCCCCCTTTTAATTTTGGTTTGTTTACCTTTTTAAATCTCTCCAAATCTTAATCCTCACAGTAGTAATATATTCTCACGACCCCTTTTCATTCCCCGTTTATGTAAACATTTTCTGTGTGTGTTGTTGATAGTTTAATTAATATAACTCTATTTTATTAATGGTAGCCATATTATATATCCATGCTCCCCATTCCACTTCTTAAGCATATTGAAGATAAATAATCCTCTCCAGCCCCCCCGCCCTTTTGGACTAACCTTGGTCAATCAGATTACCACGCACTCGAAATATTAGAATAATTCCCCCTCAACGAATAGTTATATATGGTATATCATCGAGAGCCTATTCTACGATATATATATATATATATATATATATATATATATATATATATACTATTTAAATTTGGTGTCAATTGTGTAGGGTTTAACGCTATATCTTTGCAAACACTGGTCTCAGTCGAGTGAAGCATAGTGTTATTTGCTACAAGAATAGAGTATAGTAGTTCCATTTTGTTTTAACGATTGCTATCCCCTTTTTGAAACTTAAGAAGCTGGAGTAGTTCAAGGAACTGTTATAATAATTTGTTTGTGTTTTCTTTTGTGTTATTTTAGTCATTGGTTATCTAGGTCGAGAAACCAACCACGAATAGGTCAGTGCCATATTTAGGTAGGCCAATTCTCTAGAAGGCATAATTATTATCGCAAGGAATTTAGTTGGTTGACTATTGTACCCCCGAGTGCAAATATGACTCAGTTTGAAATCTTCAAAGCGCAAGGAGAATCCTTGGGACTTTCCGAAAGAGAATTGATTGAGTACGTTCAAGAGGAGCAACGAACAGAGAGAGAAAAGTTAAGAGGAGAAAGGCAAAGAGAAGGAGACATCCAACGAGAAGAAAGAGAAAGAGAAATCCAACGAGAAGAAAGAGAAAGAGAGGAACGGAAAAGACAAGCTGAGCTTCACCATGAGCTTGAAATGGCTCGCGTACAGGCTGAAATACAATCAGTCAGTTCACGTTCCGAAGGCCCGCTCAATCTCCCACTTAAGCTCCCCAATTTCAAGTATGGAGAGGATTTCGGAGCATTTTTAGCACACTTCGAAAAGATACTCGAAATCAATAACTTGGATTTGGAGGCTGAAGGTGTAGTAAGATTACTTTCCCTGTTAAATTGTAAAATGCGCGACATTTTCATATCCTTACCATCTGAGTGTACAATTGACTACAGCACCTTAAAATCCGAGTAATTGGCCGCTCATAATATGACTCCCGATTTCTACCGACAAGAATTTCGAGGAGGTCGTATTAACCCGGACAGACGTTCCGTCAATTCGGATAGATTCTTCAAAGGAATTTTAAATTCTGATTAGAATCCTCAAAGGTTGATCCTAACTACGAGTCCTTAACAGACTTCGTGTTGCGGGATCAATTTTTGGCGTCTCTCCCGACGGAGATCCGCGGGTTCGTCAGTGCCAGACCTTCAAAGAGTTTACCGAAGAAGCGGATGTCTATGCCGCAAGCCATAATTTATACCCCAATGAGAATCAAAATTATCTCACCAATCCCCCTACCAGGAAAGAAGGAAGGATTCGCGCCCCTTCCCAGGAAAGCCGACGAAGTTTCCGGGCCCCGTAAAACCCCCAAACTTCTTCCCCCCAAACCAACAATGGGACACGAAACCTCCCATTAAGATTTCTCCTCCATCACTCTTCCCGAAGCGACCAATCATATGCTTCACCTGCGGTGTAGAAAACCACATGAGCTGGAATTGCCCCCAAAATTCTAGGCTTAAAATCGGACAGCCCACCAAGTTCACCAGATTAATGCCACCCCGGCTTCCCTGGTGGTGTAGACCCAAGCATTAACTTCTCCCCCTCCGTCAGGCCACCAGGTAAATTTTATTTTTGATAAAAGTTCCCTGGGAACTTTGAAATTTGAGGAGGGCAGCGTGAATGGCTGCCGTGTATCTCCTCTCATCAGGGACACAGGGTGCACGTGTTTCATCGTGTCCGACGAGCTCCTCCCCCCAGTGGACCCTAACCACGAAAAACTTGCGGTGGTACATGACTACCTTGGGCGGGCGAACCGATTCCCTGTCGTTAGATGTTACCTGCAGTGTCAGTATTATGATGGCTGGGCTGAAGTCATTTCAGCACCCATAAAATTTTGTTCCGTAATTATAGGACAGAGCCCTCAAGTAAGCTCAGACCCTGTGTCCCAGGCCGCCCTTATTCGAGGCCGAACTAAGAAGGAAGCCCTGGAGCCCGTTCCCCTCAGAACCCCGATACCGTCCGAATTCTCGGAGATCCTTAACCAGGATTTTAGGTCCGAAGATCAGAAATTTAAGCCCGGTGATGAAGTACTCCTGCTCCTTCCCACAGCGAGTAATAAATTACTGAGCCAATGGAAAGGTCCGTACTCGGTCCGCGAGGTACGAGGACCGGTAGATTACCTCATTGGTACCCCAGCAGGTAAAAAGCTCTACCACGTCAACTTGTTGAAAAAGTACCACCGACGCGCCCATGGAGTTCCGTTCGTAGCACTGGACCCAACATCGACGCTTGAAGAGGATTACCCCGCGGAGTCCCTATGTCATACAGACAGTGTGTATCCAACCTGATGCCGATTACCCTCTTCCTCCCATGCCAGGCGAGTCTTTTGAACCCTCTGACCTGGATATCAACGCGCAGCTGACACCACATCAAAAAGGTTAGCTACAAGAATTATTATGTCAGTTCGACGACGTTATTTCAGAGAAGCCTGGATACGCTACTAGTTTCGAGCATGAAATAAAATTAACGACCTTAGAACTCGTCCGTTCAAAACCCTATCCCATGCCAATTCATTTACGCCAAGCTTTTAACGCCGAAGTTGATAACTTGATTAGTTTAGACATAATAGAACCTTCCACCTTTAGTTATTGTTCCCCAATTGTCATGGTCAAGAAACATGATGGCTCTTATTGGATCTGCATCGACTTCCGGAAGTTAAATTCGGTAACTGTGTTCGACGCCGAGCCCATCCCGTTGGTAGACCAAAACCTCCACCTTTTTGAAAACGCCAAGTTCATCTCAGAACTTGATTTGTGCAAGGCGTATTATCAAATTCCCCTCCGGCCCGATGTGAAAGCATATACCGCCTTTACAACTGAGAAAGGCTTAATGCAATTTAAGTGCCTTCCTTTTTGCCTCGTGACCGCTTATATTAACTATAACCGTCTCATGAGAAGGTTGTTAGATGGACTTCCGAATGTCTCCTTTTACTTGGATAAAGTCTACGTCGCTACTCGTGAATGGAGTCATCATTTAACCACCCTATTAGCTCTCTTCGAGCGAATGCACGAAAATAGCCTCACCATTGGCCCCAGCAAATGCCATTTTGCCCACGAAACCATAAAATACTTGGGTTTAAAAATAGGACAAAGCCAGTTAGGTCCACAGGAGGACAAAATTAAGGCAATCGCCGACATGCCCCTCCCGAATACTAAGAAGCAATTAAGATCATTCCTAGGATCAGCTTCTTACTATCGGTGATTTGTCCTGAATTTCGCTGCAATTTCGGCGCCCCTCAGCACCCTTTTAAAAAAGAATTCCCCCGATCGACTAGGTTGGAATGATGTCGCCATTTCTCATTTTAACCAGCTCAAGAGTAAGCTCATTTCTGCCCCCATTTTGAAGTTACTCAACCCGGAAAAATCCTTTGGGATTAAGACAGACGCGAGCAACGAGGGCATTGGAGGCGTACTCCTTCAATATGAGGATGACAGAACGAGTCATCCAGTTGCATATGCTAGTCGCCAGTTATTACCCCACGAAAAGAGATATGCCACTATAGAGAAGGATGCTCTAGCTATTATTTGGGTTATTGATAAGTTTAAAATGTATTTGATAGGAAAAGAATTTCAGATAGAAACTGACCACCGTCCGTTGGCCTATATTCGGAATGTACGACACTCCAACGGCCGAATTATGCGCTGGAGTCTACTCTTGCAAGAGTACCAATTTAAGATAAATTACATAAAAGGTTCCGATAATCAGGTCGCTGACGCACTCAGTAGGAATGCGTTACCAAATAGTGTAGATTAATTTGTAATTCGTAGGATTATGATCTCCATATATGTATATACCGTCTCGTATGACTTAAATTAGATTCTCCTGTAATATAATTAGTTAATGTATATGTCTGAATTTTGTGGCTCAATGTCTTTTTTTTCCGTATGTGTATATATTTGTACCCATTAATTTACGTATGAATTATTTTGTCCCATATGTACTAATTTTATATTATTTCATTGTTCCGTGTCTCTTTTATGGTTGTTTGTATTAAGGGTTAGTTTCCCCTATAATCAAATGATCAACATAATCATATGTATTGAGGTAATACTAGCTAGGTGCATGAAGGTACGGTCGGTGCAAGAAAGTGAGTTCTCGAAAACGGAGCTCTATGGTTGGCCCTTCTATCTTCTTTTTCGAAGTGACAACTTCCTATGGAATGGAGGGGTGTGATAGAACGGTCAGGGGCCGCTTTAATACAGCCTCTATCACATGTTAACCATGCTTACCCACGTGCATCCTGCCTGCGAGAGGAAGCAGAAGCACGTTATCTCCCATTATAGCCAATTGGCCCTACGACATGGAGATGGCTCCGGGTATTTATACCATAGCTTTTCACAATTGAAGCAGATCCCGATTATCTTCGCGAGGCATCACGCCGATCCGGTCTCCCTTGTGCACCTAGGAATTCTCTACCTCGAGAACCCCCTTATTGTCCAGAAGAGAACAATATCCCTTGAGTGCCAAGGTTCGTGCCTTCGGGATGCCAAGTCAACAAGGCCCCCTTGTTGTTCAGAAAGAGAACAACGTTAGAACAGCCATTGTTCTTTGAGCCCGTTTGACAAGAGACGGTTCACCCCCATCCCTGTTGTTTAGAAAGAGAACAACGTTAGAACAGCCATTGTTCTTTGAGCCCGTTTAGCAAGAGATGGTTCTCACCATCCTCCCTGTTGTTCAGAAAGAGATCAACGTCAGAACAGCCATTGTTCTTCAAGCCTGTTCGTTAAGAAACGGTTCTCGTTCCCAAGACATAACGTCCGGATAATTTAATTCCCCCCTTTTTAACGTTCTTGGTTTAAACAATAACCTCCATTGTTAATCTAGAACATCTCCGATTTGCTGTCACAAAGATCGCTCGTAATTCCGAGCCCCACTTCGCTCTCACTCCTCGAAGACAGTCCTTCCCCCTCGTTAAGGACAACCCCCCGAAGAACCCTTCTGCTGGAAATCGCCAGTGGACCGAAGATTCCTTCGCATCGTCTTCCTCTGCACAACTTTGTAATTACGTAAGCTGAGCATTACCTTTAATCATTTAACCTTTTGTCAACGCAACCCTGTGCTTTAAATGGTTTAGCGAACCATTCCCCCCTTTTAATTTTGGTTTGTTTACCTTTTTAAATCTCTCCAAATCTTAATCCTCACAGTAGTAATATATTCTCACGACCCCTTTTCATTCCCCGTTTATGTAAACATTTTCTGTGTGTGTTGTTGATAGTTTAATTAATAAAACTCTATTTTATTAATGGTAGCCATATTATTTATCCATGTTCCCCATTCCACTTCTTAAGCATATTGAAGATAAATAATCCTCTCCAGCCCCCCCCCCCTTTGGACTACCCTCGGTCAATCAGATTACCACGCACTCGAAATATTAGAATAATTCCTTCAACGAATAGTTATATATGGTATATCGTCGAGAGCCTATTCTACGACATTGATGCTCAGAGCTAAGAGTGAGACACTGAGGACACCCTTTTCCAGCTCTATTGGATGGGATAGGTCTTCTCCCACATGTACGCAGAATCGACTATCTAGCGAAAATTTAGAGATAAAGATTGGGAGGCATCCCCATCGTGTGGAGAGTCTCCATGATACCGAATCGCCATGCGATATCATAGGCCTTCTCTAGATCTAAGAAGACAGTGGAGTAGTGCTGTCTACGGAGGAAGGCATCGCAGACGGCATTTTCTAGTCATAGCAGCAGAGCATCC
The DNA here is from genome assembly GCA_963969495.1 of Ceratothoa steindachneri. Taxonomy (NCBI): domain Eukaryota; kingdom Metazoa; phylum Arthropoda; class Malacostraca; order Isopoda; family Cymothoidae; genus Ceratothoa; species Ceratothoa steindachneri. The sequence continues at coordinate 57,557,385 of OZ018327.1, forward strand.
GTCGTGGAGTGGAGCTTGCGGAAACCGCACTTTGCAAAACAGAGTTGGGTTGCGCTGTCTAGGAAAAATGCTAATCTAGCATTTACCAATTTCTATACGCAGAAAGTCAAAGAAATTGAGCGGAAACCAACCGAAGTACAGCGATCTCTACCAGTTTGAGAAAAGCAAGCAGCGTAGCCAATCACGATGAGTCTGGGAGGATACCCTCTTGCCAGATCATGTTGAGGAAGTCTAAGAAATTCCATGTCTCGCTCACCCAGGTGTCGAAGCATGGCTTACGGGACATCGTCCTGACCGAGGGCGGTTACCGTGCAGCAAGCGAGAGTGGAAAGTAACTCACCCAACGTAAACCTGTCATTGAAGGGTTCTCCGCCTTCGGTAATATAAAGAAATGGATCGAATGCTTGCGGATCAGCTTAATGGCTAGATAATGTGGAGAAAGCGATCGCGAAGGACTCCGCCATGGATGCAGTGTCCGAGATTGCAGTCCCGTTCACCTCGAGAAGGGTTCTCAGCCCCTGGTCATGCAAAACGACCAGATGTTCTAGGAAGTGTAATTATGCTCACAGTGATAAGGTTGACGGAAAAAGCCCAGGCTCATCCACCGATCTAAATCCTCGACTGAGAAAGATAAATCAGTCATTTCCTGAAATGTGAACCACTGCGCTGAATTTTCAGTCGACAGCAGCACAAAAAATGATAGTTTGATCGGAAAGTGATCTGTACCATGGAGGTCATCGACCACCTAGCCTCCTCCCAAAAGTCGTAAAGTCCACAAAGTAGTGTGCACTAACCCATCCCGAGTACAAGGGACATGCAGTAGCGACCCACTCGTCCCTGCAGCGGGACAGGTAACGTGGGCGAAGAACGCTCAAACTGGAACATTCAACAAGAATGTGGCGAACAGTCTGGGGGACAACGCAGTCTTCACAGTAGAGGGCAGGCGAGCGCTCCATCAAATGGCGGTGCGTCCAATTCGGAGACGACAGAAAGCAACCTGAAGCATTCACGGCATTGTGGGTAGGTACATGGGAACATTCGCCGGCGCAATGGCACGCACCTTTTAAGTTCTCCTCGACCGTCTCCCATCTTCTTTGCCAACCAGTCAAGAGAGCTGCCCGTATTCTTTCCATATCATAGGTGTGAGGAAGAGTGAAATGATGGACTGTTTAGAGCCCGCATAAGTGCGCCCATTCCCCGCAATTCCTACATGTCTAGGAACCCGGCAGTAGATAATCTCGACATCCGCCCGGCTCGCCACAACCGTGGAGTCACGGATATCGCGAACCAAGGGATGAGCAGATTCCAATGCCTCGAGAGCACTCAGGGCGCTTTGTGGGTGGCTATAAATCACAATCTGGTCTCCGAAGCGGGCACGTCATGTTATCTTACGTACCGAGCGGTGTATTGAAACCAGCTCGGCCGTCAAGAGAAACGCAGAGCCACTCTGAACTCAATCAGATAGGATACGGGGATCCGTTCTGTGCACGGCGCAGAGCGAGTGGCATCTCCCCAGCATCGACAAGTAGTCTGGCAATGGGGAAAGTGTGGAAGGCACCGGTCGCCAGGCGAAGGCCGGTGTGGTGGATCGAATCCACCTCTGCAATAAACGCTCGGCTGCGGATGCATAAAATTCACATCCGTAGTTGAGCTTCGAACGAACAAAGGATCGATAAAAAAGTAAAGCAGTAGCCCTATCAGCGCCACAAGCGCTGAGCGTCACGGAACGGAGAATATCCATGGCACGGGTACAAGAGACCCTAAGGCTGCGAATATGAGCCTCTTAGGTGAGGCGTCGATCGAATACAAGACCAAGGAAACGGTGCGACTCAACCACATCCGGCGCACCTCATTAAGAAACAAAATGGGTCGGGGTGGAGCCTTGGATGGCGGAAAAAAGCACCACCTTAGCCTTGGCCAAAGAAAACCGAAACCTGTGCGCTTCGGCATAGCGAGAGACGCGGTTCAATGCCTGTCGGAGTCGACGCTCAAGAGTTGGCATCTGGGCCGCGCCAAAAGAGATCGAAAGGTCGTCCACGTAGAGCGTAGCGAGAATATCTTCCGGCAGAACCGAGGTGATGCCGTTGATGCTCAGGACAAAGAGTGTGACACTGAGGACACTCGTACGCGGAATCGACGATCTCGCAAAAATTCAGATATAAACATTGGGAGGCGTCCCCTCGCCCCCATCGTGTGGAGAGTCTCCATGATACCGTATCGCCATGCGGTATCATAGGCCTTCTCCAGATCAAAAAACACCGTGGCGTAGTGCTGTCTACGAAGGAAAGCCTCGCAGACGGCATTTTCCAGTCAGAGCAGAGCATCCGACGTGGAGTGGAACTTACGGAAGCCGCACTGTGCAGAAGACAGATGGCCTCCGCTGTCCAGGAAAAAGGCTAGTCTAACATTTACCAATTTCTCCATCAACTTGCACACGCAAGAGGTTAGAGAGATTGGGCGGAAACCGGTCGGAGTATATTGATCTCTCCCATGTTTGCGAAAGGCGAGCACAGTAGCGATTCACCAGTAATCTGGGAGAAGACCCTCCACCCAGATCCTGTTGAACAAATCTACCAGAAAGGTCGCGCCTCGCTCACCCAGGTGTCGAAGCATGGCGTACGGGACATCGTTCGCACCATAGGAGGTGTCCGCGCACGAAGCGAGAGCGGAGCGCAACTCGCTCCCAGTAAACCTGTCGTTGAAGGGTTCTCCGCCTCTGGAGGTAAAGTCCAGCCGGCGGCCTTCCGCGACATCACGACGTGCATTGAATGCTAGCGGAGCAGCATCACGGCTAGAGAATGCGGAAAAAGTGGTCGCGAAGGATTCCGCCACGGAGGCGGGGTCCGAGATTGCGGTCCCATTCTTCTGGAGAACTGGAGGGGGGTCCTGCGAGAACTTGCCCCGAATCCTTTTGACTCGCCTCCACACCTCTGCTAAAGGGGTCTTCCCGCTACGTGAAGACACCTATGCCCGCCAAGAAGAGCGGCGGGCGTGCTTCGAAATATACCGGAACCTAGCCCGACGAAATTCCGCGACAGTGAAATCGTTCGGGCGGCGCTTATAGCGCATGTAGGCATAACGCTTCTGTCTGAGGGCTGTCTCACACTCGGCCGACCACCATGAGAGTGGTCGGCGTGCAAAACAGCCAGACGTTCTAGGAATAGTAGTCAGGCCCGAGGCGATCAGGTTGCCGGAGAAGAACTCAACGGCCTCATCTACCGACCTAAACTCCTCGACTGAGATAGAGAATTCAGTCATTTCCTGAAATGCAGGCCACTGCTCCCGCGCCAAGCACCACAGAGGTGGGCTCTCAGGCGGAAGTTGCCCTGAAAATGATATTTGAATGGGAAAGTGATCACTACCATGGAGGTCATCGACCATCCCCCAATCAAAATCAGGCTGTGCATCCGAAGAGCACAAAGATAGGTCAAGGCAAGAAAATGAAGCGGTTCTCGGACAGTGATGCGTAAACTCATCCACGTTTAGGACACCCATCTCAAGCTCTTCAATCAGATCGGCAAGGACTTGTCCCCTGGGATTTATGGAGTAATCTCCTCAGAGAGGATGCCTGCCGTTCAGATCTCCAAGCAAGAGAAAGGGCCTCGGCAACCGTGCCACGACGCGGCGGAAGTCCCCCCGCGTTGAAGTCAGCTGACGGTGGAATGTACGCAGAAATGATAGTATACCTCCTATCCAGGTGCAGAGCCACTGCTGAAAGGAGGTACCTAAAGAGAAAGGAAGAACGGAGACATCATGCCGGGTGTAAACCGCGCAACCCCCAGCCCGGCCATCCCGCGGTGGTGGGGTCGCGAGACCCGGGAGGGCGGGCAGGGGGCACGCGCCTAACATGGTCTCCTGCAAAAAGATAGCTAACGGGAAACATAACGAGACGAGCCTCCGCAACTCCTCCCAGTTGGCCCGGAGTCCACGGCAATTCCATTGAAGGAATATGCCCTCCAGGCCTAGCTCGGAGGGGACGCAGGGGCCCTCCACGAACAGAAGACCCTCACGGGAATGGCCGTACGCTTCCCGGGGGCTGTTGGCCGGACAAAGCGCTGAAGGCGCTGTCGCCTTCGAGGACTTATTGGGGAAGGTTGGGCTCGCCATGCGAGTCTTTTCCTCCCTCCGCCTCGAAACCTTAGGCGGGCGTGGCGGCTTCGGAGGCGGGGAGCCCTCTTTTCGAGGAACCACCGTTCCGAGCCACTCGCTCCACCACTAGGCGTGGGCGAAGGAGCCGAAGCTCCTTTGGGGGGGACAGCTTTAAGAACCCGGGAAGATGGCCTAGCGACCAACTTCAGGGGTGTTGCCTCCTGTGAGTCTAACGACTCGGCGGAGGCGCGTGGCCGTTTCGCCTTACGGGAAACGGTCACGCTGGGGAAAGAGGAGGGAGCCCTGGAATTAGCCGGGGCTGGGTATGAACCTTTTTTGCCGCCAGCGTTACCAGGGAAGCACCCGGGTTGGGTAGAGCCCGCAGAAGGGCTCCGAATGGGCGCGGAAGCAACCGTGCTCGTTGGCCTGGATGGGCCAGGAGCAGAGGGTGCCTTTCTAACTATTGAGGTATATGACGTCCCAGGCAAAGCCGGGCGCGCCAGGACCAAGTCCTTAGCCTCGCGGAATGAGAGTCGATCCTGGGTCTGAACGGCCAGGATTTCTTTCTCAAGGAGATATGCACCACATTGCTTCGAAGAAGCAGGGTGCGGCTCTCCGCAATTGACACACTTGGCCACACACGATTTGGACTTGTGTGCGACCTTGGAGCAATTTACAGACTTCGGGTGACCGCGGTAGCGGAACCAACCGGCACGCACCGACTCAGGGAGCTTGTCACAGTCGCATGTGACGAAGAGTGTAGGGGTGGGTCTCGAGGCCCCTCCCTGTTTTCTCATCACACGTTCGACCTTGACTGCCCCATGGTCGGCCAGCTCTAGGGTGATGTCCTCAATGGAGTAGTCAACGAGGTTCCTCGCATAAACTACTCCTTTCACAAAGTTCATGGTAGAGTGCAGCGTCACACTCACCGGGGTGCCATGAAGTGTCCGAAGAGCACTTATCTTGGCTGCCAGGGCGGGATTCGCCAGAAGGCTCCAGTCCGAGAAACGGGTCACCTTCGGCTCTCTACCAATTGCACTAGATAATCCTCTCCTCTGATGGATCATGTTGCCCTTGGACAACATGGTGCCAGCAGTGGAGCAAATAACGAGGAAGCGCTTGAAGCCAGCGGGCTCGAAAACGCCAGGTAACCTCTGAATCAGGGGCCCCGATGTCATCGAGGCTCCGCCCTGTGCACTCTTGGTCTTAGTCAGGGGCTCCGCACACGGGGGACGGGGGTAGAGGGGCCGGATGTGCCGATCTTGGCTTGGTCGCCTACCAAAGTGGCAGCAGACCCATCCGTCCCCGCAGATGGAGAGGAGCCACGAGTCTTCTTAGTATTTTTAGTCTTTTTCTTTTTTGGAGAGGAGGGCGGGGAATGAACCAGCTTCTCACCTCCGCCGGCAGAAGTCCCCAGGCCAGATGGACCGGCTTCAGCCAGGTCCTTCTCCGAAATGGAGAAGGTCCTGGTAGTCGTAGGGGCCCCTGTCGGAGGAGATCCCTCCCCTCCTTGTACTGCCTCAGAGACCCCAGCCGTTTGAGGAGGACCTTGCATAGGGGCGGATTCGGGTTCCTCAAGGACCATGTCTATCACAGGAGGGGCCTCCAGTTGGCCATCCCCTCCCAGGACATCGCAGGTCCCCTTGGCAGTGTCGCCAGTCTTGTGTGGGGAGGCACAGGCCTTGACCCCAGCAAGGTTTAAAATTCTTGCCAGCAGGTCTTTTGAGGGAAGCGACCGAAGGGGCCTGGTTCCCTCTCCCCCCTAAGGGGGTTTGCCCTACCGAGCAGCTTACACGAGAGGCGGGTGGCAATGGGCTGCCGCTGGCTTTCTTGGCAGTCCCCTTGGAAAGAAAAGAGGGGACTGCCGCTGGAAAAAGGGAGGTGCTCGAAAGCACCTCTAGAGAAGGGGGTGAGGGGGAGTCCCCTGCAACCATAGGCGAAGGAGAGGAGTAAGCCTCGTCTCCGTTTAGAGAAATATGGAGGGTCCCCTGCCCAAGGACAGGGGGAGAAGACCTCCATTTTTTCGGGTAGCTGCCCGAGGGCGGCTCCGTCGTTGTTATAGGGGGAATTAAGGAGAAATGTTTTTTTTTGCATCATTGGGCATGGTGACCCTCTTTGTTTTACGGGACGCAATCGCTCACCACCTCTCGCAGTAGCCCGCACTGCAAGAGGTGCTTACAGGCCCGTCAGAGCCAGGCGCCGCCATTTCGGACCACCCCTCCCGCCTGGTGGCCTGGCAGTCCATCGGCATGGCGGCTCCACCTTGAACACGGCGTAAAAAAGATAGATTTTGAAGACGAGAGGAAAAGGGATGTGAGGAAGGTATAGGTGGGGATGAAGCAGGTTGTTAAAAACCAACCACCCCAGACCGGAGCTCAGGGGTTAGGGAACATTGTCCCCTCCTTCCTCAGCCCCGATCCGGGACTGTTGGCTGAGAAGGTCAGCATCTACCCTGTGGAATTAGAGGATGACCAGAGAAAGCTGTGGGAGAGGTTGTTTGAAAAGCGACGAAGTAGGGAAGAAATACAGACTATCTGAAGGAAGGAAGAGTGGCTAAGCCAGGGCCGGACGGAGCGCTGGATCCCGTCAGCACGGCGGCCAGGATGGCAAATCGCCGCGCCCCTTACGGGGTCCTGCGAGTCTAATGACTAGGGGGAGGGAAAAGGAGGGGAGCCCTGGTTTTAGCCGGGGCTGGGTGTGAACCCTTTGTGCCGCTGGCTCTACTACGGGAGCGCCCAGGATGGGTAGAACCTGCAGAAGGGTTCCGAATGGGCACGGAAATGACCGTACTCGTAAGCCTAGAGGGGCCAGGAGAAGAGGAAGTCTTTCTCAACATTGAGGCATAGGACGTCCCGGGCATCGCTGGGTGCACCAGAACCAAGTCCTTAGATAATCCTTGGCCTTAACGGCCAGGATTTCCTTCTCAAGGAGATACACACCACATTGCTTCGAATAAGCGGTGTACGGCTCTCCGCAAGTGACACACTTGGCCACACACAATTTTGACTTATCGTGTGCGGCCTTGGAGCAACTTACACAGACTTCGGGTAACCCCGACTTTGCACATCCACAGAAGCGATTAGTATGGCCTTAACGGTGACAGTAGTAGCACTTCCGCAGCAGGGGCACGAAGGCCTTTACGCGGTAGCGATACCAACCGGCACGCACTGACTCAGGGAGCTCGTCACAATCGAACGTGACGAAGATTGGAGGGGTGTCTCGAGGCCCCTCCGTTTTCTCATCACACGCTCGATTTTGACAGCACTATGGTCGGTTAGCTCTAAGGTGGTCATCTCTGGCCTTTGAGAACTTCGGGCTCGCTATGGGAATCTTTCCCTCCTTCTGCCTCGAAACATTTGGCAGGTGCGGCTTCGGAGGCGATGGTTACTCCTTTGGAGGATCCACTGTCTCCGAGGCACCCAGTCCAACCTTGGATGAGGGCGTAGGAGCCGAAGCTCGTTTGGCGCAGTCCTTTCGGGGTGTAGCTTTTCTAAAACCGGAAGGCACCTCACAATCACCTTTAGGGGTGCTTCTTCCTGCGAGTCTAACGAATCGGTGGAGGTCCGCGGCGTTTCCTTAATTCTTGGGGGTGACTGAGTAAGGGGCTAAGAGGGAAACCCCTCTCTGCTACAAGAAAATAAGAGGGGCCCCCATAAACCACTTTGGATCTAAACATGATAGAGCAACAAAATATGCAGCAAATAAAAGTAGATTTAATTCTCTCTCTAACTTATACAATTGTGAAAATCTTGGAACAAGAAATGGCACATTGGTACATACAAAATTTTTCAGAAATATCACATTTGTTTTTTCACACTCAAGGTGCCTTATTCATGACATAAATTTGAGATTAACATTTTGTCACAAGTCTAATCGATCAAAAAGTGAAAGCATTACAATAGTAATTTCATAATGACATTTCCATAGTCAGTTATTGAGTTCATTTCTTGAAGCTGTCAAAGCCGCGTCTGTAGAACTACACACCTTGAAGGAAATACGTCCCTTTGCTTGGCATCCATTGTTATGAAATTTGCAAAGTCCCTCATCATCTCGCCACCACGTTCAGCAATGTCATTCATCGCTCTCATGTTTTTAACTTAGCCCGATGCTTTTCTGTATTCCTTACTCTGTGGCCAAGATGTGACAAATTCAAGAAGCCACTTGTATCCAATGTTCAGTGTATCTAGCAGGCAATGCGATTCCGGGTAAATAGATCAACCAGGGTAGTCTTACCTGTGACTCTGGAATAGACGCTTTCCAGTTCTGAAGCTTAATGGCTGCAGAAACATGTAACTTGGCATCAGTGTCACTCAATCTACTGCTGAACAGGAAAAATGACACAACTTCCTGCATCAGGTATCATCAGCAAGCTCTGGGTCAGTTTTCTTATACTTCAACATGTCCTGGATTAGACATAGATCATTCACGGGAGCATCTGCAGCATATATTGATATAATCCATACAGGAGTGTAGAAGAGAGCAAGGAAGCTGTTGAGTCTTTCGACCTTCGATACAGTGTCTTCGCAGTTAAGTTGATCTGCAAACATCACATTTTCATCGAGTACAGGTTTCTAGACATCCATCTACCCTGATGAATGGCTCCTGGTCGACTTCACTGAATACCTTGAGGCGGCGTTCCTCTATGAACAATGTCAGTTCAGTCATATTTTCCCTGTAGCGGCTTTTGGAAGCCTTTCTGCTGTTAGAATGTCTTGGAGTATTTCTTCACTGTTCCTCTTTTCCTTCAGCCATTTGTTGTTGATTGGCAGCTTCAGGTTTTCCTTGGATAAGCTCGTCCAAACAACCTTCAGATGCTAACTAAATCCAGGGGTTATCTAGCCCCTTCACTTTCCCAAACAGCCCCTACTAGGATTTCCAACATGTGTTCACAGGCAAAACATTTTTTTGTTGAGCATTTTCTCTAGCAGTTTGGCAGCTCTGTAAACAATTACTGGATGCAGTGTCAAAAACAAGGATAGTAACATTATCCCTAAGTTCCCAGTAAATCCATTGAAGCCTTAGTCTGAGCCGTACAAGAACAATTATTCATGATAGGTACTCCCGATAACTTTCCGTCAGTGTATGAAGGTGGAGCAGACACTAGGACAGCTAAAGTCCCTGAACTTGTACTTCAAGGTTCACGGCCCAATACCTTTGAGCAAATTTCCATCCTAGTGTTAGGATTTTTTTTCTCCACAAGACTTGCGACATGTGATCTAGCTATTATACCTGAACATCATTCTGTTGCCATGTGTTAAGGTTGAGATGAAGTTATTCCAGATCAGCCCCTCCACCTTTCAAGATGGCAGGTACCATGGCAATAACTTGATGGTCTGATAAACCAAAACCATCAACTGTATTGCAGTTGACATCACATTCGATGACTTTCCTTGGAATCGTTAAAATCATACTAGTCACAGTGTCTTGATGGCGAGAACATCCGGGACGAGACCGATGGTAATCCAGGTCCTCTGTGTTAGTGTCTTCGTCAGTTGAGTCACTCCAGGTAATGCCACCCACATGAACAACTGTCTGTTCTGCTGCACGTGTAAAATAGTACACGTTAAGACAACAATTGTTACGTACATACTAAATATCGCAATTGAGTAAAACTTGAAACTTTTCGTGACATTTAAGTTAATTAGTTTTACCCTTTTCTTGTCTATGATGCAGTCTTTCATTATTCGCTGCTTGCTGCAGGGATCTTTTCTCAAAAATCTTGTTATGAACAGATATATAACCTTTCTGCTGTCTTTTGGTCTGCGAAGAGCCTGATATACTCATCTCTCTGGATAGCAGTATGTTGTTCTGTAGTTCCTGAATTACATTTGGAGCTCCAATTATAATAACTTTTAATGAGTTAAGCATAACGTGAGCAAAGAGAATGAATAATCGATTATCTTACCTTGAGAAAAGGACTAATACGGTCTCCAGGGGGTTAGGATATTTGTTCCAGGGTATATTGTTGCCGTCTGGAATAATATTCCTCTTGTTTTGTATTTTGGGTAAGCTATCAATAACTTTCTCTTTTAATGAAGAATTTACTGAAAGAGACGTCGTAAACTATGCTTTGAAGTTTTATTTATATAATGAAGCCGACCTTATTTTGCACTGGGGTGCAAGAGTCATACCTTACGTGCTACTTTTTCCTTAGTGAAAAATGTAACACCTGGTTAACATCAAAGTTTAGCCAAGCAAAAGTAACATTCTCTAATAAAATTAATGATCATTGAAATATATAAGTTAACGAAAATGACAATGAATTTAAACATAAATTATTATACTATATAGAATAGGCTGTCTAATTCCAGGACAAATGGTTCTCTTTTTTCCTACATAGTTACTTGCTCTTCCTTTGATTTTCACCAGGCCTTATAACACCCCTAGAATAACGAGAGCTCCTTGATGTATGAAGGAGGTTATGACCGAGTTCTTCGGTGATATGGGCATGTAAGAAGAATCAATAGGATTCCCCACACAACTTCAAATTTAATAGCTACATACGAAACCCTTCAGGGTGTGCAAGGGGATGGAAGAACATGGAAAAGTTCGACAAAAGTGGATGATATTGTGCACGGAAGGGGCTTGTGAGAAAGCACATTTGAGCCTGATGCTCAGAGACGAATCCTGACTACATATGCTATAGTACATAGCACTCTATTACTATGGAGGGGACGAGCACTTTGGTGTGAACAAAATGATATGTGGCCTTGTGCTTAGTAGAGCATAAAGGATGTGTAGTTTTAATGGTGTTAAAAAGCATTGATCTCTTTGTGAGAAATTGTTTGGGGGTGAAGTCTCGACTTCCCCCCCTTTTGTACTCTATGGCAATGAGCACAGCCAATGCCCAGCCTTTGAGAATTAAGGTTGTAATGAACAAGAACAAGAAAAATAATCTTTAATCCAATGTCTACGCTACAAAAATAAATCTTAGGGTAGTTAGGCCGATAGAATCTCTCATCTGCATACATTAGTGACTTAATCGAGCATTTACTCAATAAGGTAATTCTACTAACAAAAAAGTTTTAAGGGAACATTTTTCCTCTGCCTTGATGACACAGATCAATGGCCCAACAGTAACACCGAGAATTTCCTCCATTTTGTATTGATTCTGACAAGAATATAGAGATTTAGCAACTTCGCCAACTGGGTTAAAGGAAAAAGCAAACATGTTCCATTTTTTAGTAATTATAAACTTATGCTCCAGTAGGCAGTCGCCAGATGGGCTCGCCCCCCCCCCAAAGAAAAGTAATATAAAGGCCTAATATTCTCTACTACCAACTAGTTGCTGTGGTTCCTCGGGCCCCGTTATTCAAGGAAGCTCGCACCACATCCACTGGACTTGACCAAAGCTGCAGGGCATTGTTAGTTACTGTGTTGTCTGAGAGTTGTCAAGCTAATGCAATCTTCAATGAGATGCGTGACAGGGTGAGGGTTAGCTGGACAGAGAGGGCAAAGGTTTGTATGGGTGTTGTCTATGCTGTGTTTGGTGATGACCGCAGTGGTCGTGTAAGGTGCACTCTATCCGACCTAGAGAGTTGTGTTTCGGTGCAGCTTATGTGGAAGGTTATTGAGTACTTGTCAGGTGAGGTGTGTGTGTTTTTGTACTATGAGATGTTTGTTGGTTGTGGTATGGAGTCAAGAATGTTTGTATAATCTCGATGTGGTGTGCTATGACAATTATGATGGTTTTTATCAATCACCAAGAGCGGGTTAAACAGCTGTTTCAACAATGGCTTAAAAAACATTTTCAGCACACAATTTTGATGGTGAGCGTAAAACGGGGACATGGCATCTCATCATCTGAAGTCTTAATACATAAGGCTACAAACATGCATATAATACAAAAGTTTTCCGGCTTGATCATAGGCCTTCTCCTGATCGAAAAACACCGTGGCGTAGTGCTGTCTACGAAAGAAGGCCTCGCAGAAGGTATTTTCCATGCTGAGCAGAGCATCCGACGTGGAGTGGAACTTGCGGAAGCCGCACTGTGCAGAAGACAGATGGCCTCCTCTGTCCAGGAAAAAGGCTAATCTAACATTTACCAATCCCTCCATCAACTTGCACACGCAAGAGTTTAGAGAGATTGGGCGGAAACTGGCCGGGGTAGAGTGATCTCTCCGGGTTTGCGAAAAGTGAGCACAGTAGCGATTCACCAGGAATCTGGGAGGATACCCTCTACACATATCTTGGTGAACAAATCTAATAGAAAGGCATGACTCGCTCACGCAGATGTCGAAGCATGGCGTACGGGACATCCTCCATACCAGGGGCGGTGTCCGCGCATGAATCGAGAGCGGAACGCAACTCACTCAAAGTAAACTTGTCCTTGAAGGGTTCTCTGCCAGTCGGCGGTCTTCAGCGACATTACGACGTGCAATGAATCCTGGCTAGAGAATGTGGAGAAAGTGGTCGCGCGGTCCGAAATTATGTACCCAATCTCATGGAAAACGGGAGGTGGGTCCTGCGAGAACTTTGCCCGAACCATTTTGACTCTCCTCCACAGCTTTGCTAGAGGGGTCTTCCCGTTAAGTGAAGACACGTATGCGCGCCAGGATTCGCGGCGGGCGCGCTTCGAAACATACCGTAACCTAGCCCTAGCTCGACGAAATCCACCGACAGTGAAATCGTTCGGGCGGCGCTAATAGCGCAATGTAGGCATAACGCTTCTATTTGAGGGCTGTCTCACACTCGGCTGACCACCACGGGAGTGGTCGGCGTGCAAAACGACCAGACCTTCTAGGAATAGAAAACCCACGGCGATGAGGTTGCCAGATAACTCAACGGCCTCATCGACCGAACTAAACTCTTCGAATGGGACAGAGAAATCAGTCATTTCCTGAAATTAGGACCATCGCAACCACGCCGAGCACCACCAGGGGGTCTCTCAGGCGGCGGGGGTCCAGAAAATTATATTTGAATGGGAAAATGATCACTACCATGGAGGTTATCGACCACCTCCCACCCCAAATCACGCTGTGTATCCAGGAAGCACAGGAAAATGAAGCGGTTCCAGGCAATAATGCGTAAACTCATCCACATTTAGAACACCTATCTCCAATTCGTCGATCAGGTCGGCAAGGACCTGACCACTGGGATTAATCGAGTAGTTTCCCTAGAGTGGGTGTCTACCGTTCAAATCCCTGAGCAGAAGAAAGGGCCTCGGGCAACCGTGCCACGAAGCAGCGTTAGTCCCCCGCGTCGAAGTCAGATGCCAGGTATAAATGGCACAATCTCCTGCTCGGCCCCAGCATGGTCTCTTGCAAAAAGATTACTAACGGGAAAAGGGAGAAGACGAGCCTCCGCAGCTCATCCGAGTTGGCCCGGAGTTCGCCGCAATTCCATTGAAGGGATATAGCGTCCAAACCTAGGTCGGAGGAGATGCGGGGGTCCTCTTCGGAGAGAACACCCTTACGGTAATGGCCGTACGTTCCTAAGATGCTGTTGGTCGAACAAAGCGCTGTCGCCTTCGATGACTTATTGGGGAAGGTTGGGCTCGCTATGCTACTAGTCTTTTCCTCCCACGCCTCGAAACCTTTGGCGGGCAGGAGTTTCTCCTTTGGAGGATCCACCGTCTCTAAGACGCCACCCGGTCGAACCTTGGTTGGGGGCGTATGAGCCAAAGCTCCTTTGGGGTTGTCCTCCTTTAGGGGCGGGGGTGGAGCTTTAGGAGTCCCCGAAGATAGCCTCATGACTACCTTCAGGGAGATTTGCCTACGGGAAACGGTCACGATGGGGAGGGTGAGAACAGTTCCTCCTGGTACCAAATGCAGGTAGAAAAAAAAGAGGTTTTTAACCCAGTGATGGGGCTTACCTACTTTGGGCTTAGTCCAGGTAAGAACAGTTCCTCCTAGTATCAAATGCAGGTAGGAAAAAAAGGTTTGAACCCAGTGGTGGGGCTTCCCTACTTTGCGCTCGGTTCAGGTAAGAACAGTTCCTCCTGGTACCAAATGCAGGTAGAAAAAAAGGTTGAGAGGATCGTCGTAGAGTAACCAAAATAAAAAGTAGCGCTGCGAGTAGGCGAGGGAGAAGCGTACCAACTTTACCAGGCCCCGTCAGGTAGTTCAAGTCAACCCAGTGACAAGAGCCTCCCTAATTTGCACTCAGGCTGGGAGAAAGTGCAGTTCCTTCAGGTACCAAGTGTAAAAGGCTACCGCCCTTTGAGGTTGGGTGGGGGAGTTGAGTAACGAGACTAGATAGAAGATTTAAGGAAGGAGGAACGTTGCGAATAAAGACCCAAGAGAGAACCAGTCACTTTTGTCAGAAGCTGTAGTAGTATAGTTACCACCACTGCTTAAGCCTTCCCTCGGGTGTTGGGGAAGGGAGGGCATTAAAACCTAACAGCCACAGCACAGTCGCTCATGCTGTGCCTGACAGCTAAGGGTGGATATGTGAGAAGGGACGAGAGAAATTTGATCTTTAAGATCGTAGAAATATCTGGAAGGCCATAAAAAATGAAACCGGCAATTCCTAAGCTGCCCTACAACCCCTATATTTTAGACTTCCCGGCGCATACACCCATGATGATTAGTCCTCTTCTCCAACTCAACATTCACATTATTGTCATCAATGTTAACGCTAGCGCATTTGCAAACATTGTACCCATGTTGTTCTCACTTCCACATCCTACAGAAAAACTACCCGCTTAGCAATTCCCTTCCTCCTACCAAACCCTTTCCCACTTCAGTCCTCCAAGCCAGAAATACATCCCCTACGGACACAGGAAACGCATCCAGCCCAATTTCCCCCATGAAATCATCAACCTCACATGAGAAACGGAACACACACACTGCTGAGCAACTACCAACACTCTTCAAACAAGATAGCTGGAACAAATACCTTCAAACAATAACAAAACAGCTCACATATCTGGGGAACAATACACCTACCACACACCTAATCATCTCTCCTCAACATTTCCTCTATCGATCACCGATTCTAATTTAAAAAAACAAACATTAATTGCTTCCTCACAAGACGAGGTTGGCGCACACCTAAAGGTCCCTGGTGACATGACTGGACGGGGGGGCTTTGACAACCCCCTACCCATTATTACTGCAAATGCCCATGCGTCGCAAGAACTGTTTTCGGGTGCGGGACCTCCCAGGCAAACGCTCCCGTATCAGGTCTTACTTGCCCTTCTCGACACATGACGGAAAACTATGGGTGTTCTTCCTGTTATAGATACAGACAAGGAAAAGGGTACTCGAACCCCCCTGCCCCTACTTACTTGATGACTTTGAATCCCTTTCAGCAATTTCTTGATTGTATTTTGAAATAGCTGAAAACAACAAAACAATGAGTTTTCTTTTACCATGTTTGCCCCTCCCTGGCCCTAGATTTTTCCCAGTAGGGTAGTCAAAACGCACCTCTGACTGAATGGGGTTCTCACAGAGATACAGCACTCCAGGACGGGGGGGAATAAGACAAGAAAAAACAAAAAAAACGCCGAGACAAAAACTACAAAACCCTGTTAAGGCACCCACGAAACCAACACCACACACACACAAAAAAAAGAAGCTTCCTCCAAATATTCGACTACCTACAATCAGGCAAGCACGAACACTTCCCGAAAACAAGGAAGTAGCGATAGTGACCACGCTCGTCCCGATCCCAGGAAAGGTGAGGCGCGTGAAGATCCCCCAGACTGAGACGTTCGACAAAAATGTGCTGAAGTATGGGGCACCAAACACTCGTCGCACTAATGTTTTGGGGAACGCTCCATTGAAGACCGATGAGTGTGTCCGATTCGGAGGCGACATAAAACGACCCTAACCCGTCGGTGCCTTGAGAGAGAGAGGTGTCCATGGGAAAATTCGCACCCGAAATGGCACGTATCTCTAGCTTCCAGTCGGTCGTCTCCCATCTTCTTTCCCATGCAACCCGAAGCGCAGTCGCAAAGTCAGTGCAATGTGTTTGGCATCCTCATTTTCCACAATCCATACATGTACAGGAATCCACCAAACAAGGTCGACATCCTCTTGGATCGCGGCAGCCGTGGCGTCACGAATACTAGGAACCAGGGGAGGCAGAGTTTCCAATGTCTCAAGGGGGCCTAAGTAGGACCCTACAAATGACAATTCGGTCGCCAAATATGGCACACGCATAATCTCCTGTATCGAGCGGTGTATTGCAACCAGTCGGACCGTGAAGACGCGCAGGGACCGGAAGAGCCCGGGATTTGGAGCCGTCCGTGTACATCGACACGGCTCCATCAAGACAAATGCTACAAGAAATGCGAATGCAGTACTCCCAAGTGGAGTAGAAGCTTTGGAGGGGCAGAGGCGTGGTGCCAGACTCAATAGCTAAACCAAGCTCTCGAAGGATTTGCGTTTCTTAACCCCCCCCCCCCCAATAGGAATGATAGACGTATAAGGAGGGCATAGGTGTCGTCGAAGTCAGGTGTGAATGAAATAAGAGCCGTTCGTAACTGCAGGAGAGGCTGGGTTCGACGTACAAGGGCGTCATGCACTGTATATGTCGGAAGGAGAATATTTTTTCCATTGTGGTAGCCCATCTGGCCAGCCTCCTCCAAAAAGTCGTAAAGTCCACAAGTCGTTGTGCATGAACACGCCCCGAGTACAAGGGACAAGCGGCAGCGACCCGGGTAACGTGTGCGGTGATCACCCAGACTGGAAAATTCAACAAGAATGTGCCGAACAGTCTGGGGGACAACGCAGTCATCACAATAAGGCGCAGGCGAGCGCTCCATCAGATGGCGGTGCGTCCCGCGAGTGTGTCCAATTCGGAGACGACAGAAAGCAACCTGAAGCCGTCTCGGTATTGGGGGATAAGTCCATGGGAACATTCGCGGCGCAATGGCACGCAACTTTAAGTTCCCCTCGACCGTCTCCCATCTTCTTTGCCAACCAGCCCGAAGAGCTGCCCGTATTCCTGTCATGTAATCGGTGTGAGGAAGAGCGAAACGCTAGTCTCGCAGACTCTTTGGCGCGCTCATTCCCGCAATTCCTACATGTCCAGGAACACAGCAAAAGATAATCTCGACATCCGCCCGGCTCGCCAAAACCATGGCACCACGGATTTCGAGAACCAGTGGATGCTGAGATTCCACACTTCTGCAAAAGGGTCTTTCCGTAAAGTAGAGACACATAAGCCCGCCAAGAAAAGCGGCGGGCGTGCTTCGAAATATACCTCTACCTATCTCTAGTTCGACGAAATTCACTGAGTGTGTGAAGTCGAGCGGACGGCGCTTATAGTGGTGCAGGCATATCCCTTTTGCCTGAGGGCCGTCTCACACTCGAGCGGCCACAAACGAACTGGACGGCGTGCAAAATTTCCAGATGTTCTAGGAATAGTATTTAAGTATCATCTATCGACCTAAACTCCTCGACTGCGACAGAAATTAGACATTTCCTAAAATGCGGACTACCACGCATGTTCCAAGCACCACCGATTTTCAGGCGACTGGAGCGCAGAAAATAATAGTTGCATGGGAGTGATCACTACCATGGAGGTCATCGACCACTTCCCACCGAAAATCAGGCTGTGCATCCGTAGAGCACAGGGATAGAGATTAAAGCTGAAAAATAAATCGGTTCTCGGAAGGTGATTCGTAAACTCATCCAGGTTTTAGGACACCTATCCCCAGCTCAGCAAGGACCTAACGCTGGTATTGATTGTGTAGTGAACCCCCCCCCCAAAAAAAACAACAACAACAACTGGTGTCTACCATTGAAATCCCCGAACAGTAGAAAGGACCTCGGTAACCGCGCCATGACGCGGCGGAAATCCCCCGCGTCGAAGTCGGCTGCCGGTGGAATGTACGAGGAAATAACAGTATACCTCCTATCAAGGTGCAGCTGCACAGCTACTCTCTGAAAGGAGGTATCTAAAGCAAAGACAACAACCGAGACATCATGGCGGGTGTAAATCGCGCATCTTTCTGCCCGGCACCCACCGTGCGGTGGTGGGGTCGCAAAACTCTTATACCCCAGGAGGGTGGGCAGGGGGCAAGCACCCAGCATTGTCTCTTGCAAAAAGATAGCTAAGGAAAAACAGGAGGATACGAGTCTCCGCGGCAAATCCATTGAAGGAATATGCCCTCCAGGCCTAACTCGGAGGCCCTCTTCGAAGAGAAGACCCTCATGGGAATGGCCGTACGCTTCCCGGAAGCAGAACTCCGGGCGCTGTTGGCTCGACAATGCGCTGAAAGCGATGTCGCCTTCGAGGACTTATCGGGGTAGGTTGGGCTCACCAGGCGAGTCTTTTCCTTCCTCCGCCTCGAAACCTTAGGCAGACAGGGGTCGCTCCTTTGGAAGATCCACCGCCTCCGAGTCACCAAGCCTAGTACTCACTGTGCGGGTGGAGCCAAAGCTCTTTTACTGCTGTCCTCATTTCGAGGGGCACTTTAAGAACGCGGGAAGATGGCCTCACGACCAACTTCAAGGGTGTTGCCTCAGGTAAGTCTAACGCCTCGGTAGGGGGGCGCGAACGTTTCGCCTTACGGAAAACGGTCACGCTGGGGAAGGGAGGGGGAAGCCCTGATTTTAGCCGGGGTTAGGTGTGAATCCTTTGTGCCGCCAGCTGTACCAGGGAATCGTCCGGGGTAGTTAGAACTCGCAGAAGGGTTCCGAATGGGCGCGGAAGCGACTGTGCTCGTAAGCCTGGAGAGGCGACAAGGAGCAGAGGGGGTCTTTCTTAACATTGACGCAAAGGACGTCCCACGCAGTGCCGGGCGCGCCAGGACCAATTCCTTAGCCTCGCGAAATGAGAGACGATTCTAGGCCTAAACATTTTTTTTTTTTTTTTTTTTTTTATTTACGGGGCTATCTGGCGACTGCCGACTTAGGCATAAGTCGCCGTAAAAAACAGCCTAGTTCTAGGCTACTTTAAAAAATTAAACAGAAAACAATAAAAAGAAATAACAATAACAAAGCAATAACAAAAACAACAAAAACAATTAAATCGGGTTAAATAAAAGGGAGAAGGCCGGCCTCCCCCAAAAAGTCAATAAGTCCACCAGTCAAAGTACACGCACTCGTCCCGAGCACAAGGGACAGGCGGTAGCGACCCCGCCCATCCCGGTACCGGGACAGGTGTCGTGCGCGAAGATCACCCAGACTGGGACATTCGACAAGAATGTGCCGAACAGTCTGGGGGACGACGCAGTCGTTGCAATAGGGCGCAGGCGAGAGCTCCATCAGATAGCGATGCGTCACACGAGTGTGCCCGATTCGGAGACGACAGAAAGCAACCTGAAGCCGCCGCGGCATTGGGGGATAGGTCCATGGGAACAGTCGCGGCGCAATGGCACGCAACTTTAAGTTCCCCTCGACCGTCTCCCATCTTCTTTGCCAAGCAGTCCGAAGAGCTGCCCGTATTCCTGCCATGTAGTCAGTGTCAGGAAGAGCAAAACGCTGGTCCGGTCGCAGAGTCCTCGCGGACTCTTTGGCGCGCTCATTCCCCGCAATTCCTACATGTCCAGGAACCCAGCAGAAGATAATCTCGACATCTGCCCGGCTCGCCAAAACCGTGGCGTCACGGATTTCGCGAACCAGGGGATGCGGAGATTCCAATGCCCCGAGAGCACTCAGGGCGCTTTGTGAGTCGCTATAGATCACAATCCGGTCTCCGAACCGGGCACGTCGCGTAATCTCCCGTACCGAGTGGTGTATTGCCACCAGCTCGGCCGTGAAGACAGACGCAGCGCCCGGTAGAGCCCCGCTGACTTCAAACAGAGGGGATACGGCGTGGAAGCCGACCCCCTCTTGGGACTTGGAGCCATCCGTATACACTGGCACGGTACCAGCGTGACACGATGTGTGCTCAAAAAAGGTCGAACGCAATACTCCCGGTGCAGTACAAGCTTTGGGAGCAGAGGCGTGGCGACAAATAGCCAAATGTGGTACCCTCCAGGGTGGCGTCCTGGGCAGAACCAGGGGCGCCACCGGCCAGAGAGCTATATCTACCTCTCGAAGGAGTTTCCTGGCCCTAAACCCAAAGGGCTTAGGGTATGACTGGCGTCTCTCGGCGGCATAGGCACCATCGAGATCAGCTGCGGATGCAGTGAGAGCTGTTGGCGACTGAGGGAGGCGCCGGGCTCGCGTGTACAGGCGAGTGATGCACTGCACGCGGCGCAGAGCGAGTGGCATCTCCCCAGCATCGACCAACAGGCTCTCAATGGGGGAAGTGCGGAAGGCACCGGTCGCAAGGCGAAGGCCGGTGTGGTGGATCGAATCCACCTTCCGCAATAAACGCTCGGCTGCGGATGCATAAAACTCGCATCCGTAGTCGAGCTTCGAGCGAACAAAGGATCGAAAAAAAGTAAGGCAGTAGCCCTATTAGCGCCCCAAGCGCTGAACGTCACGGAACGGAGAATGTCCATGGCGCGGGTACAAGAGACCCTAAGGCTGCGAATATGAGCCTCCCAGGTGAGGCGTCGGTCGAATACAAGACCAAGGAAACGGTGCGACTCAACCACATCCAGGCGCACCCCATTAAGAAACAAATCTGGGTCGGGGTGAAGCCGTGGATGGCGGCAGAAGTGCACCACCTTAGTCTTGGCCAAAGAAAACCGAAACCTGTGCGCTTCGGCATAGCGAGAGACGCGGTTCAATGCCTGTTGGAGTCGACGCTCCAGAGTTGGCATCTGGCCCGCGCCAAAAGAGATCGAAAGGTCGTCCACGTAGAGCGTAGCGAGAACATCTTCCGGCAGCACCGAGGTGATGCCGTTGATGCTCAGGGCAAAGAGTGTGACACTGAGGACACTTCCCTGCGGGACACCCTCTTCCTGCTCCTTTGGGCCGGAGAGGGCTCCCCCCACCCGTACGCGGAATCGACGATCTCGCAAAAATTCAGATATAAACATTGGGAGGCGTCCCCTCGCCCCCATCGTGTGGAGAGTCTCCATGATACCGTATCGCCATGCGGTATCATAGGCCTTCTCCAGATCAAAAAACACCGTGGCGTAGTGCTGTCTACGAAGGAAAGCCTCGCAGACGGCATTTTCCATTCGGAGCAGAGCATCCGACGTGGAGTGGAACTTACGGAAGCCGCACTGTGCAGAAGACAGATGGCCTCCGCTGTCCAGGAAATAGGCTAATCTAACATTTACCAATTTCTCCATCAACTTGCACACGCAAGAGGTTAGAGAGATTGGGCGGAAACCGGTCGGAGTAGAGTGATCTCTTCCCGGCTTGCGAAAGGCGAGCACAGTAGCGATTCGCCAGGAGTCCGGGAGAAGACCCTCCACCCAGATCCTGTTGAACAAATCTAACAGAAAGGCCATGCCTCGCTCACCCAGGTGTCGAAGCATGGCGTACGGGACATCGTCCGGACCATGGGCGGTGTCCGCGCACGAAGCGAGAGCGGAACGCAACTCACTCACAGTAAACTTGTCGTTGAAGGGTTCTCCGCCTCTGGAGGTAAAGTCCAGCCGGTGGCCTTCCGCGACATCACGACGTGCATTGAATGCTGGCGGAGCAGCATCACGGCTATTGAATGCGGAAAAAGCGGTCGCTAAGGATTCCGCCACGGACGCGGGGTCCGAGATTGCGGTCCCATTCTCCTGGAGAACAGGAGGGAGGTCCTGCGAGAACTTGCCCCGAATCCTTTTGACTCGCTTCCACACCTCAGCTAAAGGGGTCTTCCCGTTAAGTGAAGACACGTATGCCCGCCAAGAAGAGCGGCGGGCGTGCTTCGAAACATACCGGAACCTAGCCCTAGCCCGACGAAATTCAGCGACAGTGAAATCGTTCGGGCGGCGCTTATAGCGCATGTAGGCATAACGCTTCTGTTTGAGGGCCGTCTCACACTCGGCCGACCACCATGGGAGTGGTCGGTGTGCAAAACGGCCAGACGTCCTAGGAATAGTAGTCAGGCCCACGGCGATGAGGTTGCCGGAGAAGAACTCAACGGCCTCATCTACCGACCTAAACTCCTCGACTGAGATAGAGAATTCAGTCATTTCCTGAAATGCAGGCCACCGGGCCCGCGCCAAGCACCACCGAGGTGGTCTCTCAGGCGGCAGTTGCCCTGAAAATGATATTTGAATGGGAAAGTGATCACTACCATGGAGGTCATCGACCACCCCCCAATAAAAAAATCAGGCTGTGCATCCGAAGAGCACAAAGATAGGTCAAGGCAAGAAAATGAAGCGGTTCTCGTACAGTGATGTGTAAACTCATCCACGTTTAGGACACCCATCTCAAGCTCTTCGATCAGATCGGCAAGGACTTGTCCCCTGGGATTTATGGAGTAATCTCCCCAGAGAGGATGCCTGCCGTTCAGATCTCCAATCAAGAGATAGGGCCTCGGCAACCGTACCACGACGCGGCGGAAGTCCCCCGCGTCGAAGTCAGCTGACGGTGGAATGTACGCAGAAATGATAGTATACCTCCTATCCAGGTGCAGCTGCACAGCCACTGCCTGAAAGGAGGTATCTAAAGAGAAAGGAAGAACGGAGACATCATGCCGGGTGTAAACCGCGCATCCCCCAGCCCGGCCATCCCGCGGTGGTGGGGTCGCAAGACCCTTATACCCCGGGAGGGCAGGCAGCGGGCACGCGCCTAGCATGGTCTCCTGCAAAAAAATAGCTAACGGGGAACGGGACGAGACGAGCCTCCGCAGCTCCTCCCAGTTGGCCCGGAGTCCACGGCAATTCCATTGAAGGAATATGCCCTCCAGGCCTAGCTCGGAGGAGACGCGGGGGCCCTCCTCGAATTGAAGACCCTCACGGGAATGGCCGTACGCTTCCCGGGGGCAGAACCCCGGGCGCTGTCGCCTTCGATGACTTATTGGGGGAGGTTGGGCTCGCCATGCGAGTCTTTTCCTCCCTCCGCCTCGAAACCTTAGGCGGGCGTTGCGGCTTCGGAGGCGGGGAGCCCTCTTTTCGAGGAACCACCGTCTCCGAGCCACTCGCTCCACCTCGGGGCGTGGGCGAAGGGGCCGAAGCTCCTTTGTTGCTGTCCTCCTTTCGGGGAACAGCTTTAGGAACCCCGGAAGATGGCCTAGCGACCATCTTCAGGGGTGTTGCCTCCTGTGAGTCTAACGACTCTGTGGAGGCGCGTGGCCGTTTCGCCTTACGGGAAACGGTCACGCTGGGGAAAGAGGGGGGAGCCCTGGTTTTAGCCGGGGCTGGGTGTGAACCCTTTTTGCCGCCAGCTCTACCAGGGGAGCGCCCGGGTGTAGTAGAGCCCGCAGAAGGGTTCCGAATGGGCGCGGAAACAACCGTGCTCGTTGGCTTGGATGGGCCAGGAGCAGAGGGTGCTTTTCTAACTATTGAGGCATATGACGTCCCAGGCAGAGCCGGGCGCGCCAGGACCAAGTCCTTAGCCTCGCGGAATGAGAGTCGATCCTGGGCCTGAACGGCCAGGATTTCTTTCTCAAGGAGATATGCACCACATTGCTTCGAAGAAGCAGGGTGCGGCTCTCCGCAATTGACACACTTGGCCACACACGATTTGGACTTATCGTGTGCGACCTTGGAGCAATTTACACAGACTTCGGGTGACCCCGATTTTGCACGTCTACATGATCGATTCGTGTGGCCGAAGCGGTGACAGTAATAGCACCGCCGCGGCAGTGGCACGAATGCCTTCACGCGGTAGCGGTACCAACCGGCACGCACCGACTCAGGGAGCTTGTCACAGTCGAACGTGACGAAGAGTGTAGGGGTGGGTCTCGAGGCCCCTCCCTGTTTTCTCATCACACGTTCGACCTTGACCGCCCCATGGTCGGCCAGCTCTAGGGTGATGTCCTCAATGGAGTAGTCTTCTATGGAGTAGTCAACGAGTTCCCTCGCATAAACTACTCTTTTCACAAAGTTCATGGTAGAGTGCGGCGTCACACTCACCGGGGTGCCATGAAGTGTCCGAAGAGCACTTATCTTGGCCGCCTCGGCGCGATTCGCCAGAAGGCTCCCGTCCGAGAAACGGGTTACCTTCGGCTCTCTACCAATTGCACTAGCTAATCCTCTCCTCTGATGGATCATGTTGCCCTTGGACAACATGCTGCCATCAGTGGAGCGAATAACGAGGAAGCGCTTCAAGCCAGCGGGCTCGAAAACGCCAGGTAACCTCTGAATCAGGGGCCCCGATGTCATCGAGGCTCCGCCCTGTGCATTCTTGGTGTTAGTCTTAGTCAGGGGCTCCGCACACGAGGGGGTAGAGGGGCCGGATGTGCCGATCTTGGCTTGGTCGCCTACCAAAGTGGTAGCAGACCCATCCGTCCCCGCAGCCCCCGCGGATGGAGAGGAGCCCCGAGTCTTCTTCGTCTTTTTAGTATTTTTCTTTTTAGGAGAGGAGGGCGGGGAATGAACCCACTTCTCACCTCCGCCGGCAGAAGCCCCCATGCCAGATGGGCCGGCCTCAACCAGGTCCCTCTCCGAAATGGAGAATGTCCTGGTCGTCGTAGGGGCACCTGTCGGAGGAGATCCCTCCCCTCCTTTTACTGCCTCGGAGCCCTCGGCCGTTTGAGGGGGACCTTGCATAGGGGCGGATTCGGGTTCGGTGCTTGGCGCCGAGCACGGATTCCCCCCCATGGAAGGCCCTACCATCTGAGGCTGGGTCTCCTCAAGGACCATGTCTATCACAGGAGGGGCCTCCAGTTGGCCATCCCCTCCCAGGACATCGCAGGTATCCTTGGCAGTGTCGCCAGTCTTGTGTGGGGAGGCACAGGCCTTGACCCCAGCAAGGTTTAAAATTCTTGCCAGCAGGTCTTTTGAGGGAAGCGACCGAAGGGGCCTGGCTTCCCTCTCCCCCCTAAGGGGGTTTGCCCTACCGAGCCGCTTGCACGAGGGGCGGTCGGCAATGGGCTGCCTGCTGGCTTTCTTGGCAGTCCCCTTAGAAAGCAAAGGAGGGACTGCCGCTGGAGATAGGGAGGTGCCCGAAAGCACCTCCAGAGAAGGGGGTGAGGGGGAGTCCCCTACACCCGTAGGCGTAGCAGAGGAGTAAGCCTCCTCTCCGGTTAAAGAATTATGGAGGGTCCCTTGCGCAAGCACAAGGGGGAGGACCTCCATTTTCTCGGTGGAGCTGCCCGAGGGCGGCTCCGTTGATTTTCTTGGGGAAGTTGGAGGTTGGGTTTTTTTTTTTTTTTTGTCATACATGGGCATGGTGACCCTCTTTTTAATACGGGACGCAATAGCTCATCACCTCTCGCAGTTGCCCGCACTGCGAGAGGTGCTTACAAGCCCGGCAGAGCCAGGCGCCGCCATTCGGGACCACCCCTCCCGCCTGGTGGCCTGGCAGTCCTTCGGCATGGCGGCTCCACCTTGAACACGGCGTAAAAAATATAGGTTGTGAAGAGGAGAGGAAAAGGGATGTGAGGAAGGTATGGGTGGGGATGAAGCAGGTTGTTAAAAAACCCCCATCCCGAACCGGAGCTGAGGGGTTAGGGAACAATGTCCCCTCCCCCCCCAGCCCCGATCCGGGGTGGTTGGCTTGAGAAGAAGGTCAGCATTCTACCCTGTGAAATTAGAGGCTGACCAGAGAAAGTTGTGGGAGAGGTTGTATGAAAAGCGACGAGGTAGGGGAGAAATCGGGCTATCTGAAGGAAGGAAGAGAGGCTAAGCTGGGGCCGGACGGAGCGCTGGATCCCGTCAGCACGGCGGCCAGGATGGCAAATCGCCGCGCCCCTTACGGGGCTAGGCCTAAACAGCCAGGATTTCCTTCTCAAGGAGATACACACCATATTACTTCGAAGAAGGGGGTGCGGCTCTCCGCAATTGACACATGTCGCCACACATGATTTGAACTTATCATGTGCGGCCTTGAAGCAACTTACACAGACTTGGGGTAACCCTGACTGTGCACGTCGACAGGAACGATTAGTATGGCGAAGCGGTGGCAGTAGTAGCACCTCCGCGGAAGTGGCACGAATGCCTTCACGCAGTAGCGATACCAACCGGCACGCACCGACTCACGGAGCATGTCACAGTCGAACGTGAGGAAGAGGGGTCGGGGTGGGTCTATAATTTTGTTTTGTTTTTTCTTCTTTTAATTTAAAGAGCAATACCAACGAGGGCATCTCCTGCTGACAGTTTAAGCGGTTGGAATCTGTAAATAAAGTGAAAATATGTTGAAGATATATAGCTACTGTAAATCTTGTTGCAGCCTTTGATAATGGGAGGGTAAATTGCGGGTGTTGGGGCAGGGTGGGCACAGAATCTTCCAGATATCAGCCGCAGTAAGGATGCTTATGCTACACATCACATCCCCTTGCGGATGCATGAAAGGATAGAGAAAGAAAAGAAAGATGGCAGTCAAAGATAAAGGTGCGAAGAAGGCAAGTAAAAAAAAACACCAAGAGGAAGGGGTGAACCAGCCTCCCCTATCCCAGCTCCAAACAAGGATGAATGGCTGAAAGGTCGTTGGCGACTAGCCTGCAAAATCAGAATATGGCAAGTGGCCAAAAAAAGAGGATAAAATAGAGATGTCTAGTAATAAAGCCTAGGTAGTTTCAATCTAGTTTGACCTTGATTACCATACATTCTTATGTATCACCATTCAACCAGCTCCAACCAAAAGAGGGGCGCAGCGCCCCTGATGCCTTTGGGCTTAACTGTGATTGTCATTCAAATCTTTATATAAATTTCATTATCCAGTCAGGGGGAATTGTCCACAATTGAAAAGGCAGGGGGTGTAATTAATTCTATGATGTATAGCTGCCTCCATAGTAATGTCAATCTTGATCCACTACAGATATTTTGTACTTGAAATTTCTTTTCTAAATAAATTTGATGTAGAAACAGACCACAAATTCTAAAGCTGAGAGCCAATGTACTGCAGGCACAGAATACTAAGGTTCATAATGAAGAGGACAAAAGTTTAACATAACACAATTTAACAGATAACAAATGCCCCAAGGGCCTATCAGGAGTCATTCAAGTCAAAACCAGCCCTAGAAACTGCACCCATAAGTTTGACCCAGTCTTCTCTCAGGGGTCATCCGAGTCAAACCTTCTCCATAAACCAAACCCACAAAGCTCGACCCATTCTTACTTTAATCTTCAAACGCAGTGAATTCGTATTGGTGGTGGGGCGAAGAATAACCTCGAGGGAATATTTGGTGATAACCGAGATGTTTTCTGTATTACACTTTTGGCATTTGATATTTTCCACAGTGATTTGATACAAATCACAAGATGCACAAATGTTGCAGACGTCCCACGAACAGGCATCGTTTTCATTCACATTTTCTATGCAGCCTGAAAAGAAGCAGAGGGAGCAATTGAACACGAGGGGAACATTTAAAAAAAAAATACACTGAAGGGATAGTGTGACACTGAGAAGAGGCAGACTGAGGTGGTTCGGTCATGTGGAGATGGAGGATGATAATCGGGTGAAGGGTGTTAGGAGGTTGGGAGTGTAGCTGCCAGAGGGAGACCGAGGAAGACATGGAATGAGGTCATACAGAAGGACCTGAGAGATATGAGTTTGAATAGAGAAACAGCCAGAGATCGAGCAGCGTGGAGAGCCGCCATTAGGTAAATAAGGTCGACACGTGGAAGCATGTATGGAGCCTTCAAAAATGATGAGGTTTAGCGATACCGACCCCAATACCCTCACGGGGTTAGACACGCTTCCATGAATAAGAATCCAGCCCATGACGACGCTGACGTTTTGTGCCCATTCTCGCTGGGATTGAACCAAATACATAGACGTTAGAAATCCAACAACGTATCCACTAGGCGGACGAGAGCTCCTAGTCGTGAATCTCGGAAAAGGCACTTCGCACCAGGGCATTTTGAGGCTGGTTTCGAAGTATTGTTTGTGGTTGGATAGTGACTGATGACTGAGGGGGGGGGGCTTGATGGGGGTCCATCATTTATAGTTCTTTTCCCCCATGAGACAGTGAAATAATACTTGTTAACAGAAAGTGGAATAATTAAGGGAATGTGTGACTGGTTTAGTGAGAAACATGAATTTGGCGAAGACAAGAGGAACTGGTGAGATTGCCAGCTAAAGTTTAGGTCTGAGTGTAGAATTGTGTAAATGTTTTATAGATGGAATGATAGTGAGCTATGTGGATAAACTGTGTATAGAATGTTTGGTATTGTCTGAAGTTGGTGGTTGTTAGTGTTTAGAGGGTGTTGAGTGTGGACACAGCCTTCTCTAAGATGTGCATATATTTGGAATGATGTGTGAAAGTTGGAGTCCACCCGGCATGCAAGGCTGTGTTTCTTAAACTCTAGCCCCAGTGTCGGGTGAGAGAAAAATTGTAAAGTGGTAAGGTCATTCCCCAAGTGGATATGACATGACCACCCCACCTGGATGCAATGGAGAAGGGGGACCTCCCCAGTTGGATGGATTCTGGGTGATGTTAAGTTGCAATTCAAGTTCCGCTTCCTAGCAGTTGCATGGACCGCTAGCATATGGGTGGGGAAGGTATCAAATTCCCACAGCATCAAACGGACCCCTCAGGACAGCCTCACAGAAAGCACGGCCCCACTTAATTGTGGTAATGGGGGTGGAGGTCATACAGAACAAGCTGTAATTCAAATGCTTTCTCTCTTAATCTTCCAAGCAGTCACAGGGAGGATAAATGCCATTTCTCCACAGATCCAGCACATTGTGAATCGATAGGTTTCCATTAAGTTGTGTAAGTGTAGGGAATGTTGTAAATAAGGATTAAACTTTTCCCCAGTGCTCACAAGTCCAAGTGACTGTTGGTCAAGCTTCTACGTTGTTGTAGGATTGAGTTTTGTATAGTGATTGCATCAGCTTTTGGGGTTAGTGAGAAAATCACTAAGGCAATATTATATCCAACATTTTCACCCAAACAAAACTACAAACCTCCTTACCTTTAACACACACAAGATCATATACAGAACAATTTAGGTCAATTTTAGGAACAATACTGAGAATGTCTTCAAGGAAAACAGTGACTTCCTTTTCTTCCCTTTGAATTTGAGTAAATTCATCTATGATGAGGCGGCCTGAAATGAAGTATTTAGAGCGGTTAGCCAAGGATAATAGACACAAGCTTTCTCACCCATCTTATTTTCTCTCATGAACAAAGGTGTAACTATCAGTTCTCAACTAAGAGAATTAAGCATTTGAAACATCAGGCCCTGGACTTACTTTACTCTATTCACAGTGTATGCGGTTGGGAATGTTGTAAAGATGGTATGTACATTCATCAAACCTCAGCTTAATCACCTTGATACAAGAAGACAGCCGATTTACAACACTACACTACAGACAGAAATGTTCCTAAAAATTGACCACACCACTAAACTCAATTACTGTCATAAAGATCAACAAAATCACATACAACACCTACACACCACCTAGCTCCTCCCAACACTGTCCTGCAGGCTTTTTGCAAAATCTGGCATCACTTTCACAGCTCCACACCACACATGGCTTACTTCACAAGATGACACACTAAGGCATCACTATCATCAAACAACCTCACTAGCTAAACATACTGAACAATAGAAACCAACTAACAGACTTTTCTAGACATAATGTTCCACTCCATTCACTTCCACACACTCCATCTACCTCTCAATCTTCATCACATTTGAATTAACCCAACCTATTCACAGCTCCAACAAAATAACATACACCCACTACAAAAGAAGCAAGTGGACTGAATTCCAGGGTGGGCCAATCAAAAAACCCAGCTCTAAAAAAACTGGGGGTTTTTTTTAGAGCTGGGTTTTGAAATTTGAAAAAACCAGGGTTTGGGTTGTTATTTTTAAATTACATTTTTTTCAAGAAACAAATGCTACTTATCATTATTTTATTCAAAATTCATATTTATGTTTATAATTTCAACAAATATGTATCAATTTAAGGTTATTTCTCTGATACTAACTCATAATGAATTCATCTCTCCTTCTACAGGTTATGGCTATCATGGGTACTCAGAATTCTCGATCAGTGATCTGTTCTTACCTTAATATAATTATTCTACTAATGCTTGGGTTTTATTGGGCTTTTTCAAAATTTGGGTTTTTTTGCCAACCCTGCTGAATTCACAACACACAAAAAAATGCCTATCCAACTTTGTACCAAAGCAATTCCCTTCCTTCTACAAAGCACACACACACATCATACAAACACAACCCACTAGGAAGGCGAGAGATATATCCCCCCCAAGGAGATAGAAAATACTTCAATCCCAATTTCACACCAGAAATAGACTTCTTTTTCATTTTATTTAAGAGGCTCTCTGGCGACTGCCCACTTAGGCATAAGTCGCCATAAACAAACAGCCTAGTTCTAGGCTACTTTAAAAAATTTGAACAGGAAACAACAATAAGAAAGCAATAACAATAACAACAACTAAACCTAGTTAAATGAAAGGGAGAAGGCCGGCCTCCACCCAAAAGTCAACAAGTCCACCAGTCAATGTGCACGCACTCGTCCCGAGTACAAGGGACAGGCGGTAGCGACCCCGCCCATCCCAGTACCGGGACAGGTAACGTGTGTGAAGATCACCCAGACTGGGACATTCAACAAGAATGTGGCGAACAGTCTGGAGGACGACGCAGTCGTCACAATAGGGCGCAGGCGAGCACTCCATCAAATAGCGATGCATCACACGAGTGTGTCCGATTCGGAGACGACAGAAAACGACCTGAAGCCGTCGCGGAATTAAGGGATAGGTCCATGGGAACAGTTGCGGCGCAATGGCACGCAACTTTAAGTTCCCTTCGACCGTCTCCCATTATCTTTGCCAAGCAGTCTGAAGAGCTGCCCGTATAACTGCCATGTAGTCAGTGTGAGGAAGAGCGAAACGCTGGTCCGGTCGCAGAGTCATCGCGGACTCTTTGGCGCGCTCATTTCCCGCAATTCCCACATGTC
Organism: Ceratothoa steindachneri; assembly: GCA_963969495.1. Taxonomy (NCBI): domain Eukaryota; kingdom Metazoa; phylum Arthropoda; class Malacostraca; order Isopoda; family Cymothoidae; genus Ceratothoa; species Ceratothoa steindachneri. The sequence continues at coordinate 57,588,248 of OZ018327.1, forward strand.
CAGAAACCCAGCACAAGATAATCTCGATATCCACCCGGCTCACGAAAACCGTGGCGTCATGGATATCGCGAACGAGGGGGATGCAGAGATTCCAATGCCCCTATAGCACTGAGGGCGCTTTGTGAGTCGCTATAGATCACAATCCGGTCTCCGAACCGGGCACGTCGCGTAATCTCCAGTACCGAGTGGTGTATTGCCACCAGCTCGTCTGTAAAGACAGAAGAAAGCGCCGGGCAGAGCCCCGCTGACTTCAAACAGAGGAGATACGGCATGGAAGCCGATCCCCTCTTGGGACTTGGAGCCATCCATATAAACTGGCACGGTTCCAGCATGACACGAGGTGTGCTCCAAAAAGTTAGAACGCAATACTCCCGGCGCTGTACAAGCTTTGGGAGGAGAGGCGTGGCGACAAATAGCCAAAGGTGGTACTCTCCAGGGTGGCGTCGTGGGCAGAACCAGGGGCGCCACCGGCCCGAGAGCTATATCTACCTCTCGAAGGAGTTTCCTGGCCCTAAACCCAAAGGGCTTAGGGTATGACTGGCGTCTCTCAGCGGCATTGGCACCGTCGAGATCAGCTGCGGATTCATTGAAAGCTGTTGGCGACTGAGGGAGGCGCCGGGCTCGCGGGTACAGGCGAGTGATGCACTGCACGCGGCGCAGAGCGGGTGGCATCTCCCCAGCATCGACCAGGCTCTCAATGGGCGAAGTGCGGAAGGCACCGGTCGCAAGGCGAAGGCCGGTGTGGTGGATCGAATCCACCTTCCGCAATAAACGCTCGGCTGCGGATGCATAAAACTTGCATCCGTAGTCGAGCTTCGAACGAACAACGGATCGATAAAAAAGTAGGGCAGTAGCTCTATCAGCGCCCCAAGCGCTGAACGTCACGGAACGGAGAATATCCATGGCGCGAGTACAAGAGACCCTAAGGCTGCGAATATGAGCCTCCCAGGTGAGGCGTCGGTCGAATACAAGACCAAGGAAACGGTGCGACTCAACCACATCCAGGCGCACCCCATTAAGAAACAAATCTGTTTCGGGGAGGAGGCGTGGATGGCGGCAGGAGTGCACCACCTTAGTCTTAGCCAAAGAAAACCGAAACCTGTGCGCTTCGGCATAGCGAGAGACGCGGTTTAATGCCTGTTGGAGTCGACGCTCCAGAGTTAGCATCTGGGCCGCGCCAAAGGAGATCGAAAGGTCGTCCACGTAGAGCGTAGCGAGAACATCTTCCGGCAGCACCGAGGTGATGCCGTTGATGCTCAGGGCAAAGGGTGTGACAGTGAGGACACTTCCCTGCGGAAAACCCTCTTCCTGCTCCTTTGGGCCGGAGAGGGCTCCCCCCACCCATACGCGGAATCGACGATCTCGCAAAAATTCAGATATAAACATTGGGAGGCGTCCCCTCGCCCCCATCGTGTGGAGAGTCTCCATGATACCGTATTGCCATGCAGGATCATAGGCCTTCTCCAGATCAAAAAACACCGTGGCTTAGTGCTGTCTACAAAAGAAGGCCTCGCAGAAGGTATTTTCCATGCTGAGCAGAGCATCCGACGCGGAGTGGAACTTGCGGAAGCCGCACTGTGCGGAAGACAGATGGCCTCCGCTGTCCAGGAAAAAGGCTAATCTAACATTTACCAATTTCTCCATCAACTTGCACACGCAAGAGGTTAGAGAGATTGGGCGGAAACTGGTCGGAGTACAGTGATCTCTCCCCGGCTTGCGAAAGGCGAGCACAGTAGCGATTCGCCACGAGTCTGGGAAAAGACCCTACACCCAGATCCTGTTGAACAAATCTAACAGAAAGGCCATGCCTCGCTCACCCAGATGTCGAAGCATGGCGTACGGGACATCGTCCGGACCATGGGCGGTGTCCGCGCACGAAGCGAGAGCGGAACGCAACTCACTCACAGTAAACTTGTCGTTGAAGGCTTCTCCGCCTCTGGAGGTAAAGTCCAGCCGGCGGCCTTCCGCGACATCACGACGTGCATTGAATGCTGGCGGAGCAGCATCACGGCTAGAGAATGCGGAAAAAGCGGTCGCTAAGGATTCCGCCACGGACGCGGGGTCCGAGATTGCGGTCCCATTCTCCTGGAAAACGGGAGGGGGGTCCTGCGAGAACTTGCCCCGAATCCTTTTGACTCGCCTCCACACCTCTGCTAAAGGGGTCTTCTCGTTAAGTGAAGACACGTATGCCCGCCAAGAAGAGCGGCCGGCGTGCTTCGAAATATACCGGAACCTAGACATAGCCCGACGAAATTCAGCGCCAGTGAAATCGTTCGGGCGGCGCTTATAGCGCATGTAGGCATAATGCTTCTGTTTGAGGGCCGTCTCAAACTCGGCCGACCACCATGGGAGTGGTCGGTGTGCAAAACGGCAAGACGTCCTAGGAATAGTAGTCAGGCCCACGGCGATGAGGTTGCCGGAGAAGAAAACAACGGCCTCATCTACCGACCTAAACTCCTCGACTGAGATAGAGAATTCAGTCATTTGCTGAAATGCAGGCCACCGCGCCCGCGCCAAGCACCACCGCTGTGGGCTCTCAGGCGCCAGTTGCCCTGAAAATGATATTTGAATGGGAAAGTGATCACTACCATGGAGGTCATGGACCACCCCCCAATCAAAATCAGGCTGTGCATCCGAAGAGCACAAAGATAGGTCAAGGCAAGAAAATGAAGCGGTTCTCGGACAGTGATGCGTAAACTCATCCACGTTTAGGACACCCATCTCAAGCTCTTCAATCAGATCAGCAAGGACTTGTCCCCTGGGATTTATGGAGTATATCCCCAGAGAGGATGCCTGCCGTTCAGATCTCCAAGCAAGAGAAAGGGCCTCGGCAACCGTGCTACGACGCGGCGGAAGTCCCCCGCGTCGAAGTCAGCTGACGGTGGAATGTACGCAGAAATGATAGTATACCTTCTATCCAGGTGCAGCTGCACAGCCAATGCCTGAAAGGAGGTATCTAAAGAGAAAAGAAGAACGGAGACATCATGCCGGGTGTAAACCGCGCATCCCCCAGCCCGGCCATCCCGCGGTGGTGGGGTCGCAAGACCCTTATACCCCGGGAGGGCGGGCAGGGGGCACGCGCCTAGCATTGTCTCCTGCAAAAAGATAGCTAACGGGGAACGGGACGAGACGAGCCTCTGCAGCTCCTCCCAGTTGGCCCGGAGTCCACGGCAATTCCATTGAAGGAATATGCCATCCAGGCATAGCTCGGAGACGCGGGGGCCCTCCTTGAACAGAAGACCCTCACAGGAATAGCCGTACGCTTCCCGGAGGCAGAACCCCGGGGGTTGAAGTCGCTGTCGCCTACGAGGACTTGTTGGGGGAGGTTGGGCTCGCCATGCGAGTCTTTTCCTCCCTCCGCCTAGAAACCTTAGGCGGGCGCTGCGGCTTCGGAGGCGGGAAGCCCTATTTTCGAGGAACGACTGTCTCCGAGCAACTCGCTCCACCACTAGGCGTGGGCGAAGGAGCCGAAGATCTTTTGTTGATGTCCTCCTTTCGGGGGACAGCTTTAGGAACCCCGGAAGATGGCCTAGCGACCATCTTCAGGGGTGTTGCCTCCTGTGAGTTTAACGACTCGGTGGAGGCGCGTGGCCGTTTCGCCTTACGGGAAACGGGCACGCTGGGGAAAGAGGGGGGAGCAGTGGTTTTAGCTGGGGCTGGGTGTGAATCTATTTTGCCGCCAGCTTTACCAGGGAAGCGCCCAGGTTGAGTAGAGCCCGCAGAAACAACCGTGCTCGTTGGCCTGGATGGGCCAGGAGCAGAGGGTGCCTTTCTAACTATTGAGGCATATGACGTCCCAGGCAGAGCCGGGCGACAGGATTTCTTTCTCAAGGATATATGCACCACATTGTTTCGAAGAAGCGGGGTGCGGCTCTCCGCAATTGACATACTTGGCCACACACGATTTGGACTTATCGTGTGCGGCCTTGGAGCAATTTACACAGACTTCGGGTGACCCCGATTTTGCATGTCTACAAGAACGATTCGTATGGCCGAAGCGGTGACAGTAATAGCACCGCCGCGGCGGTGGCACGAATACCTTCACGCGGTAGCGGTACCAACCGGCACGCACCGACTCGGGGAGCTTGTCACAGTCGAACGTGACGAAGAGTGTAGGGGTGGGTCCGAGGCCCCTCCCTGTTTTCTCATCATACGTTCGACCTTGACCACCCCATGGTCGGCCAGCTCTAGGGTGATGTCCTCAATGGAGTAGTAAATGAGTTCCCTTGCATAAACTACTCCTTTCACAAAGTTCATGGTAGAGTGCGGCGTCACACTCACCGGGGTGCCATGAAGTGTCCGAAGAATCTTAGCCGCCTCAGCGGGATTCGCCAGAAGGCTCCCGTCCGAGAAACGGGTCACCTTCGGCTCTCTACCAATTGCACTAGCTAATCCTCTCCTCTGATGGATCATGTTGCCCTTGGCCAACATGGTGCCAGCAGTGGATCGAATAACGAGGAAGCGTTCGAAGCCAGCGGGCTCAAAAACACCAGGTAACCAACCTCTGAATGAGGGGCCCTGATGTCATCGAGGCTCCACCCTGTGCAATTTTGGTCTTAGTCAGGGGCTCCGCAACCGGGGGTCAGAGGGGCCGGATGTTCCGATGTTGGCTTGGTCGCTTGCCAAAGTGGCAGCAGACCCATCCATCCCCACAGCCCCCGCGGATGGAGAGGAGCTCGGAGTCTTCTGTCTTTTTTTTTTGGAGAGGAGGGCGGGGAATGAACCTGCTTCTCACCTCCGCCAGCAGAAGCCCCTAGGCCAGATGGACCAGCCTCAGCCAACTCCTTCTCCGAAATGGAGGTCCTGGTGGTTGCAGGGGCACCATCCGGAGGAGATCCCTCCCCTCCTTGTACTGCCTCAGAAACCATAGCCCTTTGAGGAGGACCTTGCTTAGGGGTGGATTCGGGTTCGGTGTTTCGCGCTGAGCCCGGTTTCCCCCCAATGGAAGGCTCTACTGTCTGAGGCTGGGTTTCCTCAAGGACCATGTCTATCACAGGAGGGGCCTCCAGTTGGCCATCTCCTCCCAGGACATCGCAGGTCGCCAGTCTTGTGTGGGGAGGCACAGGCCTTGACCCCGGCAAGGTTTAAAATTCTTGCAAGCAGGTCTTTTGAGGCAAGCGACCGAAGGGGCCTGGCTTCCCTCTCCCCCCTAAGGGTGTTTGCCCTACCGAGCCGCTTACATGAGGGGCGGTCAGCAATGGGCTGCCTGCTGGCTTTCTTGGCAGTCCCCTTAGAAAGAAAAGGAGGGACTGCCACAGGAAATAGGGAAGTGCTGAAAGCACCTCCAGAGAAGGGGGTGAGGGGGAGTCCCCTGCACCTGTAGGCGAAGGAGAGGAGTAAGCCTCCTCTCCAGTTAGAGAAATATGGAGGGTCCCCCGCGCAAGCACAGGGAGGGAACCTCCATTTTTTAGGTTGAACTGCCCGAGGGCGGCTCTGTTGATAATACAGGGGAAGTTGAGGGTTGTTTTGTTGTTTTTGGTAGTGCATCACTGGGCATGGTGACCCTAAAGTTTCTGCGGGACGCAATAGCTCATCACCTCTTGCAGTTGTTGCCTGCACTGCAAGAGGTGCTTACAGGCCTGGCAAAGCCAGGGGCCGCCATTTGGGACCACGCCTCACGCCTGGTGGCCTGGCAGTCCATCAGCATGGCGGCTCCACCTTGAACACAGCGTAATAAGATAGATTGTGAAGAGGAGAGGAAAAGGAGATGTGAGGAAGGTATGGCTGGGGATGAGTCAGGTTGTTAAAAAAATTTTTAAAAACCCATCCCGAACCGGAGCTCAGGGGTTAGGGAACGTTGTCCCCTTCCCCCTCAGCCCTGATCCAGGACAGTTGGCTTGAAAAGAAGGTCAGCCTCTACCCTGTTAAATTAGAGGCTGACCAGAGAATGTTGTGGGAGAGGTTGTATGAAAAGCGATGAGGTAGGGGAGAAATACAGGCTATTTGAAGGAAGGAAGAGAGGCTAAGCTGGGGCCGGACGGAGCGCTGGATCCCATCAGCATGGCAGCCAGGATGGCAAATCGTCGCGCCCCTTACGGGGCTAGAAATAGACAATTACAAAAAAAAGAAACTGATTCAGGCGAAACATAAACCTCCACCACACCAAAACTTGAACAAATTTACCTCAACAGGCAGATTATTATTATAATACTCTCATCTACACCAAATACAAGAAAATGAAACAATACCTGCAAATTAATCAATCATAGCAACCCCGCCCCATGAATCTTCCCTCATACCAAGCCCAACTGAACAATACAACCAGCTCATAACACTACTTTAAAACCAACAAACTACCCACCAGCTGCAACAATAGGAAAACACTCAAAATCCTACACAAATTGTACATATGTCCGTAACTCTCTACCACTATTTCCCAACTCTATGAGACTACTCTCACCATAAAATAACGCAAAAACTCGCAAGCTAAAGGCCTGGATCACAGACCACATCTCACTATCCACCTAAAACACCCGGTTCCACACATCTTCAACAACTCTTGGTTAAACATCACCACATCTGGAAATGTGCATATATCATTACCATCTTCAAGCCAAATATACTCCAGAACCTCCTCACTACCTACAGACCTATCTCACTCCTTTAAACCATCTAAACAATTCTAGAATAAAATAGTCCCCCTTCTCATATACCCAAGATGGCTTCAGAGAAAAACAAACCACAAACACAGTAAGTACTAACTACCCTAACAACACACATTAGAAGGCTCACTATTTTAACAAACTACCACCACTGCAATAAGAAAACACAAAAAAACATGCGAATTTCACATATATACTAAATCACTACCACCAAAACTGTCCTCTGCAATGCAGTCATCGCTGTAAAGTACATCAACAAAGCCTTCAATTCTCACGCTTCATCCTCATACAAAAAATACTAGACACCAACTACCATACCACTGACAAAAAATGGATTGCAAACTTACTTCTCAAGACATGACAGAGTATTCCAAGACAATCACAATCTAAAGGTAAAAATCTTCCCATTGGGGTTCTTAATGGAGACCATCCTCTCCCTCACCCTATTCATGCATGAAATATCCCTCCCACTACCAAAACAGTCTGACTAAACATCTACATAGATGACTTATTCATCACATCTCAATCTACCAACACACACCCAACCTTCACAAACCTATACAGCTACCTACAATTGCAAAAATACTTCACACTAAACAATATCCCCCCCCCCAAAAAAAAAAAATACACAGGCACCCTCTTTACCCAACCTAAAACAAACTATCAACCAAATACCCTGAACCATAGCTAACTCCTCCCAATAAACTGTAACCCCACTTTGGATAATGTGGTATTTTGAAAAAATATATGAAAGTTAACCCTTAAACACCATGCTAAGAAAATGAAGGACCCTCTCAGCGCCAGAGAAAAAAATAGTTCAAATAAAAATCAAATGTCCTCATATCGAAAGACCCATGAGTAAATAATAAGAGAAGGCAATAGAAATAAAAAACTATATGGGAGGTAATGAGATAAAATACATTTGCCACTTAGGACCTTTTCATTTGAATGGCACCTAAAAGGTTAAAAAAAATATGTGTAAAGCTTCAGGCAAGACTTCTCTTCAATTGGAGCAATGCTCATTCATCAAGAATTGCGAGGTCAAAACCTTTGATTGGAATTACTATAGCATCTATCATACAGCCCTGATTTGGTCCCCTGTGACCTTTTCTTGTTTCTAAATTTAACACATTCAATGCGGAAGAAAGATATGATGTCATTGGCCTGTTGAAGAAATTCATTTCGCCGCCGAGTCAGTTCGCTTTGAGACATTGCGTGGAAAAGTTGTGTGTTTTGTAATCTCAGCGAGTACATTCCATTTCTACCATAAAATTGCGTGACCCACCCATGAGCACTGGTTCATAATATTAAGTTTTCATGTTTTTGTGGCGGAGTGTTCACAGGTGGGCCACGGGAAAGGTGCCCACCCGTGAGCACGTTGCCACTACTTTATTTGTTTTTTCCATATCAGCTGGATGACCACGGGTGGGCACCATTATATATTATCTTTCCTGTCACATAAATATGTATAAAGTGTTTGTGGCTATGTAGATCATAGCACAGGGGTATTCCCGAATAAATCTATTCATTTAGTCAGATTTTTATAATAATTAGGCCTAGCTAAAAGCATACCATAAAACTTTTTAGGAAACCTACACTCATACACAGTTATATATAGGCCTATATATATATCTATTTATTTATATATATAGGCCTATATATAACTGCGTGTGTATGAGTGTAGGCTTCTAAGATAAAAGTTTTGTTTTATATAATAGTAGAATTAGCTGAACAATAATTGGATGGATTTATACAGATCATATTTACATTTTGAAATAACGAATTCGTGTTTCATGTAATAAGTAGGATAGATAAACTTGACGGAGTTTTCTGTGATTCGAATTGTCTACATGACATGTTATATGCAATTATTTAGTTTGGCTATGCAGGCACCCTATCCACAATCCATATTATATTTGTATTTTTCTACAGCCATGAACCCGCCTTCATTTTACGGAAGAGAGTTGCCACCAATACCGGAATAGAAAGCATTCTGTCTTCCTCAGAGGACTCAGGAAGTGATGTTGAATCATCGGACTCCGAGTACATTGCCGATGAATCTACGATTAGTAGTAGCAGTAGTAGCAATGAAGAGCCGCAATCTGAACAGCCTCAAAATCTTTCACAGAATCAGAATGGGGGTAGGCCTATAGTAATGTCAAATTGGGGAAATTTTACGATTTGGGAACGAACACACGTATTTACTTGGTCCAATAAACTTCATATTGAATTGCTAGAGAATAGGACATTAGAACCAATTGAAGTTTTTCAATTACTTGTGAGTGACGAGCTGATTGACATGATTGTTTTAGAAACAAACACGTATGCTTCGCAAATTCTTCAAGAGACCACACTGACACGAAGGTCTCGATTGAGGAATTGGCGATCCACTGACAGAGCAGAAATAAAGAAATTTCTCGGGCTAATTATGTGTATGGGTATAGTGTGGAAACCCGAACTCGCCATGTATTGGTCAAAGAAAGATATACTTGATTATCCTTTCATTTATAACCATATGACAAGGGATCGATTTCAGCTTTTGCTTCGTTTTTTGCATTTTTCTGATAATTCATGCACAACAAGTACAACCAACCGTCTGTACAAATTGCAACCACTTTTGGATAGTGTCGTTTCTCAATTCAAATCAGTGTACACTCATGGTGATTCGGTGGTCAGCGATGAATCCTTGATTCCATTTTGAGGTCGGTTGGGTTTCAGACAGTACATTCCTGGTAAGGCGCACAAGTATGGTGTGAAATTGTATAAATTATGCTCTACAGAAGCCTATACATGGCATATCGAAGTATATACTGGACGCTCCTCCAATGTGGAATCCTTCAGTCATTCAGAATCTGTTGTAATTCAAATGTCTAAAGATTTACTGGGATAGGGAAGGAAGATTTTTGCTGACAATTATTATTCTTCAGTGCCATTGGCTGAATATCTGCTGCAAAAGAAAACTTACTTCTGTGGGACACTTCAGAAAGGTAAAGTTGAAGAAGGAAGACTATATTGGAAAAGAAAATAGCAATGGAGTGAAAGTTCACAACTGGAAAGACAAACGTAACGTTTTAACACTTTCAACAATTCCTGAGCACTCGGACAAACTTGTTGCGACAGGAAAGAAGAACAGAGCTGGTGATAACGTTTTGAAACCACAGGCAGTTGTGGACTATAATAAAGCTTAAAAGGGTGTTGACATGTCTGACCAGATGTCATCCTACCATACCGCACTCAGAAAAATGAGGAAATGGTACAGAAAACTGGCATTTGAATTATTAACGGGAACGGCAGTTGTAAACGGATGGGTTTTGTACAATAAGTTCATTTCCAAAACAAGTATGCCACTTCTGAGTTTCAAACAAGCGATCGCACGTAGTCTTGTTTGCGGACCAGAACTGGAAGATTTGCCGAGACTTCAGATCGACAACCAAAACAAAAGACTGCCTCATCAACTGGAAGAAGCCCCTGGACCCAAATGAGCCAGTCGGAAGAGATGTCGGAAGTGTTACGATATAATTTCAGCTAATGAAGGAGTAAAACAGGCGAGACTGAAAGCAAGAAAAATTTCCACTTTCTGTCCCATGTGTGAAGGAAAACCATTTATGTGTCTTGGCTGTTTCAATGTGCAACATAGTGAGTAAAGTCATTCTTATGTTAAGATGAATTATAAAAAATGGTAAAATGTTTTCTTTTACAATTGTTTTAACATAGGAAATATAAATGAACTTTGGCCTGCCATTATTTTCAAAAACGTTTACAAATAAAAGAACATTTTAATTTTTTTAATGAAATATTAATTTATTTTTCAAAGTGTAAATTTATGTTATTTGTTCCAATAAATGTCACTTTACAATGCATGTTTTACTCCATTTATCCTTCTACTTTAAGGTATATGTTGGTTTTATCAATAAAAATTATTTATGTGGTTGATATATATTTACAAAAGTATGTATATATAATTCCACATGTGAATCACCGGTGGGCACGCTGCCACATTAGAATACGATTCGTGCCCACGGGTGGGGCACTCCGCACGGAACGTGTTAAACGCTTCAAAGGAAATCATTTTTCATCAATTGAAGAGGTGAATCAGGAAAAAGCCTGGTTGAATTCAAAAACTGATTTGAACATGAAAGGGTTAGAAACTTGGAAATGTGTTTTGAGTCAGATAAAGTTTATGTACAAAATTAATTTTTTTACTTCTTTGAACCCACAATACCAAAACTGTAACCATCAAGTGGCTTCATTCTTTATTCAGGAGATGTACTTACTTCACTTTCCCTTGAATAAGAGAAACAAAAAGTTTGTTTAACCCATTACTAGCCTGAGGACCTTTCAAGGTCACTGCTTCAGTGCTACATAATCGCCCGAGGGCCTTTTACGTTTAAACTCTTATTCGCCTTGATTATTATGACAATTCATACTTTTTTTGTCAAACTCTTATTTTAGTGATTAATCATCTAATTAAAATACATAAATTGCTTAGGTCAGTCCCTTTTTGTTTGTAAACCAAGATTTATGAAGGAGAGTAACTTGACTCAGTTCTAGGCCAAATCACAGGCGACTTCCTTTTTTTTTGCTTCATTACACTTGTTTTTCATTTTTCATCCAATTAAAATGAGGAAATGTCTTAATTTAGCATGTTATTCAAAGCGAATGAACGAGATGGCCTATTTAGAGCGTGCTAAGTAAAAATAATATTTTCCGAGAATATTTAAAAATTCTTTAATATAGAAAATGTAATCCAATAAAAGCAATGTTTTCTATAGGTGAGTAAAACTTTAAAACGATAACTAAAATACAATAATTAATTTCACCAGTTAAGAAATAATTTTTAAGCAACAAGCAAATATTTCCAATCATAATTCTAATATGTAGAAGTCTATTAATAATTTTTAAGTTAGATCATTTGAATAATTCTTTGCAATTAACCCTTTGCGCATGGCGTTGTATCATACCGGCAGTGTGCACAATACAGTTTTCACGCATCATTTAAAAATAGGTTTAAAAATGGAAAACTTAGCAAATTACAACATATTATTGTTAATAATATATATTTAACTTAAAATTAATAACCCCGTAGTTACATATTTAACTTACCTTTAATTAGCTTCATCAGGCTGACAAGGTAATCTAGACCAATTTAAGTTGATCTCACTATATTTGCATTGGCCTATATAAAAATATAATGCAAGAAATGTATATATGTCATCATCATTCACATCTTTCCACTTTAGATTATTTACTACTCCATTTTTATCAGGATTCTCTTCAAAGAAATTGGTTGCCATGTCATTTATGCACCTTACTAAATAGGCTATAACATCATCAGTTATAAACTTTTTGAAACAATCTAAAACACTACTATTATCATTACAATTTAGTGCAGGATTTACACTACTGAAATTACGCACTATCCCGGGAATAGGGTTAGGCCTACAATCACTGAAAATGTCACCAATTCTTTTCCAAGAAACACATAGGATGGCACTGTCTTCTTCATGCCCAGAAAAATAAAAAAAAACCACTCTCATAACTATCTATTGTTTCATTATTACTTTCCATGGGTTCATAATCACCATCACTATTATCTGAATCACTAACAGACATTGTAACTATAAATAAACAAACAGGAAATAGAGTACTGAAATGCCACTATTGAAAACTATTGATCACAGTTCCGCTACTACAGATTATGTAATCCCCGAGGCAATACATTGGGACATTCTAAACACCCACCTCTTTTCTGATTGGTTGATTTCAATGATGTCAATTTGAGACACTAAACACTTCGGAGTTTCATATAAAATTATATAAGCCACACCGGATCTTATTTTAACAAGATTGGTTCACTTTCTAATATGACAAATGCACGTTTGTCATCGTAGCATGCCATGGCAAACTTATGACTGATGCAAGTTTGTCATCGTGGGGAAGGGGTTAAAATGATATATTAATTTATAAAGGATTTAAATATTTTCCCTAACAAGGTAACAGGCATAAATTTATTGAGGGCGATATAGGGCCAATTAGCTCAGCACTTAAAAGGATAAAAGAGTGAACTAAAAGGTTTATTTAATCTTACCTTTTTCATCAAGGATAAATTTTATTTATAATTCCACTATAGTCCTTCATTATCAAAGATCTATCAAACAATTTTATTAACCTATCTCAACTCAGGAGAGGCCACTCCACTATACTCCAACAATGCAAATATCGAATAAATGTTGCCACCACATCAACATACACCAGGTGCAACCAACGCCCAGACAACATCTAACACCTACTCAGGGACTGACCAAACCTCTCGTGGTCAGCAGCAAGGGCCTACCTTAAGCCATATTCAGGGCCTCAAAGTTAATGCGGATGTCAACATTGAGGTACTGGAGACTGTCATCAAGGTTGGTTGGTTAAGAAGTGCCTTGGCGCACACTGCACAGCCATCGCGCAGACTGTTGTCAAGCCTTGGATAGACAAAGTAGCTGCGGAAAAAGACCTTACATTTGCCAGCATGACTCTGCTCCCGCATACAAAGCAAGGAAAATACAGGCGTGGTTGTTCGACAACCATGCCCTAATTATTTTGTGGGTGCATGGTTGAGAAGGATGTCAACGAGACTCCCTAACTAGGGCATGCAACCAGTTCAGGTCCTTGATGGAGGTCATGAAGGCGTATGGTGGCCATTTCAAATGATTTTGCAACTATATACATCTTTCTATGTGAGTAAATTCTCACTAGAATATATTCCTTTGTTTGGTACACATGCAAGCATGTATGGAGCCTTCAAAAGTGATGATGTGTACATCGATTTACTGAAACTCTCTGCACTGCACCATCTGCTCTTCACATGGGGATAAGAGCCCATCTTTTGACTAGATAATGAACCAACATTCAAATTAGCACGACAATCGCTGATGATCCAGAGGGCACCAGGGGCTGACCTTACAACTACGCATCAGTAGGATTATTGGAACAAAGTGTGTTGTAGTGTGAAGACAGGAGAAGAAATACAGCAGTGTTGTGATTTGTGTAAGATCCACTTATTAACCCCACAGGGGTAAACACAGCACATCCACCAATCAGTGACCAAACCACTACTTGCGCGACTGTTGTGTCCACTCTCACTGGTATCAAGCCCGGTACCTCGATGTTAGAAGACCAATGCTGTATCAACTAAGCTACCAAGAGAGCTTTTCGTTCATACTTACTTACCTCCGCCCCAACCACCACCTCTCTTCCGCGAGGGCATCCCATAGATAAGCTCCCACTCTCCCTGGGTGGCTTGGCATGTGCCTACTATGTTTATGATAACATAAGTGACCTAGCACAAACTTGATTATTTATCTAATATAAAAGCAACCAATCGCCTACCATTCCACACTGCAATATCCTCAATGATACAGGATAACATGATTGTACCATCGCACTTCATCCATGGCGGGAACCAGACAGATTCCTTGACCACAAGCTTATGAAGGCAAGTGAACATAGTGTGCCCACAGATGCTATACAGATGAGGATGGACGTAGTACAAGATGTAAACTGATGTACAACCGCGTGATCCACAATCCTTAAAAAAAATTATATCTTGATAAAATATAATTAAGTACAGAGAAGGTGGGGGGGGGGGGGCTGGAGATGTATACTATTGTACAGCACATATCATTAAGGGTGACTAAACCCACATAATGGTCACTAGTCTGAGAAAACCCTCATTAAAATATTTTCAGACACTATCAATATATTTCAGGAATGGGTATATGACTGACCCTATCTGGTTAATTCACTTGCATCAAATAATCGATGTAGAACCCACGCACCCTATTTTGTGGAAGAATGGAAAGAGTGATAAAAAAAAAATCACAAACTATACAAGGAAAAATGATAAAAATTCTTCTAATTTTGCAATTTAAATACAATCCTCACCAAATCTAATTCCTAATAAACCTTTACTTGTTTTATAGCTTCTTCCAAGTTCCAGAATGGTAATTTTAAATTTCTATCATCAGGTCCTGTTACGAAAAGGTCTTTCGTTTCGCCAAGTAGAACAGAAAACTTGTAGCAAAATGAGTTTGGAGGTTTCTTCAATTGATCTTGCAAATGAGCCAATAACAAAGGACTGTTTTTAACAGATTGACGATGAACTTTTTCCAGGCAATGAATAAGCGAAAAGAGCATTGGATACCTGAAGGAAAAGAAAAAAAAATATTAATAAACTTTCAAAGTAAAAACATTTCAAGAATTTGATTTTGAAGATAATAACTATCAAGAAAATTTGATTACATCTTGCTTTCTCTACTAATACCTTTATTTTTCAAACTATGGCAGCCATCTGGCACCTCCACAAAGGGCATAAGGTCACTGTAATTAATTTTTAGCCCATTAATAGGCTACATTAAAAAATAAATGCAAAACAAAACAAGACAATAGACATAGTAAACAAAAGAAAGGAGGCACTGGGGTATGCACCCAACAACAAAAAGAGTAAAATAAAATAGAGGCCAAGCTCCTTTTGAAAGTCTATCAATCCACATGAGTGTGTGCCACAAACTTGTCCCAAGCACAAGAGTTCTCTACTAAATGCTCAAAGCAGCAGTTGAAGATTAAAAAATTTTCCCATTGGATGCTATTATTGCAACAGGGTCCTTCCCTCTTAAAAACCTACCATAGTAAATTTTGCGGCTGTTGTTTAACCTTTTCACTGCAGACACAAACTAAACATCAGTGACGGAAGCGGCTGCACAAGGATGCGTGGAAAGCATGGAATGGTTTTACTATTTCAGTCGAAGCATAAATGCACCATATATCAATACATTTACAACAGGTAGTGATTGTTCATTGAGAGAATAAAATAGAACCTTTTCATAAGGAATATAATAAGAGATATCAAACATCACCTTTAATAATTGAGTTGGAGTATACATTTTAAAGCAGGGTACAATACAAAGACCTGGTTTATATGTACAAGTTTCACAGACATATCTTGTATCTTTTCTTATGCTATGGAAATATCATACACAGCATCGTTTTGAAGGATTTTTTTCTGTTCTGTCAGATGGGGAACAGTAAAATCCCTCCCTGTCAGTCTTAGGACAATTGCAGTCATTGAAGAGAGTTCATGACTCGCTGCAAGCTAAAATCCCCCAGGGCAGTATTTTTAATTTTATAACATCTTCAGTAAAGTTATCATCATCACTGTCACTGAATATTTCCAGATCGCAATCCCCATTTTCATCAGAAGGGTCATCTTTCTGTATAACATTTTTTATTTCGCTCAGTGTAACTAACTATATCTCTAATAACGGAGTCTTTTGGGCAATGAGCCTTGAAAAATTGTCAGATACTTCAAGATAAACATCGAAGGTTGCCACAATTATGAAATAAAAATGCTACATGACAAAGGGATATAACTTGAAGCAGTTAAATACATGGCGGCTCCAAGCTGTCACATGTCACTGGTGGGCATTTTTAATGATGGCTCAGATACATCACACACAGCGAAAGGGTTGACACTAGTTAACACATGCAGTCCGCACAGATCTTGACCTGCCAGAGCGTTCTTTATTACCTTAGATCAGGATTCTCTGAGCCTTGATAACATTGCAAGAATGCAATGCCTCAAGGGACTGTTTCATTGATTGAATAACGTTCTAAAGTTCCCCTGCACAGTAGTAAAATCCATTATTTTTTAATTAACTTGTCACAATTCTTGCTCGCTGTTCTTTGCTGCATCTTAACAAAATAACTTCTGATGAATTGAAAAATGTCATTGAAAGTATGATGCAAAGAATCCACCTTTGTTTTAATAATAATAGAGAACATTTGAAGGATATTGTATAAAAATAATAAAACTTCATGATCTTTCATTTTATATATCACCCATTTTTATAACAATTATTTTTTGTGTTATTAATTTTTAGAAATGTGAAGCAACTTTTGGGCCACCTTTTACAAGCATATAGTGCACTCTCTTGGGTACAAGGCAAATGACACAGCAGGTACAAGAGACCAAAGGCTGTGAATATGGACCTCCCAGGTGAGGCGCCATTCAAAAACATGACCAAGGAAACTGTGACTCAACTGTATCAGGGCAATCTTCATTTAGAAACAAGTCTGGATCGGAGTGAAGCTGTGGTTGGTAACAGGAGTACATTACCTTCTCAGTTTGTGCTCTTAGACTCTCGAATGCTCTTCCTGCCGAAGTCTGATCCTTTCCCTCCCTTGCTACTTTTAAATGTCTCCTGAAGACTCATCTCTTCAGAATTGCCTTCTCTTCCCTGTAAACTTTCTTGACACTCACTACACAACCTGCGCTCTGTGAGGACTAACAGCCCTGAAGGGCACATTATAAATACTTATTATTATTATTATTATATTATATTAATCTTGGGCAAAGAAAACCAAAACTGTGTGCTTTGGCCTAGTGAGAGATGCACTTCCGAATCTTTTGGAATCTATGCCCCAGAATTGGCATCTGAGATGCACCAAAAGAGATTAAAAAGGTTATCTATGTAAAGTTTAGCGAGAACATCTTCCAGCAGCACCTAAGTGATACTGTTGATGCTCAGGGTAGAGTGACACTGAGAAAACTTTCTTGTGGAACTCCCTTTTCATGGCCTAATGATAATGCAGAATTAACAACCTCTTAGAAACTCAGAATGAAATTGGTGTTAAGGGTGTCCATGATACCATTTTGCTATGCAGTATTGTAGGCCATCTCCAGATCAACAAACTGTGGTGAAATGCTGTCCATGAAGGAAGGCTTCGCAGATGAATTTTTCAGACAGAGCAGAGCATTTGATGTAGAGTGGAACTTGGAATGCACCACTGTGTAAGACACTACACTATCCAAGAAGCAAGCTAATCTAATGTTAACCAAATTTCTCCTTGAGCTTAGACTTAGACACAGAGGAAGTTAGAGAAATTTTGCAGAAAATATAGAGTGATCTCTCTCCAGGTTGCAAAAAGCAAGCACAGTAGCTATTCACCAAGACTGGAAAGCTGCGCTTTGTCTAGATCCTGTTGAACAGAGCTATCAGAACAAGTATAGCTATCAGAGCTATACTTTGACAAGTATCGATGTCAAAGTATGGTATACAGGATGTCTGGGCCATGGGCAATATTTGTGTATAAAGAGAGAGAGCAGAGCACAACTCTGTGTAATCTGGCCATTGAAGGGATCCACAACTCTAGGGGTAAAGTCCAGTTGGTAGCCTTCAGCAAGCTCATATGCTTTAAATGCTGACTGAGCAGCAACATGGCAAGAGAATGCAGAGAAAGCAGTCGCGAAGGATTCTGCCATCGATGAATGGTCAGAGATTGCAATCCTGACCTCTTGGAGGATGAACCGTGAGAACTTGCCCATAATTCTTTTTGAATTCTTTCATACCTCTTCAAGTGGTGTCTTTCAGTTAAGTGAAGAGACATATACCCACCAAGAGCTTCAAAATATGCCAGAACCTAGCCCTAGCTTTGAAGGGCTATCTCCCACTTGGCTGCCCCACCAAGGAAGTGGATGGTATACGAAATGCCCAGACATTCTAGAAAGAGTAGTCAGATCGATCCACAGTTTGGCAGGTGGCAGCAGTCCATAAAAAGATACGTGGCTAAGAAAGTGGTCACTACCATGGAGGGAGGGTGGGCAGTCAATGTGGTCTGCTGAAGGCAAATAGTTGAGGGGGTGGGGGGTGGCAAGAGATGAACCTCCACAGCTCTTCCTAGTTGGCTCAGAATTGATGGCAATTCCATTGAAGCAAAAGCCCTCCAGACCTAGCTCAAGGAGAAGCAGTTGTTCTATTTGATTTAAAGACCACAGGAATGGCCATAGCCTTAATGGAGACAGAACTTCAGGGACTCAGTCACAGCATTCATGGTGCCTTCAAGAGCTTGCTGGAGGAGGCTTATAGAAACCTTCCTCGAAACCTTTGGCAAGTAGAGCCGCTTTGGGATTGGGCATCCCTCATCCTTTAGAGGGCATTGACTTTCCAAGGAGCTTCATACAGCCTTGGACTTAGGAGGCCCAGTGGATGGTTTCACAACCAAGGAACCTTAACCTTGCCTCCCGTGAGTCTAACAACTTAATGGAGGTACATGGCCCTGGTTTTAGTTGGGGGTGGGGGCAAGGTTATGTTACTGCCAGCTTTTCCAGGGTGGTGCCCAGTAGAGGTAGAACCAGTAAAGGGCTCTGAATGGCCGCAATATCTACAGTGCTCATAGGGGCAAGGAGCAGAGGGTGCTTTCTTCACCTGAGACGAGTTGCAAGTCCCAGGATGCAATAGGGCCAATTCCCTCAGCCTCTCTGAATGAGATTCAGTCTGCAGCTTGAATGGTCAGGACCTCTTTTCAAAAAGATGAATCACATTGCTTTTAGGAATCAGGGTGTAGCTTGCCACAATTCACACACTTGGCCTTACACAATATGGATTTTTTTTATCTAAGGCCTTGGAGAATTTAACACAGATTTTGTGGTCACACAACTTAGTACATCTGTATGTTTGATTTGCATGGCTGAAGTGGTGGCAGTAGTAACACCTCTGCGGTAATGGCTTGACATAGTAGCGATACCAACCAGCTCGCACCAAGTCAGAGAGCTTATCATGAGCGAATGTGATGAGTGTAGGGGTTTGGCTCTTGGAGAGCCCCCCTTGTTGTTTTTTTCATCACACATTGAACCTTAACTCCTCCTTATTCAGCCAGCTCTTTCACGATATCTTCTAAGTAGTAGTCCACAAGTTTCCTCGCATAAAACACCCCTTCAAAAAATTCATGGTAGAGTGCAGTGTCACCCGCACGGGTAAGCCATTGAGTGTCCAAATAGCACAATGGTTGGCTGGGCAGGGTCCATCACATTCACCAGAAGGAACCTGTCTGAGAAATGAGTGACTTTCAGTTCTTTAATGAGAATCCTACCGAATGCTTGATGCTGATGAATTTGGGCAAATTCTGCCATCAGTAGACTAACTAATTAAGAGACATTTGAAGCTGGCAGGCTCGAAAATGCTGGACAATCTTTCAATGAGGTGCTCTGAGTACAGAGGCTCCACTCACTTTACTGTCCTGTTTAATCTGTTGAGACTTTCCTCCCCCCACCAAAGAAAGGCACCCTGGAGTTGGACATGCAATCCTTAGTCTGGTCACCTACTGAGTTATCATGCTCTTCCTATGAGTGGAAATCCTGGTTTTCTTCAGGGTTGGCAAAAAACCCAAAATTTTGAAAAAGCCCAATAAAACATGGGTTTTACTGTTTAAAAATCAAAAAAACACTACAAGCATTAGAATAACATAGAAAAAGAATAGTTATCTCTATTTTTATAATATTAATAATCAATTAGTTTAATAATTATATTAAGGTAAGAACAGATCACTGATCGAGAATTGGGGGTAACCATGATAGCCATAACCTGTAGAAGGAGAGATGAATTATGAGTCAGTATCAGAGAAATAGCCTTAATTTGATACATATTTGTTCAAATTATAAACATAAATATGATTTTGAATAAAATAATGATAAGGAGCATTCATTTCTTGAAAAAGAAGAGTGTAATTTAAAAAAAAAATACAACAAAACCCAGGGTTTTCAAATTTCATTGGAAAAAGCAAAAAAAAACCTGGTAATAAAACCTGGGTTTTTTGATCTGCCAACCCTGGTTTTCTTGCTCTTCTTTTAGGGAGAGCCCAGGGAATACACCTCCTCTCCTCTCGAGGTTGGATGAGCCAGCCTCGATGTGGTGATGGTAAAGGACCCAGCCATCCGTGAAGGTCCGCACAAGGAGAAGAGTACTCCCTCTCCCTTTGAATCCCCCTTGGGAGGAGTTTGTCTGTGAGTGGTTCCCACTGAGTCAGTGTTCCCTCCCGGGGAAGCCTCTGATATCTGGGGCGAGGGCACCCTGGTCTCTTCCCTTGACTAGGAAGGGGTCTCCTTTGGCCCTCTCCCCCACCACCACCTGTAGCCTGGTGATGGGGGGGGGGGGGGTTGCCAGCCCCCAACAGTCATGATACAAGGGTCTAAACAAGGAGGGGGCAATAGTCCCCGTCCATTTGGGCCATTAAGATTGCATTAGCTAAAATAACTAAAATGAAAAATATGAACCTAATTACAAAAGCCAATGTCAGGATGACTGGTGAGCGAAAGAAACTTACTGTGTGTCAGTAATGCGTTCAACAATGGAGAGATGCGTGAGTGTATGGGTGGTTCCCACACCTTCTGATAGCAAAGAAGAAAGGCTGGTGGTTTTGGGTCGATTCGGAACTTCAATGATAAGAAATATTCCACTGGGGTCCTGTCCTAAAATCCAAAAATAAGTAGGGTCACATTCACTGTTTGACTTTCTGAAAAACAAAAAAAACCTGAGTAGGAAATAAGCTCACAGTTTACAAAACTCTATCGTAGTCCATTAAACTGGACTATTGTAGGCCATTAAACTGGACTATCGTAGGCCATTAAACTGGAATATTGTAGGCCATTAAACTGGACTATCATAGGCCATTAAACTGGACTATCATAGGCCATTAAACTGGACTATCATAGGCCATTAAACTGGACTATTGTAGTCCATTAAACTGGACTATCATAGGCCATTAAACTGGACTATCATAGACCATTAAACTAGCCTATCATAGACCATTAAACTGGACTATCGTAGGCCATTAAACTGGACTATCATCGGCCATTAAACTGGACTATCGTAAGCCATTAAATTGGACTATTGTAGTCCATTAAACTGGACTATCGTAGGCCATTAAACTGGGCTATCGTAGTCCATTAAACTGGACTATCGTAGTCCATTAAACTGGATTATCATAGTCCATTAAACTAGATTAATAATAGAGAGGATTTAACTATGATAAGCATCTTGATTGGATTGATAAGAAAAAGATATACAGATGACCAGAGAATACTTTTATATACACCACTGAGCAAAATTCTTCTGTAGGTTAAGTTTTCATTATTCAAAATAAATAAAAATGTTCAAAGTGCTTACTTAAGAGTACAATTAGTTGTAAATTAGACAAATTATAGATATGGCATAACTTTATAGCTAATAATCTGTATAACTCCCTTTGGTTGATATAATGGCATCAATTTTTTTGTGGAATAGGAAGCTGGAATGTGACAATATAATTGTATAGAATATTAATATTATTCCAGGCCTTTGGGATGACTTTTAATAACCTTTCTTTAGATTTTGACTGCTAAGGCATTTATTAGGTTGAGGAATAAGTTCTTGTGTTTTTTTTAATGTTGTGTTGATTTAAGTTTTGTTAATGTGATTTATGCACATATTAAGAAACAATAATAAATAATGAGAGCAAAATTTGCAAGGGTAGGCTACATCTCTTAACAGCATAGACTATTAGGCTTTTGCTTAGGCTATGTCTTGAAGTTGAGTAATAAGTCATTGCGGTTTATTTAAAAGTCATGTTAACTTAATTTTTGTTCTGTACCCTCAAAATGAAATGTCAAGTTGAAAGAAAGGCGCATTTTCAACACTTGTTGTTATTTGTTTTCAATCAAGACGGGAACAATGCAAACGCAACCAAAGCTTGTGTGCATATTTGTGCTGTATACAGATAAAATACTTGAGCAGAAAGGACAGCTCAATGGTGGTTTTCACATTTCAAAATGGTCATTTCAATCTTAATGACGAAGAACGTTTTGGTCACCCCATTAAGTTGGATGAAGATCGATTGAACGACCTTCATGAAAATCCTCATCAATCGACTATAGAATTGGCTGTACAATTGGCGTGTGATCAGAAAACTGTAGTGAATCACCTTCATTCAATGGGGAAAGTTCAAAAACTTGGTGCATGGGTTCTGCATACTTTGAGCGAAAACAACAAACTTCAACGCTCCACGATTGCCACAGGTTTGCTTGCTCATCACAAAGCTACTCGTGGATATAAGGACAGATTTCTTCACTGCATCATCACTGGCAACGAAAAGAGGTGTGTTTAGGTCAACATGAACGATCAAAAACAATGGCTTAGCCCCAATAAAAAAACACTTCTGTGATTAAAGCAAGGACTTCATCCACGAAAGACGATGCTGTGTGAAGGCATCATTCTTTAGGAACTCCTTATGAACAATGAGATTGTCGATGCAGAACTTTACATTCAACAAATGTATTGATTCGCCGAAGCTATTCGTGAAAAGCGACCTCATCAACATTATGGAGTCCTTCTGCAACACGACAATGCTCATCCTCACATTGCTAATATGACAAAAGATGCCATCCAAACGCTTAATTGGGAAATCCTGCTACATCCTCCATATTCGCCAGACTTGGCTCCATCGGATTTCCATCTGTTCCGATTGCTCTCCAACAATTTGCGCGGCGTTTTGTTCAATACTGATGTGGAATTAAGAACCTGGTTAGATGAATTCTTCGAGTCAAAATCCATAGATTTTTATTGCAGATGCATCGAAAAACTAGTTGAACATTGGGAAGAAGTTGTAAATAACAATGGAGAATACATTATTGATTAAATTTTAAGAACTTATTCCTCAACCCAATATTTCGTTTCTATAATCAGACACTGCTTCAACAATGTACCACTCCAGACACTTGTTTAAATTTGAAATAAATGATATTCAATGGTTGATTAGTACTTAGTAATATTTCTCAATATTCAGTATTTGAGTGATTTTTTTTTAACTAAATGTCAGATATGATTGGCTGACAAATAATTCCAGGTATTAATAGACTATCCCCATTTTTAAACAAAATTCTTTCAGCACTTCTTAAACTAAGGGACATACAGTCCTCTCTGTACTGAAAATCTTGAAAGCTTGTTATTCTTTCCTTTGTTCAATTTTCTGTGCTTCAATATTTGCATGCACAGGCAAATGTAAACTTCTTTTACTTCTTCAATTTTCATAGGTAGAGTTTATGTTTAGCTACATGACTAGGTAGACCTTTATTAATGGCTACCTGATGGTCAAAGATCAACTTGTCCTTAGAGGTCCAGGGAACAAAGTAGTTGTTGAAATAAAGTGCAGTCAAGAGCTCCATCAAATGGTCGTGCAGCTTGCAAGAGTAACACAATTTGAAGAGGACAGAAAGTGACCTGAAGTGGTCACAGAATTGAGGGTTAGGTACAGTGGAACAGTCGCAGCACAATGGCACACAACTTTAAGTTCTCCTTGACTGTCTCCCATCTTTTTTGCCAAGCAGCCCATATTCCTGTCATGTAATCAGTGTGAGAAAAAGTTAAATATTTGTCTGGCCACCCAGTGCTCACAGACTCTTTAGCACCCTCATTCCCTGCAAATTTGTACATGTCCTAGAATCCAGCAGAAAATAATCTCAACAACCGTCTGGCTTGCCAAAACTGTGGCATCATGTATATGATGAATCAGGAGATAGAGATATTCCAATACCCTGAGAGCACTCAGGGCACTTTTTAAGTCATTATAAATCACAATTCGGTCTCCAAACCGGGCACATCGCGTTATCTCCCGTACTGAGCGGGTATTGCAACTAGCTTGGCCGCAAAAACAGACACAGTGCCTGGCAGAGCCCCACTGACTTTAGATAGAGGGGATATGGTGTGGAAACTGACCCCCTCTTGGGACTGGGAGCTATCTGTATACACTGGCATGGTTCCATGTGACACAAAGTGCACCAAAAAGTATGAGTGCAATACTCATGGCAGTGTAGAAGCTTTGGGAGCAGAGGCATGGCAACAAATAGTCAACGGTGGTACACTCCAAGGTAGCATCCTGGGCAGAACTAGGGGTGCCACTGGCCAGAGAACTATACCTAGCTCTTGAAGGTTTCCTAGCCCTAAATGCAAAGGGCTTAGGGTATGACTGGCGTCTCTCGGTGACATAGGCACCACTAAGATCAGCTGCAAATGCAGTGAGAGCTGTTGGTGACTGGGGGAGGCACCTGGCTCATGCATACAGGCGAATTATGCACTGTGTACAGCGTAGAAGTGGCATCTCCCAGAATCGACAAGTAGGCCCTCAATGGGGGAAGTGTGGAAGGCACCAGTCATCATGCAAAGGCCGGTGTGGTGAATCAAGTCCACCTTCTGGAATACACGGTAGGCTGCAGGGGAATAAAACTTGTCTCCATAGTCGAGCTTCAAACAAACAAAGGATTGATAAAAAAGTAAGGTGGTAGCCCTATCAAATGTCACAGAACGAAGAATGTCGATGGCACAGTTACAAGAAACACTAAGGCTGCCTTCGAAAAGGTAGCACGTGTTTCATAGAGCTCTCAGTCTGTTGATTTATTTTTCAGATTTTTCTACAGTTTGTTTGTTGTTGTTTTTTCACCACAATCAGCGAAAGTAAGTTGCTCTTCTTTTTTTTCTTATTACTACTTAAGTTCTTTCTTTGTTTGAATAAGTGATGGAGTTCGGGGATGAAAGTGAGCATGAGTGTCAGAATGTATGCATTGTTTGTGGTGTATTAGGTGAGGGGTATACATGTGTTGTATGTGGGCTGCATGAATGCATTGTAGATTTAGAGGGGATCAGAATGCAGGATTTAGACAGGATATGTAGGCTGGAGGGGTTAGTTGTGAGCTCAGGAGGGAACTTAGTGTTAGGCGTAGAGCTGGGAATAGGTTAGGTGGTGAGGTAGACCAGTTAGATGTTTCAGGTGAAGATAGAGACCCGGTGGAGGAGGTAGGATATGATAGTTCTAGGGATAGTGAAGTTAGCCCCCTTAGATTAGTTAGAAATAGGCCTAGTGAGGATGGGGGACAGTGGAGAGTGGTTAGGAAACGTGAAGCTAGGGAAGCTTCTCCTGTTCTTTGTGAGAATAGGGTTGCCTCTGTTGAGGTTGTTAGCCAGGGGGAGAATAGGTGTGTGAGTCAGACAGACACATAACCTATTAGCTTGACTAATAGATTCAGTGCCCTAAGAGAGGAAGTAACTGGAAGTGATATGACTGATGGGGGTGGGGGTGGGGGTGGAGGTACGGTGACTGGTAGTTTGAATGAGAATAGGAGTGGGGATGGAGTTAGGTCTGTGGGGGTTAGGAATAGGAGTCTGACTAAAGTGCTTGTCATGGGTGATTCGAGAGTTAGATATTTAGATAGGAAGTTGAATGCAAGTAGATTGAATGGTTTGAGGGTATGTTTGCTGGTTGCTGGAGTGAGAGATCTGCCTGATAGGTATGAGGAGCTGGTGTCTGGCTGTGCAAGGGATGCGGTTGTGATTACACATGTAGGAGTGAATGATGTGAAGAAAGTGGGTGCATGTGAGTTACGTGAGAGGTACAAGAGGTTGATTGAAAAGGTGAAAGAAAGTAGAATGAAAGGTGTTGTGACAGGTGTGCTTCCAAGAATGGATGTTGGGGTAGAATGGATGTCTCGTGCGATTGGGCTGAATGATTATGTGAGGAGGATGTGTGAGATGGAAGGTGTCATGTTTGTGGATGTGTGGGATAGGTTTGTTGGAATGAAAGAAATGTATGCGATGGATGGACTGCATTTGAGTAGGAGGGGGGTAGATGTGTTGTGGGAGGAGTATGATTGTGTTATTAGGTCTTTGCGGGTGGGAAACTAGATACTAATAGTGGTCAGGAAATTATGAGAGGACATTATAGTACTGAACGTAAAATGGACTTGGCAGATAACAGAAATAGGTTCCAAGGCGATAGAAGTGAGGTCATTCAGGTTTTAAGAGGTGCTTCAGGGATAGGGGGGTTAAATTGTTTCTATACAAATGCTCGTAGTCTTAGAAACAAGAAGGATGAGCTATTGAGTTATATTAGCAATGGGGATATAGATATATTATGTGTTACTGAATCATGGGTTAATGAAATAGAATTTAGTGACACTATAAGTGAATTTGATTTACAGGGCTATAATATGTACATTAGTCAAAGGACAGGTAGGATTGGTGGAGGAATAATTATCTATATAAAAAACAACATTGTTTCAAGCTTAAATACTTCAATAAAGCAGGATGGAGTTGAGTCACTTTGGATAGATATTAGGTTCAGTAAAAATAGAATGGTGCATTTGGGAGCTTTTTACAGACCACCTGGGCAGACTGATGATATGGATGAACTAATGATAAGGGAAATAAGTAAGGGATGTGAAACAGATGCAGTTATTATTGGGGACTTCAACTTAAACTCTGTGGACTGGGAAAATATGATAGGTAGGGATAGAACAAGTGGCAGGTTCATAGAATGTTTGAGGATAATTTTTTGAATCAATTTGTTAATGAGCCAACAAGGGGGGACAATATATTAGATTTAGTACTTTCTAACAGGGATTATTTAGTTCAAGAATTGACTGTTGGGAAAGCATTGGGAAATAGTGACCATCAGATAGTTCGTTTTAACTTGGGAATTGAGAAGGGTAAAATAACCGAGAATGCTGTGAAAGTTTCAAATTTTCATAAGGGAGATTATGTAAAACTCCGAAGCTTGCTAAATTTTGTAGACTGGGATGTAGAATTCAGAGGTAAAAATGCTTATGGGATGTGGGATACTTTCAAGTATATAATAAATGTAGTCCAAGAACAATGTATCCCAATGAAGGCCATTAGGAACAAAAGTAGGAAACCATTATGGTGGAATCAGGAGATAGCTAGAAAAATTTCAGAGAAGAAAAGGGTATATAAAAAATTACAGGTAGAAAATAATATTCAAAATTTAAGTGATTATAGAATAGCTAGGAATGAGTTAAATAAGATTATAAAGAAGAACAAAAGGGTGTCAGAAATTAAATTAGCTCAGGATAGCAACAAAGATCCTAGAAAGTTCTTTAGTTACTATAAAATTAATAATAAGTCTGGCAGAGTTAAAATAGGACCTATCAAATATGAAGGGGTTGTGAGAGAAACTGATGAGGAAATAGTTGAGGTACTAAATGGTCTTTTGCATCAGTATTTACAAAGGAGAAACTAAATAGTCTTATGTATAGTACTCATGGGTCAGGAAAAGAGGTGTTTACTACCATTAGTGTGGATTGGAGGACGATAAAAGAACTAATAGGTGAGTTAGATACTACCAAGGCCTCTGGCCCTGATAATATTCATTCTAGGATACTTAAAGAAGGGGTAGAAAGTATCTCAATAGCTCTGGACAAGTTATATACTAGGTCATTGGAATATGGAGAAATACCCGATGATTGGAAGAGAGCGAATGTAGTCCCCATTTTCAAGAAGGGTAGTAAAGAGGATCCAAATAACTTTAGACTGGTTAGCCTAACTCCTGTAGTCTGTAAAATTCTTGAGAAAATAGTTAAAAAAGGGATTTGCCAACATCTAGAGAGGGAGGGGTTAATCAGCGATGCTCAGCATGGGTTTAGATCAGGTAGATCATGTTTGACTAATTTACTAGACTTTCTGGAGTTGTATCAGATCAAGTAGATAAGGGAGAGAATGTAGATATAATTTACTTAGATTTTAGTAAAGCATTTGATAAGGTACCACATAGGAGACTAGTTCATAAATTAAAAATGATTGGGATATGTGGGGGTGTTTTAAATTGGATAGCTGAGTGGCTGAAAGACAGGAAGCAAAGGGTAGTGCTAAATGGTGTAAAGTCAGAGTGGAGGGATGTTATCAGTGGGGTTCCTCAGGAATCAGTTCTCGGTCCATTATTATTTGTCATCTATATAAACGATCTTGGGGAGGCAGTTAATAATAAAGTGTCAATTTTTGCGGATGATACCAAATTAGCAGCTGTAGTTAAAGATATTGATGATAATTTTAAAGTGCAGGGGGATTTAAATAAATTGTTATCCTGGGCACATAAGTGACAAATGACTTTCAACCTTGATAAGTGCAAAGTTATTAACATGGGAAAAGATAATAAAGAATTTAACTATCAAATGGATGGGCATTGGCTGAGCTCAGTAGAGGATGAGAAAGATCTAGGAGTAGTAATAGATAAGTCATTAAGGTTTTCTAAGCAGTGTATTGAAGCAAAATATAGGGCAAATAGAGTGCTAGGTTTCATTAAGAGAAATGTCTGTTACAAAAGTAAGGAGGTTATTCTTAAACTCTATAACTCTTATGTTAGGCCACATCTAGAGTACTGTATACACGCATGGTCCCCACATTTTAGACACGATATTAGCCTTCTCGAGTCAGTGCAACGGAGGGCAACAAAGATTATTCCTTCCCTGAGGCACCTTGAATATATAGATAGACTGAGGGTATTAAATATGTTCTTGTTCAAAAGGAGGTGTGTGAGAGGGGATATGATTGAGCTCTTTAAAAAAATTTCTGTGATAGATAAATTGGATGTTGGTAAGTTTTTTGAGTTAGATGATGGAAATCTGACTAGAGGTCACCACTTGAAAATTAAAAAGCAAGGTTGTAGGTTGGATTTAAGAAAATATTTTTTCACCAATAGAGTGGTAGACTTCTGGAACAAATTGCCGCGGAGGGTAGTAGGTAGTCCAAATCTAAATGTATTTAAGAGTAGGTTGGATGAGTTTATGGGGAGGGAAGGTTGTGATGGTTCCTAAGTTTTGTATATATCTATAGCTGCATGATTTAGTTCTTGACAAGCCTTGATTGGTGATACCCTTGTTTCTGGACGCAATCCTCTGGATGTAGTTTTCCTGGGAGTTTGGGTGCCTTAAAAAAGAGGCCGTTTGACTTGAATGACCTATGATGAGCCCTTGTGGCTTTTGTCATCTGTTATATTATATTGTGGGGGACTTTGATTTTGTCTTTCCCTGGTGATGGTGCTTTTTGTGGGTGGGTTTTGAGGGCTTTTGTCATCCGTGAAATTATGTTATGTTATGTTACAAGACCAATGAAATGGAGCAAGTCTACCACTTCCAGGCAAAACC
The DNA here is from genome assembly GCA_963969495.1 of Ceratothoa steindachneri. Lineage (NCBI taxonomy): Eukaryota > Metazoa > Arthropoda > Malacostraca > Isopoda > Cymothoidae > Ceratothoa > Ceratothoa steindachneri. The sequence continues at coordinate 57,617,630 of OZ018327.1, forward strand.
CATTTAAAAACAAATCTGGGTCAGGGATGGACCCAGAAGTGCACCACCTTCGTCTCTTTCTTTTTAGGAGAGGAGGGTGGGGAATTAACCTGTTTCTCCCCTCCGCTGGTTGGAGCCACTAGGCCAGATGGACTGGCCTCAGCAAGAGCCTTCTCTGAAATGGAGAAGGTCCTGCCCATCACAGGAGTACCAGCTGGGGAAGGAGACCCCTCGTCTCCTTATGAGGTCTCGGTGACCCGAGCCATCTTAAGAGGAGCTTGCATAGGGGCAGACTCAGGTTCTGTGCTTGGCACAAGCTCGGGTTCGACCCCATGGAAGATCCTATCATCTGAGGCTGGACCACCTCAGTGACCATGTCCATTTCAAGGGGGGCTTCCATGTGCCCACCCCCCTGAGACATCACAGGTGCCATTCGAGGTACCTTTGTTCATCTTGTCTTTGGCCAGTGAACCAGCATCCTTTGGGGAAGAGAGGGGGGCATGTATGGTGACCCCCTTCTAAGCTTATTATGCATACCCGCACATCTTTGGAAGTTATGGGCCAAAGGGCCCTGCCTTCCCTAAGGGGTTTGACCATATGGGGAGCTTGCCTGCCTTTTTGGGGGTCCCCTTGGAAAGCAAAGGGGGGACTGCTGATGGAAAGAGGGAGGCACCCGAGGGCACCTGCAGAGAAGGGGATGAGGGGGACTCGCCTGCACTGGTATGCAAAGGAGAGGAGTAAACCTCCTCTCTAGTCAGGAATTTTGGAGGGTCCCCTGTGCAAGCACAGATATGGGAGGGGGGAACCTCCATTTTTTCTGTGGAGCTGCCTGAAGGTGGCTCTGACAATGGTCAGGGGAAAGTAGATTTTTTTTTAAAGAACCTGTCTGGCGAATACCCACTTGGGCACAAGTCGCCACACTCAGGACAGCCTGGCACTAGGCTACTTTAAAATAAGAATGAAAAACAATAAAAATAATAAGGGAAAAATCTAACAAGGAGGAAGCAAGCTCCTGCATCGGGGAAGGGGGAGGAGGGTGACCCAAGACGCAGGAACGTGCGACCTACAAAGAAAACCACAACAAAAAAACTAGTTAAATGAAAGGGAGAAGGCCGGCCTCCCCCAAAAGTCTATAAATCTACCAGTCAATGTGCATGCAGTCGTACCGAGTCAGTCGAGGGAAATTTAGAGAGGGAGTATTATTATTATTTTTAAATCATCACTGGGCATGGTGGCCCATTTTATAGCACAGGATGCAAACACTCATCACCCCACGCAGTAGCCCGTTCTGTGATGGGTGAGTACGGATTGTTTTGTTTTTTTTAAAGAGCTCATCTGGCGACTGCCTACTTGGGCATTAGTCGCCGTATTAAAACTGGCCTAGTTGTAGGCTACTTTAGAATAAAATTAGAGAAAAAAAAACACCCCAAAAAACGGGAAAGGAAGCAAGCTGGTGCGTCGGGGAGAGGTCCCCCTGGCGCAGGAGCGTGAAACCAAAGGGAAGAAAAAAAAATGCAAAAAACAAAACAAACCTTGCTTAAATAATAGGGAGAAGGCTGGCCTCCCCCAAGAAGTCAAAAGTCCACAAGTCAATGTGCACGAATCTGTCCCGAGTAAAAGGGACAGGCGGTAGCGACCCAGCCCATCCCGGTACCGGGACAGGTATCATGCGCGAAGATCATCCAGACTGGGACATTCGACAAGAATGTGCCGAACAGTCTGGGGGACGACGCAGTCGTTGCAATAGCGGACAGGCGAGCGCTCCATCAAATAGCGATGCGTCACACGAGTGTGTCCGATTCGGAGACGACAGAAAGCAACCTGAAGCCGCCGCGGGGCAATGGCACGCAACTTTAAGTTCCCTTCGACCGTCTCCCATTTTCTTTGCCAAGCAGTCCGAAGAGCTGCCCGTATTCCTGCCATGTAGTAAGTGTGAGGAAGAGCGAAACGCTGGTCCGGTCGCAGAGTCCTCGCGGACTCTTTAAGCCCTCATTCCCCGCAATTCCTACATGTCCAGGAACCCAGCAGAAGATAATCTCGACATCTGCCCGGCTCGCCAAAACCGTGGCGTCACGGATTTCGCGAACCAGGGGATGCGGAGATTCCAATGCCCCGAGAGCACTCAGGGCGCTTTGTGAGTGTGTACAGGCGAGTGATGCACTGCACGCGGCGCAGAGCAGGTGGCATCTCCCCAGCATCGACCAACAGGCTATCAATGGGGGAAGTGCGGAAGGCACCGGTCGCAAGGCGAAGGCCGGTGTGGTGGATCGAATCCACCTTCCGCAATAAACGCTCGGCTGCGGATGCATAAAACTCGCATCCGTAGTCGAGCTTCGAACGAACAAAGGATCCATAAAAAAGGAGGGCAGTAGCCCTATCAGCGCCCCAAGCGCTGAACGTCACGGAACGGAGAATGTCCATGGCGTGGGTACAAGAGACCCTAAGGCTGCAAATATGAGCCTCCCAGGTAAGGCATCGTTCGAATACAAGACCAAGGAAACGGTGCGACTCAACTACATCCAGGCGCACCCCATTAAGAAACAAATCTGGGTCGGGGTGAAGCTGTGGATGGCGGCAGAGTGCACCACCTTAGTCTTGACGAAAGAAAACCGAACCCTGTGCGCTTCGGCATAGCGAGAGACGCGGTTCAATGCCTGTTGGAGTCGACGCTCCAGAGTTGGCATCTGGGCTGCGCCAAAAGAGATCGAAAGGTCGTCCACGTAGAGCGTAGCGAGAACATCTTCCGGCAGCACCGAGGTGATGCCGTTGATGCTCAGGGCAAAGAGTGTGACACTGAGGACACTTCCCTGCGGGACACCCTCTTCCTGCTCCTTTGGGCCGGAGAGGGCTCCCCCCACCCTTACGCAGAATCGACGATCTCGCAAAAATTTAGATATAAACATTGGGAGGCGTCCCCTCGCCCTCATCGTGTGGAGAGTCTCCATGATACCGTATCGCCATGCGGTATCATAGGCCTTCTCCAGATCGAAAAACACCGTGGCGTAGTGCTGTCTACGAAGGAAAGCCTCGCAGACGGTATTTTCCAGTCGGAGCAGAGCATCCGACGTGGAGTGGAACTTGCGGAAGCCGCACTGTGCAGAAGACAGATGGCCTCCGCTGTCCAGAAAAAAGGCTAATCTAACATTTACCAATTTCTCTATCAACTTGCACACGCAAGAGGTTAGAGAGATTGGGCGAAAATCGGTCGGAGTACAGTGATCTCTCCCCGGCTTGCGAAAGGCGAGCACAGTAGCGATTCGCAAGGATCCTGTTGAACAAATCTAACAGAAAGGCCATGCCTCGCTCACCCAGGTGTCGAAGCATGGCGTACGGGACATCGTCCGGACCATGGGCGGTGTCCACGCACGAAGCGAGAGCGGAACGCAACTCACTCACAGTAAACTTGTCGTTGAAGGCTTCTCCGCCTCTGGAGGTAAAGTCCAGCCGGCGGCCTTCCGCGACATCACGACGTGCATTGAATGCCGGCGGAGCCGCATCCCGGCTAGAGAATGCGGAAAAAGCGGTCGCTAAGGATTCCGCCACGGACGCGGGGTCCGAGATTGCGGTCCCATTCTCCTGGAGAACGGAAGGGGGGTCCTGTGAGAATTCTCCCCGAATCATTTTGACTCGCTTCCACACCTCAGCTAAAGAGTCTTCCCGTTAAGTGAAGACACGTATGCCCACCAAGAAGAGCAGCGGGCGTGCTTCGAAATATACCGGAACCTAGCCCTAGCCCGACGAAATTCAGCGACAGTGAAATCGTTCGGGCGGCGCCTATAGCGCATGTAGGCATAACGCTTCTGTTTGAGGGCCGTCTCACACTCGGCCGACCACCATGGGAGTGGTCGGCGTGCAAAACGGCCAGACGTCTTAGGAATAGTAGTCAGGCCCACGGCGATGAGGTTGCCGGAGAAGAACTCAACGGCTTCATCTACCGACCTAAACTCCTCGACTGAGATAGAGAATTCAGTCATTTCCTGAAATGCAGGCCACCGCGCCTGCGGCAAGCACCACCGAGGTGGTCTCTCAGGCAGCAGTTGCCCTGAAAATTATATTTGAATGGGAAAGTGATCACTACCATGGAAGTCATTGACCACCCCCCAATCAAAATCAGGCTGTGCATCCGAAGAGCACAAAGATAGGTCAAGGCAAGAAAATGAAGCGGTTCTCGGACAGTGATGCGTAAACTCATCCACGTTCAGGACACCCATTTCAAGCTCTTCGATCAGATCGGCAAGGACTTGTCCCCTGGGATTTATGGAGTAATCTCCTCAGAGAGGATGCCTGCCATTCAGATCTCCAAGCAAGAGATAGGGCCTCGGCAACCGTGCCACGACGCGGCGGAAGTCCCCCTCGTCGAAGTCAGCTGACGGTGGAATGTACGCAGAAATGATAGTGTACCTCCTATCCAGGTGCAGCTGCACAGCCACTGCCTGAAAGGAGGTATCTAAAGAGAAAGGAAGAACGGAGACATCATGCCGGGTGTAAACCGCGCATCCCCCAGCCCGGCCATCCCGCGGTGGTGGGGTCGCAAGACCCTTATACCCCGGGAGGGCGGGCAGCGGGCACGCGCCTAGCATGGTCTCCTGCAAAATGATAGCTAACAGGGAACGGGATGAGACGAGCCTCCGCAGCTCCTCCCAGTTGGCCCGGAGTCCACGGCAATTCCATTGAAGGAATATGCCCTCCAGGCCTAGCTTGGAGGAGACGCAGGGGCCCTCCTCGAACTGAAGACCCTCACGGAAATGGCCGTACACTTTCCGGGGGCAAAACCCAGGGCGCTGTTGGCCGGACAAAGCGCTGTCACCTTCGAGGACTTATTGGGGTGTGGTTGGGCTCGACATGCGAGTCTTTTTCTCCCTCCACCTCGAAACCTTAGGCGGGCGTTGCGGCTTCGGAGGCGTGGGGCCCTCTTTTCGAGGAACCACCGCCTTCGAGGCACTTGCTCCACCTTGGGGCGTGGGCGAAGGAACCGAAGCTCCTTTGTTGCTGTCCTCCTTTTGGGGGACAGCGTTAGGAACCCTGGAAGATGGCCTAGCGACCATCTTCAAGGGTGTTGCCTCCTGTGAGTCTAACGACAGGGTGGAGGCGCGTGGCCGTTTCACCTTACGGAAAACGGTCACGCTGGGGGAAGAGGGGAAAGCCCTGATTTTAGGCGGGGCTGGGTGTGAACCCTTTTTGCCGCCAGCTTTACCAGGGAAGCGCCCGGGTGGAGTAGAGCCTGCAGAAGGGCTCCGAATGGGCGCGGAAAAAACCGTGCTCGTTCGCCTGGATGGGCCCGGAGCAGAGGGTGCCTTTCTAACTATTGAGACATATGACGTCCCAGGCAGAGCCAGGCACGCCAGGACCAAGTCCTTAGCCTCGTGGAATGAGAGTCGATCCTGGGCCTGAATGGCCAGGATGTCTTTCTCAAGGAGATATGCACCACATAGCTTCGAAGAAGCGGGGTGTGACTCTCCGCAATTGACACACTTGGCCAACACGATTTGGACTTAACGTGTGCGACCTTGGAGCAATTTACACAGACTTCGGGTGACCCCGACTTTGCATGTCTACATGAGCGATTCGTATGGCCGAAGCGGTGACAGTAATAGCATCGCCGCGGCAGTGGCACGAATGCCTTCACGCGGTAGCGGTACCAACCGGCACGCACCGACTCAGGGAGCTTGTCACAGTCGAACGTGAAAAAGAGTGTAGGGGTGGGTCTCGAGGCCCCTCCTTGTTTTCTCATCACACGTTCGACCTTGACCGCCCCATGGTCAGCCAGCCCTAGGGTAATGTCCTCAATGGAGTAGTCAACGAGTTCCCTCGCATAAACTACTCCTTTCACAAAGTTCATGGTAGAGTGCGGCGTCACACTTATCGGGGTGCCATGAAGTGTCTGAAGAGCACTTATCTTGGCCGACTCGGCGGGATTCGCCGCATTCGCCAGAAGGCTCCCGCCTGAGAAACGGGTCACCTTCGGCTCTCTACAAATTGCACTAGCTCATCTTCTCCTCTGATGGATCATGTTGCCCTTGGACAACATGGTGCCATCAGTGGAGGGAATAACGAGGAAGCGTTTGAAGCCAGCGGGCTCGAAAACGCCAGGTAACCTCTGAATCAGGGTCCCCGATGTCATCGAGGCTCCGCCCTGTGCCTTTTTGGTCTTAGTCAGGGGCTCCGCAACCTGGGGGGGCAGAGGGGCCGGATGTGCCGATCTTGGCTTGGTCACTTGCCAGAGTGGCAGCAGACCCATCCATCCCTGCAGCCCCCGCGGATGGAGAGGGGCCCCGAGTCTTCTTCGTCTTTTTGGTCTTGGTCTTTTTCTTTTTTGGAGAGGAGGGTGGGGAATGAACCAGCTTCTCACCCCCGCCGGTAGAAGCCCCCAGGCCAGATGGGCCGGCCTCAGCCAGGTCATTCTCCGAAATGGAGAAGGTCCTGGTAGTCTTGGGGGCACCGGTCGGAGGAGATCCCTCCCCTCCTTGTACTGCTTCAGAAACCACAGCCGTTTGAGGAGGACCTTGCATAGGGGCGGATTCGGGTTCAGGGCTTGGCGCCCAGCCTGGATTCCCCCCCATGGAAGGCCCTACCGTACGAGGCTGGGTTTCCTCAAGGACCATGGCTATCTCAGGGGGAGCCTCCAGTTGGCCATCCCCCCCCAAGACACCGCAGGTCCCATTGGCAGTATCTTCACTAGTCTTGTGTGGGGAGGCATGGGCCTTGACCCCGGCAAGGTTCAATATTCTTGCCAGCAGGTCTTTTGAGGGAAGCGACCGAAGGGGCCTGGCTTCCCTCTCCTCCCTAAGGGGGTTTGCCTTACCGAGCCGCTTTGATGTGGAGCGGCTGGATTTCTTGGCAGTCCCCTTGGAAAGAACAGACGAAACTGCCGCTGGAAAAAGGGAGGTGCCCAAAAGCACCTCCAGAGAAAGGGGTGAGGGGGAGTCCCCTTCACCCGTAGGCGTAGGAGAGGAGTAAGCCTCCTCTCCAGTTTGAGAGATATGGAGGGTCCCCTGCGCAAGCACAGGGAGGGGAGGACCTCCATTTTTTTGCTGGAGCTGCCCGAGGGCGGCTCCGTCGCTGTTTCAGGGGAAGTTGGGGGTTGGGTTTTTTTTTTGGGGGGGGGGGGTTTCATACATGGGCATGGTGACCCTCTTTTTTATACAGGATGCAATAGCTCATCACCTCTTGCAGTTGCCCGCACTGCAAGAGGTGCTTACAGGCCTGGCAGAGCCAGGCGTCGCCATTTCGGACCACCACTCCCACCTGGTGGCCTGGCAGTCCATCGGCATGGCGGCTCCACCTTGAACACGGCGTAAAAAAGATAGATTTTGAAGGCGAGAGGAAAAGGGATGTGAGGAAGATATGGGTGGGGATGAAGCAGGTTGTTAAAAACCAGCCACCCCAGACCGGAGCTCAGGGGTTAGGGAACATTGTCCCCCACCCCCTCAGCCCCGATGCGGGACGGTTGGCTGAGAGGAAGGTCAGCATCTACCCTGTGAAATTAGAGGCTGACCAGAGAATGTTGTGGGAGAGGTTGTATGAAGAGTGAGGAAACAAGTGTTTTGAAGGAAGGAGAAGAGGCTAAGCTGGGGTCGGACGGGGTGCTGAGTCCCATCAGCACGGCGGCCAGAATGGCAAATCGCCGCGCCCCTTACGGGGGCCATCCGTATACACTGGCACAGTTCTAGTGTGACATGAGGTGTGCTCCCAAAAAGTCAAACGCAATACAAGCTTTGGGAGCGGAGGCTTGGCGATAAATAGCCAAATGTGGTACCCTCCAGGGTGGCATCCTGGGCAGGACCAGGGGTGCCACCGGCCCGAGAGCTATACCTAGCTCTCGAAGGAGTTTCCTGATCCTAAACCCAAAGGGCTTAGGGTATGACTGGAGTCTCTCGGCGGCATAGGCACCGTCAAAATCAGCAGCAGATGCAGTGAGAGCTGTTGGATATTGAGGGAAGCGCCAGGCTCACACATACAGGCGAATGATGCACTGTACATGGTGAGAGTGAGTGGCATCTCCCCAGCATCGACTAGTAGGCTCTCAATGGGGGAAGTGCGGAAGGCACTGGTCTTTTATAAAGACATAGTTTTGATATATCAGTCTATTGCAAACAAAAAGCCACTCAATTATTCTGTTAGATTGTACTTGACTGGTAATAATCTTTTAATAAGGGTGGCTGAGATTGTAAGATTTGCAATATTGAAATAGAATATACCTTGTACGTCAAGAAGTTAGTGTGAGTCCTGATAGGAGAGAGAGGGCTTTGATAGCCTCAAGATGAGACCAAATTGCATTATACTGAGCTCAGAGGCTCCAGGTTTTTTTACCAAGATTTTGTGGTACGACGTGAGGCCTTTTCTTTTTGTTTGTTCCTTTATTGTTTGTTGTTGTAGTCGCAAATACTTTTTGTTGTTCAATTTTACATAGAAGTTTTTTTCTGATTGGTAGTTGTTTCTCTTTAAAATATAATAGTCTAACTGAGTGTTTATATATATTGATTGATAGTATTCATAAGATAGCATTATTCATATATATATATATATATATATATATATATATATATATATATATATATATATATATATATATATATATATATATATATATATCGAGATCTCAAGTATATTTACCCCCATATCTCTTGTAAATATTTACCCCGTATTTTCTGTAAATAAAGGACTGTATATCCAATCCATTTCATTTTTCCTTAATTTCTCATGTCTGAATTAGTGTAGGAAGCATGTTGGATCAATTCGGGGTAGAGGATACATTTTCGGCCCGCTACAGCATTAGCAGTAAATTTTTGCCCATGGATTTTTAATTGATGTTTTTCTTCAGGATTGCTTTAAGAGTTGTCTTTTCAACACTGCTTTTTCTTTGATTTATAAATTTGACCAAAACAAGCAAAAGAATTGTTCAAATCTGCAGTAACATTTCTATTTTTGCTTCTAATTTGGATCTTTTGAGGCAAAAATTTATTAATGGCTTTTTCTGTATGTTTAGAAGTTGGAAGCAGGGATTTCTCCTTCCTCTTGCACCTCATTTTTACAAGTTACCATTTCAAGCAGATCTGCTGTCTCACTAGTAGAAGCTTCAGCAATTTGGCAATTTCTTCATATCTTTCAAAATTAGCAATTAAGTTGAGACAAAATTTTGCCAAATGCTGCTAATAGTCATAAAATTGCAAGAATGCCTGGGTCCATAGGGTGAAGGAGTAAGGTTGTATTGGGGAGTAAAAAAAAAAATTTAAGATTTGAATGGTGGGTACCAGAGTGCATTCTTGCTGTATCAATATTTCTTTTTACCTAAAGGATGAAATGAGAAAAATCAATCTTCAAAATGTGTTTGGTAAAGGTATATTTAGCACTTTGGGTTTTTTTGACCCCATAAATGAGCATTGGTGTGAGTTTACAGTCTCTACTTGCATTGCCACCAACCAGTAAAGTTAGGTGATCTTTCGCAACTTTAAATAAGACAAACAATTCTTCTCTTGCACTGTAGCTCCTTGATGAGATTTATTTCAAAATGATCATGCCTCATAATTTCCTTGATCAATTATCTCTTCTAGTTAATGTGGAAAAGATTTTGCTGCTTTGTTATTTGCACCAGGAAGGCTGCTTACTTGACATTATTCAGTCTTGCTCTCTTCTTATAGCACTCAAACCATCCACTACTTGCACCAAAATTTACTTTGCAATCTTCTTTTTTTTGTCTTTGAGCATTGTAAAAATGCAGAATGCTTTTTTGAAAATCATGGCATAGGTAAAAGGCATGTTTATTCTATTGGTCTGATCACTAATCTATACTACTAAAATCTTCCCATTTGTAGAATTCTGCTATCTTCTTTGATTTGTAGCCAAGTAGATCGCATGGAGTGCGCATTAACTCTCGTTAAATATTTCTCTCTTTAAGTAGTAAAAAATATGTCAGTTAATATATTTAGAAACAGAGTGGGCAGGTATTTATTATCTTGATGTAAAAGTAACTTAGTAAGAGCACGGAGGAATATCATTTTACAAAATCAGGACTGATAATTATTTACAAAAAAGTGCCCAAGCTCCACCCACCCACCCCACTGATGATGTAAGCTGTTAGTCATTGTAGTGCATGCGTGCAAATGAGTTTTCCATATTCCTTTCTGGTTTTCATGGCATTATTATTTTAAACACTCAAAGACATGGCTGTGAGAGAGAAGAGATTGTTCCTAAACAGCTATTTGAGTACGAGAAGCAGTATGCATATAAGAAATGGTACAGTTTTTTTTGTTTTTTTAGGAGCCCATCTGCGACTGCTCACTTGGGCATAAGAAATGGTACAGTAATAGGTACACACATAGATGATTGAGTACATAGTTAAAAATTGCATGATATGAAGGTACACTCATAAGTGTTTACCTGATTGATATAGAATTTTTAAATGCATGGACTGTACTCCTGAGGTTGAGGTGGTATTGGCCATATTAGCTCTCAGGCTGGCCTTGAATAGACCCTAGGGTCTTTGTTGGTTCTAGTGCTGTAGTTCTTTGAAAATTCTCCAGACAAATGAAGAGTTGAATGAATCTATCACACATTTTTAACAGCATTTCAGGCTTGGTGTTGTCTTATAATTCCATAATTTATGGTCTTCTGTTTCTTATTTAAAGTCTAAGTCAGTGTATCTTTGTCTCTTTTTGGCATTTTAAGACGTATTCACTCACTAGGACAACATTTGGGGGAGCATGAGTTGAGTTCTATGCAATTTTTTAATGAAAAGATTTATTTTTGCCACAAAAAATTCTCAACTATCTTGTTCATTGCAACCTTCTCACTAATTCCCTCAAATTTTCTAACTACTTCAAACCTACACAGTCAATTGCTTAAATTGCTTAAATACATTAGTAATCACTTCTATGTTCTTAACACGTTGATTGTGAAGGCTTCCAAAGGGCTAATAGTAAGTTATACAGGTATTATGCATTATGAACAGTGGCCTTATGTGTTAATGATTAAAGAGTGATAGCAAACAAACTGGTAAGGATGAATTATTTGAGACTACCAGTGTACCATATATGGCCCAATTTGTGGTCAACATGTTAAGGGAATATAGAATTTGTGATCCTCAATTGCTTGATGAAGAAATTTGTAACAAAGGAATTTTTACATTGTCATCATCACACCTACCATATTTCATGAATGTTCACCTTGAAGCAGATACAAATATAACACCCATACCAGAAACACTTCCAATGCCCTCTTGAATCATATCTCTTTAGAAAACCATAAAATAGACTGGGATCAAGCTAAACTTTTATATCACTCAAATAATAATATCAGGCAACAAATTGCTGAGTCAGCTGTAATTGAATCCCATTCTACCTTCAATCTATCACCCAGAAGCTTTAACCATTAGTCCTTTGCTAAACAGATTAATATCTTCACCTACAGCAGTCATCTAGATCAGCATAAATACATCTCCCGTCAAATAAAATTAAGATGATCTATATTTTTTTCTTCCTGTATTTTAATTTTAACATTATTGTTACATTCACTTTGCATTGGTCTTGCATAAAAGCAGCGTAGGTGACTTGTAATGTTCATTGTTTTGTTTTTTTTTCTTGATTTATCAGTGCAAAGAGTAATTAAGTAAACTCATTGGTTTTTGTTAGCCCTAACTTCCAATAATTGTATTTTAATATTTTTTGCAACAAAAAATTCAATAATTTCATATTAAATTTCATGAACAGTGGCTGATAGAAACTCCTACCTAGAAACAAAAAAGAAGCCCCAGCTACTACTTCATAACTTACCCCAGGGATGGGCAATAATTTTAAGCAGTGGACCAAACACTCAATCCCATTCAATTCCACCTTCACACTCAGATACTCATACTTCCTACCAGACAGCACTTTCACACTAGACAGACTTACCCCCAGAGGATACTTCATCAGGTACCCTCTCATGATTCAGTTTCCCAACTCAGTCTTTCCATTCACACCTTGCATTCTCAATCTAATCCAACACTTTTCACTTGAATGTCCTTCCATCACACAATAGCTACATACATTCCTCTGGTCACAACACATTCTCGCATAATAACCAGCCTTTCCACAATTACCATAAGCATACTTCATACTTCCCCCAGTAGTTGCTCCACCATTCAACCTCGGGCAATCTTTCTTCAAATGGCCTCTTTCTTTACACTTGAAGCACTCTTTCACACTTTCCTGGCAATCCTTTATCATATGCCACTTCTTACCACACCCAAAACATGCACCAGACGTCCACCCACATTCTGCCAACATATGACCCTTCCTTCCACACCGACGACATTCCCCAATCTTTCTCACACCATTCGGTCTCTCACTTGCTGGGACAGACCTCGGTTGCTCCCTCATATACCCGTTCCCAAGCTTGACATTCATCTGTCCCCTTCCATTCGACCATCCTCCATTTACCCATCCATTCTGCCGACCCAGGAAGCTCAACATCACTCCAGCTGGTGCAGCCTTCAGGGCATCCCTGTAGCTGACAAACTGCTGGGGGGGATGAAAGCCCCTGAGCTTCTTACCCCCAACATTCACACTGTACCATCCATCCTCTTCTAGATCGCTTTTATCATCAAATCGTCCATCTTCTAACAGTTCCAACACATCCTCCCACATCAACCGTTCACTTGTCAGTCTCACTCTCTCCTTTCTCTTTCCACTCAGCCATTCACTCACCTTTCGCGGGATCGTGTCCAAAAACTTCCTCATCAGTGGTTTACATTCATTTACATCATCATCACCATACCTCGTTCTTGCCATACTCTCAAGCCTATGTGCATACATATTGACACTTTCACTCTTCCCCATTCGAGCCTTCACAAATTCATTCACCCTTTTATACTTCACACTCATTCATTCATTTCACCTGCCCAATCAATCTCTCCTTCACCACATCATATCTCAGTTCCCCCACACTTGTGATCACACAGAAAAACTCTAATTCTTTTCCCTCCAAACATTCCCCTAAAACATTCATCCAGTACTAACAAAAAAATGTACATAATATTTACAATAGAGAAGGGTGATTAAATTGGAGATCTCATTACTATTCACACAAAAAAATATACAGCTAAATTTCCTATATATATGCAATCAAAAAAAATAAATAAATCCTACTTATAAATACTATTAATCAATCCTAAGAAACAATTCTATAAAAAATATCTAACAACCCAAATAAAACTTGGACTACAACAGTCAATAAACAACAAAAGAAGGCCTCCCGTGGTACAACAAAATCTTTGTATACAAAACTAGCGCCTTCGAGCTTGGACTAAGATAACTGACCTTGTTACAGTTAAGTGGCTATTTTAAGCCCTCCTTCATTAAAGCTGTACTATTTTAAACTCAACCAAGTCAGACAGAACACGGCCTTGAACCTTTGTCAAATACTATTGGCCTTTATTAATTAACAATAATAAATAGTTAGCTTTGAATACAGGGGCAATGTACAAGGTTTTGTTATTTTTTTTTCTTTTTCCAGAATATGGCGCCTGCAAAGAAACAGTTGGGTGCAGATTTTGAATACATATAAGTTAATTGCAATTACTCTTGCACATTTATTACATACTCATAGATATAGCTACTCCTTTTAAACTGGAAGTATTACGTTTGACTATTTTGTAGCACAGTGTTACACTGGATCTGTGTGCCAGTGGATACAGATGGCTCCAAGTCCCACTTATATCAAAGTGGGGACTTACAGCTTAATCTGGAATCTGAACCACAATTTACAATCAACTACTGATGCAATATACAAATATTGCCAAACTTATAAAATTACCAAAAATATAAAACTAGGCCTATATGAAGAGATTTTGTTGGGTAATGCAACCAAAATTTAAAAAGCTGTTCCAAAATTTGACAAAACTTGCATTTAAGTTGAGTGTTTGGAAAATTATTCAATACTTAATTTTCAATATTTTGTCAAATTCTGAAATGAAACATGGGCCTCATGAAAAGCCTGCATGGGCCGCAGTTTGCCCACCTCTGACTTACCCCCGCCACTACCTAATAAAATGCATTCACACACTCCTCACCCAAAGACACCCGAATACTCTACCACCAAACAATATCATAAAGGAAACCCCATTCATCACTACTCCAACAGTACATACAGACACCAAATAAACCTCACCTCATCACCAACACACTGACAACACCTACTTGACTGGCTGAACCTCAGACATACAACTCACCACATAACAAAACTCAAGAACCTATTCTGGGTATGTGCTGGCCTTCCTAGCAGCTACCCACCTTGCAGAAGAGAGGTAAGGGGAGGGGGATGGAAAGTAAAAGTGGGAGAGAAAAATTACGTACATAGAAATATTTAATTAAGGTCCTAATTCATTCAGATATAATTTACCTCATTGAATAAATTCTCCAGACCTTGAATGTGACTGAGACAGGAAAATTAAACTTGCCATTAGATACTTCAATTGCTTCCAAAACAGTCCAGTAATGTTTATCCTGTTGGCATTTATAAACGTGTCAGTTTGTACTTTTTAATATCAATTCCTATTCTGAGCCTCAACAATATCCATAGAAAAATGTGAAGATCCACTAACAATGCTATAAAGCCTCATTACAAGGATGAAAAAGAAGAGAAAAAAGAATCAGAAAGGGAACAAATGAAAAGCAAAATTTTAGTAACTAATCCTACTAAAAAAAAAAGAATACACAGAATATAGAAATATATTTGAGTTAAATTCTACAATTAAGCAGGAGAATTGTACCATGGATAAGGGAATTTTGGAAGCTTCATTTACATCCCAAAATGTTCTAGAGGATATCAAAGTTTGTTGGGGTAGATCCAAATCAGGTACACAAATTTGTAAATTACCACCTGAACAAGCAAATGGAAATACTACAAGATCTGAAAGACAAAAAATATATAGATGAAGTGATCAACTAGGTTGAGGCAAAGTTTCTAAATAGAATTTAGGGCATTTTCAAACACCTCTTAAAATATTACTTGAAGTACATGAACATCTCAAAATCTTATATGAAGTACATGAACATCTTGAAATCATATATGAAATACATGAACATTGAAACCTCTTAAAATCTTATTTGAATCACATGAACATTGAACACCTCTTAAAATCTTACTTGATGTACATGAACATTGCCATGAAGCCAATCTTGTTACTTTCCTTTGTTCCAATTTGAATTTAATAGTTTCACTTTTCTTAGTAGGGATGAAATATGATGAAAAAAGCACTGGATATGAAAATGCATTTGCTTCTAAGACTTGCCTGAAATTTATAGAAAACTCAAATATAAGTGGGTAGATTGGTGATAAAGTGGGGTAGATTGGTGATAAAGTGGGTTAAATTGGTGATAAAGTGGGTTAAATTCGTGATAAAGTGAATTAAATTGGCGATAAAGTGGGTTAAGAATATGAAGCATACAGGAAAACTCTATCCTGTCCTTTCTCAACTCTGCTTGCTTCATACCCCCATCTCCCAATAGCACTGCTTGACTTCTCATGGGGCGTATCCTGCAAATATTCAATAATGACCACTCTCCAGTTTTCCTATTCATTTCAACTATATGATTTCCTCAGGATTGATGTATCCCTGGCTTTCCTCCACTCCAAGACAATCATGGCTGCCTCTTCTCTCATTACTTTGGGATAGAAATCCTAATGGTCCCTCAAGTGCATCAAAGCAGTCTATGCTAAGAAACACAGCCTGTCAGAATTGATGTGCATCTTTCCACCACCAAGAATATTAATCAGTTGTTGACTTAAGCAGAGCTCCCAAATCTAGAAGCCTTATGCTTTAGGCAGCTCCTATTCCCAGTGTCTGGTGGCAGGACCATAGTAGAGCAAGGTAATTCCACTCTCAAAATTCATTCATATAGGAAAATTAAGAGGATGAAGATAAGTTAGTGGTCCAATTTGTCTTCACCTCAGTCATCTATTTACCTATCCCCTACTTCCACTCTCTCTTACTGTGGTAGGTTGTCATTTGTTTTGTTTTTTTCATTCGCTTCAACTCATTTCTGCCCAGTCTAATGCCCACCTTTTGTTTCAGGCTTTGGTGAAGGATGGAGGACAAAAGCTGCTGAGAAGCAGTGTCAAAGTCAGTCTTTCGCAGAAGAGTAACCCACCCAAGGATTTAAGTGAAAAGAACAAGTTAAATGAGACACTTGTGAGAGTAAAATGACCATTATAGACCATTTTACAAATTTATAAAACGAAATTGGAAAGGAAGGCCAGGTATGAGTACAAGCCATAAGTCAGAACTCATATTACCGTATTTGTTGGTGCATTAGACGCACTTTTTTCCTAGAAATAAGTATTTAATAATTACTGTGAATATAATGCATCTATAGTACAGACACCTAGGCCTGTAAACTTAGATCTATAGGTGTGGAGAAGGAGATGGCTTTCCTTTGCTTCAAAGCACTGCCATCAGAAGAGTCTAAGCTTCGGAGCCTTAATGAAGCATGAAAAGCAAAACGTTCCCCAAAAGATGACACAAATGAAAGAAAGTGAATGTAGACCAAGCCAATATGGCATACAACCAGCAAATGTAAACAAAGCTGTCTTCCTCATATAACACCGTAGGTTGAGGAATGTTGTAAACCAAGGAACCTTTATATATGTGTAAATGCATTGTGGTGGAGCGAATGTGAGTGTGTGTAAAAAGGGCCATTCTCCCACCCCTTTTCTCAGTACCCTCTCCCTCCCTCTGTAAGAATGTGTGTGTGAGTGGGAATGAGGTTTTTTTTATATTTTCTCTGTATATATATGTATTTGATTTCATGTATCAAAATTGTTTTTTTCTTTCTCAGATTGTACTTTGTTTAAAATAATCTTTTATCAAAAGATTATATTTTGAAAGAGTAGTTTTTAGAGTTAAATATTTGGAGAATTGTTGATGCTGAGGATTGTTTGGATATACATTTAGAGAGAGTGGAAGCTTGGACAGACTGCAAGAAGGGTTCTCTAGACGAGTGCTCCGCCCAGCCCTGAGACGGAGGGCTTTCATACCTCGCTAGACACCTGAACTACCACACCCGCATTGGCTGACAAGCCTGCCTCCTTTTATGTTAGCCTACTACCACCCACCTCCAGCACACAAGTGTTAGCGCGTGCCCCTTTACGTTCGGTTGTTGTTGTTTTTCATTTCATTGTGTAGATATATTTAGGTAAATTTGTTGTATTCGCCCGTTATAAAATTCTTTTGGTATCTTGTTGGGATTGGGGAATTTGGCCTCATTTTGAAGTGTGCACACTTCCCTTGTAAATATAAATTATTGTAATTATCATTATACATTTTTTTTGTAAGTAAAGGGACTGTATATACAATCCGTTTCATTCTCCTTCGATTTCTCACATCCGGATTAGTGTAGGAAGCGGGTTGGATCCATTGGGGGTTAGTCTAAATTTTTCGGCCCGCTACATTTGGCGCCCGAATAGGGATGTGAGACTTCAAAACCGGGAGCATGATGGGATTGGATTGCAGTCCATACCCAATTAGCATGACAAGTAGTTTGATTGATTTTTCCCTCCTCCTATTTTTTTACTAACTTGGGAGCAATGGCTGTAGCGGAAACTTTGAATGAAGAAGTAGTGCGATTGAGACTGGAGTTGAGAAAGAAAGAAGAGGAATGTGAAATGTTGCGGGGAATGATTGAGAGAATGGAGAAAGAAATGAAAGGGATGAATGAAAAGACTGATAGGATGAAGAAGGAAATGGGAGACCGACAGGATCAGACGGACCAACGGATGCAGGACCTATATAACATGATGACAGGGGCTGGACCAGCCCCAGGACCCT
Organism: Ceratothoa steindachneri; assembly: GCA_963969495.1. Classification (NCBI taxonomy): domain Eukaryota; kingdom Metazoa; phylum Arthropoda; class Malacostraca; order Isopoda; family Cymothoidae; genus Ceratothoa; species Ceratothoa steindachneri. The sequence goes on from OZ018327.1 coordinate 57,635,412, forward strand.
CGACCTTGACCCCTGCTCCAACTGAAGGGGATAAGACTAATGGGATGAATGGGAGTGTGTGCGAGTCTAGAGAGGATAGGGTGATTATGAGTGATAGGAAGGACGGAGAATGGAAGAGAGTTGAACGCAAGAGTTACATAGAGTTACATAGATACACAGATCACACAGGCCTTACGGCCCAGACTAAGGTGATCTGGCCTTAAATCTACTGCCATTTACACATAGAATAGTAGAAGTAAAGGATAGAAAAGTTTTAGGCTCTCCCCACCCTCCACTCCCTCCAGGAAAAGCCGTACATGAAATAATTTGGCAAAAGTACCTTGCAGGTGTAAGAAGACAGTACCTGAAGGAAATTTGCATTGAATAGTAATGAAATTAAATGAATATGAAAACCACTTACATAAACCTGAAAGAGTTATATTTTTGTAATATTATGTTTTTTGTAGCTTATGCTAAACAATTCCAATATTTGTTAAGTGTTTGTCTAATCTCATTTTAAATGAATCTATAGTTCTGCTGTCCACTACCTCGTTTGGCAAATTATTCCAATCATTAATAATCGAGTAAGTGAAGAAGTTCTTTATTACATCCATAGTGGCTCTCTTACCCTGAAGTTTTGAATCATGTCCACGGGTGGGACACTCCCCTGTCAGTGTGAACAAGTTATTGGCATTAACGTTGTTAAATCCTTTAAGTATTTTGAAGCACTCTATAAGCTGCCCCCTTAGTCTTTGTTTTCTGACGGAAAATAGATTGAGTTTTTTTAGCCTCTCGTGGTAAGGTTTGTTACGTACTGACGGGATAAGTTTTGTCGCTCTGTGTTGTACAGCTTCTAATTTATCTATGTCTTTTATTAAGTAAGGGGCCCAGAACTGTACAGCGTATTCGAGATGGGACCTGACAATACTTTTATATAGTGGCATAATTATCTCCTCGCTTTTATAAGTAAAGTTTCTTTTTATAAATCTTAGTGCTGTGTTAGCTTTGTTTGCAGCAGCTGCGCATTGGTTTGATGTTTTTAAGTTTTCTGTAATTATTACTCCTAAATCTTTAACCTGCGGGGTTGTGTTTATTCATCCGCCTTGCATTGTATAGGTGTATTTTTTGTTTTTTGTTCCGCACTGAAGGATTTGGCATTTGTCGATATTAAATGGCATTTGCCATTTCTCAGACCATTGGGTAATTTTATTTATATCAGCTTGCAGGCGAGCCTTGTCCTCTTGGCATAATACTGAGTTAACTATTTTTGTGTCATCTGCAAATTTAGATATGATATTATTTATTCCAACGTCTATGTCATTGATGTATATAGTAAATAAAATAGGCCCCAGGACTGATCCCTGGGGAACACCGCTGGTAACAGATACCCAGTCCGATTCCACGCCATTTATTATCACTCTCTGCTTCCTGTTTTTTAACCAGCTACTAATCCATCCGTATATATTACCGTTAATTCCTAGCGTACGCACTTTGTTCATGAGTTTCTGATGGGGAATTTTGTCAAATGCCTTTTTGAAATCTAGGTAAATTATATTTAATGGGGAAGGGGAAGGATAGGAGGGAAAGGATAGAAGGGTAAGAGGCAAGAGTTTGGACTCATTGTACTCGGAGGAAGGAGAGAGTGATGGTATGATTGATACAAGTGAGAGTGAAGGCAGCTCAAGTGAGAGTGAAGTGAATGTGGGAAAGGGTATTTTGATAAGGAAAGTGCCAAAGATAGATAGATTTAGGTTACATGGTGGGAAAAGTGTAGAAGAATTCTTCAGGAAATTTGAGCAATATTGTAAGCTCAAGTACCCGGAGAATAAGGGATACTGGATGAATGTTTTGGGGGAATGTTTGGAGGAAAAAGTATTGGAGTTCTTGCGAGTGATAACGAGTGTGGGAGAGACAAAGTACGATGTAGTGAAGAAGAGATTGATTGGGCAGGTGAAACGAATGAAAGAGAGTGTGAAGTATAAAAGGGTGAATGAATTTGAGAAGGCTCGAATGGGGAAGAGTGAAAGTGTCAATATGTATGCACATAGGCTTGAGAGTATGGCAAGAACGAGGTATGGTGATGATGATGTAAATGAATGTAAACCACTGATGAGGAAGTTTTTGGACACGATCCCGCGAAAGGTGAGTGAATGGCTGAGTGGAAAGAGAAAGGAGAGAGTGAGACTGACAGGAGAACGGTTGATGTGGGAGGATGTGTTGGAACTGTTAGAAGATGGACGATTTGATGATAAAAGCGATCTAGAAGAGGATGGATGGTACAGTGTGAATGTTGGGGGTAAGAAGCCCAGGGGCTTTCATCCCCCCCCAGCAGTTTGTCAGCTACAGGGATGCCCTGAAGGCTGCACCAGCTGGAGTGATGTCGAACTTACTGGGCCGGCAGAATGGATGGGTAAATGGAGGGTGGTCTAATGGAAGGGGGCAGATGAATTTCAAACGTGGGAACGGATATATGAGAGAGAAGCCGAGGTATGTCCCAGCAAACGAGAGACTGAATGGTGGGAGAAAGATTGTGGAATGTCGTCGGTGTGGAAGGAAAGGTCATATGTTGGCAGAATGTAGGTGGACATCTGGAGAATGTTTTGGGTGTGGTAAGAAAGGGCATATGATAAAGGATTGCCAGGAAAGTGTGAAAGAGTGCTTCGAGTGTAAAGAAATAGGCCATTTGAAGAAAGATTGTCCGAGGTTGAATGGTGGGGCAACTGCTGGGGGGAAAGTATGAAATATGCATGTGGTAATTGTGGAAAGGCTGGTCATTATGCAAGGATGTGTCGTGACCAGAGGAATGTATGTAGCTATTGTGCGATGGAAGGACTTTCAAGTGAAAAGTGTTGGATTAGACTGAGAGCACAAGGTGTGAATGGAAAGTCTGAAGCGGGAAACTGAATGGTAAGAGGGTACCTGCTGAAGTATCCTCTGGATGCATGAGTGTGAGTAATGTGTTGGTAAGTCTGTCTAGTGTGAAAGTGCTGTCTGGTAGGAAGTATGAGTGTCTGAGTGTGAAGATGGAATTGAATGGAATTGAGTGTTTGGCTCTAATAGATTCTGGATGCAAGGCGAGCTTGGTGTATAAAGATGTGTATGACAAGGTTAGCGAGAAACCCTCCTATCTGAGTGCAAGGGTAGTTTAGTAGGTATTGGTAATAGGAGAGTGCCTGTGATTGGAATGATAAGGTCAGCTGTTCGAATGCATGGTATGATGATGAATGAATGTGAATTTTCTGTGATTGATAAGGTGAGTAGTGAGTATGGTGTGATTTGGGGGTATGATTTTATGAAAATGAATCGTATGGTTGTGCATCCTGCGAGTGATCAGATTGAGAGAAAGATTGGTAAAAATGGGGTGTATAAGTTGTATGTAGGGAAAGATGGTAGCGTTTTGAGGAGTGTGTTTACTGGTATTGAGGTGACTGCGATGGAGAATGTAAGGCTTGTGAAGGGTGAAAGGGTGTCTGTTAGGGTGAGTTGGAGTAAGGATGTTAGTTTGAATGTGGGTGAGAACACTGTGATATTGGATGGAAAGGATGCGTGCTATAAGGTAAGGCATGTTGCTTGTGTGTTTGATGGCTTGATGAGAATGAATGATCCTTTTGTATGTGTGCAGGCGGACCCCAGTGTGAAAGGGCAGGTGAGGGGAATCCAAGTCGGAGATGTCTGGGTCACCTCTCTACTGTCAATGAGGTAGGTATGGATGATAGTACGGATGTCAGGGTGAATGTTGAAGGTGAAAAGATGTGTGAATGGACGTATAATGAAGTGAAGGACATGGTTAAAATTGGATGGATGTTTGACTGAGTATGAAAGGGAGGATGTGTATCGAATATTTGAACGAAAGGGAGCCCTCAGTAAGGGTGATCTGGATTTCGGGGTTGCAAAGCTCCCGGAATTCAAGATTGTCCTGAAGGAGGACTCCCCAATCTATCAGCGGCTGAGGCATTTCCCACGTCCGGTTGCTGATGAGATTGAGGAGCAGTGTTTGGAATTAGAGCAATTGGGGGTGATTGAAGAGAGCGAGAGTGCATGGAATAGTCCAATTGTACCTGTACGTAAGCCGGATGGAATATTGCGTCTGTGTGTGGATTATCGAAAGGTGAATGAAAGGACTGTGAAAGAAAGGTTTCCGATGTGTGTGGTATCTGAGTGTGTGTATAGTATGCATGGGATGGAGTGGTTTACGAAGCTGGATCTGGTACGGGGGTATTACCAGATGCCCATTGCTGAGGAGAGCCGGCCAGTAACTGCCTTCTCTTCCTCAAAGAGGCATTACCAGTTCTGGAACCTCAGCTTTGGGTTGGCTAATGCTCCCGGAGCCTTCCAGCGGGCAATGAATGTTGTGTTGAGTAAGTTTGCGAGTAAGAATGTGATTGCGTTTCTAGATGATATTTTGATTACGACTGAGACTTTTGAAGAGCATATGAGATTGGTGAATTGTGTGTTGAGAACATTGGAGAGTGTTGGTGTGAAGGTGAAAGTGGCGAAGTGTGAATGGTTTGCGAAAGAAATGGAATTCCTTGGGCATATGGTGAGTGAGAATGGGTTGCAAAAATCACCAAAGTATGTTGAGAAGGTGCGAATGTTTCCTAAACCGGTGACTGTGAAGCAAATGAAGTCGTTTTTGGGTTTGATTGAGTTCCAGCGAAAGTTTATACGTGATTGTTCTGGTGTGAGTAAGCCTCTGACTGAGTGGATGGGCAAGAAAGGTAGTACAGTTGTCAAGTGGAATGATAAGATGAATGAGGCATATGAGAGACTGAAAGAGGCAGCAACTGAAGATGTTGAATTGGCTTACCCAGATTATAGTGTAAATGCTAAAATGCTTGAATTGTATACAGATGCGAGTGGGTATTGTATGGGAGGTTTTTTGATGCAAGAGCAGCGTTTGAATGGAGAGAATGTCAGGCGAATAATTGGGTATGTATCCAAGGCTATGAATGTTGCAGAACGAAAGTATTCAACTGTGGAGCGAGAGTTGGCTGCGATAATGTATTGTTTGAAAGTGTTGCGTCCGTTTTTGTATGGTGTGAGGTTTGTGATCAAAACATATCATCAACCTCTTGTGTATCTGCAGCGTATGAAGTGGGCTGATAGTAGGATTGCAAGGACTTTGGAAGATTTGAGTGACTTTGACTATGTGATTGAATATGTGCCTGGTGAACGGAATGGAGTAGCTCATTTGATGTCAAGGTATCCTGGTACGAATGATGAAAATGTGTGTGGAGTGAGTGATCCTGAGTATTTGCCGAAAGGGATTATGAATGGAAAGGAGAGTAAGGGTGGTGGTGATTCCTTGTTTGAGAGTGTATGGAATGGTTTGCAAGATTTGAAGAGTGATGGAGTAGACGTGAGAGTGCCTGATAGTGTAGATGATTTAAGGAAGGAAGTAATGAATGAAGTATGTAGGAAGCCTGAAAGCATTGGTATGGCAAAGGTGCGGAACTTCATGAAAGAATTGAGAGCGATGTGTATGCAAGGGGTCCCGCCATTTCAGGAAGTGTTGATTGTAGTGAGTCGTTTGTATGGAGTGATTGTTTATGTGCACTTTGGTGGTGAGAGGCCGATTGTGTACAAGGATGAGAAGATGAAGGGTTTGAATCCTAATGTGGTACATCTGCAATGTTTGAGCGGTGTGCACTACAATTGGGTGATTGAAAAGTGTTCATATATGAGAGAGAAGAATGATTGTCTGGATGAAGATGAGTGTGTGTTGAGTGATGATATGGGAGTTAATGACAGTGTGGATATCAGTGCTGATGTTGGTGTGCTTGTTCCTTTGGTGTAGTGCGAACATGGTGGACCTGATATGATGGAAGCGAGAGTGAAAGTTGGTGAAAGGTTGTTCTGTGGTTTGATTGATACTGGACCGCAGGTGTAGTGAATGAGAGGATTCTGAGTAAGTATGAAGAGTTTAGATGTTGCGAGCATAAACCTGTGAAGTTACGGATAAGTGGATTAGGGAATGGCATGATAGTGGCATGGGAACAGGTTAGTCTGAAAGTGAGTTTGGGTAATGGTGTGAATGTGAAGCATGACTTTGTGATTCTGAAGGATGAGCAAATGCCGTGTTGTTTCTTGCTTGGTGTAGACTTTATGAGATTGAATGATTTGTCTTTGGATGCTGATAAGGATCGTCTTATGAAAGGTGAATGTGAGGTGATGAAGTTGAATGAGTGTGCGAAGAATGGTGTCAAATTTTGTGGCATGATTGAGTTGGTCATGGATTATGAGAATGAGATTTCTAAGTGATGATGATATTCTAGAGATGCAAGAGATGTGTCCTTTTGTTAGTGAGTTGAAGAGGTGTGTAATGATGCGTGTTGATTTGAATGAATGGCCAGAGTGTTTAAGTGATTTTAAAAGGTATGCTAAGGATTTTGTTGTTTGTATGGATGTTGTATATTTTGTGAGGCATGTGAAGGGTGGTGATGATATGTATGTACCTGTGTAACAAGGAGTAACAAGGAAAGTAAGTACCCTAGGAGACCTTACGGTTGTGATGTCCTTAGTTGGTATGATTGGTCTGGTGAAGGTTGTGCATGATAATTATGGGCATATGGGTAAGTTTAAGCTGTGGGAGTGTATGAAGGAGCGTGTGTTCCATCCGTTTCTGAGAACTGTCGTGAATGATGTTGCAACTACGTGTGAAAGGTGTCAGAAGCGCAAGGTGCAAGGTGTGCAAGTGAAACCACCGATGTTGAAAGTTGATGCGAAAGAACCGTTTGAATTGGTAGTGATTGATTGTGTGTCTTTGCCGTGTACGAGTACTGGGAATGTTGGTATGGTTGTGATGGTTGATTATAAAAGTAAGTTTGTTTATGCAGCGCCTGTGAGAGATAAAAGGAGTGTGACTGTTGTGCGTGTGGTTGAGCAGTTATTTTTTCCTATGTGTGTATGGAAGCCTAGAAGATGTCTGAGTGATAATGGGCCTGAATTTGTAGGGGAAGTGTTTGAGCAAATGTTGAGAGAGAATGGTGTGGAGCATGTGAGAACAACTCTGTATGTACCGTCTTCAAATGGATTGGAAGAACATACTATAAGAACCTTGTGTGAGATGTTGAGAATGATGAGTACGACAGTGAATGACTGGGATGTATGTCTGGGGAGAGTGTTGTGGGCGTATAATTCATCTGTGCATAGTACAACTGGAATGTCCCCATGTCAGTTTGTGATGAATTTTGAAAGGCGAGTGAAAGATAGGTTTCGTTTGAGTGAAAGTGAGCAGAGTGTATGGCGTGAGGCACATGAAAGGTTCCGTTCATTTGAATTAGGTGCAAAAGTATTGAAGGTGAAAGAAGTGAAGGGTAGGTTGAATGTGTCAAAGATGAGTGAGAAGTTTGATGGACCTTATAGAGTTGTGAGAGTTTGGGAAAATGGGGTGACGTATGTTTTGGAGAGTTTGAATGATGGTATGACTGAGAGAGTGCGGGCTCATCAGAGTCAGTTAAGGAGATGGAGAGAACCTCCTGACTACCTGGTGAGAGATCCGGTGTATGAATTGTGCAAAGAGAAGGGTAAAGTGCATGATGATGAGAAGGAATGTGGTAGTATGGATCTGTCTGGGAAAGAGCTTGTCTTGGTCTCGAGGAGTAGAAAGCGTACAAAGAAGAGTGAAAGGAAGAATGCAAGTACGAATGAAAGTAAGTCTGAGCAGAGTGTTTCTGGTATGGGGGATCTTGAAAGGGAGATTGAGTTTTTGCGTAAACAGGTGAGTGATCTGGCTGGTATAAGTAGACGAGTGAGTGAGCTGCCTGTGCCTGATTTTTCTGGTTTTGGGAACAGTATGAATGATAGTGTGTTTGGGCAGAATAAACCTAGTGTGGCTGATTTTTCTGGTTTTACGAATGGTAATAGTAGGGATGAGTTTGATGTAGTGGCTGATTTTTCAGGTTTCTGGTGGGAACCAGTCGAAGGGGTTTCTGGTATGCCTGTTGAGAATACAGGGGATGTGAGTGACCTGTCTGTTTTGCAAGAATGTACCTTGAGTTGGATGAGAGCTGTGGGTGAGGGGCTGATGAATGGGGGTATGAAGAGTGAAGGTTCTGAATGAAAGAGTATGAAAGAATTCTGTCGTGAGATGGGAGAACTGGTAATGAGGGCTAAGAGTATGGTTGATGAGATGATCAATAGTGACGATGAGACTGACAGGACAACTGACGAACAACCCTGACTAATTGCTACGCGTAGCCAGGGACCAGTAGAAAAGTGTGAATGGGTGCAGAAAGGTGTGATTGAGCACAAGTGGTACCGTGAAGAGTGATTGAAAGGGTTTTGTGAGTGACTGGTCAAATGGCTTAAGGAAGGAGGGGTGTGGTGGAGCGAATGTGAGTGTGTGTAAAAAGGGCCATTCTCCCACCCCTTTTCTCAGTACCCTCTCCCTCCCTCTGTAAGAATGTGTGTGTGAGTGGGAATGAGGTTTTTTTATATTTTCTCTTTGTATATATATGTATTTGATTTCATGTATTAAAATTGTTTTTTCTTTCTCAGATTGTACTTTGTTTAAAATAATCTTTTATCAAAAGATTATATTTTGAAAGAGTAGTTTTTAGAGTTAAATATTTGGAGAATTGTTGATGCTGAGGATTGTTTGGATATACATTTAGAGAGAGCGGAAGCTTGGACAGACTGCAAGAAGGGTTCTCTAGACAAGTGCTCCGCCCAGCCCTGAGACGGAGGGCTTTCATACCTCGCTAGACACCTGAACTACCACACCCGCATTGGCTGACAAGCCTGCCTCCTTTTATGTTAGCCTACTACCACCCACCTCCAGCACACAAGTGATAGCGTGTGCCCCTTTACATTCGGTTGAGGTTGTTTTTCAATTCATTGTGTAGATATATTTAAGTAAATTTGTTATATTCGCCCGTTATAAAATTCTTTTGGTATCTTGTTGGGATTGGGGAATTTGGCCTCATTTTCAAGTGTGCACACTTCCCTTGTAAATATAAATTATTGTAATTATCATTATACATTTTTTTTGTAAGTAAAGGGACTATATATACAATCCGTTTCATTCTCCTTCGATTTCTCACATCCGGATTAGTGTAGGAAGCGGGTTGGATCCATTGGGGGTTAGTCTAAATTTTTTGGCCCGCTACAGCGTGAGGGATGGGGAATAAGTAACACCTATAAGAAAGCAGCAGAGGATAATTTTTGTTTCCCTTTTCCAGCTCCTTAGGCCTCACTGCTTCATCCCAAAGTGTGTAGCTCCAGTGCAAGCAGCATGTGTTGCAATCTGGATTTGTGACTGTCCACCATTTGGTCCTGCTAGAGAGGGACCACATTAGTACCAACTCGAGTTTTCCCAATCTAGCAATGGCCTACTAGGATATAAGTTGCACCACATTGATTCAAAGAAGAAGGGTGCAGTTCTCTGCAATTGACACACTTGGCCATACACAATAAGAACTTCATCTATGGCCTTGATTTTCAGGGTGCAGTTCTCTGCAATTGACACACTTGGCCATACACAATAAGGACTTCATCTATGACCTTGATTTTCAGGGTGCAGTTCTCTGCAATTGACACACTTAGCCATACACAATAAGGACTTCATCTATGGCCTTGATTTTCAGTGTGCAGTTCTCTGCAATTGACACACTTAGCCATACACAATAAGGACTTCATCTATGGCCTTGATTTTCAGGGTGCAGTTCTCTCAAATTGACACACTTGGCCATACACAATAAGGACTTCATCTATGGCCTTGATTTTCAGTGTGCAGTTCTCTGCAATTGACACACTTGGCCATACACAATAAGGACTTCATCTATGGCCTTGATTTTTTTTTTATTTATCAGCAACCTGATGACTGCATACCTGCGCATAATCATCATAATTCTTTCATACCCTACTGGTGGGTGAAGTCAAAAATAAACATGCAAAAGGCACACAAAAGCGAAAAAAAAAAGGCAAGGAGAAGGAAGGATGCTCTGACATCAGGGAGAGGCCCACCTCATCTCAGTGCAGGAACATGCAACCTAGAAGTCAAATAAAATGGAGGCCAACCTACTCCTAAAAGTCATAGTCCACAAGTCTGTGTATATGGGACAAGCGGTAGCAGCCTCACTCTTCCCAATACAGGGACATTCAACAGGAATGTGCAAAAGGTCTATGGACAAGGCAGTCCTATACAATAAAGTGCAGGTGAACAAGGTGAATGTTGGGAGTGTGCCTAATAAGAAGACAGCCGAAAGCGACTGGAAACTGTTGCACATTAGGGAGTAGGTTCATGGGAACAGTCATGGTGCAATGGCATGCAACTTTAAGTTCCCCTCAACCATCTCCCATCTTATTAGCCAAGCAGCCTGGAGAGTTGCCCTAATTCCTGCCATGTAGTCAGTGTGAGGAAGAGCCAAACACCGGTATGGTCACCCAGACCTTGCTCACTCTTTGGTGTCCTCATTGGCATGCTTATTCAACTCAATTCCAATATGTCCCAAAACCCTGTAAAAGGTAATGTTGACATCTACCCGGTTCACAGCAACTGCGACATCGCAGATACTGCAAACCAGTGGGTGTGGAGATTCCAATGCCCCGCAAGCACCAGGGTGCTTTGTGAGTCGCTAAAGATCACAATTCAGTCTCCAAACCGGGCATGATGTATCATCTCCAGTACTTAGCATTCTATTGCAACCAGCACAGCCATGAAGACAGAGGCAGTGCCTGGTAGAGCCCCAATGACTTCAAACAGAGGGAAAAAAGTGTGGAAACCAACCGCCTCATGGGACTTGGAGCCACCCATATCCACTGTGCTCCCAAATAGCCAAATGCAATACTTCCAGAGAGGTGGAAGCTTTGGAAGCAGAAGCGTGGCAACAAATAGTCAAAGGTGGTAACTTCCAGGGTGGCTTCCTGGACAGAACCAGGTGTGGCTACACTGAGCTCTCAAAGCAGTTTCATAGCACTAAACCCAAAGTGATCAGGGTATGCCTCTCTCTTAGTGGCACAGGTACCGTCCAGATAGCCTGTGGATGCAGTGAGAACCATTAATGACTGAGGGAGGTGTTGAGCTCGCACAGAGTGGGGCATAATGCACTTTGCATGGCGCAGAGTGAGTGGCACCTCCCCAGTATCGACAATTGCCAGGCATAGACCAGTGAGGTGGATTGAGCCCACCTTTCGCCAATACATGCTCAGCTGCAGATGAATAAAAATTGTATCTTAATCAAGCTTCAATGAAAAAAGGGATCGAGAGAAAAGCAATGCAGTAGCTCTATCAACCCTAATGTTATGCTGCTCATGACCTCGCTGCATAACTGAAAGAATACACATATGTATATAAGAACTTTTATTCAAAAGAATACACATTGTGTATAAGAACTTACATTTTCTTTGTATAAAATATTTCACCGTTATATATAGAACGTTGTATTTTTTTGTATATATATGAATATAATTTCTCAGAAACAGAGTTTTGAAGGAGGCGACACGGAGGTGCCATTGATTTCCACTAAGTAGTTGATTCAGCATTCTCATTTCCACCAAGTAGTTGATTCAGCATTTCCCCCATCCCCCTTTATAATCCACAGCGGCTTCACCGTCAGATTCTCAAAATTCCTTTAGTTCTGCCGGCGGAAAGCATGCATTGGGTATAAAAGACAAGGCTAACTCAAAGGAGGGACAGGTAGCTGTGCAGGAGTCTCTCGACTGGCCACCCGTTCGCTCGAAACCCTTAATCCCTGATTAAATCTTGGTCAGATTTTAGTCTAGTAACATTCTGATTTTAATGTGAGTTACCCTAAGTTTTGAGGGTAACTAAGCCTCCCTGCTGAGAAGACGCTGTCTTTTCACACCTCGAGGACCTTTCCTGCATTCGTAGTCAAAACTCTGTTGTTCCTCATACCATTGAACCTCCCCAGCTTGTGACAGTAGTATAAGATTTACATCTCATTTAAGCAAGTAAATTCAAGTAGAAGCCTGCCTCTTTATATCCTCAGGCAAGCATCGCAACGCACCCGGAGTAACGAACGTCGAAGGAAAGGTAACGTCAAGTAGTGAAAGAAGCTGAAATCAGGTACATTTTTTTATTATTATTATTATTGAAGGGGCTATCTGGAACTGCCGACTTAGGCATAAGTCGCCGTAAACAAACAGCCTAGTTCTAGGCTACTTTAAAAAAAATGAACAGGAAACAACAATAAAAAGAAATAACAATAACAAAGCAATAACAAAAACAATAACAAAAACAACAACAACAATTAAACCTGGTTAAATGAAAGTGAGAAGGCCTGCCTCCCCCAAAAAGTCAACAAGTCCACCAGTCAAAGTGCACGCACTCGTCCCGAGTACAAGGGACAGGCGGTAGCGACTCTGCCCATCCGGTACCGGGACAGGTGTCGTGCGCGAAGATCACCCAGACTGGGACATTCGACAAGAATGTGCCGAACAGTCTGGGGGACGACGCAGTCGTTGCAATAAAGCGCAGGCGAGCGCTCCATCAAATAGCGATGCGTCACACGAGTGTGCCCGATTCGGAGACGACAGAAAGAAACCTGAAGCCGCCGCGGCATTGGGGGATAGGTCCATGGGAACAGTCGCGGCGCAATGGCACGCAACTTTAAGTTCCCTTCGACCGTCTCCCATCTTCTTTGCCAAGCAGTCCGAAGAGCTGCCCGTATTCCTGCCATGTAGTCAGTGTGAGGAAGAGCGAAACGCTGGTCCGGTCGCAGAGTCCTCGCGGACTCTTTGGCGCCCTCATCGGCGCGCTCATTCCCCGCAATTCCTACATGTCCAGGAACCCAGCAGAAGATAATCTCGACATCTGCCCGGCTCGCCAAAACCGTGGCGTCACGGATTTCGCGAACCAGGGGATGCAGAGATTCCAATGCCCCGAGAGCACTCAGAGCGCTTTGTGAGTCGCTATAGATCACAATCCGGTCTCCGAACCGGGCACGTCGCGTAATCTCCCGTACCGAGTGGTGTATTGCCACCAGCTCGGCCGTGAAGACAGACGCAGCGCCTGGTAGAGCCCCGCTGACTTCAAACAGAGGGGATACGGCGTGGAAGCCGACCTCCTCTTGGGACTTGGAGCCATCCGTATACACTGGCACGGTACCAGTGTGACACGATGTGTGCTCCAAAAAGGTCGAACGCAATACTCCCGGCGCAGTACAAGCTTTGGGAGCAGAGGCGTGGCGACAAATAGCCAAATGTGGTACCCTCCAAGGTGGCGTCCTGGGCAGAACCAGGGGCGCCACCGGCACGAGAGCTATATCTACCTCTCGAAGGAGTTTCCTGGCCCTAAACCCAAAGGGCTTAGGGTATGCCTGGCGTCTCTCGGCGGCATAGGCACCATCGAGATCAGCTGCAGATGCAGTGAGAGCTGTTGGCGACTGAGGGAGACGCCGGGCTCGCGCGTACAGGCGAGTGATGCACTGCACGCGGCGCAGAGCGAGTGGCATCTCCCCAGCATCGACCAACAGGCTCTCAATGGGGGAAGTGCGGAAGGCACCGGTCGCAAGGCGAAGGCCGGTGTGGTGGATCGAATCCACCTTCCGCAATAAACGCTCGGCTGCGGATGCATAAAACTCACATCCATAGTCGAGCTTCGAGCGAACAAAGGATCGATAAAAAAGTAAGGCAGTAGCCCTATCAGCGCCCCAAGTGCTGAACGTCGCGGAACGGAGAATGTCCATGGCGCGGGTACAAGAGACCCTAAGGCTGCGAATATGAGCCTCCCAGGTAAGGCGTCGGTCGAATACAAGACCAAGGAAACGGTGAGACTCAACCACATCCAGGCGCACCCCATTAAGAAACAAATCTGGGTCGGGGTGAAGCCGTGGATGGCGGCAGAAGTGCACCACCTTAGTCTTGGCCAAAGAAAACCGAAACCTGTGTGCTTCGGCATAGCGAGAGACGCGGTTCAATGCCTGTTGGAGTCGACGCTCCAGAGTTGGCCTTTGGGCCAGGCCAAAAGAGATTGAAAGGTCGTCCACATAGAACGTAGCGAGAACATCTTCCGGCAGCACCGAGGTGATGCCATTGATGCTCAGGGCAAAGAGTGTGACACTGAGGACACTTCCTTGCGGGACACCCTCTTCCTGCTCCTTTGGGCCGGAAAGGGCTCCCCTCACCCGTACGCGGAATCAACGATCTCGCAAAAATTCAAATATAAATATTGGGAGGCGTCCCCTCGCCCCCATCGTGTGGAGAGTCTCCATGATACCGTATTGCCATGGAGGATCATAGGCCTTCTCCAGATCAAAAAATACCGTGGCGTAGTGCTGTCTACGAAGGAAAGCCTCGCAGACGCCATTTTCCAGTCGGAGCAGAGCATCCCACGTGGAGTGGAACTTACGGAAGCCACACTGTGCGGAAGACAGATGGCCTCCGCTGTCCAGGAAAAAAGCTAATCTAACATTTACCAATTTCTCCATCAACTTGCACACGCAAGAGGTTAGAGAGATTGGGCGGAAACCGGTCGGAGTACAGTGATCTCTCCCCGGCTTGCGAAAGGCAAGCACAGTAGCGATTCGCCAGTAGTCTGGGAGAAGACATTCCGCCCAGATCCTGTTGAACAAATCTAATAGAAAGGCCATGCCTCGCTCACCCAGGTGTCGAAGCATGGCGTACGGGACATCGTCCGGAGCATGGGCGGTGTCCGCGCACGAAGCGAGAGCGGAACGCAACTCACTCACAGTAAACTTGTCGTTGAAGGGTTCTCCGCCTCTGGAGGTAAAGTCCAGCCGGCGGCCTTCCGCGACATCACGACGTGCATTGAATGCTGGCGGAGCAGCATCACGGCTAGAGAATGCGGAAAAAGCGGTCGCTAAGGATTCCGCCACGGACGCGGGGTCCGAGATTGCGGTCCCATTCTCCTGGAGAACGGGAGGGAACTCCTGCGAGAACTTGCCCCCAATCCTTTTGACTCGCTTCCACACCTCAGCTAAAGGGGTCTTCCCGTTAAGTGAAGACACGTATGCCCGCCAAGAAAAGTGGCGGGCGTGCTTCGAAATATACCGGAACCTAGCCCTAGTCCGACGAAATTCACCGACAGTGAAATCGTTCGGGCGGCGCTTATAGCGCATGTAGGCATAACGCTTCTGTTTGAGGGCCGTCTCACACTCAGCCGACCACCATGGGAGTGGTCGGCGTGCAAAACGGCCAGACGTCCTAGGAATAGTAGTCAGGCCCACGGCGATGAGGTTGCCGGAGAAGAACTCAACGGCCTCATCTACCGACCTAAACTCTTCCACTGAGATAGAGAATTCAGTCATTTCCTGAAATGCAGGCCACCGCGCCAAGCACCACCGAGGTGGTCTCTCAGGCGGCAGTTGCCCTGAAAATGATATTTGAATGGGAAAGTGATTACTACCATATAGGTCATCGACCACCTCCCAATCAAAATCAGGCTGTGCATCCAAAGAGCACAAAGATAGGTCGAGGCAAGAAAATGAAGCGGTTCTCGGACAGTGATGCGTAAACTCATCCACGTTTAGGACACCCATCTCAAGCTCTTCGATCAGATCGGCAAGGACTTGTCCCCTGGGATTTATGAAGTAATCTCCCTAGAGAGGATGCCTGCCGTTCAGATCTCCAAGCCAGAACTAGGGCCTCGGCAACCGTGCCACGACGCGGCGGAAGTCCCCTGCGTCAAAGTCAGCTGACGGTGGGATGTACGCAGAAATCAGAGTATACCTCCTATCCAGGTGCAGCTGCACAGCCACTGCCTGAAAGGAGGTATCTAAAGATAAAGGAAGAACGGAGACATCATGCCGGGTGTAAACCACGCATCCCCCCACCCAAGCATCCCGCGGGGGTGGGGTCGCAAGACCCTTATACCTCGGAAGGGCAGGCAGGGGGCACGCGCCTAGCATGGTCTCCTGCAAAACGATAGCTAACGGGAAACGGGATGAGACGAGCCTCCGCAGCTCCTCCCAGTTGGCCCGGAGTCCACGGCAATTCCATTGAAGGAATATGCCCTCCAGGCCTAGCTCGGAGGAGACGCGGGGGCCCTCCTCGAACTGAAGACCCTCACGGGAATAGCCGTACGCTTCCCGGGGGCAGAACCCCGGGCGCTGTTGGCCGGACAAAGCGCTGAAGGCGCTGTCGCCTTCGATGACTTATTGGGGGAGGTTGGGCTCGCCATGCGAGTCTTTTCCTCCCTCCGCCTCGAAACCTTAGGCGGGCGTTGCGGCTTCGGAGGCGGGGGGGCCCTCTTTTCGAGGAACCACCGTCTCCGAGCCACTCGCTCCACCTCGGGGCGTGGGCGAAGGGGCCGAAGCTGCTTTGTTGCTGCCCTCCTTTCGGGGAGCAGCTTTAGGAACCCCGGAAGATGGCCTAGCGACCATCTTCAGGGGTGTTGCCTCCTGTGAATCTAACGACTCGGTGGAGGCGCGTGGCCGTTTCGCCTTATGGGAAACGGTCACGCTGGGGGAAGAGGAGGGAGCCTTGGTTTTAGCCGGGGCAGTGTATGAACCCTTTTTGCCGCTAGCTTTACCAGGGGAGCACCCGGGTTGGGTAGAGCCCACAGAAGGGCTCCGAATGGGCGCGGAAACATCCGTGCTAGTTGGCCTGGATGGGCCAGGAGCAGAGGGTACCTTTCTAACTATTGAGGCATATGACGTCCCAGGCAGAGCCGTGCGCGCCAGGACCAAGTCCTTTGCCTCGCGGAATGAGAGTTGATCCTGGGCCTGAACGGCCAGGATTTCTTTCTCAAGGAGATATGCACCACATTGCTTCGAAGAAGCGGGATGCGGCTCTCCGTAATTGAAACACTTGGCCACACACGATTTGAACTTATCGTGTGCGACCTTGGAGCAATTTACACAGACTTCGGGTGACCCCGACTTCGCACGTCTACATGAGCGATTCGTATGGCTAAAGCGGTGACAGTAATAGCACCGCCGCGGCAGTGGCACGAATGCCTTCACGCGGTAGCGGTACCAACCGGCACGCACCGACTCGGGGAGCTTTTCACAGTCGAACATGACGAAGAGTGTAGGGGTGGGTCTCGAGGCCCCTCCCTGTTTTCTCATCACACGTTCGACCTTGACCGCCACATGGTCGGCCAGCTCTAGGGTGATGTCCTCAATGGAGTAGTCAACGAGTTCCCTCGCATAAACTACTCCTTTCACAAAGTTCATGGTAGAGTGCGGCGTCACACTCATCGGGGTGGCATGAAGTGTCCGAAGAGCACTTATCTTGGCCGCCTCGGCGGGATTCGCCGCATTTGCCAGAAGGCTCCCATCCGAAAAACGGGTTACCTTCAGCTCTCTACCAATTGCACTATCTAATCCTCTCCTCTGATGGATCAACATGCTGCCATCAGTGGAGCGAATAACGAGGAAGCGTTTGAAGCCAGCAGGCTCAAAAACGCCAGGTAACCTCTGAATGAGGGGCCCCAATGTCATTGAGGCTCCGCCCTGAGCACTTTTGGTCTTTGTCATGGTCAGGAGCTCTGTACCCGGGGGGGCAGAGGGGCTGGATGTGCCGATCTTGGCTTGGTCGCTTGCCAAAGTGGCAGCAGGCCCATCCATCCCCGTAGCCCCCGCGGATGGAGAGGAGCTCCGAGTCTTCTTCATCTTTTTGGTCTTTTTCGTCCTTTTCCTTTTTGGAGAGGAGGGCGAGGAATGAACCCGCTTCTCACCCCCACCGGTAGAAGCCCTCAGGCCAGATGGACCGGCCTCAGCCAGGTCATTCTCCGAAATGGAGAAGGTCCTGGTGGTCGCAGGGGCATCATGCGGAGGAGATCCCTCCCCTCCTTGTACTGCCTGAGAATCCCCAGCCGTTTGAGGAGGACCTTGCATAGGGGCGGATTCGGGTTCGGTGCTTGGCGCCGAGCCCGGATTCCCCCCCATGGAATGCCCTACCATCTGAGGCTGGTTTTCCTCAAGGACCATGTCTATCACAGGAGGGGCCTCCAGTTGGCCATCCCCTCCCAGGACATCGCAGGTCTCCTTGGCAGCGTCTTAAGTCTTTAGTGGGGAGGCACAGGCCTTGACCCCGGCAAGGTTTAATATTCTTGCCAGCAGGTCTTTTGAGGGAAGCGACCGAAGGGGCCTGGCTTCCCTCTCCCCCCTAAGGGGGTTTGCCCTACCGAGCCGCTTGCACGAGGGGCGGTCGGCAATGGGCTGCCTGCTGGCTTTCTTGACAGTCCCCTTAGAAAGCAAAGGAGGGACTGCCGCTGGAGATAGGGAGGTGCCTGAAAGCACCTCAGAGAAGGGGGTGAGGGGGAGTCCCCTACACCCGTAGGCGTAGGAGAGGAGTAAGCCTCCTCTCCGGTCAAAGAGGTATGGAGGGTCCCCTGCGCAAGCACAGGGGGGGGGACCTCCATCTTTTCTGTGGAGCTGCACGAGGGCGGCTCCGTTGTTTTAGGGGGAATTAAGGGGAGATGGGTTTTTTTTGCATCATTGGGCATGGTGACCCTCTTTGTTTTACGGGACGCAATCGCTCACCACCTCTTGCAGTAGCCCGCACTGCAACAGGTGCTTACAGGCCCGGCGCCGCCATTTGGGACCACCCCTCCCGCCTGGTGGCCTGGCAGTCCTTCGGCATGGTGGCTCCACCTTGAACACAGCGTAAAAAAGATAAATTTTGAAGACGAGAGGAAAAGGGATGTGAGGAAGGTATTGGTGGGGATGAAGCAGGTTGTTAAAAACCAACCACCCCGGCCTGGAGCTCAGGGGTTAGGGGGCATTGTCCCCTCCCCCCTCAGCCCCAATTGGCTGAGAAGAAGTTCAGCTTCTACCCTGTGAAATTAGAGGCTGACCAGAGAAAGTTGTGGGAGAGGTTGTATGAAAAGCGACGAGGTAGGAGAGAAATACAGGCTATCTGAAGGAAGGAAGAGAGGCTAAGCTGGCGCCGGACGAAGCGCTGGATCCCGTCAGCACGGCGGCCAGGATGGCAAATCGCCACGCCCCTTACGGGTGAAATCAGGTACAGGTAGGACAAAGGTGTCCTAATCAACGAGCATGAGTCTGCAGTTGGACAAACCCATGTCCATAGTAACCCAAGGAGTTGCACCATAATACATAGCAACATAGGGGCACAACTACAATGGGGGTAGTGTGCCGTAACACTAATGTCACAGAATGAAGAATGTCAGCTTATTTTTCAAATTTTAGGAGCCTATGGGGTTTGGGGCCCTTTTGTCGTTTCTACAACTGAGGCTTAAAAGTTGCTTCTATTTTCAATTGTGACCTGTGCCAATTCTCTAGCCTCCCTGAAGTTGAGGGATTCCTTTTCTCAGAATGATACCAGCACCTCTTTGAATTTGTAAATGTTAAACTTTTTAACTCTATGCTGAATGGGTTTGCTGCGCAAGTTCAATTGATTCCGGATGTGAGGCCTTGGTCCTCGCTCTGGCAGGTCTTTATGGAGTGTCTGTATGTTTGGTCGAACTAACATCTTTTGGGCCTGGGTTTAAATTCCCTTACTAAAAGTGACACCATCCCAGATATGTGTGTTTAGGGAGGATATCTAGGACAAAGGAGACAAAGTAGGTGTGTGTTGTCACTTTGATATTGTTAACTACTCTGTGCACTTAGGTGACAGAGTATTCACCTAATTCTTCAATTAGTTGGGCTTCTGTATATTGGGAGAAGTCTGGTTCTATTATTATACCTTTATGCATGTTAAAAGAGTGGTGTGGAGTCTATTACTTTATCACCTGCCAGTTCTGTTAGCTCTAATACTTTCTCTGCCTGGTCTTTTGTTTTTACTTTGACTAATATACTTCCATCTCCTTGAGGCCAGAAAAGTGGGAATTGTATCCTGGGAAGTTGGAATAATCTCTGGAAATCTTTTCCCTGTTTAACCATGCAAGTCTTCATTAAGTTAGTTTAACGGGTTTCTGGTTTTATCAGATAACACCTTCTGAAAGAGTGGTCTATGAACTGACCTGGGAGCATTTATATTGAAAGTAGTTCTGGCAATGTCTTTGTGGATCTTGCTGAACCTGCTACTTGTGTTTCAAAGCTTCCTGTCGGCATTGTATTGATTTTGGTCATTTCTGCAGGGTTGAGGTTTGGTAGCTGGACATTTTTTACTCATTCCTGGGCTATCTTTTTTCCTGTCTGTCTGTTTTGGGGGGGAGAAAATCTTGTGCTAGATGTCATACCATTTACTTTGTCCACATCTTACATCCTTTTTGTTCCTCAGGTTATGGTACTCAATGTACCTGTAATCGAATTGGGAAGTAAAGAGGGTGGGGAGGGAGGAGGAAATGCGCATCTTGTTTTTTCTTAAGCTCTTTTCATTTGGTTTTGAGAGGATTTAGTATAAAGGATTTGTTAAGATATAACCACACTAACTATTTTCATAGGCAAGCAGACCAGAAACCTGAGAAAAGGACCAATAGCTTGGTTTTCAGCAACCCTGTGGATACCCATTTGCAAAAACAATTGGCCAGTTCTAAATGATGCAGTCAGCATGTAGGCACAGGCCCTGGGCCATAGACTTACCAAAAGAGTACCTCACAATAGCCCAAGCCAACCATGCAGGACAAACCTGGTGGGCCTTAACCCTTTCCTCATCCCCTCTTGGTTCTGGCCCTGTCCTGCAAATCCTGACTGCAAAATTTCACATATACTTGGCAGCTAAAAAATAGGGGGGGGGAGGGGTATGGTTTGGTAGCCACCAATATTCTGCAGATGTTGAGGGAGGGGGGGGGGATGTCAAACTGGGACCAATCCCAGAGAGTCAGACCACAAGTCTATTAGTAATTAGCACATGTCCGATCGCAAGTAGAGTAGTCTAATCCTCTTGAAACAAACACTGAAAAGAGGGAGCAGTAAAGTTTGGAAAAAAGGTCAGAAAAGGTTAAGAAGTTTGTTAGCGGAAAGAGAAGCCAGGAGGAGAGTCTAGGGTAAGGTCAGATGGGGCACGTAGTTTCATCAGCAGGCCAGTCAGAAAAACATATCGCAATGCGCTTTACAGTATGTTAGCAGGGAGGATATGAGTTGAAGCAGTTTATTGTATGGCATAGTGAGAACCCTGGGGTTTGTAAAAACAACAAAACCTGCATCTCTATTACAGATCCATTAAAAAGTCCTAAATGACAAGCTTAGCAAAAAAACCCAATTTTTGATAAAGCCCAATAAAGCCCGGGTTTTATTCTGGCTTTTTGCAAAAAAACAAACCCTACAAGCATTAGAATAACAGACCTGCATTTCAGGAAATGACTGAATTCTCTATCTCAGTCGAGGAGTTTAGGTCGGTAGATGAGGCCGTTGAGTTCTTCTCCGGCAACCTCATCGCCGTGGGCCTGACTACTATTCCTAGGACGTCTGGCCGTTTTGCACGCCGACCACTCCCTTGGTGGTCGGCCGAGTGTGAGACGGCCCTCAAACAGAAGCGTTATGCCTACATGCGCTATAAGCGCCGCCCGAACGATTTCACTGTCGCTGAATTTCGTCGGGCTAGGGCTAGGTTCCGGTATATTTCGAAGCACGCCCGCCGCTCTTCTTGGCGGGCATACGTGTCTTCACTTAACGGGAAGACCCCTTTAGCTGAGGTGTGGAAGCGAGTCAAAAGGATTCGGGGCAAGTTCTCGCAGGACCCCCCTCCCGTTTTCCAGGAGAATGGGACCGCAATCTCGGACCCCGCGTCCGTGGCGGAATCTTTCGCGACCGCTTTTTCTGCATTTTCTAGCCGTGATGCTGCTCCGCCAGCATTCAATGCACGTCGTGATGTCGCGGAAGGCCGCCGGCTGGACTTTACCTCCAGAGGCGGAGAACCTTTCAACGACAAGTTTACTGTGAGTGAGTTGCGTTTCGCTCTCGCTTCGAGCGCGGACACCGCCCATGGTCCGGACGATGTCCCGTACGCCAGGCTTCGACACCTGGGTGAGCGAGGCATGGCCTTTCTGTTAGATTTGTTCAACAGGATCTGGGTGGAAGGTCTTCTCCCAGACTCCTGGCGAATCGCTACTGTGCTCGCCTTTCGCAAACCGGGGAGAGATCACTCTACTCCGACCGGTTTCCGCCCAATCTCTCTAACCTCTTGCGTGTGCAAGTTGATGGAGAAATTGGTAAATGTTAGATTAGCCTATTTCCTGGACAGCGGAGGCCATCTGTCTTCTGCACAGTGCGGCTTCCGTAAGTTCCACTCCACGTCGGATGCTCTGCTCCGACTGGAAAGTGCCGTCTGCGAGGCTTTCCTTCGTAGACAGCACTACGCCACGGTGTTTTTTGATCTGGAGAAGGCCTATGATACCGCATGGCGATACGGTATCATGGAGACTCTCCACACGATGGGGGCGAGGGGACGCCTCCCAATGTTTATATCTGAATTTTTGCGAGATCGTCGATTCCGCGTACGGGTGGGGGGAGCCCTCTCCGGCCCAAAGGAGCAGGAAGAGGGTGTCCCGCAGGGAAGTGTCCTCAGTGTCACACTCTTTGCCCTGAGCATCAATGGCATCACCTCGGTGCTGCCGGAAGATGTTCTCGCTACGCTCTACGTGGACGACCTTTCGATCTCTTTTGGCGCGGGCCAGATGCCAACTCTGGAGCGTCGACTCCAACAGGCATTGAACCGCGTCTCTCGCTATGCCGAAGCGCACAGGTTTCGGTTTTCTTTGGCCAAGACTAAGGTGGTGCACTTCTGCCGCCATCCACGGCTTCACCCCGACCCAGATTTGTTTCTTAATGGGGTGCGCCTGGATGTGGTTGAGTCGCACCGTTTCCTTGGTCTTGTATTCGACCGACGCCTCACCTGGGAGGCTCATATTCGCAGCCTTAGGGTCTCTTGTACCCGCGCCATGGACATTCTCCGTTCCGTGACGTTCAGCGCTTGGGGCGCTGATAGGGCTACCGCCTTACTTTTTTATCGATCCTTTGTTCGCTCGAAGCTCGACTACGGATGCGAGTTTTATGCATCCGCAGCCGAGCGTTTATTGCGGAAGGTGGATTCGATCCACCACACCGGCCTTCCGCACTTCCCCCATTGAGAGCCTGTTGGTCGATGCTGGGGAGATGCCACTCGCTCTGCGCCGCGTGCAGTGCATCACTCGCCTGTACGCGCGAGCCCGGCGCCTCCCTCAGTCGCCAACAGCTCTCACTGCATCCGCAGCTGATCTCGATGGAGCCTATGCCGCCGAGAGACGCCAGTCATACCCTAAGCCCTTTGGGTTTAGGGCCAGGAAACTCCTTCGAGAGGTAGATATAGCTCTCGGGCCGGTGGCGCCCCTGGTTCTGCCCAGGACGCCACCCTGGAGGGTACCACATTTGGCTATTTGTCGCCACGCCTCTGCTCCCAAAGCTTGTACTGCGCCGGGAGTATTGCGTTTGACCTTTTGGAGCACACATCGTGTCACGCTGGTACCGTGCCAGTGTATACGGATGGCTCCAAGTCCCAAGAGGGGGTCGGCTTCCACGCCGTATCCCCTCTGTTTGAAGTCAGCGGGGCTCTACCAGGCGCTGCGTCTGTCTTCACGGCCGAGCTGGTGGCAATACACCACTCGGTACGGGAGATTACGCGACGTGCCCGGTTCGGAGACCGGATTGTGATCTATAGCGACTCACAAAGCGCCCTGAGTGCTCTCGGGGCATTGGAATCTCCGCATCCCCTGGTTCGCGATATCCGTGACGCCACGGTTTTGGCGAGCCGGGCAGATGTCGAGATTATCTTCTGCTGGGTTCCTGGACATGTAGGAATTGCGGGGAATGAGCGCGCCAAAGAGTCCGCGAGGACTCTGCGACCGGACCAGCGTTTCGCTCTTCCTCACACCGACTACATGGCAGGAATACGGGCAGCTCTTCGGACTGCTTGGCAAAGAAGATGGGAGACGGTCGAAGGGAACTTAAAGTTGCGTGCCATTGCGCCGCGACTGTTCCCATGGACCTATCCCCCAATGCCGCGGCGGCTTCAGGTTGCTTTCTGTCGTCTCCGAATCGGACACACTCGTGTGACGCATCGCTATCTGATGGAGCGCTCGCCTGCGCCCTATTGCAACGACTGCGTCGTCCCCCAGACTGTTCGGCACATTCTTGTCGAATGTCCCAGTCTGGGTGATCTTCGCGCACGATACCTGTCCCAGTACCGGGATGGGCGGGGTCGCTACCGCCTGTCCCTTGTGCTTGGGACAGATTCGTGCACACTGACTTGTGGACTTGTTGACTTCTTGGGGGAGGCCGGCCTTCTCCCTATTATTTAAGCAAGGTTTGTTTGTTTGTTTTTTTTGTTGTTTTTTTGCATTTGTTTTGTTTTTTGTTTGTTTTTTTTTTCTTTAGTTGCACGCTCCTGCGCCGGGGGGACCTCTCCCCGACGCATCAGCTTGCTTCCTTTCCCCCTTTTGGGGTGTTGTTTTTTTTTTTCTCTTTAATTTCATTTTAAAGTAGCCTAGAACTAGGCCAGTTTTAATACGGCGACTAATGCCCAAGTAGGCAGTCGCCAGATGAGCTCTTAAAAAAAAAAAAAAAAAAAAAAAAAAAAAAAAAAAAAACAGAAAAACAGAAAAAGAATAGCTATCTCTATTTTTATATAATATTAATAATTAATTAGTTTAATAATAATATTATAGTAAGAACATGTCACTGATCAAGAATTATGGCTACCTATGATAGCCATAACCTGTAGAAGGAGATAAATTATGAGTCAGTATCATAGAAATAACCTTAATTTGATACATATTTGTTGAAATTATAACATAAATATGCACTTTGAATAAATTAATGATAAGTAGCATTCATTTCTTAAAAAAAAGTGTAATTTTGAAAAAAGAAAAAAAAAATAATTTTTTCAAATTTCACTTGAAAAAGCCCCCCCCCCCACAAGAAAAATGGGAATAAAACTCAGGGGTTTTTTTATTTGCTAACCCTGCTACATGATGCACAGATTGTTCAATGATGCCCTTCTCAAATGCTATATCAGGGTCAATTTAAACTCCTTTTGATTTTGGATAATGCTCCAGGTTACCCCTTTCTTGGCAACTACCAACCAGATGTCAGTAGTCTTCCTCCCTCCAAACACTTACTACTTTAATTCAAACAGTGAACCAAGGGGCTATATCAGCATTTAAGTCCAATCTGAGAAGTATATGTGGGTACCCAAGTTATTAGTGACACTGCATCAAGAGCCTCGTTTGTGCCAGGGAGAGCATGAAGGAATGTATTGCATCAAGAGCCTTGCTTTGGCCAGGGAGAGCATGAAGGAATGTATTGCATCAAGAGCCTTGCTTGGGCCAGGGAGAGCATGAAGGAATGTATTGCATCAAGAGCCTTGCTTGGGCCAGGGAGAGCATGAAAGAATGTATTGCATCAAGAGCCTTGCTTTGGCCAGGGAGAGCATGAAGGAATGTATTGCATCAAGAGCCTTGCTTGGGCCAGGGAGAGCATGAAGGAATGTATTGCATCAAGAGCCTTGCTTGGGCCAGGGAGAGCATGAAGGAATGTATTGCATCAAGAGCCTTGCTTTGGCCAGGGAGAGCATGAAGGAATGTATTGCATCAAGAGCCTTGCTTGGGCCAGAGAGAGCATGAAGGAATGTATTGCATCAAGAGCCTTGCTTTGGCCAGGGAGAGCATGAAGGAATGTATTGCATCAAGAGCCTTGCTTGGGCCAGGGAGAGCATGAAGGAATGTATTGCATCAAGAGCCTTGCTTGGGCCAGGGAGAGCATGAAGGAATGTATTGCATCAAGAGCCTTGCTTTGGCCAGGGAGAGCATGAAGGAATGTATTGCATCAAGAGCCTTGCTTGGGCCAGGGAGAGCATGAAGGAATGTATTGCATCAAGAGCCTTGCTTGGGCCAGGGAGAGCATGAAGGAATGTATTGCATCAAGAGCCTTGCTTGGGCCAGGGACAGCATGAAGGAATGTATTGCATCAAGTGCCTTGCTTGGGCCAGGGAGAGCATGAAGGAATGTATTGCATCAAGAGCCTTGCTTGGGCCAGGGAGAGCATGAAGGAATGTATTGCATCAAGAGCCTTGCTTGGGCCAGGGAGAGCATGAAGGAATGTATTGCATCAAGAGCCTTGCTTTGGCCAGGGAGAGCATGAAGGAATGTATTGCATCAAGAGCCTTGCTTGGGCCAGGGAGAGCATGAAGGAATGTATTGCATCAAGAGCCTTGCTTGGGCCAGGGAGAGCATGAAGGAATGTATTGCATCAAGAGCCTTGCTTGGGCCAGGGAGAGCATGAAGGAATGTATTGCATCAAGAGCCTTGCTTGTGCCAGGGAGAGCATGAAGGAATGTATTGCATCAAGAGCCTTGCTTGGGCCAGGGAGAGCATGAAGGAATGTATTGCATCAAGAGCCTTGCTTTGGCCAGGGAGAGCATGAAGGAATGTATTGCATCAAGAGCCTTGCTTGGGCCAGGGAGAGCATGAAGGAATGTATTGCATCAAGAGCCTTGCTTTGGCCAGGGAGAGCATGAAGGAATGTATTGCATCAAGAGCCTTGCTTGGGCCAGAGAGAGCATGAAGGAATGTATTGCATCAAGAGCCTTGCTTTGGCCAGGGAGAGCATGAAGGAATGTATTGCATCAAGAGCCTTGCTTGGGCCAGGGAGAGCATGAAGGAATGTATTGCATCAAGAGCCTTGCTTGGGCCAGGGAGAGCATGAAGGAATGTATTGCATCAAGAGCCTTGCTTTGGCCAGGGAGAGCATGAAGGAATGTATTGCATCAAGAGCCTTGCTTGGGCCAGGGAGAGCATGAAGGAATGTATTGCATCAAGAGCCTTGCTTGGGCCAGGGAGAGCATGAAGGAATGTATTGCATCAAGAGCCTTGCTTGGGCCAGGGAGAGCATGAAGGAATGTATTGCATCAAGAGCCTTGCTTGGGCCAGGGAGAGCATGAAGGAATGTATTGCATCAAGAGCCTTGCTTGGGCCAGGGAGAGCATGAAGGAATGTATTGCATCAAGAGCCTTGCTTGGGCCAGGGAGAGCATGAAGGAATGTATTGCATCAAGAGCCTTGCTTGGGCCAGGGAGAGCATGAAGGAATGTATTGCATCAAGAGCCTTGCTTGGGCCAGAGAGAGCATGAAGGAATGTATTGCATCAAGAGCCTTGCTTGGGCCAGGGAGAGCATGAAGGAATGTATTGCATCAAGAGCCTTGCTCGGGCCAGGGAGGGCATGAAGGAATGTATTAATGATGTGTGGAAAAAGATCTCAAAGCAATATTTCAATAACTCGAAAAGGGATTATACAAAATTAAGAAATTAATTGATAATTGTTGTTGACAGCAAATAACCTTAACTTTGAGGTGGATGTCAAGGATATTAAGGATCTTTTAAAAGTCGTGCCAGGACTTGGAGCTAAAAAAAAACTGCATAGCTGAAGAAGATGAGAGAGAAAAGGAATGCGAAGGTGTGATTGCTCACTTAACCATAAGATATACTTAACTCATGGGCACCTTGAAACCTCCAATCATACAAACACCCCATGCTGCACAAAATTTATTTGACTAAATACCACCACCCCCACACTTTTTTTAATATTCTCTTCCAATCCCTACCCAGAATATTTCTATCAAATCTCGGCCAATGGCCCAGTTCTCAATGGACACCTTTTCCCTTCCTCCAAGTACCACACACTTTTACTTTCCCCTCCTCCATTTCCTGTTTAAATCTCTGTCTTAATTTGCCTCACTAAGCACAGCAGATTAGCATCAATAAGCAATGAGTCTCTTCATTTAAAATGCATACACTAAACAATAGCCGCACAAAAAGATTTTTTTTTTTTAAGCTCATCTGGCGAGTGCCTACTTGGGCATTAGTCACCGTATTAAAAACCTGCATAGTACTAGGCTACTTTAAAATCAGATTATAAAAAACCCACACTAAAATTTTATTTTTAAAAAGGGGGAAAAGACCTCACAAAAAGAACCTTTTTTTTTTAAAGAGCTCATCTGGTGACTGCCTACTTGGGCATTAGTTGCCGTATTAAAAACCTGCCTAGTACTAGGCTACTTTAAAATCAGATTCAAAAACACACACAAAAACAAAAAACCCAACACTAAAAATGTTTTTTAAAAAAGGGAAAAAGGCCTCACAAAAATAACTTTTTATCTAACTCTTCCATGCATATCAGATCATCTATTCATTTCTCTTAAATCTTATCAATTTTTGGCTAGAAATATTACATAAAAGATATGGGTCATATGAGAACTTATTTCATGTGCAACTTTAAACTCAGCTTAAGAATTATGGTGTGACATCTATGAAAAACAAGTTATGCGGAATTGGAATGAAGACAGAGACTTTGTGGGATAAAAAACAGGACCTTTGTATTTCCAGTCAACTATGGTACCTGGAGAAGTACATTTTTTTTTAGGGTAGAAGATTAATCATTGATCTGCACTCAATTAAGATGCTTGTATTTCTCTGTAGCGCCTTATTAATTAATGTAGGAATAAAAAAATCAAGAACAATTCAATCCATAAGTTTTGAACTCACCATGGGGCAAAAATTTTGATTGTATCTCCGGTTTCAAATCTATTGAGAGATTTTACATCCAAATATCCAAAAATTCCCAGAAAAATATTTGACATAAGTAGAGAAGTTTTGTCTTCTGTCTTTTGCAAGCATTCATCCACTTTTTGGCAAAAGGCGCCAATCATCAGGGATGTTTGCCATTCAATCTTAAGAACTTCAATACAAAAGTGTTTTTTAGGCAGTGCAAAAGAACTTGAGTGACTTTGGCAGGACGTTGAATCACTAAGGGAAGCAATTTCAAGAGAACTCTGCAATTTCCTGACACATGTAGCCTTAGAATTATGATTTTTATCACTTTCATGAGACGTAAAAGTTTCAGATGCAAAAAAATCTTTACATTTGACATCTGTAATGGCTATTTTAGCTTCCATTTTATTTGAAGGATATGAATTTTTAGGGGTAAATACAGGACTAGATGGAGACTTTGAACATGGGGTTGGCGGATGTAATGATACCTGATGGTCCCACATGAACGAATTAGATTGCCATGAGTGAACATATTTCCTCAGTTGATCAGCAAGTCCATTTCTGTAAAAAAATAGACAACAGACATTTAAATCAACAAGAAAATATATTTTTTCCTGTGATATACAATAACATTTTAATTAAAATGTAATAAAGGAAACCCAAAGACACTATTTAATTCAAAATGTAATCAAAGACACCCTCCTAAAAATAACCCAGTCAGAAAAAGCAAAATGAATATTTCATATCTATTCATGGAATAGATATTGAAGTGACATAGGGTTTGGATAGTTATGAAATGTCAGCTCGGTTGACTGACTTCAGAGCCTCTGCCATATGTTACAAGATCTCAGAGTTCAGATCCCATGATAACTAAACATTAGGTCCCTAATAAGCTATACACCAGACATCAGGAGCATGAGGGGTAGAGCTGTTCAAGTATAACGTGGCGAAACAAAACTTGGAATACAAATAATGAATTCTTGTAAGGCGCACTAAGGACGTGATTCTTGTATGGCACCCCAAAGTACAGATTTTTGTATAGCACCCCGAGGTAGTGATTCTTGTATAGCACCCTGAGGTAGCGATTCTTGTATAGCACCCCAAGGTAGCAATTCTTGTATAGCAGCCTGAGGTAGTGATTCTTGTATGGCACCCCGAGGTAGTGATTCTTGTATAGCTCTCAAAGGTAGCGATTCTTGTATAGCACCCCAAGGTAGTGATTCTTGTATAGCACCCCTAGGTAGTGATTCTTATATGGCACCCCGAGGTAGTGATTCTTGTATGGTACCCAAGGTACTGATTTTTGTATGGCACCCCAAGGTAATGATTCTTGTATGGTACCCAAGGTACTGATTTTTGTATGATATCCCAAGGTATTGATTTTTGTATGGCACCCCAAGGAACTAATGTTATGGGTTGTTTGTATATAGTGATTGATGAGAACTATGGTGGCATGATTGATCTGTGAATGAGAGAGTGGGTGAGTGGACATATGATAAGTTGAGAGAGTTGTTGAGATTGAAAGAGCATTTGACAGAGGATGAGAAAGAGGATGTGTATTGAATTCTATATGAAAGGGGCGTGTTGAGTTTATGAGAGCTCAGGCTACTGGAGTTTAAGATTGTTCGAATGGAAGATACTCAAGATTTATTGATGCCTCGCCACTTTCCTTGCCTGGTAGCTGAGGAGATGTAGTGAGAGAAGTTGGAGCAATTGGGTGTGATTGAAGAGTGAAAATGCATGGAATAGTCTGAGTATCCCAATATGGAAGCCAGAGATTGTGTGTTTGGATCATTGGAAGGTGAATGAAATAACTGTGAAAAAATGCTTCTCGATGTGTGTGGTGTCAGAGTGTATTTACAGTATGTATCTGTTCACGAAGTTGAACCTTGTCCAGGGGTATTACCAGATGCCCATAGCTGAGGAAAGTAGGGTGGTATCTGCTTTCTCCAAGGAAAAGAGCATTACCAGCTCTTTTCCACAGGAACTTCAAGCATGTAATTGAGTGGGTTTGGAAGCAAGAATGTGTGAGTGTTTATAAACAATATTCCAATTATGAATGAAAGTTTTGGACATAAGGCATTAGTGAATAATGACATGTTGAAAACTTTGGAAGCAGTTGGAGTGAAGGTGAAAGTAACTGTGAATGGTTTGCAAAAGTTGAAGAAATTTGTGGAGAAAGTGCAACAGTTTTCCCAGCCAATGATGGTAAGGCAGCTGAAGGACTACCTTGGCTTGGTAGAATTCCAGAGGAAATTCATTGAGAATTAGTCCAGAATTATGAAATTGCTGAATGGATGGATGGGTAAGAAAGTGAGTGTAGTGATTAGGTGGATGGACTGTGTGAATGAAGCATATCAAAGACAAAGAGGCTGCAAGTTTTAGTGAGAATGGAAGACTGCTTGAGTTGTACACTGATACAAATGGGTATTGCACAGGTGAGTGTCTGGTGAAAGAGCAGTATATGAATGGAGAGTATGTAAGAAGAATAAATAGGATGTGTTAAAAGACTTTGAATGCAGCGGAGTAAAAGTATTCAACAGTTGAGAGAAGGCTAGTGACTATAAGGAATTGTATGAGAGTATTGCAAACATTTTTGTATAGTGATGACCAGCCATTAGTGTATTAACAGTGAATAAGATTGGGTGACAACAGGATTGCAAGAATGTTGGAATATATGAATGATTTGGCGTATATGTTTATGTACTGGGTGAAAGGAATGGTGCAACTGACTTGATGTCTCATTTCCCAGGTGCGACAAAAGAAAGTGAAAGTATTGTGAGTGATCCTGTGTATTTGCCAAAAGGGATTATGAAAGTGAGATAGTAAGGGTAGAGGTGACTCATTGTTTGAAAGCATGTGGAATGGACAGCAAGATTAAAAAAAATGGATGGGTTGAAAGTAAATGGGCCAATGCAAATATAGTGAGATCAACTTATATTGGTCTAGATTACCTTGTCAGCCTGATGAAGCTAATTAAAGGTAAGTTAAATATGTAACTATGGAGCTATTAATTTTAAGTTAAATATATATTATTAACAATAATACATTGTAATTTGCTAACTTTTGCATTTTAAAACATATTTTTAAATGATGCGTGAAAACCGTATTACACACACTGCCAGTGTGACACAACGCTGTGGGCAAGGGGTTAATTATTTCTTTAACTGAATTCCTTTCCCAAATTATTACAGCTTTTGAAAGGTCTGATATCAAGGATTTTAAACTAGTAGGTGGTCAAACCTTCAGAGAATTCTGAGCTAAGTGGCCTTTTTACAACAAATATCCTAGTTCATATATGCCAATTTCTGGAACTAGGAAATTAAATTATATTTACCATTTTAGTACAAATGGTGTCTCTCTCAAATCTTAATTCATTTTACATGTGCTAGGAGGGGTCTTAAACTGGATCTACCAATTAATACATTCAGGTGGAGCATGGGAATGCTGTTTATATCTAAGCCAATCACTACTTGCAGGCAATAAAAGATGGGACAGGATTCGCTGATTTTTAAGAATGGAGGGGACCTTAGTCAGAGGGGCTGGAAGAAGGGGTTGGTTACACCCTCACAAGAGAATGTACTTTCAAAGGAGAGGCAGGGCAGGACTGTGAGAAATTGTTAGAAAAGAGTTGTTGCAAGGGAGAGGGGAACAATTTGTACAACTTGCTCCAGAAATTTTGCTAAATTTAAACAATAAATGGTTTAAGAGGGCTGAATTCCTCTGTCTACTTAATATGAGTGAAATATACATACATATCATCATCATCATCACTAACTATATAATTTAAGAAGGGGATTTTTTGAGTATTTGAATAATAATTTCATCTTAGTTTGGTTATGGCATGTTTTTTATCAAAGTTATTTCTAATAATTCTTTTATAATATAAAAAAAAAATGGTGAAGTTCAGAAATAAATAAAAGTATCAAAATTTTGTGATTTTTTTTAAACCCAAAGAATTACAAATGGTGAAGTTCAGAAAATTTATTTTTATATATCTTCTTCTATAACTATATTTTAGCAACTTGATATTTTGAAAGGTGGGAAATTTAGTTTAGAGTTACTTTTTAAAATTATTATAATTGACGAAGTTCAGAAAATTTATAAAAATTTAACCATTGCTCCTTTTTTCAGATTTTAAATTTAATAGCAAGCACAAGCAGCAAAGCCATTGCCTGGTATACTTATATACACATATATACTGATATGTATATCATATATTTATCTAAGAATGACTGTATAATTATACAAATAAATAGTAAAACTTAAAAGGTCAAGAAGACAATACTGGAAGTGGTCGTCCTAATATTAGTTACCATTTTTTCTATTTAATTTACTCTTGATATTCATTTGCTCATCTCAATAATATATATATATATATATATATATATATATATATATATATATATATATATATTGTTTCCTTGATAAATGAAGCACATTTATAGCTTGTTTTGATATGAGGCATGCCGTTTAACATGGGATCAAAACTATAGGCATCTACCTCAAAGACAACCCACAAAGGGACTCCATTCCATCTCATGACTAACCATAGCTAATGTATGGATTGACATCCCTATAATTTTTGCTGTGATAATAATTAATACAATCATTAACAAATACCTTTTAATCCTTTTCTTTGACGAATCAGCAAATTTGGCAAGAGAAATATCTTCCATATCTTGATACAAGACTTTTTCTGGAGTTTTGAAATGAAGATCTTTCAGCCATTTTGAACCTTTTTGTTTAGCAAGGTCTACAAGAGTGTCGGTTTCCTTGGACTTGATAGTTGGTGATTCTAATGAACCTATCTACTAAAAGAAATGGTATTAGAAGATATGCGATAAATGTAAGTCTTGCCTACATTTTAATCAATTGCATTACCTATCACTTACTAGATAATGAAATTCACATAAAGATCAGTATGATAATCAATGGAAAACATGTGGGCACCAGGAGTTGGGTCCTCATGGGTTAAGAAAGGACAAGAACAGTTGTATTGTGATTTGTCACTGACCTGTGGATGAGCCCCCATTTATGGCCCAAGGGAGGGGCATACCAGGTCTGGGGGCATATGGATTGGAAATGTACAGGTTCTATGTGTGTATGAAAGAATTGGTGAAAGAAAAAGCAGTGTTGTGCTATGTAATGACATATGTGGATGAAACAACCCAAGCATATGCGCCAGACTCACCTACAATTAGTGGTAACTCCCTACACACATTTTCTTTTGTCTGCTCTCACTGGGAATTGAACATTGTACATAGGTGTGGAAATCCAACAACTTAAACTTGAAAGCTTAAAACCAGTTTCCCACTAAAAGTCTTCTCCACATACCATGTTTTTATACAATATTAAATATAAAACTACAATCACATTTCATAAGTGATGCAGTTCTGAGTAAGGCAACATCTCATCCAACCAGGTTTCTCCCCCCTCCCCTTGGGTCAGCTAGAGAATGCTTACACAAAATAGAACAAATAGAAAGTGAATTATGCATCTGTGAATATCATTGAAAATAATAAAAATTTTGAGGGTAATTGGATACTTTTCACAGGCACTGTACATATTTATACTTCATACTGGATTTATATTTCCTCCAAAACTCCTTTTCTGGTTGTTTATACCCATATAATGGTCGATTCAAGACAGGCGAATATAACAAATTATGGTTATCTCCTGAACTACAAATTTCTATTATGTCATACTCATTATAAATTGGGTGCTTAACCTTTTTGCGTTTAATTAATTTTTAAAAATAAAAAAATATTAATTATATTTATCATTTCTATTAAGTGGTAAATAGTTAGTGACAAACAGCACCCAAATCTGATGCAACCCCTGTGTGAACCTAAACAAAACATGCGTCGTACCCATCACACTCACTTGCTAGACTCCACACATGTAATTTCTCTAGCTATAAGCCTTTATTTTCTATGTGATGAATTTAATCA
The DNA here is from genome assembly GCA_963969495.1 of Ceratothoa steindachneri. Lineage (NCBI taxonomy): Eukaryota > Metazoa > Arthropoda > Malacostraca > Isopoda > Cymothoidae > Ceratothoa > Ceratothoa steindachneri. The sequence continues at coordinate 57,669,699 of OZ018327.1, forward strand.
CATACAGGCATAAAGGGTTGACAAACTCAAAAAACAACCTATTTCAGTTATTGAGGTAATCAATGCATTTTCTTTCCTTTTGCATGAAGACATGCAGTGCTCAGTAGATCTGCACCAGCTTCAAACAAGGCTTCCACCCCCTTCTTTGGATATGTAGCCATCCTTGTATACTGGGACATGGCTCCTAGAATGATACAACATGTGCTCCAAGTAGTTTGAATGCAAAGCTCCCAGGCCTATAGAAGCTTGGGGAGCAGAGGTGTGGCAACAAATATTCAGAGTTGGTAGCCTCCAGAGTGGCATCCTGGGCAGAACCAGAGGTACAATGGGTTCCAAAAGCCAAATCAAGCTCTTGAAAGAGTTGCCTTACCCAAAACTTCAAAGGTTTGTGATATGATTAGTATCTCACAGCAGCAGATGCACTGATAAGATCAGCCATTGGTGAATGAACCAGCGCATTATTAATGCACTGTGTATACCCTAAAGCAAGTGGGATCACCTCAGCATCAAAAAGTAGGGTTCTTTACAGGGAACATACAGAAAGCCCCAGTCACAAAATACAGACCAGTGAGGTGGATCAAGTCCACTTTTTGTAATTCACATTCAGCTGTGGATGCATAGAACGATCATTTTTAGTCTATTTTGGAATGAACAAATGAGTGCCAAAAGGTAAAGTAGCCTTTTCAGTAGCAAAGGTGATTGGTGAATGCTATGGAATGAAGAATGTCTAGTGGTAGATACAAGAGACCATAGGGTTGAAAATACCTGCCTCCCGGGTGAGGCATCAAACAAAAATGAGACAAAGGAAATGATGCAGCTATATCACATCCAGGTAAAGCTTATTTAGGAACAAATCCCAGTCAGAATGAAGCCATGGAAGAAAACAAATGCACCACCATAGTTTTGGCCAAAGAACCCAGTTCAGCAAAGCAATTGATGCGGTTCATAACCTGTTGGAATTACTGCTCCAAAGATAGGCATCTGAGCTGTACCAAATGAGTTTAAATGTCATCTACACAGTGTAGTGAGAACAACTTTTAGCAGCACCAAAGAGATACAGTTGATACCCGAGGCAAAGAGTGATGCTGAGGAAACTTCCCTACTGTACACCCTTTCCTTGGCCCAATGGACCTGAGAAAACTACCCTCACCCATACAATGAATAAATGATCTCGCAGGAATTCAGACCTCAATATAGTGAGGTGTCCTCTCATCCCCCTTGGTGTGAAGAGTTTCCTTGCTATTGTTTCGCTATACAGTATCATAGGCCTTTCCCAGATCAAAATACTGTAGGGAAGTACTTTCCAGGAAGCAAGGCATCACAAATAGCATTTTCCAGCCAGAGCAGAACATACAACATGGAGTAGAACTTGCAAATGCTGGCACTGTGCAAGACAGGTGGCATCCACTGTCCAAGAAATAAGTTAACCTAACATTAACCAATTTCTCCATTAATATAAACACAGGAAGTTTGAGAAAATTAGGCAGACACTAGCCTGGGTAGAGTGATTTGTCCCCAGCTTTTGAAAAGATACTGCTGAACAAAGCTAACAAAATGCCCATATGTTGCTCATTGAAGTGTAAAAGCATAGCATATGAAAAGTATACAGGCCAGGGACAGCACCTGCAGATGAAGTGAGAGGAATGTGCAGCTCACTTAGCATGAACATTGTGTTGAAGGGTTCCCCACATCTAGAGGTGAAATCCAGCAGTTGGTCTGGAGCAAGCAATAAATGCTGGGGGAGCAGTATCCTGGTTATAAAATGCAGAAAAAGTGGTTGTGTAGGATTCTGCCGTGGATACAGACTTCAAGATTGCAGTCACATGCTCCTTGAAGACAGATGGGCTCATAAAAACTTACCCTGAATACTTTTATACGCTTCTACATCTCTGCAAGAGGGGGTTTCACACAGAACTGCAAAGGAGAGCAGCAGGCATGTTTCGAATCATACCGGAAACTGGCCCTCACTGAATGAAGAACACTCATGGGGAAATCGTAAAGGTGGCACTTAGAGCTTCTCTCTGAGGGGCATCTTAAACTCAGATGACCATCAAAAAGCAGATGGCATGCAAAATGACCAGACCCAGACATTTTAGGAATAGTAGTAAGGCCCATGGCAATGGGGGGGGGGGGGATGACTCAAGACTCATGAATTAAATTAAACTCCTTGACTGAGATGGAGAAATCTGTCATTTCCTGAAATATAGACCACTGCACTCACTCAACAACACCTAGGCTTTTTCACAGGTGGCAGCAGTCCATAAAAAGATATTTGGATGAGAAAGTGATCACTACCATGGAGGCCATTGAGCATCTCCCACCCAAAATCAGGCTGTACATCAGAACACAGGAATAAATCAGGGCAAGAAAATGAAGTGGTTCTCAAACAATGAGACATGATTTATCAATATTTAGGACATCCTTTTATTTTTTTCCTTTACAGCACCCATCAAGGGACTGCCTCTGAGGGTACAGGGCATGGCAATTAAAATTTTATCCTAAAGTTACTTTAAAATTCCCCAAAACGAACCAACAAAGACAAACAAAAACAAAAAATGGAAAAAGTAAGAAGGAAGCATGCTTTCAGGGAGAGGCCCACCTTCCCCCAGCACAGCAGAATAAAAACAAATTGCAAGTACAAAGGACAAGTGGTAGTGGTCCCACTCATCCTGGTATTGGGATAAGTAATGTGTGTGACCACCTAGAATTGGAGATTCAACAAGAATGTGTTGAACAGTCATAGAGACAACGCAGTCATCACTCTAAGGTGGAGGGAGCGCTCCATCAAATGGAGGTGCATCCCGCGAGTGTGCCCAATTCAAAGACGGCAGCAACCTAAAGACATTATGGTATTGGGGGGGGGAGGGGGCAATGGAAACAGTAGCGGCACAATTGCAAGTAACTTTAAGTTCCCCTCAGCCATTGGTGCGAGGAAGAGCAAAACACCGGTCTGGCTACACAGTCTTCACAATTTCTAGATGTCCAGGAACCCAGCAGGAGATAAACTCGACATCTGCCCAGCTCACAGCAACCATGACATCAGATACCGCGAATTAGGGTGTGCATGGAGATTACAATGCCTCTAAATCACTAGGGGCTGTTTCTGAGTTGCTAATCATCACAATCACATCTCCAAGCGGGCACAACATGTTATCTCCCGTATCAAGCAGTGTATTGGCACCCACTGGGCTGTGAAGACAGACACAGTGCCTTGTAGAGCCCTGCTGAATTCAAACAAAGGGGATTCGACGTGGAAACCAAACCCCCTGCTGGGACATGGAACCATTCATGGGCACTGATATGAATCCAATATGACACAAAGTAGGCTACAAAAAGGTTAAACATTATCTCACAACACTTAGTGGTCAGAGGTGTGGCAACAAATAGTAGCCAGAGAGCTACACCAAGCTCTTCAAGGAGTTTCCTAGCACTAAATCTGAAGGGATTAGGGTATCACTGGCATCTCTTGGTGGCATTGGCACTGTTGGCATCAGCCGCAGTTGCAGAGAGACTTGGCAACTGAGGAAGATGCCAGGCTCATGCGCATATAGGCAAGTAATGTACTGTGTAAGCCGCAGAGCAAGTGGGCTCCCAAGTTTCACAGTCTTCAACTCTGGGCACATTAATGACTTATGTTCATGCCTGTGTGGCAATGCAAGCCCACTGGGAGTTGCCCAACAGTCACTCTACAAAGGCCGCAGCTCCCAATTGAGCAGCCAGAGAAGCATTACGATAGAGTAAGTCCCTTACTAAAGCGCACTAATCATCAATAAGCTGACCAAGATCTGAAGATTTGTCATGACAGATCATGAGACAGCACCTGAGACTGAGTTGGCCTGTCAGCTGACAAGGCACTAGGCCCACCCTTATAGGCAGTACAGCTTTCTGTATGTGATAATGGCTGCAGGGTGACCAGCCCATTAGGTACATGGAAGGGGTTATTGGGGCAAAAATACACTAGACACATAGAGTGGGAGGCTGTGCCTCTCTTATAATTACCAGGTGTAGCAGTCTACAAACAGTACCCCACCCCCCCTGGTGGTCATAAATCAGTAAGAAATCTGTAAGGAAAGAGGCAAAGGTAGATTGAAAATAATGGAAGATATAAAGAGACAGGTTCTCCAAACAGTGGGGGCTGGAAAGGGGCATAGCTGTGAGCACTGTCATTGGGAGGCTGTAACAGAGGGTGCTTAACTACAGGTACCTGGGCCGGGAGGATACGGTGCTCCTCCAGGTACTGGGTGTAGCATTTTAAACAGAGTACCCCCATGCAAGGTCAAAGAAGCCAAGTGTAGTTTCCCACAATTCACACACTTGGCCTTAACACAATAAGGCTTTATCATGTCTGGTCTTGGTACAATTAGCACAGATTTCAGGTTGATCTGACTTGGCACATCTCCACATTTTGTTTATATAGCTGAAGCAATGGCAGTGGTAACACACCTCGGCAGTAACAATATAAGTGCCTCCAGTACAGGGAATAACCAAGAAATCTTAGAAGCCTGGCAGGCTCTCAATAAGGGGCCCCTGAGGTATTTGTGGCTCCACCTACCTTTGATCTACCGATACAGTCATTGGTTACTTCCCTCTCATCCATCCAAGGAGGTCCTGAGGCTACATGTACCAGCCTTGGCCTGGTCACCTAGTGAGTACCCTTTTCTACTACTCCTGCCTGAGTCCACCAGTTCATCTCTGAGATGGAGAAGGACCTAACAGCCTATGGATCCCTCCCCCTTTAAATCCTCAGGGGGCTGTCCCCCTCATGAGATTCCAGCCTGAGAGAATTGTTATGCTAGGGGGGGTCATTTTCCACTGAAGCAACATCCTCTTTCAGGGAGGATCCCACCTTTTGGGGGTGAGGGCACCTTGGTATCCACTCTCCCATCAGGAAGGACCTCCCTTCTCCCTCCCTCCATGCATCAGGAATCCCTATTGATGACTCAACAGGTCTGTGACCTATTTGGGGTTTGTAAGTCTCGAGGGCCTAACACACAGGCCTCCAATAAGAAGATTCAGGAAACCGGATGCCAGACCCCAAGGTTCAAAGAATAGGGGCAGAACCCAAGAGAGTCTGCCCTCAATGGTCCCCTTCAGGGGGTTAAAAGAAACTGTACTCCTTTCTAGAGTGGCTGACAGTCTCCTAGTGGTTTCTTTTTCTTTTTGATGCCCCCTGAGAAAGCAAAAAGGGGGGAGGGAACACCATTAAGTTGGACAGTTATCAGGTAACAAAATGTAATGGTGAAACCCCCTTAACCAGCCTTTCCCAGTTCATCTCTAAGCCCCTCTACTATTCAGAGGGATGCTTCTTTCTTCCTCCCCCGGGCACCAAGGTGGGATGAAGCACTGCTTAGAGGGGATACTCCTATACGCATTCTGTTACTTCCCTCAGTTGTAGCCAGAGTCTAGATTTTAAAAGAAAAAGAGCATGGAAGGATACTATAGCCTCACAATGTCTTGGGAGGTATAAAAAAAGCCCCCATAGAATAAGAATATAATCACTTACACATAATCAGCCTATGATGTGAAGTTGGACTTAATCTGACGCACCATACCCAATGGCTTTGTCCTTGTGTTTTATCCCATAAAGGATGAGTCCAGTGTATCCGCCTCACATGTTCACTGGAAGCAGTGAAGAGTGTCAAGAGAGACTAGTACTCCTCCACCAGTCATTAGGCTTTTGGGCCTCACAGTATAACCTACAACTGGACTTGTTTAAAATGAGGTTAGAAGTGCACTCAGCCACTAGAATCTCTCTAAATAGCTAGAAAGTTGCAAGGTGAAGACTAGGGCAGGCAATAATGGGTCCTAGAAGGAAATGCCAACCTTTAAGGTAACAGCTTAGACCGAGTAACCCTTTATGGGGTCCAAAAAGTTATTGCAGAGTTAAAATGACTAAAAGAGGTAAGCTTTTGTAAATAAAATCATACCTTTTCCTGCGAGGTATTCTTAGGAGATCCGCACTCACTTATGGCCACATCTAATATTTCTACAAATTGAGAAGCATCTCCTGTAGAGGGATACGAGCTTCTTATATTGAAACTTCGGGAACCTACAGATTTTTCACCAATATTTTGTGGGTGAAAAGAAATGCCAGAATTTCTGGATATCTCTGAATGTTCTTTTAAAACAGAATCTTGTTCATAAATAAGAAAACGCTTCCTGCAATCTGGTTTTCTCCCCAGTCCACACTTTTCATCTATTGACTCCTTGTCACAGTTTACTTTCATTCTGGATTTCAGAATAGGTGACAAATCCTGACTGCAGACTTGCTTTATGTTTTGTTGTTTGTGTGGAAATGATACATTTCTTTTTTTAATGCAGGAATTAAAGGAAATTGAGTATTGATTCTGGGCCTTTAATTTGAAAACAGGAGATTTTGAATTTTCTTGAATTGGTCCAACAATATTAGTTTTATTATGATGGTTTTCACACTGGAATTTGTCATTCCTTTGTGGATCTTTTGAGGAAGTACAAGATTTTGTACTTGGCACAAAGGACAACTTTTTTCTTTTAGATGAGAAAGCTGTCTCATCATCACTTGAATCCCAAATTATTGAAGTCTGACTATTTGGAATAGAGCAATCATTCAACTCCCTCAAATGTTGAGTGACATTTTGCCATTCCTGCAAATGGAGAAAGAAAATCATTCAGTGACAATCATAGTGATAATGGGCCAGCTATTAACAAGTATCCTTCCCCAATGACTCCAAATAATACAACCTGTAATTTCTTCCTCCACAATGTGAAAAATATATGCTAGAAATTGTTGATAAATTCAAGGAAATTTAAAAAAACAAAACAAAAAAAACTTGAAATAAGTTCCCAGTCCTCATTTCTGAGATATAGCAAGGATTATGAATTAGCATACCCTAACTTCAGCAAAGGAACTGTTCCAGTAGAACTCTACACTAATGCCAGCAGATATTGCATGGGTAGATACCTCAAAAAGGATCAATGATTAAATGGACAGTTTGTAACAAGAGTCATTGGATGTCTTAAAAGCCTTCAATAAGTCAGAACAGAATTATTCCATTATTGAAAGAGAATGTTATTTATTGTTTCAAGGCTTTCAGACCATTCATATATGGAGCAAAGTTTTATCATTTGCACAGATCAACCATTATTACAGCAATCCCTTGATTAGCACAGTTTTGAAAAATGCGGTTTTAATTAGCACAAACCCCCTTCCCAATTTGAGACCCTTCATCAATATATGCGGTGCCAATTTTGATTAACACGCCTTTTTTTTTCTTCCACGCACCATTTTTTTCCCTCCGGTGAACATTGGCAACCACGGCAGAGCCATCAGCGAGGGAGAGTTGAAGCGGGCAGTCAGGCAGACGCCAGTCACTCGCCAACCTTCATCTAGGAAAGACCTCTGCCATACTTATTGCTCGTTTCAATCAGACTATGTACATAATTTGATTTTATTTTATATATTTTTGTTTAATAAATTACCTTTATAATTATGGCCAAAAAAGAAACTCTTAAACGTAAAAACATCACTTTGGAGACTAAACTTGATATAATCAAACGATTTGATAATGGTGAAACCAAAGCACAGATAGGTAGGAGGCTAGGTTTTAGCGAGTCAACAATACGCACAATTTTAAATAAAGCGAGTGAGTATCAAGATAAAGGCAAAATTGCATCTACATCCTCAAGCATGCAATGCACTAGAAATAGGTGTCCTTTGATGATTGAAATGGAGGATCTGCTTTTCATTTGGTTGGAAGACTGCAATCAGAAGCGCATTCCTATTGATGGGAACAACATCAAGATTAAAGCTTTGAGCCTTTTCTCTTTATTGAAAAAAGAAAAATATCAAGAGGATGCTTCAACATTTTCTGCTAGTAAAGGCTGGCTCAAAAATTTCAAAGCTCGATCAGGCATAAAAAATATTAAATTATCAGGGAAAGCAGCCAGCGCAGATAAAGATGCAGCAGCCAAATATCCCGATGAACTGAAGAAAATGGATATCAACTTCGTCAAATCTTCAATGTTGATGAAACTGGTCTCTTTTGGAAAAAGATGCCTACACAAACATTTTTAGAATGCTGCACCAGGGCACAAGGCATCTAAAGATAGAAATTGATCCAAACGAAGAGAGAAGTATGAACGTTCATCGTGGAGTCGATAAGCAAGTTGATTGCTACCGCAAGATTATGGAGGAAAGGAAGAAATCTAATACTGTTCAATTGAAGTTGGATATGTTTTATGGTAAAAAATAAACTTTAAGTCTTACTTTATTTCTTTTATTTATATCCCTCTATTATTTGAAAAATATAAAATGAGTTTTTAGTGAAAAAAAAAACTATATGTAATTTAAATATTTTTGAGGATTCATTATAATTATTTCCATTGGTTCTTAAGTTTGATTAGTGTGGTTTTGCTTTACACGGTAAAACTCGGGGATTTATTAACCACGCTAATCAAGGGATTGCTGTACATTTACAATGGATGAAGGCTGTCAATAGCCATAATACTAGAAGATCTTAGTTATTTTAATTATCAGAGATGGAATTGAGAAGGTTGAGCAAAGACTAAGATGGTACTGAGTATTGACTCATTTCATTATACTTCAGTTCAAATGAGAGGACAGATTGTGAGGAAGCAATGAGCAAGAGTGAAAGTCAAGCGGGACTGCATAGAAGTATATTAATGAGAGAGGTTATGAAAATGAGTAAGTTTAGAGTGGAAGGCCCAAAAGATATGAAAGTCTTGTTAAAAGAGTTTGAAAGAGAGTAGGGAAAAGTTGGGTGAGAATATTAATTTACTAGGTTCTGGATGAAAGAGTTGGGTGTTTTGGGATGGGTGAATGAAAGATTTTTATAAAACAATCACCTGCGCGGGTGAGCCTCAGTGGGAAGTGGTGAAAGAGAGAATGATTGACCAAAGAAAGAGACTGAAATATAAAAAGATAAATGAGTTTGAAGAAGCAACAATGGGGATGAATGTAAGAGTAGATTTTATGTGCACCATTTGCAGTCATTGGTGAGAATGAGATTTGGGGACAAACGAATTAATAAGAATAGAGTTTATGAGAAAGCTTTTAGGTATGATCCCTGATGATGTGTATGAGTATGTTACTTTTAAAAGGAAAGAAATGATGAGATGGGCATACCATCAATTGTTGTGGGAGGATATACTAAAAATTGTGGAGGATTAGGACTTTGTACAATATGGCAGGGAGGAGGAAACCTCCACTTATACAGCGGTGAACAAAAGTAAGTGTTCAGTACCAGAGTTCTGGTCATACAGGGACAAACAGCAAAGAGTTAGTATAGATGGGAGTAAATTTCTGAGTGGGGGAATGTTACCATTGGGGCTCCTCAGGGGTCAGTGTTGGAGCTATTGTTGTTCTTGATTTACATTAATGATCTTGAGTTAGGTATAAGTAACAACCTGAGCAAATTTGCCAATGATACTAGGATTATAATATCAGAATCTGATGAAGTGGTATTACAAAATGAATTGACCTTACTATCCCAATGGGCAGAGAAATGGCAGATTTCATTTAACATAATCAAGTATAGTATATAGGTGTAATCCACTGAATAATTATAAACTGAATGCGATAGTTTTAGGAAGGTCAGAATGAGAAAGACTTGGGCATCCTGGTAAGTTCAGACCTCCAGCCTAAAAAGCAGTGCATAAGTGTTAGGAATAAAGCTAATAGGGTATTGGGGTTTAGTGGGAGGAGTGTAAGTAATAGGAGTAGTGATGCCATTCTGAAACTGTACCTGGTATTAGTTAGGCCTGATCTTTACTATGCGGTGCAATTTTGGTCACCATATTAGAGGATGGATATGTTTTTGCTTGAGTGTGAGCAAAGATGACCAAGATGATTCATGGGTTTAGGAGCTGACCTCATGATGAAAAGCTTAGGAGACTAAATCTTCATATGTTTGAAAGAAGAGTTTGATGGGACTTGATTGAAGTCCTCAAGTAGGTAAAAGGTTAAAAGAGAAGAGAGATAGGTGAACAGGATAGGACAGATAGCAATGGGTTTAAGCTGGACAAGTTTAGGTTTCGGAAAGAAGAGTGGTAGATGAATGGAATAGGCTCACAAATCATCTGATAGAAGCTTCCTCCTTACGGAGTTTTAAGAATAGATTGGATAAATTTAGGGATGAGGAAGTTGGGTGGGACTGAACTGGGTGATGGGAACAGGAGCTGCCCCGTATAGGTGATTGATTAGCTTTTTGCAGACTTTCTTGTCTTATGTGCTTAAGTTCTATGGCCATGAAGAACATACAAATAAATGTAATATCATGACTATTAAATGGAATAAATAATAGCTTTACTTACCATTTTGTATTATCAAAGACTATTATAACCATTGGTGTATCTGGGCTATATATATCTTTAGTCAATATTATTCAATATGTAACTCACTTGATGGGCAAAAGTAAATAAGGAACCTTTTGATAGGGCAAAATGTATACATATTGTAACTTTTAAGCTCTGAAATAAGAAATACAATCAACTTCCCTCAATATAATCTATAATTGTCACTTTATTTCACTGAAGGAATGTCTCTTAGAGAACTCCCACTTCCTGTTGCATGAACTGCTAGCCCAGGAGGGGTGCTGTAAAATTCCTGCATCATGCAACAGCCTCCCCCTCTCCACTCTAACCTAGTCTCTCAGAACAACCTCACAGAAGGGGGGCAGCCCCATTAATTGTGGTAACATGGCAGGAGCCAACAACACTGGCTATAGGATTAAAGCTTTTTCCTTAAATCTACCAAGCAGTCGGGGGAAGCAGAGATGCCATCTGCTGTCAGGGAGCTAAACAACATCTAAAGGATCTTTCAACAAGGACACTCGAGCTGTCAGGCAATAGTGCCATGTTGTTAAAGCGACATCTGGCAACCTTACTGTGAACTGTTCAGTAGTACTTGGCAAGTCACGATGGAAGGTTATAGCATTGAACAGTGTGTGCAAATCATCAAATGTTATTATCAAAATCAGTGCTCCATTCAACAAGGCCCATTTTTGGATGAATGGATTTGTGAACAAGCAAAATGCCGGATTTGGGACAAAAACAATCCACATGAGATACACCAGCACCAATTGCATCCCAACAAAGTCACTGTTTGGTGCGGATTTTCGTCTAATGGAATCATCGGTCCATATTTTTTTGAGAACGAAGATGGGATTGCCATAACCATCAACGGCGAGACCTATAGATCGATGATAAGCAACTTCTTCTAGCCTCAACTGGATTATATGCCAGATATGGATACTGATGACATGTGGTTCCAAAAGGGCAGGGTCATCTCATGCGGCGGTGATGTCAACTGTCCACCAAGATCATGCGATTTAACGCCATTAGACTACTTTCTTTGGGGCTACCTTAAATCGCAGGTCTATGCAAATAATCCACAAACAGTTGATGTCCTCAAAGTCAACATAACAAACACCATCCAGCAAATTCAGCCAGATTTATGCAACAAAGTCATTGAAAATTGGGCCTCCCAAATACGTTCCACCAAGCGAAGCCACAGTGGACATTCGAGCGACATCATACTCCATACTTAATGCCATAAAATATACTTTCAAATTTAAAATAAATTGAGTGAATATATCACACACAACTTGTTTTATTTACATTTAAAATTTGAGCAACCTTATTGAAAGACCCTATAGAAGCTTTTTTCCCCTCGGATTTTTCTTCAAGGGAGCATGCTGCAGCTGACATCTTGAGGATTGCATGCTCTTCTGGTCTCAATACCTACAGCTGAAGCTATATCTTACCCACAATTTCACCACTCCATAAACTTTCTGGTGAAGAGATCCTCGTTGGTTTTCACTTAACATAATTTCACAGATGACAAAAGTGACATGGGCTTATCAAAACCCTCCCATAAACTGCATCCATAGGATTGTGTTTTCCAAAACCTCAGAAATTAATCAACTGTTTCTTACTCTATCAAAATTTGATTAAAAAAAAAAATGAAATCAGCTAAAAATAAAATGATTCAAATATCCCTAACAAGTCCACACAACTTAGAGCTTTCAGTGTGGTAGTTTTAGGTATTTGCCTCAACTCACCTGTGCCCACTCTATTACCTTACTAGGGCCATATCCTCCAGGATGCCAGCAAACAAGGACTTGCCATCTTTCTTTGCCCCGCCAAGCTCTGATGAACTGCTTGTGCAACATTCTGCCTACAATCAACTTAACCAGTCCATCCATGCCCAACTTTTATTTCAGGTTCCAGGAAAAGAGGGAGGACAAGCTGCTTAGAAGCAGTACCGAGACTGTAGATTTTTTTTTTTTAAGAGCTCATCTGGCGACTGCCTACTTGGGCATTAGTCACTGTATTAAAACTGGCCTAGTTCTAGGCTACTTTAAAATAAAATTAAAGAGAAAAAAAACAACACCCCAAAAAGGGGGAAAGGAAGCAAGCTGGTGCGTCGGGGAGAGGTCCCCCCGGTGCAGGAGCATGCAACTAAATGAAAAAAAAAACATGCAAAAAACAAAACAAAACAAAAAAAAACAAACCTTGCTTAAATAATAGGGAGAAGGCCGGCCTCCCCCAAGAAGTCAACAAGTCCGAGAGACTGTAGAGTATTTGAAGGTGAATGGTGTATGTGTAAGTGAAAAAGAGGATATGAAAAGGGCCATAAAAGAGTTCTGGGAAAAAATTGGAGGAGTTGAAGTGTCGGATGTGAGGATGGATAGTGTAACCTTGGAAAGGAAGGATGCAGAGGAGCTAAATGAAAGAATTGGTGTAGAAGTGGAAAAATGTGTGAAAAAGCAGAAAAACTATAAGGCTGCTGGACCAGATGAGATACCTTATGAGGTATATATGAATGGAGGTGACATGGTGATTGAGAAAATGACTGAACTATATAATAAAGTGTGGGAAGAAGAGAAAGTGCCAAAAAGATGGAATGAATGTAGAGTGATACTGCTATACAAGGGTGGGTGCAAGAGCAGAAATGAACTAAAGAACTAGAGACCAATAGTTCTTTTAAACACACTTGGAAAAATGTTTAGCGCAGTACTGAATGAAAGAGTCTGTAGATGGAATGAGAGAGCTACAGCACTAGATGAGGAACAAAATGGTTCCCAGGTGGACAGAAGAGGTGTGGATAATATGTTCATAGTAAATGAAATAATAGTGAAAGATGTAAATTATACCCGATTCCTAGATATAAAAGTGTATGATAGGGTTGATAGAAAAATGCTATGTAGAGTCCTAGAAAGGAGTGGTCTGAGTAAAAAAGTAGTGAATATCATTAGAAGTATGTATGAGGATACTAGAGCAATCTATAGACTAGGAGACCTAGAAACTGAGTGGATGAAAAGCGAGAAAGGAGTTAGACAAGGGTGTATCCTATCTCCAACCCTATTTAGCCTGTGCACAGAGGAATTAGCTGTTAGAGTTAGAAGAATGGATGCTGGAGTGAGGGTTGGGGATGACAAGATATGCCTTTTGCTTTATGCAGATGATGTAGTAATTATGAGTGAAACGGCAGAGGAGCTCCAGAATATACTAGATGTTGTAAATGCATATGGGGGAGATTTTGGAGTAAAGTTTAATAGTGAAAAGAACGAGGTAATGATTGTAAACATAGCAGAGGAAGAGAGGGACATCACATGGAGACTGGGAGTAAATGTTGTGACTCAGACAGAGGCGTATAAGTATCTAGGGGTGTGGCTAACCCCTATGAGGTGTGAAAAGATGAAGAATGAAAAGATTAGTGCAATGAACCAGTGGGTTGGTCGACTGGGAAGTGTAGTGAGACTGAGAACGAGTAGGTATGATGTGGTAAGAGAGGTCTGGAAGAGTGTAGCTGTGCCAAGCATCATGTATGGTATGGATGTGGTTGTATGGAAGGAAAATGAGATAGAAAAGTTAGAAAGGGGACAAAACCAGGTGGCGAGAATGGCTTTAAATGCACCAAAGTACGCGGTGACTCCAGCTATGAGAGGTGATATGGGATGGAGCACCTTTAGAGAGAGGCTTACAAAAGTGACCCTTATGTATAAAGTAAGACTAGAGCGAATGGATGATAGAAGACTGGCAAGGAAGGTATATCTGTGGAATGATAGATATAGTAAATGGGGAAGAAGTACAAGAAAATGGCATACATGCATGGCATGGCAATTAGAGAAACTGTGCATGAATGGAAAATGATGAGCAGGAGTAGGGAAGGGTTTTTTGGGGGGGGGGGTTTAGGGGCTATCTGGCGACTGCCAAGGGAAGGGTTAGAATGGGATGCAAGAAAATGGAAGGGTGAGATTGACAGAGAAGTGAAAGACAGGGGACTTAGAATGTGGAAGAATAAAATGGAGTAAAAACAAACCATAGAATGGTACATGGAGAAGAAATCAGGGTGTAAAAGCCCAATAAAACCCAGGTTTTTGAAAAAACCTGGGTTTTATTCTGGGGTTTTTCAAATCTTGGGTTTTTCAAAAAACAAATGCCACAAGCATTAGTAGAATAGCATAGAAAAAGAATAGCCATCTCTATTTTTATATAATATTAATAATTACTTAGTTTAATAATTAAATTATAGTACCCATGATAGCCATAGCCTGTAGAAGGAGAGATGAATTATTATCAGTCAGTATCAGAGAAATAACCTTAATTTGATACCTATTTGTTGAAATTATAAACATAAATATGCATTTTGTATAAAATAATGATAAGTAACATTTATTTCTTGAAAAAAAATTATAATTTTGAAAAAGCCAAAAAAACCCAGGTTTTATTCTGGGTTTTTTCAAATCTTGGATTTTTTCAAAAAACAAATGCTACAAACATTAGTAGAATAGCATAGAAAAAGAATAGCTATCTCTATTTTTCTAATAATAATTAATTAGTTTAATAGTTATATTAAGGTAAGAACAGATCAATGATTGAGAATTATGGGTACCCATGATAGCCATAATCTGTAGAAGGAGAGATGAATTATTATCAGTCAGTATCAGAGAAATAACCTTAATTTGATACCTATTTGATAAATTATTAACATAAATATGAATTTTGAATAAAATAATGCTAAGTAGCATTTATTTCTTGAAAAAAATGTAATTTGGAAAAAAAAAACAAAAAAAACTTGTTTTTTTTCAAATTTCACTTAAAAAAGAAAAAAAAGGGAATAAAACCTGGGGGTTTTAGAGCTGGGTTTTTTTATTTGCCTACCCTGGAAGAAATCCCCAGAGTAAGTGAGATGGTATGATTGAAGCATGGGTAGTGACCTACTCCTTTGAGCGAGAACTCAATGCATGGATGTAAATGCAAGAAATTATAGATGGTCTGAAACTCAGAGCAAGGTCTGTCAGATGTGTGAATCAGGTGAAGATAAGACTGTGGAACATGTAGTACTGGAATGTGAGAAGTATGATAGAGATAGGATGGAAATGATGCATGTTATCCTGACTGAATATGGATGTGAACTGAATGAAGTGATTGAGAAAACTGGAACAGGAACAGGAGTATCTTGAGGTTGTACTTTTTTATCAGTACCCCTTATCATTTACTTATTTTCCCTTATTGTTGGTTCATACTTATACATCCAATCTGTTTTCAATTAGACTTTCTCTTTTCTTCCACATTTTCATTAATATTTCCTTTCCCTTCTTTGTGTTTTCCTCTTGAACAGAAATTTACCTATTATATTTTCTTTATCTTCTTGCAGAGGTCTTTGCAGATATACTGAATTTGATCTTTCTTCTTGCAGATATGGACATTCCAACATGAAGTGGACCATGTCTTCCTTCTCTGCATTGCAGTGTTCACACTTTACTTTTCCACCTTTGTGCCTTTTTCTGTCTTTTAGAGTAAGTGTATTTGTTCTTGCTCTAAACCATAGTGATGAGCTTTCACTGTTATCACAATATTCTATTTCATTTATTTTATCTTTCCATTTGTTGTAAATACTTATGCTGACTTTGCTTTGCTTTTCTTCTTTCCACCATCTTTCATCTAATTCATACATCAAATTATGTATTTCTTTCGTACTCATTCTTTCTATTTACATTTCATCTTTTATTGCTTTTAACATTCCATTCTCTCTTTCAATGATGCTTTGTAGATATTGCAATTTATTTTTTATGATTCTGGTCTCTATAAAGATGACCCAATTTCACCCCGGAGTGTGCATATTGGTACATACCTTGGAGCTCCCAGGATTTTGCGGTATACTCCATTTTCTATTGTTCACAGTTTTAGAATATCTGTTTTAATGATGTGTGACTCCTGTTGCATATAGTATTGATGGCAAAACCAGATGTTTCCAAAGTATCTTCCCAATAAGCATTCTGTTTACAGATCTCATGATAACTGAGTATGTCATATTTGCTAATCTCTGTACTTTTTTTATATTAATTTTTTGGTGCATATTGAACATGCTTCTTTTATTTTCTATTGTTACCCCAAGGTACTTTATAGTATTTGCTATTCTTATTCCTTCTATTTCTGTTGGTACCTCTTTCATGCTATATATTAGAATGTTACTCTTGTTTTTGTTTACCTCTAATCCACATTGTTTGCTTGCCTCAACCAGCTCCTTGATATTATGTTCTGCATCTTGTATATTATGTGGTATGATTAGTCCATCATCTGTGAAGAACAATGATGGTATATTAAATTTATTATTTGTGAAACCTTTTCCATTTTTCTGCAATTTATCCATCATAAAATACATTATTAATTTGAAAAGGACTGACAATCCTGTGCATCCTTGCCGAATTCCACTGTAATCCTGATTTCTTCTTTGATTTCATCTCTAAGGTGCATTTCAGTCATATTATCACTGTATATCCTAGCTATAATGTCTAGCAAACTTGATTCTATCTTGTATTCTTTCATTACTTTTATTAATTCATGTCTTTTGATGGAGTTGAATGCCTTTGTATAATCGATGCTCTTTACTAGTAATATCTTTTTCTATCTGTATGAATTTTCTATGCCGTATTGAAGTATAAACATATAATATCTTCTATTCTTGTTCTTGGTAAAACTGGCTTGTGCGTCATTTACTAAATTGTTCTGAATTAAATGCTCCTCTATATGATCTTTTACTATTGACATGAATATTTTATATGTGTTATCTGTCAGGGCTATTGGTCTAAGATCCTTTGCTGTTGCTTTTGAAACTTTTGGGATCATCATCGTTTTTGATTTACTCCAGCTTCTGATCTTGTAACATTTCACTATTTATGTATTTTGTTAATGTTATGAGACACTTCTTACTTTTATCATTTCTTTGTATAATTCTATTTTTATACCATCTGGGCCTGCTGCTTTTTTGCTTTTCATTTTCTTTATATCTCTTTCCACTTCATACTGGTCACTGTGATACATTCTTTTGTATGTATTTGGTGCTCTATTTTGTAGACCATGAGAAGATATTCTTCGAGTACAGGAGGCACCATTACAGTTTCTTCTGTTCTAATGGCCATATCAGTGTTCCTTGATTGCATCTGGAATTTTTCCATATCTGAGTATTACCAAATTTTCATCCCTTTTTAAGCTTCTTTCATATTCATCTCTTATTTCTTGATTCCACACTTATGTTATATTATTTTCATTTCTTTGGTAAATTCCCTTCCAAAATTGGACCAGTTCTCTCTGCCTCTTCATCTAGCTTTTTTCCTTCTGTGTCATATATCTTTACTTCTTTGCCTTTGGTTCTTATTCCTTGAATTTTTTTTTACATTTTCCCATTGTCTTTGCTGTTTATTTCTTGAACAGTATTTTTTTCAGGAATCTCTATTTCTTTCCTTACTAGTGCTTGTACTTTACATTTTTAATCTGTGTAGAGTTTTTGCTTTTCTTCCCTGTCTCCTCCTTGTTTATTATATTGTCTTCTCTTTGCTATTTCACTTCTTATTTCCTATATAAACCAGGATTTTCCTCTATTCGCTTTCCATTTACACATTGTTTTTCTTTTGTATGTCCTCTTTAAAGTTTTATCAGCAGCCTCTACTTTTTGGCTATTTAAGTGATTTAGGTAATTCTGAAGATCCATACCCTGTGAACTTTCCCACTCACATTCCCATAATATTACTATGGGTTGCCTTGTTTATTTTCTATTATTTCTAGTTCTATTTGGATCATATTATGGTCCGAGAGATCGCATACTTCTTGTTTTTCATCTATTTTCATTTTCCTAAATAAACAGGAAAGGTATAGATGACCCTACTACTAGGTCTGGGAAATGAGACAACAGATGAGATGATAAGGACTTTTAAAGAATTCCTGGAAAAAATGTGGTTAATAAGAAATAAGAGTAGGTTAATTTTCTGTAGGATATTCTATGGGGGTTTTTTTTCTTTTTTACTTTTTTTTCTTCTCCCCTTTCCTTTCTCCTTTTTTGGTAAACATGTAGACAAGGGGCCTGGCCGTAAAAAATTATTTTGTGTAAATATTATCATTCACCGGTGTCATTTCGGGACATCATACCCCACCCCCAACCCCTATTATAATTCGCAAAATGATTAAAGGCGCTGACATGATGTAGTTAAAGCATTCACTTCTGTAAACATCAGAACATTATAAAAATTAGACCCCCCCCAATTTAATGAAACTCAGGATCAGCGTAGTGCAGTCCACGCATCGTGTTTAACCCCCCACGAGCCATCCCCTATAAATGTACACCAAAAACGTGAAACATTTTGGAACACGGACGAAATAGTACATCTTATCGGCCGGGCCGCTCATCTATATATTTAACCCTTTTTTTTAGATACAGGAGCTGCCGTTACAAAGGCCAACCCTGGGGAAACCTACCCAGGCTACCTGTAAGAGCAAGAGCATCCAGGCAAGATGCCAGGGTTATTGTCCATGGTTTGATCTCTCTAATTTTATTTCGATCATATCCAACAATTCCCAGATCTTTAGTAAACTCCACACAAATTTGGTCCTGTTTAAAAGCTGCCATGTCATCAGATAATTCACCTATACAAATTTTCTTCCTTCTTGAAATCTCACAACACGCGCAAATAATTAACATTTCACTGGGATCATACAATTGCAATATTGCTAACTTTGGTATTTTTTCTTCCCAATTCAATTCAAAAAAGGTTGCAAAGAGTGTAGCTTATTCGTTGGTTGATTAGTTTGTGGGGTCATTGATAGTGAATATGTTAATAACAATGATAATATATATATATATATATATATATATATATATATATATATATATATATATATATATATATATATATATATATATATATATATATGAGGAATTAAACCACATTCTCCAAAGACAATTTAATTCAGAACAGTTTCGGTGTATCTCACACCCTTTTTCAACTGACAGTGTCAGTTGAACAAGGGTGTGAGATACACTGAATCTGTTCTAAATTAAATTGTCTTCGGAGAATGTGGTTTAAGTCCTCATCTTTTCTTGCAATATTGCATTAATTTTCATCATATATATATATATATATATATATATATATATATATATATATATATATATATATATATATATATATTGGGTAATACTTCAGATTCAGGGATCACGGTAGGTGGCACTGTAAGTAGGCTACAATTTTGGGCTACAATATATCTCTTTGACGTCAGACGGTAGCTTCAGATGGGACCAATCACGTCGTTATATTTTGGGGTTGTTTTGTGGATTGGTAACTTTTAGTCTCTATTTTTTACTAAGTATATGCGCCTCTGCTCGTTTATAGTTTGTTCTAAGTTAGGTAAGGTTTCTTGATGTCTTTTATTGTTTTGTTTTCGTATTTTTTGTTTACTGCGAACGATAACAGCTTCTTACTGGCAACATCGTAGCTTATAAATAGGACCCGTTTTGCAAATGTTTTTCTTTCGTTATTGTGTTTTCGTGCTTTCCATGTGCCTCTTTGTTATTCGAATTCGGCTTTAGTTTGTATAATCGCGAAAAAATTTTAGATTATATAGAGGCGCATAAACTAATCAGGAAACCTATAAAAGTAAGAATTGTTTGTTATTAGGTTAGTTTTTTTTGCCAGTAAAAAGCTGTTGGGATGGGGGGGGGGGAACCCAGTAAATTCAAGGGGACTGCTCGTGGGGGAGATATCACTGCAGGGGGACTACCCTGCAATGAGCTCGAGTTTCAATCGATTGGGGGGTCTAGGGGGCGCAGCCCCCCAGTATATACTCATATACAAAAAAATACAATGCCATAATTGTTCACATCTGACGCTACCTTATGACGTCATAAGACATATATTGTAGCCCCAAATTGTAGCCTATAAACAGCACCACCTATCGTGCTCCCCGAAACTGAAGTTTACCATATATTGTTATATATTCCCCATTCTTTATTTATATTTATTCATATGTATTCATGTTACTAATATTTTGTTTTGTTTCTTTTCTAGATAAAAAGAAACTCACAACTTGCACGTGAGTCAAAATTATGATAAATAACACCCACAAGGAAAATGGAAAAACGATTCCGAGCGCTTTCGTCTTTATTTTTAGATGTATTGTGAATATAAACAAACAAACAAAACATTTATTTCGGAAAAGTACATAAAAACTCTTACGTGGCATAAAGGTAGAGACATGATATACACATTTAATAGTTATGCATATTATCCAGGACACAAAAAGCTTCAAGGAACTGTGTAAGCGCGCCCCCTACAAAAAAAAGTCAGGCTTACATTTTCCAATAACTTTTTAAAAGTTTGAACATTATTAGCAATTACTACTACATGCGAAGGAATATTTTCTACAATTTGTTCTAGCAAATTCAACATTTAGTTTAAAGAGATGTCCTCTTGTTGGTCTGCAGTTGAAACTAAACATGGAGTCGAAGTCTATTTCGACCAGTCTATGAATGATTTTATATAAATAGAGTAGGTCGGATTTTATTCTTCGTATTTCAAGTGATTCAATCTGGAATAAATCGAGGCGCCGGAGATACGGCGTATCTCTCATATTTGATAGTTTTTTTTAATTTTCGCTGTACTCTCTCGATACATTCAATATCCTGGATCTTTGAGGGGCTCCATATTTCAGTGTTGCTTTCCAATAAAGGCCTTATGTAGTTTTTGAAAATAAAGAGTTGGAACCGCACATCCGAAGTTACGAAAGCTCTTTTGAACTGATATAACCGAAAGTATGCAACTCTCGCTACGTTTGAGCAGTAGCGGCTGACTGAAAGATCATTCGTCATGCAGACTCCCAGATCTCGACAAAATTCCACGTTACCGATGTGATTGTGTTGGATGAAATAGTTGAAGTTCCTATTTCCGGAGCCTATGTGGAGGACTTCGGTTTTTCTCAATTCAATCCGTAGCTGCCATGTTTCGAACCACTCGCACATAGTAATCATGTCGTCATAGAGTTCAAGGCAATCCTGTATACTTAAACATTTTCTGTATAGTTTTGAATCGTCTGCATATAATGTGATTCGAGTCTGCTCGCTGATAACGTCAGTTAGGTCGTTTATATAGATGATAAACATTAGTAAACCTAATAACGTTCCTTGTAGTATTCCGCTCAACACATGCGACAGTTGCAATCTTTCCTTATTTACTTTCACAGTCTGGGTTCGATTCGATAGGTAGTTCTTCAGTAGAGTAAGAGCTTACCCTACGACTCATATATCATTAAACCTATAAAAAGAGCAGTTTGAATATACCTTCTCAGTTCTATCATTACATTAAAATCTTGTAAAGCAGCTATGCCCAGCACTACTTATAAGTATTATTACAATTTAATCAACTATCATGGATAAAGTAATGCGACTTGAGAAGTCTGAGGTACCTACTTCGGATCCACATGCTTGTCGTAAATTTTTTACTCCAGGAAACGAAAGTGGGAATTGTAAATAGACATTCCTTTTAATTTAGTGTCCTTGTTATATTAAGTAAGTTAGGAGTAGTAGTAATAATGATTTCGGTTAATTAACTTTTAATAAGTGGTCGTCGTTTCGTTTTGCGAAAGTGTATTGTTTCGAGTTGCCACCTAGCACAGCTCCGGGTGTACCGAGAAGAAGTTTTTTTCTTTTCTGCTACTACAACTCAGTGTCAATACGAAAATACAGACCCCGTTAAATATCTACTAAAGATTTCCGCGAGTTGTCAAGTTTTGGTTCATACGGCGTGCAAAGCCGTATGATAATAATTTAGGTATTTTGATTTAAGTCTCATAAATATTAATGAATAAATAAGCCATTATCTCGCTCCAAGATCAAGATTAATCACCACTTCACAGGCTAAGTATATATTTAGCTGTCATCTATTAATAATAGCCACCTATTAGGATCCTTTAGGAATATTATACTTAGACACTGTGAATGGGATATTTAATAACCACCTTATATTAGAGCAAGTAAGTTGAGATTTTTATTCTTTTACTAAGTTTATATTACAGCCATTATTTTTCATTTAAAATTTTATTTAATTATTCTTCTCGCAATTTATTGTTCAAATTGTGCCCAGTGACAAAGTTCATAATTAAAAATTAAATAGGAAATTCGCGATAATGCTGGCAAGTTATGAAAGCTTTGGTATAGAAATTTATGCTACTTCCTTTCTGTAATATCTGATAATTCTCCAGAGCAGTTATAAGTGTAGCGCGCGAAAAGTTCAGGCGAGCGGCTTAAATGCTTTGCTTGAATGAGTCTTTTTTGGGACTCAGGATGGCCGAGTGGTGTAAGGCTCTCGCTAACGTTAGGCTGTCCAGCGACGCGGGAAGCGCATTCGAAAATAGTTTCGCTACTTTTCTCTCTTTATTTTTCTTTTCCTCCCTTTCCTACACGAAGCTATCTACATAAGTACTCTACTTGTATATTGGTCTTCATGTCGCGGATGTAATAGAGGGCTGTGCAGATTATTCGAAGGCTATCGAATTGTTGCAAGCTGCCTATATTAAGGCTCCCAGTAAAATTCATGCCAGACATTTTGCTTTCTACTCGAATTCAACTTCCAGAAGGATCGATTTATCTGTACCTTCAAGCTCTCAATTGTCTTGCTGTGGATTGCAACTTTGAGGATGGTACTGCTGCGGTCTACCGTGATGGGAGTATCAGGGATTCGTTCATACGAAGGTTAAAATCTTCGAGCATTCGTGCACAACTCCTTGAGAATCAAAAGCTTACATTAACCGATGCTACTCAACAAGTTTGAGCATTAGAGCAAGCATTGCTGAGATCTGAATCATACTTAGTTACACCCGGTCATGTACCTGCTAGTGTGGCGGCTGTTCCTGGTACATCTATGGCCTCTAGTAATGAAGAAGAATGCGAAGAAGTTAGCCTTCCAGTTAGCATCTTTTCAAAAGATATTTTTAAAATGAAGCAAACATGCTATAATTGTGGTGGTCGTTGCCATCCTGAGGATGACCAAATGCTTTGTCCAGCTCGCAATGTAATTTGTTGTAAATTTGGGAAGCTTGGGCATTTTGCAAAAGTTTGTAAGTCAAAATCCAAACGTCCTGTTTCAATCTCTTCTGCCACGCTTGCTTCTATCTGCGCTACCAGCGGCTTGCTGTTGCCTACTGTTCCTGTTCAATTGAACGGAAATCCTCAGTTACTTCAAGGTCTGTTTGTGAGTGGAAGTTCAGATAATTTTTTTTAATGAGGCTGTAGTACAAGCTATGCATCTCCCAATTTATGAACGATCGTCTGTTGTTTCGATGGCATCTTCTTCTTTCTCAGTAAATCTTAAAGGTTACTGTATTGTTAACGTTTCGATTAATGGTTGCACTTATAAGAAAGTCGAAGTTACTTCCAAATGTTTGTACTGATATTATTCTTGTCTTACAATTTTTAAAAGTACATATAAGCGTTCGCTTAAATTATGGGGGTACATAACCATCCTTAACTGTTTGTGGAGTATCTGAACTAAAAATTTCCCCAGTTAAACTGTTTAGAAACTTATCGTCAGATTGCAGTCTCATTGCTATTGTAGATAGAGGGGAGTAGGAAAAGGGGGCAAAGTAAAAATAATAGCGTAGGCGAGTTGCGAACAGCTTCCCGCGTCGCTGGACCACTGTCAGCCAGCGGCGAATCCACTCGGCCACCCTGAGTCTCGAAAAAGACTCATTCAAACGAAGCTTTTAAGCCGCTCACCTCTACTTCTCGTACGCTATACTATCAAGTCTCATCATTACAGCTCTGAAGATGCTGGTTTCATTAAAAATGTGGTTAAACGTCTACTTTGTGAGGGGATTATTGAACATAGTAATTCTCCTTGAAGTGCATAAGTGGTAGTGAGCTCAAACGTAAATAGGAAAAAACGAATGGGGGTAGACTTTTCTAGAACAATAATTAATTACACCCCCTTGGACGCTTACCCGCTACCCAAGATTGAAGATATAGGAGCAAATATCGCTAAGAATCACTATTTCAGCGTTATTGATCTATCTAATGCATATCATCAGATAGAAATATACTCAGAGGACCGACTTTTCAATGCTTTTCAGTCCGGTAACAGTCTTTATCAATTCAGTCGTATACCTTTGGGTGTTACGAATGGGGTTTCCGCTTTTCAACGATTTATCAATCAGTTTATAGCCAATAACAAATTACGTAACAGCTATGCCTATCCCAACGACATAATAGTCTGCGGAAAAACAAAAGAACATGACAGCAATCTAAAGTATTTCATGGAAGCTACTTCTAAATGCAATCTCTCCCTGATTTCTGAAAAATCTAAGTTTTCTCTAACCTGCATTAATAGCCAATGTGAACGCTATAATGGCATTATTTGGAATACTGTGAAGTTGGCTATTGAATCTCGAGATTTTCCATTAAGTGCATGGCAGGATGTGTTACCTGATGCCTTACATGCCATATGTTCACTACTTTGTTTGTACCTCTACAAATACCACGCCGCATGAAGCTTTTGAGAGACGTTCAGTTAGTGGTTTGGCCCTCCTTTCTTGGCTAATTGAACCTGGAGAAGTCCTCCTCAAATTATTTGGTCATCGCAGTAAATACGAACCAGCTGTGGACGTCTTTGATCTCATTTAAACTAACTTTGCGCATGATCGTGTGAAATTCCCTAATGGGGGAGAGAGTAATGTTGCTCTGCGTAATTTAGCTTCATCTCCTAGGAATATTCCACCTAATGATTCCGAATCACGAAGCCCAGGTGTTTTTACCGATCCAGCTTCCCATTCCAATTTTCCATCTACAACTACTAACTTTCTTCAAACCAACGAGAAGATATTGGGAAATGAGCAAAGAAAAAATTATCCAGATACAAGAAGATCATGTTCATGATGCTGATAACAGTGTGAATAGTCACGACAATCTGACAATACAGTTCCCTGGCCCTAGAAGATCTTTACGTGCTCATAAACCTGTACGTCGATTAGATTTTTAATCTTTTCAATTTCTACTTTAACTTTCTCTATCGAATGTATTGTATATTTTATAGTTTTGAAAAGGAATGAATTCTTTTTGGTGGGAGTGACTTTTATATGTTCCTCCTTCCTCATTTATATTTATTCATATGTATTCATGTTACTAATATTTTGTTTTGTTTCTTTCTATATGTATTATGAATATAGTTGATTAAACCCTATAAAAAGGGGCAGTTTGAATATACCTTCTCAGTTCTATCATTACATTAAAAGCTTGTAAGAATCTAAAACCGAAGAAGATTGCGGATGGCTGAAGCCGTCATTATTCAAATGAAGAAACCGGCAATTAACGTGCAACTTCAGTCGGAAACCATACTCCCGACATATCGGCGTCCCTGAGTTGACCGCCATTAAAAGAAGCACGTTTTCAATTTTTTTTTAATTTCCTTTGCCTCCTTTGCCAAAGAACTAGATCGGAGGGACAAATAGTCAGAGATTCGATTTGATTTGATTAGCTAGGTGGTGAAATGTGTGGTGGGTGTGATAGGGGTGAATAAGTTTATTAGTTTTTGTTACCCTGGTTATGAACTCATCGCCTTAGTTTTAGTTCCATATTTTTCCTCTTTTGTTGTCTTTTTAAATTTTTTTGGTCTCTAGTGTTCCCAATATTGGCATTTTAGACCGGCTCTGAATCTTTCTTTTAAATATATATATTTATTTAATTTACTTTTTCCTCCGTCGTAGCTTTCTAGCCTTTCAAGTTTGTCTTTTGTTAACTTTAATTAGCATAATATTATTTTTGTGGGCATTTTGCCTGCTTTGATTTCCTTTTCGTCTATTATTATTTTTATTTTGTTTCTCTTTTTTGTGGGCACTTTGCCTCTTTTGTCCATTTTTTATTTTATTCTTAAATTAGTTTGTACTTTTTTATTTCATTTTCTTTTGATGGGCTCTTCGCCTCTTTTATTTATTTTTATTTTATTTTATATATTAGTTTGTTTGGTTTGGATTTGTTGTTTTGTTGTTTCTCATTGATGGGCTCTTCGCCTATTTTGTTTAGTTTTATTTTAAAAAGAAGTATTTCGCCTCTTTTTATTGTTTGTCCGTTTATCTATTTCTTTTATATGGTCTTATTCGTTATCTCTTCTTTTTTTGGTTTTCATTTTGGTTGTTCTTCTGTCTTTATGTTCATATTTCTCGATCTTGATTATACATATATTGGGTTTATTGTTTCTCCAGCGCAGTTTCATCCACTTGGGAATAATATTGTCCTTGCAACTTTGTGTCGCTTCTGCTGTGAGATTGCAATGTTGAGGTTGTCGAGTATGGGTATAATAATTTGTTTTATTGTATCCCAAGTCTTTCTCCCTAGTCTTTGAGCTTCCGTATTAATTGGCTTAAGCCCTGCTCTTAGCGTGCAGGTCTATTTGCCTAATACGATCGCTTCTTCTAGCTCCAACTATTAACAGGGTGTCTTTATTTTGTACTCTCTGCATCGTCCTGAGAGGAGGACAACTTGCCATCTGCGTTATCACTGCCGGGTACACCAGGACAGAGCGTACCAAGGCAGTGTATAGCTTCTTCTTATTTGGAGCGTTAAAGTTCCGGAACCTGTATAGTTTCCGAAGTTGCATTTTGGCTAGGGAAACTCTGGTGTTGATGTGGGTTTTGTACCCAGACTTGGTGAACCGTAAACCCAGGCCGTTATCCTCTTCCGAGTATGAGTGTAGGTCGGCGTTCACGATGACGTCATCTATTTTCCGACGGTTTATTGGGATTATTTTGAATTTTGGGCGGTTGGTTTTAATTTTCCACTTCTTTTCATATCTATTAATCTTGTTTATTTCAGCAGCTGTATCCCTTGTTTGAACTCCAGCGTTCCTATAGGAGCTGGGGACGATTTGTGTGATGTCATCTGCGAATTGCAAATACATCGTGTCGTCCCGCACCGGAGCAGAGAGGTCTATTGTGTACACGAAGTACAACAACGGACTCAGACAGCTGCCTTGTGGAACTCCCGCCATGGGTTCGAATTCGGGTCCTGAAAAGCCTTCGATTGAGATTTGGGCTTTTCTCTCTATAACAATGTCACAGAGGACCCTTTCCAGGAGTAGGTTCAGCTAAAGGTTCAGGATCTTGAATTGGAGACCCCTTAGCCAAACCTTATCGAAGGTCTTTTGTACATCGCGCAGCACCACATCTATGTATTTCCCCTCTGCTTTGAAGTGGAATATTTTCTCCGTTAGGAGGATGAGGACAGTTCCCGTTCCTCGCCCCTCTCGGAACCCGTGCTGCAGAAAGATGTGAGCTCCCAGTTCGGCTAGTTGTTTTTGTAGCGCGTTTGCGAGGATTTTTTCGTAGATTTTACCTACGAACTAGAGAAGGGAGATTGGTCTGTAATGCACCAGTTGATCTGGGGGCTTACCATCCTTGGGTATAAAGATGATTTTGGCCACCTTTAAACCGTCGGGGAAGTAGCCCGTGTTCAGGAAAGCATTAAAGATGTTGGTGATTCCATGAATGATCTGCTGTGGGGCATTTTCCAGATTGCTTTTGGTGATGCCCGTCCAACCTGGTGCCTTTTGTTTGAAGAATTTCACAGTGGCCATGACGTCCTCTATTGAATTTTTACGACCATGGTCAACCATCTCACTTCCCATGTCCGCGTGGTGGTATCTTCTTCGGTGATAGAGAATACTTTCTCCCAGTATGTTCTGAATCTTCCCTCCAGAACCGCCGGTTCCTCTATATATTTCCCGTCCGCTTGGATCCGAGCCCTTTCCTTTCTTTGTAAGCCTTTCAGTTTCCTGATTTGGTGCCAGAATCTGGCCGGGCTCAGCTCACTCTCTATTCCAGCTATAAGGCTGTCCCAGATCTCAGCTTGTTGGATGTTTATTGCATCCTTTAGTTCGGAGCTTAGCCGGAGTAGTAGCGCGCTTCTTTCCCGGTTTGGACCTTCTCATCTAATCTCCTTGTACACTTCTCTATGCACAGGTGCGATCCTCTTCATATCCTCTGTCCATCTGGGATAAGGTAGTGTTTTGTATCCATTTCTGGGAACACACTCGCAGTTAGCTTCGATTATTGAAGTCGTTATTCTTTCAAGTTCATCGTCGATCTCCTCCAATGTAGCCTCGCTCAGGTCGGCTGGGGCGTATTGTCGGAGTATAGTCGTGTATCAGTCCCAGTCGGTGGCGGCGTAGGTATTACGTGGTGTGACTGGTAGCTGGATCAGCGCAAGTGAAATTGTTGTTAATATCGCAATGTGGTTGCTGGAAGTTGAAGTTGTTGGGCCCGGCTCGCTATTGTAGTTGAAGGGGAAGCCTCCGCTTGTCATGATAATGTCAGGTTTGGTGGCTGATCTGCAAGTGATGTAGGTTGGGAAATCCGGCCCTGTCCTCTGGATGTTTTGCCTATCCATTATCATTTCCAAGTTTCGGCCTCTTTCGTTGGTTCTACCATAGTAGTCCGACATTCAGCATCTGGTATTGAGGTCGTCCCCTAAGAATGCCATTCTCCGGTGCCAGAAAAGTGGACAGAAGTTTGTGACGGATAGATAGGCTTGGTGAAGGGGTTGATAGGCTGCAGCTATCGTGAGGTTCCCTAACAATGTGGGAAGTTGTATCGACACAAAGGATTCGTCCAATTCTGAGAGACGTTTGAACGTGAGGTTACTTCT
Organism: Ceratothoa steindachneri; assembly: GCA_963969495.1. Lineage (NCBI taxonomy): Eukaryota > Metazoa > Arthropoda > Malacostraca > Isopoda > Cymothoidae > Ceratothoa > Ceratothoa steindachneri. The sequence goes on from OZ018327.1 coordinate 57,698,662, forward strand.
AACAGCTATTACAGCGCCATCGAACCTTTCCTCTGAGTGATTCTTCATGAGCACTCTGTATCCCGGTATTTTGAGTTGACTCCTTGTGGTGTCAATAAAGTGCTCCGTTATCAATATTATGTCGGGGTCAAGCACACGGAATATGTTTTCATATGCCGTTGCTTTTTCCTCCCATCCATTAACGTTGAGTGTCAGAATCCCCAATCCATTGTTTACGTTCTCCGTGCTGGTCCTTCTTTACTGGTGTTTCTGGGTGAAGTTTCTTTTTCTTCCGTTCCTCTTTTTTTTAAATTCTGTGTTAGAGACCTGCTCACATGAATCCTCTTATAGAGTAACATTATGGTGTAGTAGGGCCCCCTCAACCACTTCAACCTTAATCGATGCGTCGTACTTCCATTTGTATATTTTCTAATTTACTCCGTTTAGAATTTTTGTTTAGTCCATATTTTCAGGGAAGGGGAATTTCTCTGACGCATAAATGGTGAGATTAATCCTATACGCGTCGAGCGTTTTTTTCCCCCTTTTTTGGTGTTCTTGTTTATAAGGTCTTCTGAGTCGAAAGAGTCCAAGGAGTGAGTGGTTTCCGTTGATGCCGGTTCCACAGTTTTGCTTCTCTTTGTGAATTTTCTATTTGGTTGAAATTGTGTGGATTTTGCTGCGCTGCTTTAAGTTCCTGGGTTTCATTCTCCATTTCTTCCTTGTTGGTGTCCATATCAATGGTACCACTTCGATGGTGGAGAAATCTAAAACTCTCTTCCCCTCCCTTACCGTCAGTAATCTTGGTGTTATTTTCGACGAGCAACTCTCGTTTAAACCGCACATCCATCGTATCTGTAAGTCTTCCCTCGGCTTCCTCCGCAACTTTTCACGTGTTCGATCTTATTTTGATCGACGAAGCCTTGAGACTGCTATTCATGCCTTCGCCACCTCACGCTTAGACTACTGCAATACTCTTCTAGTGAATTTCCCCTCTTCGTCACTTCGCCCCCTACAACTAGTTCAAAACTATGCTGCCCGACTCTTCCTTCGCCGCCCCCGATTCTCTCCTTCGATGCCTCTGTTACAGGAGCTACACTGGTTACCTATTCGCTTCCGTACCCACTATAAAATTCTTCTCATCACCTACAAGGCCCTAAACCTCGAGGCTTCACCTTATCCCTCGTCTGCCATATCCCGTCGTCAAACTTCTCGGGCACTCCGGTCTAATCTCGCTCCCATCCTGAACACTCCTCGTTCTGTCCTCTGCTCGATGAGTGACCGTTCCTTCTCAGTTTGTGCTCCTAGACTCTGGAATGCTCTTCCTGCCGAAGTCCGATCCTTTCCCTCCCTTGCTACTTCTAAACGTCTCCTGAAGACTCATCTCTTCAGAATTGCCTTTTCTTCCCTGTACACTTTCTCTACACTCGCTACACAACCTGCGCTCTTGGAGGGCTAACAGCTCTGAAGGGCGCATTATAAATACTTATCATTATTATTATTTTCAGCCTGAGGACGTCTCCTGATGGAGGGTCGTCCGGGAACCACATTTTGCACATTCCGTTTTTGGCCAGCATTTGGTTGAGTTCTTTGGCGAAGCAACCACGTTGAGTTAGATTCCTAACGTGAGCATAGAGGATGCACGGCAGGATTTTTGTGGACTCTTCGTTCTCTATCTTCAAATATGTTTTCTTTGTTTCTCTTTCTTTGTACGTGGTTTTAGCTACCTGTGCGTAAGTAGTGTTTGATATGCGTACTTCTTCCTGTTTCTTGTCCTTTTTCTTTCTGTTTATTATTTGGGGGCCTTGCCCGCAGTTCGTACATCTTCCGTAGTTGTTGCGGCAGTCCTTCCAGTGATGTCCCTTCTCGCTAAACCTGGAGCATGTTTCCTCATGCTCTTTACAGTCTTTGGTGGCGTGCTGCTCCATCTTGTAGCAGCGAAAGGAAAAGTGGACTAGAAAGAATTCTTCTCGCTCTATCTGGTCTACACTCACCTTGGCGTTGAACAAAAGCAACACTTGTTCTTTTGCCTTTTGGGCCATCGAGGTTTCTGCGAAGACAATCTTAAATATATAGGTTTAGTCACTGTTGTCCCACCTGTTCTTGAATTTGATGATATCTGCTACTTTAGCCCATTTTTGTCTAAGCTCGATTTTTTTCTTTTATTTCTTCTCTATTATGTTGTCCGATGCAAGGATCGAGTCTCCTGCAAACCACACTGCGATGAGCTTGTATTTGTGGAGGGATATCAGGCAGTAGCCCAATGGTTCTTAGGGTTTCTAGAGCTTCTACTTTCACAATAGCTTTTACGTCCTTTTCTCGATCGCAGATGGCGACGTACCCAGATGGGACATCTAGAAGCCTTACAAGAGCGAAGTTTAGTTTACCGAACACACTGAATACACTGACATGAGTGGGGTGTTCCTCGAGAATGTGGAAGTTCCAAGCGAGGCCTTTAGTTGTAAAAATTTGAACTGTAGAAATAATGAACATATGGAAAAGTCACTTCTTTCTATAATAACATAATTTTTGCACTCTCTGAGACATCAAAAATCGTATTTGAGAGTGCATCAGATAAAAATAAGAAGTACAATCGGCCTGGTTGAAATGACTACTGTCAGGAATTGTATGAGAGATCCAGAGAGGCTTATGCTCTGTGGTTAGAAGTAAACAAACCTAGGAGTGGTCCAATTTTCCATCTATAAAATTACATAAAAGCCAGATTTAAAAGGGCACTTAAATTTATTTTAAATTAAATAAAGAAAATCTAAAAAAGGAATCGTTAGCTCGCAAGCTCTTTAATATGAAAGTAGATAAAAGAAAATTTTGGAAAGAAATTAAAGTGCATAAAAACAAAAAAATAAGTCCACCTGATGAAATTGAAGGTAATTCAGGAGCTGAAAATATTTGTAACATGTGGAAAACACACTATCGGGAAATGTTTAATGGTTTGCACGATAGTTCACTATTCTTAGACAACAATTATGCAGTCTCTGATAACTATAATAAGGTTTTAGTATCATGCGAAGAGGTGGCAACCATGATTAGAAAACTTGATGTAAATAAAAGTTGCGGATTGGATGGAATTCAAGCTGAACATAATAAATTTAGTAGTGCAAAAAATATTCCATTATTAGCTATGTGTCTTACTAGATGTCTCGTACATGGAGTCTTACCTGAAAGCATGTTTTCTGTTGTGTTAATACCTATTATTAAAAACAAAAGTCAAAGTATGACTATGAAATCCAATTATAGGCCAATTGCGTTAGCTAGTATCTGTAGTAAAATTTTAGAAAGAATCATACTTAGTAGAATAAAATCATTTATCTTAACAACGGACAACCAGTTTGGATTTAAGAAAAATCATGGTACAGATACATGTATTTACTCATTAAAAGAAATGATATTGAAATATAATAGTCTTAATAGCAATATATATTCCTGTTTTTTGGATGCGTCAAGGGCTTTTGACAGAGTAAATCACAGAGTTTTAATAGATAAGTTAAGTAAATTTAAGGTTCCATCATATATTATAAGAATAATTAGTTACTGGTATGCTACTCAAAAAATGTGTGTAAGATGGTCAAATACCATATCTGACTTCTTTACCATAAGTAATGGTGTTCGACAGGGAGGAATTCTTTCTCCTTACCTATTATGTATGTATATAAATGATTTATCCATAGAATTAGGCAAAATTAAAGTAGGTTGTATAATAGGTAATGTAAAAACGAATCATTTTATTTATGCAGATGACATTGCACTAATTGCACCATCTGCAAGTTGTCTAAATAAATTAATTAACGTTTGTAATATTTTGAGATAAAAAATTATATAAAATTTAATAGTTCTAAAAGTGCGGTGCTAGTTTTTAAGTCTAAATTTCTTAAATGTTCTAAATATGATAGTTTTAAGCTAGGTAATGATGCAATTCCAATAGTGAGCAACATAAAGTATTTAGGGCATATAATTAGTGATGATCTCAAAGACACATTAGATATAGAACGCCAGCGTAACAAGCTGTATAGACAAAGTAACATGATTAAAAGACATTTTGGACATTGTACTGAAAATGTAAACATTAAACTGTTTAGGTCTTATTGTGAGTCAGTTTACACAGCTCATCTATGGTGGAATTATGCAAACGCTACCCATAGTAGATTTATAGTTACTTATAACAATAGTCTCAGAATTCTGTGTGGTGAACCTAAATATTTTAGAGCTAGTCCGATGTATGTATGTAGAAATATACCTTCGCCTAAAGAAGTAATCAGAAAACTTGTAATGGTTTTTTAAATAGGTTAGAAAGCAGCTCAAATAAAATTGTGTCTGGTATTTTTCACTCAGACTGTAGGTATCTTTCTGAAATTACTACTCACATGATAAATATTACCCATTGCATTAATCCGGCAATATTAAATATTAGTAGATTGACAATTCATTTAAATAGGTGAATAAGTATTGGCAGTAAGATAGTGGTAATTTTAGTTGTTAAGGTAAATATAATCTTTTGGTGCCTTTTGGATAAGCAATATCGAAATTTTATACTTCAAAATTGTAATAGTTTTTTATGGATCACCAAAATCCGCAATAAAGTTGCTTGTTTGTTTGTTTAACAGTACAAAAACTTTTACGAAGATCTCTCAAGAAAGAAAACGGAAGAAATCGTTTGAAGGACTAACTCATCAAGAATCAAGAAGAAACCAGCCCCCAAGATAATGGAAGAAAAAATGAAAAAGCATCAAGAAAGAAAACGAAGATTAAGGACCAACCCAGCCAAGAAAAATACGAAAGTCAAATTAAAAGGAAGACAAATGTTTGAAGGGCCAACTTAAAGAAATAAGGAAATTGAGTCAAGTAGAAGAAGAAAATGCATAATGAAAATCAAGATGAAGAATAATATAGATAAATAAATAAAATGATAATAAGGATATGCCCCCCCCCATAAGATAACTTATCCTATGCTCATATCTCTTTTTAATAAATGCGTTTGGTAAAATCCACACTTAAATTGCTGAGCTTTTGATCTATTCGATCATTTTCGGAGCGTCTTTAGGTATTCTTTCCTCCTTTACCGAAGAAGTATGGTGGAGTCTGAATCAGGTTGAATGAAAAAAAAACTTGTTTTAGGGGATATTTATTCCTTCTCGTTTGAACATAATGTCAATGTAAACGAGTTAATCCGGCGAGTGGATTTAAAAAAAAAAAAAAAAAACTTTAATGTTCGATTCCAGCTCGCAGCCTGGGTGTTGAGGGCCAGCTTTTCTTCGTTTATTAAGATGGCTTCTAAGATGTTAGCTTTATTTCCCTCTTTTCTTTTAATTGTGCTGTTTTCAACCAGAATATCTCTAGTTAGGTTGATGTTATGTGCGCTCTCCATATGATTTTGGGTCCTCGGCTTTGCAGATGCATGGTTAAACGCCTCGAAAGGGTAGGCGGTTGTCATGCCAACATATTTTGAGTTATTATAAAGCTTGCAGACTTCATGGGGGCAGTTAAACTCGTAAACTATGTTGGTTGACTTTAGATTCGAGGAGTTTTGGTAACTGTTACTTTTCATAATGAGATGTTAACTTTTGTTGTTTCATAGTATATAATAAGTTGAATTTTGTCCATTTGATTCTTAACCTTGATGTTACGATTAACAATCTCTTTGATGTTTTTTTCGGGTATGTCATAGGCCATAGACATCTGATTTCTGAAATACAGTTTGATGTTATTTACTGCTTCCTGATTACTTTTTGTTTTATCCGTATCTTTGAATTGCATATTTAAAAATGATTGAAGTTGTTTTTCAATCATGCTGCTCATGAAACCGTTGTTTACGAGGGATTTTATGCGGGAGATCTCTTGATGGAAAAGTTCCCACGTGGAGTAGCATTTGTATGCTCGGCGGATGGAAGATCCGTTTACACTTTTTTTGTACCTTTCATGACATCCACCATCCATGTTGAGGCATCTCCCATGGCCGTACCTCTTCTATATACTTTTGTGATGCACTTTCCATTGATGTTTTGTACCTCAACGTCCATAAAAGGGAGTTTATTGCCAGTACTCAATTCATAAGTGAATTTTAACACGGAATTCTCCTCGAATTGCCGTGTGATGTTCTTCGTTTTGGACGTTGATGTAGATGTCGTTGACGTATCGGCTATATGCAGGTTGCTTATTTTCGCTGTTGTTAAATAAGCTCTATTCAAGTTGCCCCATATAGTAGTTGGCGAAGGTCGGCCCCAGGAGTGATCCCAGAGCCACTCCATCCACTTGCGTGCATAGATTACCGTCCGGTGTCCTGAATGGGGCCTCTGATGTGCATGAGCGTAGCATATTCCTTAAGATGTTTGGGTCAAGATTTAGAGGAGACATTGTAGGATGGTGGTACACATTTTTTTTATAATAATGTCGATGGTCTGAACGATAGACATATTTGTTAATAGGCTTTCCACATCAAGGGATGCTATTAGTCCTGCCAGTCTTGTAGAGAGAAGTATATCAATAAATTCCTCCGTAGACTTTATGCTATACTTTAAAGGGATGTACGTTTTATCATTTCATTTAGGGTTTTAGCTAAACGGTACGTTGGTGTTGAGACTTGAGAAATGATAGGCTTCAATGGGTTGTTAGCCTTATGTATATTTACGTTTCCATACAGATATTCTAGTGTATAATCGCCAATGATCTTTTGGAAATGAAGTCCTCCAATGAGTGCATTAGCTTTAGTTATTTGTCCATGTATTTTCGTTTTTAAGTCTTATGTTGGATCTTTTTCCATACGTTTAAATTTAGTGGTGTCGCTTAAGATGGTATTCACTTTGCTATATATTCTTCTTTGTTTAGAATGACGTATATGTTAGATTTTTCAGCTTTTCTTATGGCTATTTCTTTGTTGTTTTCGAGACAGCTGATGGCCTTGCGTATCTCTGGTGTTATGAGTTGCTGCCATTAAAGCACCATCGTTTGGTGGTTTCTGCGCGTAGTTGGTCTTTTAGGTTGGAATTAATTTCAATGATGTTTGATCTTGTAGTTTCAACAAGGATTGGAAGAGGGATTCTAGTTCAACCTTTTTAGAAATTTGATAAAATTTGGATAATTTTTAAAAAAAATTGGATCGAATTGCTAAATTCCATTGCTAAAGGTTATGTTTATAATTGCTTAAGACATGTGTCGCTCAGGATGGTATTCACTTTGCTGTTATATTCTTCTTTGTTTAGAATGACGTATATGTTAGATTTGTCAGCTTTTCTTATGGCTATTTCTTTGTTGTTTTCGAGACAGCTGATGGCCTTGCGTATCTCTGGTGTTATGAGTTGCTGCCATTAAAGCACCATCGTTTGGTGGTTTCTGCGCGTAGTTGGTCTTTTAGGTTGGAATTAATTTCAATGATGTTTGATCTTGTAGTTTCAACAAGGATTGGAAGAGGGATCCTAGTTCAACCTTTTTGGAAATTTGATAAAATTTGGATAATTTTTTTCCAAATTGGATCGAATTGCTAAATTCCATTGCTAAAGGTTATGTTTATAATTGCTTAAAACATGTGAACGATAATTAACCTGTTAGGTTTCAAAAAACGATAAGTTTGTAAGGTCGATAAATCTGCCGCTATTGTATTAATTGACAAATCCCTATACATATTTAGATAAGATGAATATCTTACTTTCGGATACCTCCACTCATGAGAGCCTTGGAAAGAATCCTAATGACCAGATAAAAATAGAATTTCACTCAGCTGTTCGCTCTCTACTTAAAGGATCCTCTGACCTCATTAGCAGATTTAAATGGGTTTAAGGTGTATATTGCCGCAATACACTAGATAGCTTAGGTCACAATACAACAAAAAACCTATATTACGTTATTCAAGGGAAAGGAGTTAAATGCTAACGTGAAGTCTAAATTTCTGCAGACGAATTTCGTTAGGCCTAAATCTCGGCGTCGTTGAGGAAGAAGTATTAAACACAAAGAGTTAAGAAAAATATATATTATGGAATAAACAGTTATGATTGAAAAGTGAAATTATACAGGACACTTATGATTGGATTGAATTACGCGTGTGAATTAAATTTGCATGAGTTAACGAGAATTAGAGCACCACATATGATGAGTGATAATTAGATTGATAAATATTAAATAGATTATAGTTGAATGTTAAATGAGTAAATATTATAAATAACATGATAAATATTTAAATGGGTTGATATATAGCTAAATTGGATAGATAGTTATTTTGATTGATAATTAGTGAAATTGGATTGATAGTTAAATTGGTTGATAAATAGATTATATGTATTAACTTGGATACATAAATAGATTTTATGTACACATAGATTATTAAATAGATTGTTAAATAGTAATTTGTAAATACAGTAGTTTGGTAAATAGATTGATAATTTATAAAAAGTAATTGGTAATTTGGTAATTTGCTTGGGAATTATTAACTCGTTAAATAGATTGTTGGTGTGATAGATATATTGGTGATAGATATATTATAACGGAGTTGAGAGGGTCTGATTCCGAACCTAGCAAAGTGAATGAACCTCATGGGTTTGATTTTAAGACGCTCGGGAGAGCGGGGGTAGCAATCTTATAAATCAAGTCAGGGTTACCAACCCTTTTTGAAATTTTATATATATATATATATATATATATATATATATATATATATATATATATATATATATATATATATATATATATATACAGTTAGAAATAAATATTTACACTTGTAGGGCTATAGACCGCTACGCTACCTTTAAGGTCTTAATAAAAATAAGGGAGAATGTGGTTAACAGGAAGTAGTTAGAAAAGGTATATTTGGGAATGGGATTTCGGTCATTATTGATCGTTAATCCGTAAGGAGTTTTAAGGTTCGCTGGGTGGCGGTCAATTGGGCATTAATCTTCCATTTTTGTTCTTGGATTAGGATCGCTTCCAGGATATGAAGGCGTTTGCAGTCACTTCTCCTTTTGATAATGGTGTTTTGTACTAAAGTTCTCGTGTTAGTTGAATTCCATGTTGCATGTAGTGGTTCTTGATGGTGCCGTTTTGCAGATGCATGGTGAGTCTACGAGATAGGGATATGGTTCCAGTCAACCACATTCCCCCTTCTTTTCATTATCTAAATTATCTTTAGTATATAAATGTAATGCCTTTAAATGTCTAACCAGTGTAAAATTAATTCAATCCGAAGATGGTCAAACGTGACCGAAAGCTCAGCTAGCTAAAATAAACCATGAATATCCGAACACTTATCTATAACCTTTCGCAAGACGAAAAAAGAATAATAGGGAAATTAGAAAAGCAAAGAAAGAAGCTAATCAAGGTTCAACTAGACCTGGTCTTTAATAAAACCTGCATATATATATATATATATATATATATATATATATATATATATATATATATATATATATATATGAAAAGAAACTCAAAACTTGAACGTGAGTCAAAATTATGATAAATAACACCCACAGGGAAAATGGGAAAACGATTCCGAGCGCTTTCGTCTTTATTCTAAAAGACCTCTTCATGGAATAACGAAGGTCAGGGCAGACAATGTTTTAAATAGTAAGGAGTGGGGGTTTGAAACGGCTACCTGCATCAAAATCCTAACTAAGGGGTACAAATTCTTTAAAAACTTCAATTTGTGATTTAATATAATTAGATATCTAATTATATTAAATCACAAATTAAAGAAAGAGAAAATACAAGTTTAGGCATTTTTCTTTCTGTCTGCAAAATTGTTTTGAAATTCAGAAAATAAAAATATGGCGAAAGCCCTGTGGTGGTTGTTGTTATCACCCGCAGAACTTGTATTTGCTCTTTCTTTGTACGTGACATGGACAATGAGCCTTGAAATTGTGAGCAAGTAAGAGGATGAGGTATAAAAATTCCTTGGAGGTTCCTAGCTTAGGGAGATACTGGGTTTGATAGGGTAACGCTTTGAGCGAAATATAGTTACTGTGGCTGGTAGCTTAGCGGTAAAGCATCTGACCGGCAATCAGCAGACCCGGGTTAGAGTCCTGGCCAAGAATTTTAAAAAACATTTTCCGCCTGGCGTTATTTCTGTCTTCTCGGTAAAGGATTGCCTTCATTGTGCCGCCCTCTTCTCTCTTTGATTCTAGTCTTCTTCTAATGTCCCTTTCTCTTGCCTCTAAAAAAACTCCTGTTTCTTGTTGTTGTTGTTGTATATATATATATATATATATATATATATATATATATATATATATATATATATATATATATATATATATATATATATGAAACCACTGTATAGGAGCCAGAAGTTTAATTTACGAGATTAGTTTCAGTATGTAAATTAAACTTTTGGCTCTCATAACTTGCTATTGAGTTCTTTTACTTATATATATATATATATATATATATATATATATATATATATATATGTGTGTGTGTGTGTGTGTGTGTGTGTGTGTGTGAATCCAGCAAACCGCAAGAAACAGAAAAACAGAATAATTTTTCTTCGGAAATGTTATTTCCTAATTCGCAAAAATTCCTTACAGGGGTAGGATTCGAACCGTGCTTACTGAGGCAGCGATCAACCGCTTTGATCTCAATTAAACCGTCCCGTAGACCACTCAGCTACGCGAAAGACAAAAAATCTTCCGAATAAACAAGCTTTTAAGGTACGCTTCGCAAGGTCGATCGTGACTATGAAAGAGAGAGAAATTAATAAGGAATTCAAAGGACAAAGGAGGGTTGAGGTAAACACGCGGCGAATATACAATGTATAAATAAATCTTTCATGCACGCGAAATAATGATGAAATGAATCCAGCAAACCGCAAGAAACAGAAAAACAGGATAATTTTCCTCGGAAATGTTATTTCCTAATTCGCAAAAAATCCGTACAGGGTGGTCCACAAAACTGAAAATAATATTTTTTTCTTTCCACATGGCTAATTTTATTACACTTCACGAAAAGGAATTACACGTAAAATTTCGTCCTCTATCTGACCATCTAGGGGTCGCCCCACTTTTCACTTTTTCTTGGTCAGGTTGGTCTTTGAGGGTGCGAGGATGGTCATTCAGTGTTCGTGAATGAGACGGAAGATGAATTGCTTCTGATCCTCATCCTTCGTCAGCGTCGCATTGTACGCCTCTGCCAGGGCCACTCCTCGTTCAGCTGCGTCGTTCACCACTCTCAGTCTTTCGGTTCTGGCCTGAAAGTCCTCGTACAACTCTTCGCCCTTCCAATCCAAAGGATCCATCTGCAGGAAGCCCTGCTTCGCTTCATGGGCTCTGCTTTTCTTCAGGACGTTGAAAACACGATGCAACCTTTTGGTGAAGAAGGCACCAAGGCGGATGTCCCCTATGTCTTCGATTTTCGGCAGGTGTGAGTGATCTTCGGTCGGATTTTTCGTCTTCATCCGAGTCGCGCATTCGGCCTTCATCTTGTCTAGAACCCGGTCGTCCAACAGGGAAAGGCAGGGCAAGTCTTCCGCCAAATACCAGACATGCCGTTGAAGGGTATTGTTCGCGATTTCAGCGACGTTCATCTGGTTCGTGTACTTCCGGAATTCAATCAGCATTATGATGTCTTTGCATGGGGCATGGGATGACAGAGGGGCTTCGTGCCAAAAGCAGACGTACACCAGGGCAATGAACAGCGCCATGCCAATCATATTCCGCTCATCTCGTTTCGTTGACTTGAACTGGTATCGGAACAGGAACATCTTGAGGCAGTAGATGCCCTTTGACATCTACCTCGCGTGGTGGATGGCACCTACTGACTGCTTCTGAAACCTTGCTGGTGGCCAGTTTATACTGTGCTAGATGGAAATAAAGTAGGAGAGTTTCAGATATAAAAGGTATAGTATGAGATAGGAAAAATTTAAGGAGATCACCGCTTTGGGGGGATTCCCCGCGAATCAGAAACATGAGGTATTTCCAATCAGTCTGATTCGCGCATATATTTCTTCTTTCTTCTCTTTGATATATACTTAAACGTATATAGAAAATGCAATCTTTCCAAGTTATTTCAAGTCAAAAGATTGATGTAACTTAGCAGTGCGTAGATCGCTGTAAGTTATCAGATGAACTGAGCCGTCAATGAAAAGAAAACGGATTTTAGGGGATATTTATTTCTCCTCACGTGAACGTTATGTCAAGGGAACGGGCCACTCCGGTGTGAGCGAAATTTTAAAACAACTTTAATGTTCGATTCCAGCCCGTAGCCTGGATCTTGATAGCTTGGCTTTCTTCGTTAATTAAGATGGCTTCTAAGGTGTTCAGTGTGGCTTTATTTCCCTCTTTTATTTTGATCGTGGTGTTATTAACCAGTATATCCCTGTTTTAGCTGATGTTATGTACAGTCTCCATATTATTTTGGGGGCTCCATGTTGCAGGTCCATTCTCAAATACCTCTAAAGTGTAGTGGTAGTCATACCAACATATTTTAAGTTGTTATGAAGCTTGCAGTCTTCATTCCGGCAGGTAAACTGATAAATTTTGTTCGTAGATTTCAGGATAGAGGAGTTTTGGCAGATGTTGTTTTTCATAATGAGATTGTTAACTTTTGAGGTTTTATAATATATAATCATCTGAATCTTGTCCGTTTGCTTCCTAACTTTGATGTTACGGTTAACAATCTCCTTGATGTTTTTTTCGTCTATTTTGTAGGCCGATGACATCTAATTTCTATAATACAGTTTGATGTTATTTCCTGCTTCCTGGTTACTTTTCGTTTCATCCATGTCTTTGAATTGCCTTTTAAGAATGATTGAAGTTGTTTTTCAATCATGCTGCTCGGGAAACCGTTGTTCACGAGGGTTTATTTTATGCGGGGGATCTCTTGATGGAACAGTTACACGTGGAGCAGCATTTGTATGCTCGGCGGATTTATGAGCCGATTTCACTTTTTTTGTACCTTCCAGGTTATTCACTATCCACGTTGAGGCATCTCCCCATGTTTGTAGCTTTTCTGTAACCTTTTGTGACGTAATTACCGTGGATTTTTTGTACCTCTACGTCCAGAAAAGGTAGATTATTCTCCATGCTCAATTCATAAGTGAATCTTAACACGGAGTTCTCCTCAAATTGATGTTTGATGTTCATAAAAGGAAGCCGCTTAGTAAGCTTTGATGTAGACAGCCTGTTCACTAATGTCCCAGTCAACGAAGCTCTTAATGTTCTATCTAAGGTATTAGATAATCAAAAATTAAACCTTCCTCTAGGCAAAAATAAAATTATAAATCTTGTTAAACTTTGTGTTGCTGACATTATATTAATCAGCGATATGGGTTTTTTGCGTCAAAAATATGGTCTTAGCATGGGCACTCCTTTATCGCTCATATTATCTAACCTTTTTATAGAACATTTCGAAGTATCATTACTCCCTTCTGTGATTCCCCATCATAATTTTGTATGGTATAGGTATGTAGATGATGTCATTTCGACTTGTCCTATAAATAGTTTAAACTTATTTAACAATTTCCTTAAAAATCTTAACGACCTCCATCTCATTATCAATTTTAAAGTAGAGTGGGAAAAAGATAATTTTATATCCTTTCTTGATGTAAAAATTGTTAGAGTCATTGACAAAATTAGCTTCACTGTGTATCGAAAACCAACCCATTCTAACTCTTATATCCATTTCTTTTCACATCATGATATTAACATTAAGCTAGCTTTTGCATCAGCTATGTTTTTGAGAGCACTTAGTGTAATATAGTGACAAAGGCCTAATGAAACAACCAACTATTTAAGGTGAGGTCAGACAGGTGGTTTGAACCCAGAGTCAGTTACAAGCAAAGAGTCTCACTAAAAGGTTTTGCCTGATGTACTCCGGTCTAAGTTATAATACTCAACATAATCTATGTATGTATGTACCGTAAGCCATACTTAATCTGATCTACACTACCTTTAACTAGTCCTACTTTACCTATACTACTATTTCCCTTATTTCCATTCCGTTTACCCTTTATATGGTTATTACCAGTGTTGATTATACTAAGATAAACAGGTTAGTACAAATATTATATGTTTTGGGTTTTATAGTGTTGTGCTCAATTATAAGTGTGTTGCCCTATTCTGGGTCTGCATGGAACCCCTCTAAACTAACTATCTATAGCGTAATATCGGTAGGTGTGACTGTCCCTATTAAAGACCTGGACTAAACCTATAAATAATATAATCTACAGTTACTACCTACATATATTATACTTAGGATATGTGACCCATACTTTCTAGAAGATGAGATTACATATATAACCTGCAGTTTCATTGAATTAAATTATCCCTTCAACGTGATCAATGAAAGTTTATGTAAAGCAAAATCTACTCATTACCATCCCAAGGATGAAATCAAATTAAGTAATACGAAGTGTCTATACCTCCCCTTTTTTCCACTCCTTAAAGGAGTGAACAAAGTTATTTCTCCAGCCCTAGCAACATTTAAATACCCCTTTTCTATCCTTAAATCTTTCCCTTCGACCAAGCCCGTGGATCAGCCAGATGAAGCAGGTGTATATTTAATCCCGTGTGACTCTACAAACTGGTGCTCATTCTACATAGGAGAGACCGGAAGAACCTTAACAAAACGATTTTATGAACATAAAGGTGATGTCAGACGAGGCAGTAACACATCCAGTATTTTTAATCATATTAGAAACTTAAGATTTCCGTAATAGAAAAATAGTAGAATCTATATTAATAGGAGAAATTCCCAATTTTCATTTGTCAAATGGGCAATTGGAAAGCAGCCTCCATTCCCGTAACCTCATCGTAAACAGCTTAGTCAACGATGTTATATTCACACCCTCTGATTAATGACCTTTTCCCCACCGTTTTGTGTTTCTTTGTGGGATTTTTTTCTGATCTGTACACTATTTTTATACTTTTGTAACAATCGCATTCTCAGTATACGACTAAAAAGGGCGTGATAAACTACATACCGAAACTAGTCTTGTAAATTACACTTTTGGCTCCTATACAGTGGTTTCACTATCATATACCATAATTCGTTATTGAGTTCTTCTACACACACACCACACACACACACACACACACACACACATATATATATATATATATATATATATATATATATATATATATATATATATATATATATATATATATATATATATATATATATATATATATATATATATATATATATATATATATATATATATTAGCACCCAATAACTAGTATGAAATAAGGTAATAATTGATACACAAGCGATTTCGTCTAATTTATAAGACCAACAAGAATCAAACGTAGATAAAGAAAAAAAAAAGTAAGATAGAACTTTGCTCATCGAGCGATGTTCTCTTTTCAGGATACTGCGCTAACCAAAGATGTCTCAAGGTAACTTATAAACGTTAGTATGAGACACCCACGGGTTTCATAAATGAACGGGAAATCTAATTATCTTCCCAGTTTGTCGAATATTTTTTTCCTTTCTCCAATTTTTACTGCTTTTCATTGATGCTGTAGAATCCTACATTGGTTAAGCAAATAAATATTTCTCTTTGCTAATCGTTATTTTTTTCATCTTGTTTTTAATATTAATTTTTATAAAGTGGTGTAGCCTTTTAGGCACAAATATACCCTTCTATAAAATTTAGGCCCATATTTCTCGTAAAAGTTAAATTGTATTAATTTCAAGGGGCAATATTTGTGCGCCGATCTACTCATTTCTTTGTTCGCGTTGTGCACCAGGCGCAATCAACTCAAACCTAACTGGAGACGTGGCCAGAATCACTATAGATATTCTTCATTTTTCGTCTACATTCGTGTTTCATCCACTCTTTAACCTATACATATTCCACCAACTTCAAATAAACGGAATTTTGGTGGCTTTCCCTTGACTGCTTCCTACTTTTATCTAATATAGAACTTGTCAATAGTTCTCAACAATTAGGCTCACGATCATCCAGCAATTTCACGCCTCATTTGAAGGCTGCCAAATTGTATCACGCTCTGTCTTTCTCGGCAACTTTTTCGCCCATGTTCAAGTAGGTCCACCACTGTCGTAATTTTTTTACTCCCGGAAACGAAAGTGGGAATTGTAAATAGACATTCCTTTTAATTTAGTTTCCTTGTTATATTAAAGTAAGTTGGAAATAGTAGTAATAATGATTTGAGTTAATTAACTTTTAATAAGTGGTCGTCGTTGCGTTTTGCGAAAGTGTATTGTTTCGAGTTGGCACCTAGCACAGCTCCGGGTGTACCGAGAAGAAGTTTTTTTTCTTTTCTGCTACTACGACTCAGTTTCAAGACGGAAATACAGACCCCGTTAAATATCTATTAAAATTTCCGCAAGTTGTCAAGTTTTGGTTCATACGGCGTGCAAAGCCGTATAACAATAACCTAACTATTTTTATTTAAGTCTCATAAATATTAATGGATAAATAAGCCATTATCTCGCTCCAAGATCAAGAATGATCACTATTTCACAGGCTAAGTATATATTTAGCTGTCATTTATTAATAATAGCTACCTATTAGGATCCTTTAGGCATATTATACTTAGACACTGTGAATGGGATATTTAATAACCACCTTATATTAGAGCAAGTAAATGGAGATTTTATTCTTTTACTGTTATATTACAGTCATTAGTTTTCATTTATAATTTAATTTAATTATTCTTCTCACAGTTTCTTGTTCAAATTGTGCCCAGTGACCAAGTTTATAATTAAAAATAAAACATGAAATTCGCCACAACCACTATAATCGGACCATCACCAAATAACGGCATGAGTGCACCCCTATCCCACCTCACCGCATGGTCGTTTTTGAATCTCGGGCCGTTTGAAAAGACCAAGTAATGAATGGCTTGAGGCATCGGAGATGATCATGGTCGACCACAGACTCAGTGATTTTTAGAGGTGGGAAATATTTCTATGAGTCCTTCTTAGCCATTTCTAATTGTTCTCTTTGTTCTCAATTCCAGGACACGTCGAAGATTTACCCTAATCTACAAGGATACAGCAGTTTCTCCATCGTTGGAAATTAGCACCATGATGGAAGTGATTTCAAATAATCCCTGTCTCAAATTTGCAGTAGATAACCTACGATGAGCGGGTATCCAAACTGATAATATATCATTTCACAACATTTTCGACTCGTCTCACTTTATTATATGTTCACTTCTCTATAATTGGTCTGGTTTACCAAATACTATAGCGCCATGTGCACACTGCTGACACGTCATATACCCATATGTACTTGTTATGGGAGTGCCCGCTGCCTACAAGATTCTTTCGGTACTCTTAGACATGGTGACCTTTAGGGAATTATTTGACGCACAAATGTTTATATAGGAAACAAACTAAAATTTTCTTCGTATGCATTTGTAAGAATATCCTTTTCATGTTCATCTGCAAGTAGAAATTGGTTTATACATCGACTGGTAGATGAGTGGAATAGACTCGTTAGTAATGTGTAATAGAATCATAGGTTAATGAAAATAAATTTAATGACAATGTGAGTGAATTTGAACTAAAGGCTTATGATATATATACTAGTCAAAGGACATATAGGATGGGTGGTGGCTTGATTATTTATATCAGAAAAAAACATTTATTCAAATCTAAATAATTCTATAAAGCAAGAAGTAGTTGAGTCACTGTGGATAGATATTAGGGTCAGTAAAATTTGGATAATACACTTGGGAGCCTTTTACAGACCACCCGGACAGACTGACTGTATTGATGAGCTAATGATGAGGGAAATAAGGAAAGTATGTAAAGTAGATACAGTTATTCTTAGTGACTTTAATTTAAATTCTGTGGAATGTGAAAATATGATAGGAAGGAATAAAGCAGGTTGTAAGTTTATACAATGCTTTGAGGATCATTTTTTCACTTAATTTGTTAATACGCCAACAAGGAGTGCCAATATCTTAGATCTGGTTCTTTCAAATGATGATCACTTGGTTCAGGATTTGACTGTCGAGAAAGCATTGGGAAATAGTGATCAGATGGTTCGTTTTAACTTGGGAATAGTGAAAGGTAGAACATCGACAAACTCTATGAAAACTCCAAATTGTTATAGGGGCGATTATGATAAATTACGCAACTTGCTAAATCAGATTAGGTGGGATATAGAATTCAGGGGAAAGAATACTTATGAGATGTGGGACACATTTAAGACTATATTAAACATAGTCCAGGAGCAGTGTACCCCAATGAAGGGTATTAGGAAGAAGGTTGGAAGCCATTGTGGTGGAATCGGGAGATGGGGAGGAAAATTTCTGAGAAGAAAAGGGCATACCAGAGATTAAAGAGAGAAAGTACTTTTGACAATTTAAATCATTATAGGTCGACTTGAAATTAGCTAAATATGATTATTAAGAGCAAAAGAGTGATAGAAATTAATTTAGCTCAAAATAATAATAAAGATCAAAGAAAATTCTTCAGCTATTATAGAAGTAATAACAAATTTAACAGTGATAAAATAGGGCCTATTAGATATGAAGGGGTTTTGAAAGAATCTGATGAAGAAATAGTAGATGTTCTTAAAAATCATTTTTCTTCAGTATTTACAGAAAAGAATTGAGATAGTTTAATTGATGATAATTCTAGCTCAAAGGAAGTAGCGTTGAATACCATTAATGTGAACATGGAAATAATTAAATGGCTTATATTGGAGTTAAATACTAGTAAGTCATCTGGCCCAGACAACATTCATCCTAGGTTACTCAAAGAAGGTGTAGAAATTATAGCACAAGCTCTTAAGAAGATATATACTATATCACTATAGTTTGGAGAAATACCTAATAATTGGAAATTAGCGAATGTAGTGCCATTTTAAATAAAAAAAAAGTAAAGAGGATCCGAATAACTTTAGACCGGTAAGCTTAGCTTCTATAGTTTGTAAAATTTTTGAGAAGGTAGTTAAGAAGGGAATTTCTGACCATCTCGAGAGTGGTAGGTTAATAGATAGAACAGGTAGATCGTGTTTAACACATTTACTGAATTTTATGTATTATGTAACCAAACAATTAGATAGGGGTGAAAAAGTTGATGAAATTTACTTAGATTTTAGTAAAGTTTTGATTAGGTTCCACATAGTTGACTATTTCAAAAATTAAAAATGCATGGGATTTGGGGTAAAGTTTTGAATTGGATAACTGAATGGCTGAAAGACAGGAAACAGAGTTGTACTGAATGGTGGGAAGTCACAGGGGAGATACGTTATCAGTGGCGTACTTCAGGAATCCCTTCTAGGACCTTTATTATTCATATTTAATAAAATGACTTTGGGGGAGGCTGTAAACAGAGAAGTGTCAATTTTTACTGATGACACTATGTTGGCAGCTATAGTCAAAGAAGTTGAGGGTAGCTCTAAAGTGCAGAGACTTAAATAAGTTATTATATTGGGCTCAAAAGTGGTAGATGACTTTTAATCTTAAAAAATGCAAAGTTATTAACATGGGAAGGGACAGTAGGGAATTTAGCTATGAATTAGATGTCATTGGCTGAATTCATTCGAGTAGGAGAAGGACTTAGGCGTAGTAGTAGATAGGTCACTAAAGTGTTCGAAGTAGTATATTGAGCCAAAAAAATAGAGCAAATAGGGTGCTAGGATACATTAACAGGAATGTTAGCTACAAGAGTAAAGAGGTTATCCTTAAACTCTACAACTCGTATGTAAGGCCACATTTAGAGTACTGTATACAAGCATGGTCACCACATTTTAGAGATGATATCAACCTATTATAGTCAGTACAAAGGAGGGCAACAAAAATAATACCTTCCCTGAAGCAGCTTGAATATGAAGATAGACTGAGGGTATAAATATGTTCTCATTTGAAAGGAGGTGTGTGAGGGCAGATAAGATTGAGCTTTTAAAAATCTGTTCTGGGATGGATAAGTTGGATTTTAGCAAGTTATTTGAGTTGTGAGGTATTCATAAAAAAAATAAAATCAGAGGTGTAGGTTGGATGTTAGAAAATATTTTTTCACCAATAGAGTCGTAGATTACTGGAAAAGTTTCCACCTGAGACAGTAGAGTCCAAATTTGAATTTCCAACCGCAGATTAGATGATTATTTGGGGAGGGGGGATTAGCTTGCGGAGAAGGGGGTTATACTGGACTCATTCATGTGGATGCAGTTTTTTGTTATTCTATATTATGATTGATTTAGATTTGGACGATTCTTGATGTTGATGCTTTTTCTTTTTAACACATTCCTGCGGATAGTTCAAATTGTACGAGTATATTGTAGATGCATGATCAGACACAATCCTATGGATTTTTTAAATTGTATATTGTAAATGTTTGATCACACAATCCTATGGATGCATTTTGTTGGTGGGTTTTTGACAGATACGGATGACCTTTGATAGGCCGTTGTGGCTTTTGTCATCTGTTAAATTATTTTATTATGTATGTTATGATTCGACTGCAATAGTCGAATACTAAATGTCGCTAGGCCTCTAGTTTTTCTACCGCCTTCCTTGATTACAGTGATATAACCTTACCTTTCTTTGAACATACAAGTTAAACACAGGGTTACCAATTCAGCCGATTCAAGCCAACCTAGCGACTAAGATTTTTCTCCTCCCGATAGCCGTAAATCCAGCCAATTTAATGCATTTATAGCCGTATTCTAGCCATTTCAAATATTTTTATTTCAAATTTTATAGAAATGTCATATAGTTGAATGTCCGGCGCATTTTTTATAGGACTTCACAAATGATTACAAACTTTATAGCAATTTTACAGGCTTGCAACATGTTTTGAAAACGTTCTGTTGTAGGGGTTTCACCCCTACAAGTTTGTATATAAATTTCCCCCCAAACAATATGTATATACATATAGTTATTTCGGGAATGTATCAACTGGCAACATTTCCTTTCGTCACGCGCACGAAAATCCAGGCATCGTTCCATTTGAATTGTGCTCCCGTGTTAACAGACCCCAAAATTCACGTTAACCATTATCATAGACATTTCGCTCACCCCAGAACTAATCATAATAGAACTTTCGCTTACCCTAGAACTAATTCATCTCACGCTATATATATATATATATATATATATATATATATATATATATATATATATATATATATATATATATAATAAATTTTGCCTTATTTTCAATATATTGTAATCGGCATATCATCCCTAATTTATTTACATATCGTATAGTTTCAATTATCAATCACCAATTCTTCTATTTAATAATTGTGCTCACAAACATCATCACAATTTTCAAGTCCCCCCCATTAAGTGCATTTTCTATTCATTGATCAATGACGTTGCCTGTTTTCAAAACACCATAATTGTCGCACTGCAAGGATTCTTTATTTTGTAATTCAAAGGACCTAAATAACTTAAGCGCTCCCCATATTATATTACCTCAATTAAGATATTAAAATATTAGATTTCTCAAATAAATATATTTTGTTAAAACTTAGAATTAATATCCCTTCTGAAGAACTGCCTTTATTTCATATATTTAATTTCCAATCTCAATTCATTGCCAAAGTAATTTCCTACTTTGGATGGTGCCCAAGGTTCCTAGACTAATTACGATTAAAAACGTTCAACTTATTATTAACCACTTTATAAACCACACACAAACTGCTTTATTGGTTACCCAGACCCATCGATAAGTTACAAAATTGAGTGAGCAAGGCGCCACCTTAGAGTCAAATCTCCCCATCGTTCTTTTCTCCTCATATATATATATATATATATATATATATATATATATATATATATATATATATATATATATATATATATATTAGTTGTAAAGCGTCTTTCATGATGGTTAACTTGACCTCAACCACTGCGCTGACTTTCACCTCAGTCACTACTTCAATGGCTTGTCTAGGCAGCACCACTGCCATATTTTCCTCCATGAGTGGCCCCCATCCGAGCATCCTTCCACCGCAATCCTTCACTCACCCACTGCCTATCCTCTCCCTTCCGTCTGCTATTCTTCTACCAACATTCTATGCAGAGAACCCCATTGCATGGTTGGAGATGGCCGACTTCATCATGGACATGGGAGGTCGAAAAATCGAGGACCTGCGTATTCTCCTCAACACACAGGAGATGGGTGCTTCGCGTCATTTGCGTTTCCTGGAGCACCTCAAGAGCTTAGCTCACGCTAAGGGTGCACAGTTAGAGCAGTTAGATCATTTGCTAACTGAAATCTTTATGCGTGGGGTCCCGGAGCAAGTTAGACCACTAATATTAATGGCGTCACCCGCTAACGTGGAAGACATGGCAAAGGCTCCCGATGAGATTTTCAACAACCCAAACGTCAGCTGGAGTAACATGAATGATAATACAAGTAACACAAATTGCGACCCAAATGTAAAAATGTATATTTCACAGGTTAGGGCATCGAGCGGATCTCCTTACAACCAGGCAGAACTCCCACGCGGCGCACCCTCCCAAGCTCAGGATCTTGCTTCTGTCTTGGATAGAATTAAGGAGGATATTCGTGTCCTTAAGTTTCAAAAGGGTTTGCGGCGAGAGCACAGTCGCGGGCATGACAGTGGAGTCAGACGTTGTTCGTCCTCCCGTTCAAGACACAATCAACGAGGGAACTCCAGGACAAGAGGTGAGGCAAGGCAGGTTCATTTTCCACCTTCGTCAAATTCCACCTATCCTGATAATCCTCAGGGTTACTGCTGGTATTATGCTAGTTATGGTAGCAACGCTGTGCGCTGTGTACAGCCTTGCAGATTTTACCACTCATCTATGCATTCTCAAAACTTTCACTCTCCGGCGAATCATGCTGCTTAAGTTTCCTTTCCCTAATTTTCAAGCTTTTGCTGGTACCACCTCAAATTTAGTGCAAGGGCATAAAAATGCTCAAGCCTATGCTCGTACCATCAAAATGCTCAATCTTCATCTCAAACTACGCCTAGACTAACTTCACCACTTTCAAACCTACAAAATTCTATGGGTTCTATTACTCAACCTTCAAACTCAGTGCAGCATACTTTAAACTAGAAACGCAAGTGATACGTGGGTCTGTCACCTCTGCGAACTCATCCCTACATCAGCTCGATGCTCCATTTAGTATTCATGACCCACTTTCTGGTTTCTCCTTCTTGGTTGACATTGGCGCTCAATGCAGTGTCATTCCATCCTCTTCAGTCGAGAAAGCTTGCACTTCTTCTGATCTTGTCTTTAAAGCTGCCAATTCATCGGACATAATGACTTATGGGAGCCTTATCCTCGAGCTCTCTCTCGGGTTATGTCGTGTTTTCCCATGGACATTAATCATAGCCGACGTTGACATTCCAATTTTGGGCCTCGACTTCCTTTCCGCGCACGACATTCTCGTCGATTCTCGTCACCGCAAGCTTATCGACAGAACCACGACCCCAACTGTTGTTGGTTATTTTTTTCCTTCCGCCAGCTCTCTCCTCTCTGTTCGTCTCCCTTCAACTGTTCCCCATTTCCAGCAACTTTTGTGGAAGTTCCCAAGCCTCTGTCTTCCTCCTTCTAAGGACAGACCTATTAAGCACAATGTGGTGCACATAATAGAGACGACAGGAGGGACAATTCTCTCACTTCCTCGTCGACTGGCCCTGGATAGACTTGCCCTAATGAAACAGGAATTTAAGTTCATGATGGAGGCCAGGATCGCTTCCCCATCCACCTCCCCATGTGCTTCACTGCTTCATGTAGTACCTAAGTCTACTTCGGGGAGATTCAGAGCCGTAGGTAACTACAGGCGACTCAATGCCCGTACAGTTCCGGGTAGGTATCCTCTGCCTTTCTTATCGGATTTTAACTCCGCTCTCTTCGGTGTTTCCGTTTTTCCTCGGCCTGATTTGGTTCGCGCTTTAAACCAAATCCCGATTCACCCTGATGATATCCCTAAGACGGCTTTCACTACTCCATTCGGTTCCTTCGTCATGAACCGAATGCCTTACGGACTTCGTAACAGTGGTCAGAACTTCCAACGCTTCATGGATTAGGTTCTGAGAGGTTTTCCCTTCGTATTTTGCTATATAGATGACCTCCTGATAGCATCTTCGTCTTTAGAGGACATATCTCTCACCTTCGTCCTCTCGAGGACAAAGTTGCAATTATCCGAGTTTTTCCCCGACCGTCTTCGCTAAAGCAACTTCGTAGATTCTGTGGGATGGTAAATTTTTACCACGGGTTCATTTCGAACATCTCCCACATTATGCAAACTCTCTACGAATTGCTTTCCAAGTCCAAAAAGAACCTTACTCTTTCCTGGTCCCGAAACTTGCGAGGCTTTCTCTCGCACCAAAGAGGCTATGGCTTCCGCTGTCTCTCTGGCCCATCCTTGCCCAGGAGCTTCCATAAGCGTTGCTTCGGACGCGTCCGCTACTCATGTCGGTGCGACGCTACAACAGAAGGTTGGTGACTCTTGGTAACCACTCGCTTTCTTCTCCAAAGCTCTTCTTCCTTCTCAACAGAGGTACGGTACGTTTTCCCGCGAATTACTGAGCATATACCTCGCCCTCCGTCTCTTCCAACAATACTTGGAAGGACGTAATTTTACTGTTTTTACCGACTACAAGCCGTTGGTTGGTGCGCTCGCTTCTAGTAGCACCTCATCTGTGCACTCCGCGGTTGATACTCGTCACTTTGACTTCATCCTGCAGATAACAAACGATATTTGCTACGTTTATGGTTCTTCAAGCGTCGTTCCAGATCCGCTATCTCGCATTTCATCGATTTCGGGCACGCAACTCTCCCAAACTGCGCCCATTGATTACGTGACAATAGCGCTTGCCCAAGAACAAGATGAAGACACACAAACACTGCGTCACTCTTCTCAGCTTATCGTTCGCGAAATCGACTTGCCAGACAGTCCCTCAAAACGTATCCTGGTTAACTATTTATTGCCCGACTGTCCTCTTCCACTCATTCCTCTCGCTTACCGTCGGCACATTTTTGACCAGACTCACATTCTCTCTCATCCTGGCATTCGAGCAACTTTCAAGCTCATCACACAGCGTTATGTGTGGCCAGATATGAACACCGACGTAGCCAAATGGACCCGGGCATGTCTGCCTTGTCAACTTGCAAAGGTTCAACGCCACACAAAGTCACCTCTGGTTGCTTTTCCGCTTCCATCGGCACGCTTCGACGCCGTTCGTATCGATCTGGTTGGTCCTCTGCCCTTTTCGCGTGGTTGCACTTACCTTCTCACCATGATCGATCATTAATGGGACAGCTGTCTTATAAAAGATTCTATGAACCTCTCAATGATGGTAAATCACTTGTGAAAATTTCATCCGATTGCAAGACAAGATGGCTTTCCTTTGAACCAGCCATTGGATTGAATTAAGGACCCTCTTTGATATAACAAGATTAGATGAAAAATATTATACATCAGAAATATTGGCGGAAATATATAAAATTAAAAGAATTTAGCATTTCTTTTGTTTTTACACCTTATTCTTGGAGAGATACAAAAAGTATATGGTGCTCGGAATCATAAAGAATACATTTACATTCAGGGAAAAGGACATCTTTCTGGCACTATACAAGACCCTGGTTCTCCCTCACCTAGAGTATTCCCTTCAGGCTTGGAGCCCATACCTGCTCAAAGATATTGACACCCTCGAGAAAGTACAGCATAAGGCAACCAAACTGCTTTCAACACTGAGAGTCCTTACATATGAGGAAAGACTGTGACTCACAACTCTGGAAGACAGGATAGTGAGCGGCGACATAATCTAGACCTACAATATCTTGCATGGCTTGGAGAATATTGACACTCGCTTTTTCACACTAGCCCCAAGGGACCCCTCTGTACAAACAAGAGGATATTCTGTCAAATATGCAAAATCAAGGCACCATACAGTGAAAATGTGCAAATATTTTGATGCCAGTCATCAACAAATGGAACAGACTACCAGAGAATGATGTGACCAATCCTTGTGTCAACATATTCAAAAATAGGTATGACAAACATGTGTCTGATACTCAGAGAAGAGGCACCCTTACGAACTTGTTAGCTCCATAGCCTCTTTACTTTCACTAAGGTAAGCAATCACTAAGGTAAGCTAAATAAAATATATGAATTGAACACAGTCGACAAAGCATAATTATTAGATGATTTAAATTTACTCTTAAATTTAAATTGAGGCAAAATATAGAGCAAATAGGGTGCTAGATACATTAAGAGGGATGTTAGCTAGAAGAGTAAGGAGGTTATCCTTAAACTCTACAACTCGTATGTTAGGCCACATTTAGAGTACTGTATACAAGCATGGTCTCCACATTTTAGACATGGCATGGCCCTGCTAGAGTCATTACAAAGGAGGGAAACAAAAATAATACCTTTCCTGAGGCATCTTGAATATGAAGATAGAATGAGGGAATTAAATATGTTCTTATTTGAAAGAAGGTGTGTGAAGGAAGATATGATTGAGCTTTTTAAAATATTTTCTGGGATGTTGGATTTTAGCAAGTTATTTGAGTTGGTAGGTAACATAAGAAGAAGAACATAAGAAAAGAAGGAGACTGCAAAAGACCATTCATGGCCTACACTTGGCAGCTCCTGTTCCAGTCAACACACAAAAGATTTCTTACCAGAGAAAAGTCATCAACATTGTCACCCTTTACAGGAGTTTGTCAGATCTAATCTACTATATACATAAAATGCATCCAGAGGATTATGTCCATTCATGCAACCGCAAAATAATCTCCCCACTCCTTAGAAAAATATATACATATGTACATAAAAAAAATCAGTCCCATCTAGCAGCTTCATTCATATATTTATCTAATCTATTCTTAAAACTACCCAGAGAGGAGGCTTCTATCAC
Organism: Ceratothoa steindachneri; assembly: GCA_963969495.1. Lineage (NCBI taxonomy): Eukaryota > Metazoa > Arthropoda > Malacostraca > Isopoda > Cymothoidae > Ceratothoa > Ceratothoa steindachneri. The sequence continues at coordinate 57,725,400 of OZ018327.1, forward strand.
ATGTCTAGTGAGCCTATTCCATTCATCTACCACACGATTTGTAAACCAATTCCTCCCAATCTCCTTCCTAAACCTATACTTATCAAGCTTAAACCCATTGCTACGTGTCCTGTCATGTTCACTAAGTATAAGAACCTTACCCAGATCCCCTTTATTATATCCTTTTACCCATTTGAAGACTTCAATCAATTTCCCTCTGATTCTTCTCCTTTCCAATGTATGTAGATTTAGTTTTCTGAGCCTTTCACCATAAGGTAAGTTCCTTAGCCCACCAATCATCTTTGTCATCCTTCTCTGCACAGACTCAAGCAAATCAATATCCTTCCTATAATATGGTGACCAAAATTGTACTGCATAATCTAGATGAGGCCTAACTAGCGCCAGATACAGTTTTAGAATGACTTCAGCACTCTTATTGCTTACACTCCTCCTAATGAATCCCAATATCCTATTAGCTTTATTCTTAGCATTTAGGCATTGCTTTCTAGGACGAAGGTCTGAACTTACCAAAATACCCAAGTCCCTCTCACAATCGGTCCTCCCTAAATTTCTCCCATTTAATTTATAACTATTCAGTGGATTATTTCTACCTATACTAAGTACACTACATTTGTCTATGTTAAACTTCATTTGCCATTTCTCAGCCCAATTGGACAGAATGGTCAATTCCTCCTGAATTACAACTGCATCAGAATCAGCCCTAATGGCCCTACCTAGCTTAATATAACCTTTTTATTATATATGATTTAATAATTAATCATGATATTTTATGCAGTATATTATAGAGAAAATACGAAAGTGTGAATATAATAGAATAAAACGAAAAAATATTTAATTGAGAAAAATATGAAAAAATTTATTAAGAAACTGCTATCGCGAAAAAACAACGACGACATCGACCTGGATTAATCGCAAATCGCTCTTTCATTTTCGGCAGTCCGATTGCGATTATCCGATTCGTTTGGCGGGGGTTAGTCCGATTCGATTATCCAATTCAAAAATGCAAGTCTGATTAATCGGATAATCAGACTTTCGAATAGTACCGCCCACCTCTGAAAACTATAATAATTTAAACTTAACATCAATAAAAAATACAACCCCGACAGTGATAAAAAAAAAGTATAACACAAATAGATTTACGCTAGTGCCGTTGCAAAGGCTAAATACTCAAATACAGATTTAATTGTAAGCTTTGGACTATTTTTGTCAGTTGTGATCTCACTTTTCGGTTTGTGCTAATGTTTTCTCTGTTAGAGTTGTTTTTTATTAAATATTTTACTTATTTTTTTAGCCTGCGGACCCACTAGAGCTATTATATTCATTATCTTATTATATCTTGGTTAATATGTAGAGCCATGGTTCATCTGCACCCAGGCGCGGATCTAGATTGGGGGGGGGGGTTACAAGTTCATTCAGTTTTGAAGCATTGCCTTTGCATTGGCACTTCGGTAAATATGTAGATTATCGGCGCGAACGATGGGACGTACTATTTCGTCCGTGTTCCAAAATGTTTCACGTTTTTGGAGTACATTCAAGTTGACGGCTCGTGTGGGGGTAAACACAATGGGGAGACTTCACTACGATGATCCTGAGTTTCATTAAATTGGGGGGGGTCTGGGGGGCACAGCCCCCCAGTATATAATCCTAATTGTTTATAGAATAATAATTTGAAAAGGACTCAAACCCGCATGAATATTCCGACACGAGTGAACGATAATATTTACAGACAATTTTTTTTTTAGCCGGGCCGCTAATCTACATATTTACCGGCACTTCTTTTGTCCTTAACCCATTCGCCGCTCAGGGGCCTTTAACATAACATAATTCCCAGCTGACAAAAGCCATAAGGGTCTATCAAAGATCATTTGCATCTGTCAAAACTCATCCACAAAATGCATCCATAGGATTATCAGATCATTCTTCGGTAAAGTTGAAGGTAATTGGGTAAATATGTAGATTAGAGGCCCGGGCAAAAATTTTTTTGCTGTAAGTATTATCGGGTAAATATGTAGATTAGCGGCCCGGGCGAAAAAAAAATTGTGTGTAAATATTATCGTTCACTCCGGGCGGAATATTCATGCGCGTTTGAGTCCTTTTCAAATTATTATTCTATAAACAATTAGGATTATAAACTGGGGGGCTGTGCCCCCCAGACCCCCCCCCAATTTAATGAAACTCAGGATCATCATAGTGTAGTCCCCCCATTGTGTTTACCCCCACACGAGCCGTCAACTTGAATGTACTCCAAAAACGTGAAACATTTTGGAACATGGACGAAATAGTACGTCCCATCGTTCGCGCCGATAATCTACATATTTACCTATTATCATTCACCCGTTTCAGAATATTCATTCGTGTTTTAGTACTTTTCAAATTATTATTCTATAAACAATTAGGATTATATACTGGGGGGCTGTGCCCCCCAGACCCCCCAATTTAATGAAACTCAGGATCATCGTAGTGTGGTCTCTCCCCCCATTGTTTTTACCCCCACACGAGCCATCAACTTAAATTTACTCTAAAGATGTGAAACATTTTGGAACAAGGACAAAATTGTATGTCCCATCATTCGCGCCGATAATCTACATATTTACAGGTAATCGTGTAGACGATGGCCGGTTCCTATGCCTAGCTTATTTTTTGGCTATTTTTGGCTACTTTTCGTTGTTACTTTTTTAGAGATGAAATCAAACAAGTTTATGGCAATTTTCGCTTCTATACTGGGGGGCTGTGCCCCCAGACTTCCCTCCCCAAAGGATTGAAACTCAAGGTCCTTGCAGTCACATTCAAGCGACGAGCCAACGCTCAAAATAATCGTTAATACTTACATGGGTGGATTTTGCCATCAGCATCAATACACAATTTATCACACCGAAACACCCAATTTTTGTTCATTCTGAGCTGTGCAGAACAATTAGGACTCGAGCGTTGATTTGAATACCCCATGGGCTTCAAGAAACGCAACACATTTATTGTTGTCAGTTAAAACAGCACAACGGAGGACCGATTGTGAGAGGGACTTGGGTATTTTGGTAAGTTCAGACCTTCGTCCTAGAAAGCAATGCCTAAATGCTAAGAATAAAGCTAATAGGATATTGGGATTCATTAGGAGGAGTGTAAGCAATAAGAGTGCTGAAGTCATTCTAAAACTGTATCTGGCCCTAGTTAGGCCTCATCTAGACTATGCAGTACAATTTTGGTCACCATATTATAGGAAGGATATTGATTTGCTTGAGTCTGTGCAGAGAAGGATGACAAAGATGATTGGTGGGCTAAGGAACTTACCTTATGGTGAAAGGCTCAGAAAACTAAATCTACATACATTGGAAAGGAGAAGAGTCAGGGGAATTGATTGAAGTCTTTAAATAGGTAAAAGGATATAATAAAGGGGATCTGGGTAAGGTTCTTATACTTAGTGAACATGACAGGACACGTAGCAATGATAAGTATAGGTTTAGGAAGGAGATTGGGAGGAATTGGTTTACAAATCGTGTGGTAGATGAATGGAAAAGGCTCACTAGACATGTGATAGAAGCCTCCTCTCTGGGTAGTTTTAAGAATAGATTCGATAAATATATGGATGAAGCTGCTAGATGGGACTGACTTTTTTTTTATGTACATATGTATATATTTTTCTAAGGAGTGGGGAGATTATATTTTGTGGTTGCATGAATGGACATAATCCTCTGGATGCATTTTATGTATATTGTAGATTAGATCTGACGAACTCCTGTAAAGGGTGACAATGTTGATGACTTTTCTCTGGTAAGAAATCTTTTGTGTGTTGAATGGAACAGGAGCTGCTAAGTTTAGGCCATGAATGGTCTTTTGCAGTCTCCTTCTTTTCTTATGTTCTTAATTAGGCACTCGCGTAATGATTTGAATACCCCATGGGCTTCGAGAAATGCAACACATTTATCGTTGTCGGTTAAAACAGCACCTAAATGGTGTTAATGTAACAAACAAACCGCACAAAAATTAAATTTGACAAATGACTGGAAAACTGCGTGAGAAGGCATTTAAATATGAGACGCTCGGACGGAAAAGTAGTTGCTTTTTTCCGTACTGAAATTGAGTATTTTTGTTTCGAAAGTGAGTATTTGTGTTTCTTGAACTATACATATATAGTAATAAAAACACTAATACTGAATGCATCCTTTTGGAACAATAATCAAAATGAAGGTTGTAAAAAAACCTTTTAAAAAAATCAAAGAGAAATAAATACGGAAGAGAAAAAATGAAAAAGTCATTTTTTCGTCAGAATTAAGACGTGAGACTTCATTAACAACACCAAAATATGGTTTAATCAAGCTTTAAACAATGGAAAATTAAGTAACAAGTAATTAAAAAGACTAAATAATGTCAGGCATAGGGTAGGTAGGATATATAGAAAAGAAATAAGGGGGAAAAAACATCTAAAATAAAAGAAAAGCCTAGTTTTGATCAATATAAAAAGCATAAAAAGTCTCGAAACAAATGGAGCTTTCTGATTGGTCATTGATGAAACTGAATCCAGATCTGTGATTGGCCAGTGCCATAGCAGAAAAACACTGAAAAGTAGCCCCCCAAATAATCTAGAGTTGCATCCGGCCATCGTTGCAACATTTACCAAGTTGAAGACGAGCTGCTCCGAGCATTTTTTTTTTCACAACCTAAAACAGACGGAACCCTTGTGTGTTTTTGTTTCGTTCAAGGCGCGTAATATGTTGTTTACGTTGCATTTAAAATCAGTTGGCGCCATTTTTGTTTGGAGTTCTGACTTAGAGAAAAGTAAAAAAAACCCAAAGACGCAAAATAAAAAAGGTTACTTACATTATTCTGGCAGGTATAGATTCGCAATAGCACCGAGGAAGGTGTGGTATCGATCTTGAATTTATAGATTTCTTTCCAAACGGGAATCGTTTGCAAAATATGGCTGTTGCGAGATACCTGTCAAAATGATTGCTTTGGCGGCCATATTTTGGGATTAATACTCTTGCATCCGGCCAAAAACCAATAAATGATCTGAAGGATCGTTTCTATAGGGAGCTGAGCCTTTGAAAAAAATGTTAGCTTGAGTGCAGATTGGAAAAAAATGTCGTTTCTTTTCACCAGTGTTTTCGTCACGTGTAATTTTTTTACACTTAAATGTTAAATCACTTTGTATTTCTAGTGGTTTAGCACAATGTTCACAATGGATTGTTAATCAGATTAAATTATGTTCTGCGAAAAATTTAAGAACTTTTTCACATTCACTAGTTAATGAGGCAAGGGGAAACAATTGATTGGACAAACTTCACACAGGATTTCCATAATGAAATTAATGATTGTTTCAAAGTATAAGATTCCCACCCAAAAAACAGTTGACAGAAAAGGATCGAATTATTAATTTAAAATAGTAAGGAAACAAAATAAAAAAATAACGAATTTTGAAAAGAAGAATTAAAAAAATAAGCAAAAGAAGTATTAAAAAAATCTTACAAAAAAGTTTAGTAATTAATAGTATTATTCTTCGTTGACGGATGATGGCGCAAAAAAAAGTAGTTCCAAGATTGTTTGGTATATTGATTGTTTTTCAAGCAGTTAAATTGAGTGGGGGCAAAAGAAACGTAGAAAAAAATCTTATAAAAAAGTATAGGAATCAATAGTATTATTCTTTGGTGCCCCCCCCTCCCCTATAATATTGTATATTTTAAGGGGGGCTGTGCCCCTAACTGCCCTTTTAATGCTAGTTCAGTTAACCATTATAGCGAAAGAATATGAAACATTTTTGAAAGGAAACGAAACCTAAAAGAAAATTAGCTTCAATCGGCCGGGGCAGCTCGTCTTCACAATTTCCCATTTATCTACAATATAGGGTAATTGTTAAGATTTGAGGCCCCTGATTTTGCCCACTATTGGGGGCAAATTTAAAATGTCCACTTAACTTTGGCATGCCAATCTAATTTTTGGCTTTCAAATTAGGAATATTACAAGTTTTTTTAAAGTTGTGACTGTGGGTAGGGTGCAATCCTCACAATTAAGTGAGAGGTAGTGGGGTAAAGTCACCATTTTGAAACTGCCTAAAAAATGGGTAATTGTGTAGAGTATGGCTGGATCTGAGTCCTAGCTTATTTGGGGCTACTTTTCCTAGCTACTCTGGTAAATATGAAGATCGGCAGCGCGAATGATGAGGCGCAAAATATTTCGGCCCTCTTCCAATATGTTTCACCTTTTTGGAGTAAATTCAAGGGGACTGCTTGTGGGGGGTTTATCACTGCGGGGGACCCCCTACGATGATCCTGAGTATATAATCATAATTGTTTATAGAATAATGTTCTAACAGTTTTTTTAACATTTTTATTTAACCAAATGCGTATGAATATAACATAACATAATTTCATATAACATAATTTCACGGATGAGAAAAGCTACAAGGGCCTATCAAAGGTCATCCGCCTCAGTCAAAACCCACCCACAAAAAGCACCATCACCAGGGGAAGACAAAGTCAAAGTCCCCCACAATATAATATAACAGATGACAAAAGCCACAAGGGCCCATCATAGGTCATCCGAGTCAAACAGCCTCTTTTTTAAGGCACCCAAACTCCCAGGAAGACTACATCCAGAGGATTGCGTCCAGAAACAAGGGTATCACCAATCAAGGCTTGTCAAGAACTAAATCATGCAGCTATAGATATATACAAACTATATTAATATATACAAAACTTAGGAACCATCACAACCTTCCTCCCTCCCATAAACTCATCCAACCTACTCTTAAATACATTTAGACTTGGACTACCTACTACCCTCGGCGGCAATTTGTTGCAGAAATCTACCACTCTATCGGTGAAAAATTATTTTCTTAAATCCAACCTACACCCTTGCTTTTTAATTTTCAAGTGGTGACCTCTAGTCCGATTTCCATCACCTAACTCAAAAAACTTGCTAATTTTAAAGAGCTCAATCATATCCCCTCTCACACACCTCCTTTCGAACGAGAACATATTTAATACTCTCAGTCTATCTATATATTCAAGGTGCCTCAGGGAAGGAATAATCTTTGTTGCCCTCCATTGCACTGACTCAAGAAGGTTAATATTGTGTCTAAAATGTGGGGACCATGCCTGTATACAGTACTCTAGATGTGGCCTAACATAAGAGATATAGAGTTTAAGAATAACCTCCTTACTTTTGTAACTGACATTTCTTTTAATGAAACCTAGCACTCTATTTACCCTATTTCTTGCTTCAATACACTGCTTAGAAAACCTTAATGACTTATCTGAGCTCATGTTAATAACTTTGCACTTATCAAGGTTGAAAGTCATTTGCCACTTATGTGCCCAGGATAACAATTTATTTAAATCTCCCTGCACTTTAAAATTATCATCAATATCTTTAACTACAGCTGCTAATTTGGTATCATCCGCAAAAATTGACACTTTATTATTAACTGCCTCCCCAAGATCGTTTATATAGATGACAAATAATAATAGACTGAGAACTGATCCCTGAGGAACCCCACTGATAACATCCCTCCACTCTGACTTTACACCATCTAGTATACAACTTCTCCAGAGCTATTGAGATACTTTCTACCCCTTCTTTAAGTATCCTAGAATGAATATTATCAGGGCCGGAGGCCTTGGTAGTATCTAACTCACCTATTAGTTCTTTTATCGTCCTCCAATCCACACTAATGGTAGTAAACACCTCTTTCCCTGACCCATGAGTACTATACATAAGACTATTTAGTTTCTCCTTTGTAAATACTGATGCAAAATGACCATTTAGTACCTCAACTATTTCCTCATCAGTTTCTCTCACAACCCCTTCATATTTGATAGGCCCTATTTTAACTCTGCCAGACTTATTATTAATTTTATAGTAACTAAAGAACTTTCTAGGATCTTTGTTGCTATCCTGAGCTAATTTAATTTCTGAAACCCTTTTGTTCTTCTTTATAATCTTATTTAACAGATTCCTAGCCATTCTATAATCACTTAAATTTTAAATATTATTTTCTACCTGTAATTTTTTATATGCCCTTTTCTTCTCTGAAATTTTTCTAGTTATCTCCTGATTCCACCATAATGCGCGGGTGAACAAAACATACACGCAAAAAAATACACTTTTCCGGCCGCGCCGCCAATCTTCATGTTTACCGCCACTTTTTATGAGCTGAAGCTTCTGGAGATTTCTAATTATATACTGGGGGGGGGGGCGCTCTATTCCCCAGACCCTTTCCCAAATGATAGAAATCTCAGGATCATCGTAGGCCCATCCCCCCAATGAGCCGACCCTCAAAATGAGCTAGATTTGCATCCACTCATACTCGCAACATTTACCCCAAAATGTTAATTTTTATTCTTGTCTTAAAATAATGAACAAGGCAAAAAGAAAGTAGCTAGAAAAGTAGCCCTAAAAAAATAATGCAAAATCAGGGGCTGCTAATCTTAACAATTACCCAATATACAATTACACACTTGATTATCAGTCAAACTTCAGAAAACCTATGCCATATTTTTAGTGGTTTGCAAATGGAAAAAAGTAAAAACCATGGTTTAATAGAAAATCTAGGAAGTTGATGAGAGATAAAGATTGTGCCTTCAAAAGATATAGAAAGAACAAGTCATTCATAAATCAACAAAACTATATCAAAGCCAGACATAAGTCTAAAATAGGGATTAGAAAAATATAAAGTGATTATGAAGATAAACTGACACAAGATATTAAGCATAATAAAAATGTTTCTATAGATATGTAAATAGCTAAAACAATGTTAGAACTCTAGTTTCTAAGCTAGTGCATAACACTAGTGGAAGACAGGCGGAGAATGACATATATAATGCTGAACTGTTGAACAAGTACTTCAACAGTGTGTCACTGTGGAAAATGACAAAGATGTGATTTACTTTCAGCAGGTCAACCTTATGTTTAGTGAAGGTAGTGTAAGGGGCACGCTCTGTCAGACCCCAGCTTAGCCTCTCTTCCGATTTCTCCCCTACCTCGTCGCTTTTCATACAACCTCTCCCACAACTTTCTCTGGTCAGTCTCTAATTTCACAGGGTAGATGCTGACCTTCTTCTCAAGCCAACCATCCTGGATCGGGGCTGATGGGGGATGGGACAATGTTCCCTAACCTCTGAGCTCTGGTTCGGGATGGGTTTTTTTTAACAACCTGCTTCATCCCCATCCATACCTTCCTCACATCCCTTTTCCTTTCCTCTTCACACTCTATCCCTGCTTCCAGCGGCAGTCCCTCCTTTGCTTTCCAAGGGGACTGCCAAGAAAGCCAGCAGGCAGCCCATAGCCAACTGCTCCCCATCAAAGCAGCTCAGTAGGGCATACCCCCTTAGAGGAGAGAGGGAAGCCAAGCCCCTTGGGTCACTTCCCTCAAAAGACCTGCTGGCAAGAATATTAAACCTTGCTGGGGTCAAGGCCTGTGCCTCCCCACACAAGACTGGTGACGCTGCCAAGGGGACCTGCGATGTCCTGGAAGGAGATGGCCAACTGGAGGCCCCTCCTGTGATAGACATGGTCCTTGAGGAAACCCAGCCTCAGAAGGTAAGGCCTTCCATGGGGGAAATCCGGGCTCGGCGCCAAGCACCGAACCCGCCCCTATGCAAGGTCCTCCTCAAACAGAGGGGGCCTCCGAGGCAGTACAAGGAGGCGAGGGATCTCCTCCAACCAGTGCCCCTGCGACCACCAGGACCTTCTCCATTTCGGAGAAGGACCTGGCTGAGGCCGGTCCATCTGGCCTGGGGGCTCCTTCCGGCCGAGGTGAGAAGTGAGTTCATTCCCCGTCCTCTCCAAAAAAGACAAAGACTAGGAAGACTCGCGGCTCCTCTCCACCCGAGGGGGCTACGGGGACGGATGGGTCTGCTGCCACTTTGGCAAGCGACCAAACCAAGATCAGCACATCCAGCCCCTCTGCCCCTCCGGTTGCGGAGCCACTGACTAAAACTAAAAGTGCGCAGGGCGGAGCCTCAATGACATCGGGGCTCCTTATTCAGAGGTTACCTGGTGTTTTTGAGCCTGCTGGCTTCAAACGCTTCCTCGTTATTCGCTTGACTGATTGCACCATGGGAACTCGTTGACTACTCCATTGAGGACATCACCCTAGAGCTGGCCGACATGGGCCTCGAGACCCACCCCTACACTCTTCATCACGTTCAACTGTGACAAGCTCCCTGAGTCGGTGCGTGCCGGTTGGTACCGGTACCGCGTGAAGGCATTCGTGCCACTGCCGCAGCGGTGCTATTACTGTCACCGCTTCGCCCATACGAATCGTCCTTGTAGATGTGCAAAGTTGGGGTCACCCTAAGTTTGTGTAAATTGCTCCAAGGCCGCACACAATAAGTCCAAATCGTGTGTGACCAAGTGTGTCAATTGCGGATAGCCGCACCCTGCTTCTTCGAAGCAATGTGGTGCATATCTCCTTGAGAAAGAAATCCTGGCCATTCAGGCCCAGGCTCGATTCTCATTCTTGGTCCTGGCGCGCCCGGCTCTGCCTGGGACATCATATGCCTCAATAGTTAGAAAGGCACCCTCTGCTCCTGGCCCATCCAGGCCAACGAGCACGGTTGTTTCCGCACCCATTCGGAGCCCTTCTGCAGGCTCTACTCAACCCGGGCGCTTCCTTGGTTAAGATGGCGGCAAAAAGGGTTCATACCGAGCCCCGGCTAAACCCAGGGCTCCCCCTTCTTCCCCCAGCGTGACTGTTTCCCATAAGGCAAAACGGCCACGCACTTCCACCGAGTTGTTAGATTCACAGGAGGCAACATCCCTGAAGTTGGTCGCCAGGCCATCTTCCGGGGTTCCTAGAGCTGTCTGCCGAAAGGAGGACAGCAAGAAAGGAGCTTCGGCTCCTTCGCCCACGCTGAGTGGCTTGGAGACGGTGGTTCCTCAAAAAGAGGGCCCCCCACCTCCGAAGCCGCAACACCCGCCTAAGGTTTCGAGGCGGAGTGAGGAAAATACTCGCTCAACCTCCCCCAATCAGTCCTCTACAGCGACAGTGCCTTCAGCGCTTTGTCCAGCCAACAGCGTCCAGGGTTCCTTCGAAGAGGGCCCCCGCATCTCCGAGCTAGGCCTGGAGGGCATATTCCTTCAAAAAAATTACTGTGGACTCCAGGCCAACTGGGAGGAGCTGCGGAGGCTCGTCCTGTTCCGTTCCCCGTTAGCTATTTTTCTATAGGAGACCATGCTAGGCATGTGCCCCCTGCCCGCCCTCCCGGGGTACAAGGGTCTTGCGACCCCACCACCGCGGTTTACACCCGGCATGATGTCTCCATTCCTTCTTTCACTTTAGATACCTCCTTTCAGGCAGTGGCTGTGCAGCTTCACCTGGGTAGGAGGTATACTATCATTTCTGCGTACATTCCACCATCAGCTGACTTCGACGCAGGGGATTTCCGCCGCGTCGTGGCACAGTTGCCGAAGCCCTTTCTCTTGCTTGGAGATCTGAATGGCAGGCATCCTCTCTGGGGAGATTACTCAATAAATCCCAGAGGACAAGTCCTTGCCGATCCGATCGAAGAGCTTGAGATGGGTGTCCTAAACGTGGATGAGTTTACGCATCACTGTCCGAGAACCGCTTCATTTTCTTGCCTTGATCTATCTTTGTGCTCTTCGGATGCACAGCCTGATTTTGATTGGGGGGTGGTGGATGACCTCCATGGTAGTGATCACTTTCCCATTCAAATATCATTTTCAGGGCAACTGTCGCCTGAGAGACCACCTCGGTGGTGCTTGGCGCGGTGGCCTGCATTTCAGGAAATGACTGAATTCTCTCTCTCAGTTGAGGAGTTTAGGTCGGTAGATGAGGCCGTTGAGTTCTTCTCCGGCAACCTCATCGCCGTGGGCCTGACTACTATTCCTAGAACGTCTGGCCGTTTTGAACGCTGACCACTCCCACCGTGGGCGGCTGAGTGTTAGACGGCCCTCAAACAGAAGCGTTTCGCCTACATGCGCTATATGCGGCGCATGAACGATTTCACTGTCGCTGAATTTCGTCGAGCTAGGGCTAGGTTTCGGTATATTTCGAAGCACGCCCGCCGCTCTTCTTGGCGGGCATATGTGTCTTCACTTTAACAGAGGCATGGAAGCGAGTCAAAAGGATTCGGGGCAAGTTCTCGCAGGACCCCCTTCCCGTTCTCCAGGAGAATGGGACCGCAATCTCGGACCCCGCGTCCGTGGCGGAATCCTTAGCGGCCGCTTTTTCCGCATTCTCTAGCCGGGATGCTGCTCCGCCAGCATTCAATGCACGTCGTGATGTCGCGGAAGGCCGCCGGCTAGACTTTACCTCCAGAGGCGGAGAACCCTTCAATGACAAGTTTAGTGAGTTGCGCTCCGCTCTCGCTTCGTGCGTGGACACCGCCCATGGTCCGGACGATGTCCCGTACGCCATGCTTCGACACCTGGGTGAGCGAGGCATGGCCTTTCTGTTAGATTTGTTCAACAGGATCAGGGTGGAATGTCTTCTCCCAGATTCCTGGCGAATCGCTACTGTGCTCGCCTTTCGCAAGCCGGGGAGAGATCACTGTACTCCGACCGGTTTCCGCCCAATCTCTCTAACCTCTTGCGTGTGCAAGTTGATGGAGAAATTGGTAAATGTTAGATTAGCCTATTTCCTGGACAGCGGAGGCCATCTGTCTTCTGCAAGTTCCACTCCACGTCGGATGCTCTGCTCAGACTGGAAAATGCCGTCTGCCAGGCCTTCCTTCATAGACAGCACTACGCCACGGTGTTTTTCGATCTGGAGAAGGTCTAGGATACCGCATGGCGATACGGTATCATGGAGACTCTCCGCACGATGGGGGCGAGGGGACGCCTCCTAAAGGAGCATCAACGGCATCACCTCGGTCCTGCCGGAAGATGTTCTCGCTATGCTCTACGTGGACGACCTTTCGATCTCTTTTGGCGCGGCCCAGATGCCAACTCTGGAGCGTCGACTACAACAGGCATTGAACCGCGTTTCTCGGTATGCCGAAGCGCAAAGGTTTCGGTTTTCCTTGGCCAAGACTAAGGTGGTGCACTTCTTCCGCCATCCACGGCTCCACCTCGTTCGAAGCTCTACTACGGATTCGAGTTTTATTCATCTGCAGCCGAGCGTTTATTGCGGAAGGTGGACTCGATCCGCCACACCGGCCTTCGCCTTGCGACTGGTGCCTTCCGCACTTCCCCCATTGAATGCCTGTTGGTCGATGCTGGGGAGATGCCACTCGCTCTACACCGCGTGCAGTGCATCACTCGCCTGTACGCGCAAGCCTGGCGCCTCCCTCAGTCGCCGACAGCTCTCACTGCATCGGCACCTGATGTCGACGGTGCCTATGCCGCCGAGCGACGCCAGTTATACCCTAAGCCCTTTGGGTTTAGGGCCAGGAAACTCCTTCGAGAGCTAGGTATAGCTCTCGGGCCGGTGGTGCCCCTGGTTCCGCCCAGGATGCCACCCTGGATGGTACCACATTTGGCTATTTGTCGCCATGCCTCTGCTCCCAAAGCTTGTACAGCGCCGGGAGTATTGCGTTTGACCTTTTTGGAGCATACCTCCTGTCACGCCGGAACTGTGCCAGTGTATATGGATGGCTCCAAGTCCCAAGAGGGGGTCGGCTTCCATGCCGTATCCCCTCTGTTTGAAGTCAGCGGGGCTCTGCCAGGCGCTGCATCTGTCTTCACGTCCGAGCTGGTGCAATACACCACTCGGTACGGGAGATTACCCGACGTGCCCGGTTCAGAGACCAGATTGTGATCTATAGCGACTCACAAAGCGGCCTGAGTGCTCTTGGTGCATTGGAATCTCCACATCTCCTGGTTCGTGATATCCATGACGCCACGGCTTTGGCGAGCCGTCGAATGTCGAGATTATCTTCTGTTGAGTTCCTGGACATGTAGGAATTTCGCTCTTCCTCACACCAACTACATGGCAGGAATACAGGCAGCTCTTCGGACGGCTTGGCAAAGAAGATGGGAGATGGTCGAAGGGAACTTAATGTTGCGTGCCATTGCACCGCGACTGTTCCCATGGACATATCCCCCAATGCCGCGATGGCTTCAGGTCGCTTTCTGTCATCTCCGAATCGGACACACTTGTGTGACGCATCGCTATTTGATGGAGCTCTCTCCTGTGCTCTTTTGTGACGACTGCGTCGTCCCCCAGACCGTTTGGCACATTTTTGTCGAATGTCCCAGTACTGGGATGGGCAGGGTCGCTACTGCCTGTCCCTTGTGCTCGGGACGAGTGCGTTCATATTGACTGATAGACTTGTTGACTTTTGGGGGGAGGCCAGCCTTCTCCCTATTATTTTGGCAGGTTTTTTTTTCTTTTGTTCTGTTTTTTCCCTTATAGGTCGCATGCTCCTGCACCGGCCGCGACGCAGTAGCTTGCTTACTGCTCGCTTCCCTTTCCCTTTTTTGGGAAGGGGGGTCGGTTTTTTATCTTGAATTTTATTTTAAAGTAGCCTAGTCATAGGCCAGTTTTTAATACGGCGACTAATGCCCAAGTAGGCAGTCGCCAGATGAGCTCTTTAAAAAAAAAGGAAAAAATAGTGAAGGTAGTAATTCTGAAAACGATATGGGACGGGAATTGTTAGTGGATATATTATCAGATAAAGAGGTATTTAAAGAACTGTCTGCTTGTAATCCAAATAAGTTATTGGGCCCAGATGGATTACATCCGGCGATCCTTAAAGAAGCTGCAATAGAACTGACCAAGCTAATTGCTGCCTTATTTAACAAGTCATTGTCTAGTTTGAGAGTACCTGTTAGTTGGAAAGAAGCAAATGTTACCCCTATATATAAAAAAGCAAGTCGCTCTGATCCGGGTAATTATAGACCTGTGTCATTAACATCGCAACTATGTAAACTGCTTGAAAAATTGATAAAAAGAAGAATTGTTGAATTTGTGGAGGAATTTGGTGTTCTTTCATATTATCAACATGGCTTTACTAAGGGTAGAAGCTGCCTGACCAATTTATTAGAAACAATGAATGATTGGACAATATATAATGACACTGCTCAACCATTTGATGCAATATACTTGGATTTCAAGAAGGCCTTTGACTCTGTTCCATATGCTAAGCTTAGGAATGTCGGAATCTCAGGAAAGCTGTTGGGATGGATTCAAGATTTTCTGAATGAAAGGAAACAAAGAGTCTGTGTTAATGGGGCATTTAGTGGCTAGCTACCAGTCACTAGTGGAGTACCTCAAGGAAGTGTTTTAGGACCAATACTGTTTTTGTTATATATAAATGATTTACCAAATGTAGTATTTTTACTGATGATACCAAAGTATATAATTATGCCAGTAATCAGCAAGATAGAGAAGTTTTACAAAGAGATTTAGATGGATTATGTTCCTGGTCAAAGGAGAGATTGATCTTTTTTAATGAAAAAAAGTGTGCAGTAATTCATTTTGAAAAGAATAATGCTAATTCTGATTATATTATGAATGAGGTGGTATTAAGTAAATCAACTAGTAAAAAAGACCTGGGCATCACTATATCATCAGATATGAAATGGAAAGAACATATTAAAATATTAAAAAAATGTGATTGGTAGGACCTTTGAAACTCTGGATGAAGTAAAATTTACCCATCTTTACCCAACCCTTGTTAGGCCAATCTTGGAATATAATAACCAGCTCTAGAACCCGTACTTACAAAAAGATATTCGTAAAATAGAGAAAGTACAAGAAGTGGCAACAAAATTGGTGCCCAGTATCAAACACCTAAATTATCAAGATAGACTAAAGAGATTAGATTTTTTCTCATTATCATATAGAAGATATAGGGGCCAATTAATAGAAACTTCCAAAATTTTGAATGGATACGATAAGATTGATGCAGCTAAATTCTTCCGAAGAAGTGAAACCAACAATTTGAGAGGTAATAACCTCAAACTGTTTGTAAAAAGATCCAACACTACTATCAGAGCAAACTTTTTTAGTAATAGAGTTGTCTCAGAATGGAACAAACTACCCAATTCTGTGATCAACAGTGAGAACATTAATATATTTAGAATTATATTAGATAAATTCACTAGGGTTGCAAACGAAGCCAGGCTCTATGCGCCGTAGGTGTAATTGTACCCCCTGGCTTAATATACAGGGTAAGTAATGGTCTTTTTAGGCATTCCAGCCATCATCTATAATTTCATTTTAGTGCTGAAAGTACATATTTTTAAGATACTTCACCTTGATAGTGTTAAAATTGACATTTGAAATACATCAGCATTGCTTTCTCTTAATGAGGAAATAATCCATTATTTTCACCTGAAGATTGGTGGCCCACCCAGAATTTTTTTTTTTTTTCAGTTGAAATCTAACTCCGCCAGGTTGTATTTAGGTTTTGTTCATCCGCGCATGAATATTCATGCTCGTTTGAGTCCTATTTCAAATATACCAGCTGCCATTTTTGTATTGAAAATGCCTGAAAGTAACTAAACAAAAGACTCTGTTCACTTACTTTATTGTGGTGGGTATACTTAACATAATTTCACATATGACAAAAGCCACAAGGGCCTATCAAAGGTCATCCGCATCTGTCTAGATCCATCCACAAAATGCATCCATAGGATTATATCAAATCATGCATCTAGAATATAGAATATAAACAATCCAGAGGATTGTTTATATAGTATACAATTTGAACCATACACAGGAAATGTGTCAAAAACAAAAAGCATCATCATCAAGACTCATCAAAATCCAAATTAATTGTAATATACAATAATAAAAAACTGTATCCACAGGAATGAGTCCAGAATACCCCCCAAAGTTAACCCTCCCTCCCCATATAATCATCTAATCTGCATTTGAATACATTCAAGTTTGGACTATCTACCGTCTCAGATGGCAAACTATTCCAGTAATCTACCACTCTATTGGTGAAAAAATATTTTCTAACATCCAACCTGCACCTCTTTTATTTAATTTTTAAGTGGTGACCCTTAGCCCTATTACTACCTTCCAAATCAAACTTATCCACCCCAGAACAGATTTTAAAAAGCTCAATCATATCTCCCCTCCCACATCTTTTCTCAAATGAGAACATTTAGTACCCTCAGTCTATCTTCATATTCAAGGTGCTTCAGGGAAGGTATTATTTTTGTTGCCCTCCTTTGTACTGACTCTAGCAGATTGATGTCATGTCTAAAATGTGGTGACCATGCTTGTATACAGTACTCTAAATGTGACCTAACATATGAGTTATAGAGTTTAAGGATAACCTCTTTACTCTTGTAGCTAACATTCTCTTAATGTACCCTAGTACCCTATTTCCTCTATTTTTTGCCTCAATACACTGCTTTGAAAACTTCATACCTAAATTCCCTATTATCCCTTCCCATGTTAAGAACTTTGCATTTTTTAATGTTAAAAGTCATCTGCAATTTCTGAGCCCAAGCTAAAAACCTATTTAAGTCACTCTACACTTTAAAGCTACCCTCCATTTCTTTGACTACAACTGCCAATTTAGATGCAAAATGGACACTTTGCTATTACCAAAGCTGTATAAGATAGCTTGAGCAGTTTGTTAACAATTAGCATTGAATTATATTATAATTATATTTATAGGTATATACGGATATGAGAAACTCGCAAAGTAGCATGTGAGTAGAGCAATAAATGCAAATCAATCTGACAGAAAAATGAAAGGCGGATTCCAAGTACTTTCAAACTTGTTCAGTTCAAAAGTACTTGGAATCCACCTTTCATTTTCATGTGGGATTTTTTTTTGGGCATATACATATATTTATCAAAGCATTAATGTGTGAGTAAAGATATCTGTTGAGAAAAGAATTGATAATATTTGGAGAGAAAGAATGTGAAAATATTTGAAGATTCCATATCTAGCAGGTTGGCCTTAATAGAAGGAAATGGTTAAATGACCATATTGTGCAACTGAGGCTGTTTATTTGAGAAGAAGTATTTAACAGAAAGGAAACAAAGAAATCTTTATATTGTCAGTCAGATGTTTTGACTCTGGGAAAAGACCGTGTCGTAAAGTTTGCATGTATGAGTGTATAAATGAATTATGTAGTCATGTAACAGAATTACCCAGCTTCTGAATGAGTAAATGTATTTATATTTATAATTTGGTACATTATTACATAATATATATGTAAAATAGAAAAAATATGAAATAAGATAAAAGTAACAACAATTAAGCACATTTGATTAAAAATAATGACATAATTCAATGGGGAAAAATTTGTTTGGTATATGTCCTATTTAGTATAATAAGTCCAAGGATCTGGGCCAGATTAAGGATGTATACAAAGGTACCAGTGTATACGTGTAGGTATCTATATATATATATTCATATATATATATATTAAGAGAGCAGAGGGGTTGCATGTTGCCAAGCGTATACGTATTTATCCTAAAAATATGTGTATATATATGTATGTATAAAACCCATAAAAGAACCAGTATTCATTTGTATTTAAATTTAGAAGCCAAGCATAAGCAAAGTGAAAGTATACAACTTACAATTAAAATGTTTCTTCTTTTTTCTGCAGGTAGACTGTTCAAAACCTTAAAAATGACAAGTGTCTACAAAGATAAAATTAAGTCTCAGACTTTGAATCTGACTGCAAATGATCAACAAGATCAGAGGGATCAAGCTGGACATTCCATTGATGACTGCAAGAAGAAACAGAGGAGGAGGCGGCGAAAACCTTCCCAAAAGACTGCTGGGAAGACTAATCATCTGGCAATTCGTTTTCCAAGTCACCAAAGAAAAGATCAGCCTAAAGATATATTACCCAAGAAGAAGAAAAAATGGCGCAATACCAGACCAAGGGGCCCTGTTTTAAGACCTGTCGGGGCACAAGTACCAAGAGCGCCTAATAATAGTACACAATTCATAATGGATGACCATGAAAATTCTTCCCTATTTGTTCATTTCAACAGTAAAGGAATGCTTAAGCAAAATAAGTCTGAGGGAGAATGTGATGGTAGTTCACCCTTTCAATCAGGCGATTGGCTACCTTACAACCAAGCTGATTTTAAATTTGCCTACCAAATTGCCAGAGAAGACCAAATGATGAATGGCAACATATATGATTTACGCAAAGCTATTTTGGGAATTGATGCCAAAGTTACTGTCATCTCTGAACATCTTGAAGCATCCCCTTCCAGGTGAGACTCTTATGTTTAATTCTAATTCACTTATAACTAGTTGACTGGCATCAACCATGCTCAATTCTAATTCACTTATAGCTAGTTGACTGGCATCAACCATGCTCAATTCTAATTCACTTATAACTAGTTGACTGGCATCAACCATGCTCAATTCTAATTCACTTATAACTAGTTGACTGGCATCAACCATGCTCAATTCTAATTCACTTATAACTAGTTGATTGGCATCAACCAGTTTATCAAGAGCTCTTGCTGGTTGAGTGCATACGGTGTTGGTCTGCCAATGTCACGGTACCAGGTTCGATCCAAGCAAGAGCGGACACAAGCGTTAGCGTACATAGAGATCTGGTTACCGATTGATGGAGGTGCTGTGCTCAGCCCTGTATTCGGGTGGGTAGATCTTGCACTTCTCATCACACACATAGCCATTTACAACACTGCTTTCTTTCCTCTCCTATTTTCGCTGCACAATAAACATGCACTCTCTATTCCAAGGTATCCTGCTGATGGGTATTTATATCCACATATCTCTGATGTGGAACAGGTCTTTCTGCCCCTCTCCCTGATGAGGACCATTTCCTAGTGCCCTCGGGCTTACCAGCAATTGTCATACTGACTTTTATATCTTTCATTATCCGGACAGGATAAAGGCAGGTTGGCAAACCACTACTACTAGCTTACCACAATATTAGTTGTGATATACGAGGGGCAGTCAATAAGTTTTGCAATTCAGATATAAGGAAACGAGATATGAGGAAAAGTGTTCTATTATTTTTCACTATAACTACCCTCGACTTCAATGAACTTGCGCCACTTGTCCCTGAGGCTTCGAATTCCCGACAACCAGAAATCTTCCGACTGCTGTTCAATCCACTTCTGCACGGCGAGCTGGACATCTTCATCGTCCCCAAACTGGCGTCCATGCAGTGCAGCCTTGAGCTGGCGGAATAAAAGGTAGTCGCTAGGGGCCAGATCTGGACTGTAGGGGGGATAGTTGAGCTCCTCGAATCTACACTTGCACGGGGCAGCGTGTGCAACTCTGGCCTTGTGGACTTTGACGACTTTGAAGTCAATCATGTGGCGTGAGGTTTCTAGGGACCCAATGGGCAGAGACTTTGGTCATGGCCAAATTGTCGTGGATGATGTTGATAACACTTCCATGTGATATTCAAAGTTCTCGCTCGATTTCTTCGACCTTCACCCGTCGATTTTCGAGGATCATCCTCTGCACATGGGCCACATTGTCCTCGTTGGTCATGTCTGACGGGCATCCTGGACGGGAGTCATCTTCAAGGGACTCACGACCATGGCGGAACTCCCTATTCCAGCGAGCAATGGTTGCATAGGAAGGAGCAGTGTCGGTGTACACTGCAACCATGCGTTCATGGATCTCTTTTGCATTCTTGCCTTCTTTGGTCAAAAATTTGATCACTGTGCGGTGCTCAACCTTCTCCATTGTTGAAAAGTTTGTGACTGACGATCTGCGATCAGCTACTGCTTCTTAAATAGACGAGGCAGGGGCGTGCGGCTGCAGGTCCTGACTTGTCATAACTTGTCCTAACACCCCCACAAACAGCCATCCCCCTTCCTCTGTTTTGCCCTACCGATTCGCCAAACTTATTGACCGCCCCTCGTATCAATGCAGCTAAAACTAACCCCCCCCCCCTTTATCTCTCCCTCCCTCAAGCATAAAAGCTGCACATCATTTTATCAATATTGAATGGGCCTTCCTAAAGATGGGGTGCAATGCCCTTTAGTATCTCATCCCATCATGGGTTATCCCTGGGCAGGAGACCCCCCCCCCCATACAAACCTATCCTACATAATATCCAATTGCTTGTGTAGGTCAGCGCTTTCTCTCATACAGCCTCTCCCTGACTGGATGGGGGCTTCCTTCTTCTTTCTTTTTATTTTTTTTGGGGGGAGCGATTTTTGCTCATTTGTTTTGAAGTACTAGGTTAAATTTTTAATTGCAGTCACTTAGGCCCTTGCTGGCAATCACCAGGGGGTGCTGTAAAAAATTCTCTCATACACTCGACACACTCACCTTGCACTGAATGCCAAGGGACCAGCTCTATCCATCCCTCTCTCATACGCTTTCACATAATCAACCCCTTGGACAGGGGGGGGGTCTTGTATAGACATACCTAATACTTGGGTCAGGGGCATCCATTCCCGGCCCCAGTGCTCCCATCAGTCTCAAACTAGGTTGAGACTACCTAGGCTTTATTGTTTCTTGACATTTCCATCTTGACCTCCCCCTTTTTGCCACTTCCTTTGCAAGCCTCTTCTCACCTATTTAGAGAGAGGGAGGTAGTTCACCCCCTCCTCTCTTGAGTGGCGTTTTTTTAACATGTCTGCACTCTTCCTATCCTTTTCTTCTTTTACTACCTCCATCTATTTGCATACCTGCAAGA
Organism: Ceratothoa steindachneri; assembly: GCA_963969495.1. Lineage (NCBI taxonomy): Eukaryota > Metazoa > Arthropoda > Malacostraca > Isopoda > Cymothoidae > Ceratothoa > Ceratothoa steindachneri. The sequence goes on from OZ018327.1 coordinate 57,746,925, forward strand.
GGATATGTTGCCTTGGCAACCTTGCTGCAGCTGACATCTGGAGGATTGTGATCCCTCCCAAACCGAATGCCTGCAGCTGTTTCTTCCACACATTTTCTACAGGATCCCTCTATGGTATTTCTTTTTTAATTTGAAGGATAAAATCCTCAAATCATTCCCCCACCCCCTCTTTACACTGCCTTCCAACCCTTCACACATCCTGACACACTCATTCCCTCACAAACTTTATTTCTAGCCATTCTTCTTACATGCCCATACCACTTCAGAACACTGTCACAATCCCCATAAGGGGGTTCCTTGTGTGGGCTAGCACCTGGAACCTGGAGGCGTGGTATGTCCCAGTGTGAATGAGATGCCTGCTGTAACGTGCGCAACCATGGCACAGTTGACATGATATTGTGCCATCTTTGTCTTGTCGCACGTAAGGAAGGCAAAGATGGTAGCAGTGACTGTCTAGAGAAACTGGCACACCTCCTGGATCCTCATTGGTCCCTTTTAAAAAATGTCATTTATTTTGATTTGTGAGTGTGGGAGGTGTCTCAAGTGTAGCATGGAAAACCATAGCACCGCTACTGTTTGGAGGACCTTGTGCTCTCTTGGTTCCAACACCTGGTATGAAAGCTTTTACAGTTGTGATAGCCATTATGCTGCCATTGTTCCTTGTTCCCCCATCTAGTAATAAGGACCTGACTAGCTGACTTAAATTTCAATTCTGCTTTCCCTTTCTGAATACTGTGGGATCATTAGATCTCGCCTTTATATTAATATAGTTGTCTATGCCTCCAGAAACTGATCCTGGAGGTCTGGCTGTAGTGGAGCAGCCAGTTCCACGTAATCCTCTCTTGAAATTGACTTTCATGTGGTGGTTGTCTAGAATGACAGTATACTGTATGCTTGTTCTACATGCCTCCTAATGACTGTCCTTCTGACTGACTCTATCCTTAATTCATACAACCCTTTGTTTCTAGTTGATTTTAAGAGCAGTGGCTCCCCATATAGTGACTTTTCTCTGTCTACTCTTCTATCCCTTATGGATGAGTTAACCTTGTTCAGGAATGATGGCTTGCCCCACCTATTGTCACTGTTCCAAAGACGCACTTTTTTGATATCTTAATTTCTAATAAAACACTGGAGGACTTCTTTTGCCCCATGGGGAGTTTGGTAGCAATTACTAAGTTCCTCTCACTGCTCTACCTTAGCCCAAAGATAGCACTTCCAGAGGACAGACTAGGTCAGCTTGACATGCTCCACAAGGGTGTATGATTTTCTCTTTGCCTTCCTTAATTCACTAATTTTTTTTGGTACGCCAATCTTCTGGCTGTGTTCACCCTCAGGTTTTATCCGGATGATCTGCTCAGCATGGTGAAACAGTTCATGCTAAGAGCATGCACCTCGATGATACTGCTGCACCCTTGTGTCTTAACAAAAGACATCATCATCTTAAGGAAGCTTGCCACTCTTCCCGGAAGGCATAGGTCTCTGAGAGTAGTTTTCCCTCAGCCTGATGTAAAACAGTCATAGTATCATTTCTCAAACCAGACTCCCAACACAGATGTCTTATTCTACCATCCCATAGCCATGGCTTGTTATCCTAGTGCACCTTTGACTGGTGGAGGGGGCTCCCCTCCCACTAAAATTAGCAGTTTGCCCTTTACCACATATGGAGCCATTGTTGGCCAGCTCCACCTCCATGGAGGAAATGCTCTCACCCACTATGCTTTCTCAGGGCCCCTCCAAACTCATTGGAGAGGGGGTTTCCCCCTCTCTTTCTCATGAGAGAAACTCGACCAGGAGAAGTGGCCCCTTTCTCTTTTGCAGGGGCCCACCATAACAAAAGCACTGCATGAAGAGCCAATGCCACAGGATTTTCCACTCCTGAAAGTTAACCCCCTATGAGGTGGTAGGAGCCATTTGTCCATATTGTGACCTTCTTGGGGGCCTGCATACCTGGTCCCATGTTGGCAGATTCCCAGTGTTTGCTCCTGCCGGGAGAACACAGTCCCCTAAGGATTAAAAAAAAGGGGGGGATTCCCTCCTTCCTCAGATGGGGCTCACAGGTGGCTGGGTCTTTTCCCATTTTGGAGGGACTGGATGGAAAGTACAGCGAGTAGAGCCTCACTCATGTTGGGGCCTTTCATCCAGAAACTACCTAGGGTTTTTGAGGCTACTGGCTTCAAACATCTTTTGGTAATCCATTTTATGGATGGCCGCTTTCTATCCAAGGGACAGTCTCCATGAGCATCGGGCATTTGCTAGGGTTCTCAGTATGTGGCCAATTACTCATTTCTCGATTGGGTGTCCTTGTGAATGTTGCCACCGTAAGGGGCGCGGCGATTTGCCATCCTGGCCGCCGTGCTGATGGGACTCAGCACCCCGTCCGGCCCCAGCTTAGCCTCTCTTCCTTCCTTCAAAACACTTGTTTCCTCTCTTTTCACACAACCTCTCCCACAACTTTCTCTGGTCAGCCTCTAATTTCACAGGGTAGATGCTGACCTTCCTTTCAGCCAACCGTCCCGCTGAGGGGGTGGGGGACAATGTTCCCTAACCCCTAAGCTCCGGTCTGGGGTGACTGGTTTTTAACAACCTGCTTCATCCCCACCCATACCTTCCTCACTTTCCTTTTCCTCTCCTCTTCACAATCTATATATTTTTACGCCGTGTCTAAGGTGGAGCCGCCATGCTGATGGACTGCCAGGCCACCAGGCGGGAGGGGTGGTCCCAAATGGCGGCGCTGGGCTTGTAAGAACCTCTCGGAGTGCGGGCTACTGCGAGAGGTGTGCGCGATTGCATCCTGTGTTAAAATGAGGGTCACCATGCCCAATGATGATAAAAAAAAACCCTCAACCCCCAACTTCCCCTGAAACATTGACAGAGCCACCCTCGGGCAGCTCCAGCAAAAAAATGGAGGTCCGCCCCCTGTGCTTGCACAGGGGAGCCTCCATATTTCTCTAACCGGAGATGAGGCTTACTCCTCTCCTTCGCCTACAGGTGCAGGGGACTCCCCCTCACCCCCTTCTCTGGAGGTGCTTTCGGGCACCTCCCTTTTTCCAGCGGCAGTCCCCTCTTTTCTTTCCAAGGGGACTGCCACCAAAGCCAGCAGGCAGCCCTTAGCCAGCCGCTCCACATCGAAGCGGCTCGGTAGGGCAAACCCCCTTAGGGGGGGAGAGGGAAGCCAGGCCCCTTTCGTCGCTTCCCTCAAAAGACCTGCTGGCAAAGATATTAAACCTTGCCGGGGTTAAGGCTTGTGCCTCCCCACAAATGACTCTTGACGCTGCCAACGGGACCTGCGATGTCCTGGGAGGGGATGGCCAACTGGAGGCCCCTCCTGTGATAGACATGGTCCTTGAGGAGACGCAGCCTCAGACGGTAGGGCCTTCCATGAGGGGGGGAATCCGGGCTCCGCGCCAAGCACCGAACCTGAATCCGCCCCTATGCAAGGTCCTCCTCAAACGGCTGGGGCCTCAGAGGCAGCACAAGGAGGGGAGGGATCTCCTCTGACCGGTGCCCCTGCGACCACCAGGACCTTTTCCATTTCGGAGAAGGACCTGGCTGAGGCCGGTCCATCTGGCCTAGGGACTTCTGTCGGCGGAGGAGAGAAGCGGGTTCATTCCCCGCCCTCCTCTCCTAAAAAGAAGAGAAAGACTAAGAAGACTCGGGGCTCCTCTCCATCTGCGAGGGCCGTGGGGACGGATGGGTCTGCTGCCACTCTGGCAAGCGACCAAGCCAAGATCGGCACATCCACCCCCTCTGCTTCCCCCGGTTGCAGAGCCCCTGACTAAGACTAATACCAAGAGTGCACAGGGCGGAGCCTCAATGACATCGGGGCCCCTCATTCAGAGGTTACCTGGCGTTTTCGAGCCCGCTGGCTTCAAACACTTCCTCGTTATTCGCTCCACTGATGGCACCATGTTGTCCAAGGTCGCACACGATAAGTCCAAATCGTGTGTGGCCAAGTGTGTCAATTGCGTCAATTGCAGAGAGCCGCACCCTGCTTCTTCGAAGCAATGTGGTGCATATCTCCTTGAGAAAGAAATCCTGGCCGTTCAGGCCCAGGATAGACTCTCATTCCGCGAGGCTAAGGACTTGGTCCTGGCGCGCCTGGCTCTGCCTGAGACATCATATGCCTCAGTAGTTAGAAAGGCACCCTCTGCTCCTGGCTCATCCAGGCGTTTCCCTGGTAAAGCTGGCAGCAAAAAGGGTTCATACCCAGCCCCGGATAAAACCAGGGCTCCCCCCTCTTTCCCCAGCGTGACCGTTTCCCGTAAGGCGAAACGGCCACGCGCCTCCACCGAGTCGTTAGACTAACAGGAGGCAACACCCCTGAAGATGGTCGCCAGGCCATCTTCGGGGGTTCCTAAAGCTGTTCCCCGAAAGGAGCTTCGGCTCCTTCGCCCACGCCGCGAGGTGGAGCGAGTGGCTCGGAGACGGTGGTTCCTGGAAAAGAGGGCCTCCGAAGCCGCAACGCCGGCCTAAGTTTCGATGCGGAGGGAGGAAAAGACTCGCATGGCGAGCCCAACCTCCCCCAATAAGTCTCGAAGGCGACAGCGCCCGGGGTTCTGCCCCCGGGAAGCGTACGGCCATTCCCGTGAGGTTCTTCAATTCGAGGAGGGCCCCCGCGTCTCCTCCGAGCTAGGCCTGCAGGGCATATTACTTCAATGGAATTTCCGTGGACTCCGGGCCAACTGGGAGGAGCTGCGGAGGCTCGTCTCGTCCCGTTCCCCGTTAGCTATTTTTTTTGCAGGAGACCATGCTAGGCGCGTGCCCCCTGCCTGCCCTCCCGGGGTATAAGGCTCTTGCGACCCCACCACCGCGGGATGCGCGGTTTACACCCGGCATGATGTCTCCGTTCTTCCTTTCTCTTTAGATACCCCGTAAGGGGCGCGGCGATTTGCCATCCTGGCCGCCGTGCTGACGGGATCCAGCGCTCCGTCCGGCCCCAGCTTAGCCTCTCTTCCTTCCTTCAGATAGCCCGATTTCTCCCCTACCTTGTCGCTTTTCATACAACCTCTCCCACAACTTTCTCTGGTCAGCCTCTAATTTCAAAGGGTAGAATGCTGACCTTCTTCTCAAGCCAACCACCCCGGATCGGGGCTGAGGGGGGAGGGGACATTGTCCCCTAACCCCTGAGCTCCGGTTCGGGATGGGGGTTTTTTAACAACCTGCTTCATCCCCACCCATACCTTCCTCACATCCCTTTTCCTCTCCTCTTCACAATCTATATATTTTACGCCGTGTTCAAGGTGGAGCCGCCATGCCGATGGACTGCCAGGCCACCAGGCGGGAGGGGTGGTCCCAAATGGTGGCGCCTGGCTCTGCCGGGCTTGTAAGCACCTCTCGCAGTGCGGGCTACTGCGAGGGGTGATGAGCTATTGCATCCCGTGGCAAAAATAGGGTCACTATGCCCATAGATGAACAACAAAAAAAAAACCCAAACCCCTTTAACTCCCCCTTGCTCATCGACGGAGCCGCCCTTGGGCAGCTCCACCGAAAAAATGGAGGTCCCGGCCCCTGGGCTTGCACAGGGGACCCTCCATATTTCTCTAACCGGAGAGGAGGCTTACTCCTCTCCTTCGCCTACGGGTGCAGGGGACTCCCCCTCACCCCCTTCTCTGGAGGTGCTTTCGGGCACCTCCCTTTTCCCAGCGGCAGTCCCATCTTTTCTTTTCAAGGGGACTGCCAAGAAAGCCAGCAGGCAGCCATTAGCCAGCCGCTTCCCATCAAAGCGGCTCGGTAGGGCAAACCCCCTTAGGGGGGAGAGGGAAGCCAGGCCCCTTCGGTCGCTTCCCTCAAAAGACCTGCTGGCAAGAATTTTAAACCTTGCCGGGGTCAAGGCCTGTGCCTCCCCATACAAGACTGGCGACACTGCCAAGGGGACCTGCGATGTCCTGGGAGGGGATGGCCAATTGGAGGCCCCTCCTGTGATAGACATGGTCCTTGAGGAGACCCAGCCCCAGACGGTAGGGCCTTCCATGGGGGGGAATTCGGGCTCGGCGCCAAGCACCGAACCCGAATCCGCCCCTATGCAAGGTCCTCCTCAAATGGCTGAGGGCTCCGAGGCAGTAGAAGGAGTGGAGGGATCTCCTCCGACAGGTGCCCCTACGACAACCAGGACCTTCTCCATTTCGGAGAGGGACCTGGCTGAGGCTGGTCCATCTGGCCTGGGGACTTCTGCCGGCGGAGGTGAAAAGCGGGTTCATTCCCCGCCCTCCTCTCCGAAAAAGAAAAAGACTAAAAAGACCAAAAAGACTCGGGGCTCCTCTCCATCCGCGGGGGCTGCGGGGACGGATGGGTCTGCTGCCACTCTGGCAAGCGACCAAGCCAAGATCGGCACATCCGCCCCCTCTGCCCCCCCGGTTGCGGAGCCCCTGACAAAGAAGACTACTACCAAGAGTGCACAGGGCGGAGCCTCGATGACATCGGGGCCCCTGATTCAGAGGTTACCTGGCGTTTTCGAGCCCGCTGGCTTCAAACGCTTCCTCGTTATTCGCTCCACTGATGGCACCATGTTGTCCAAGGGCAACATGATCCATCAGCGGAGAGGATTAGCTAGTGCAATTGGTAGAGAGCCGAAGGTAACCCGTTTCTCGGACGGGAGCCTTCTGGCGAATGCGGCGAATCCCGCCGAGGCGGCCAGGATTAGTGCTCTTCGGACACTTCATGGCACCCCGGTGAGTGTGACGCCGCACTCTACCATGAACTTTGTGAAAGGAGTAGTTTATGCGAGGGAACTCGTTGACTACTCCATTGAAGACATCACCTTAGAGCTGGCCGACCATGGGGCGGTCAAGGTCGAACGTGTGATGAGAAAACAGGGAGGGGCCTCGAGACCCACCCCTACACTCTTCGTCACGTTCGACTGTGACAAGCTCCCTGAGTCGGTGCGTGCCGGTTGGTACCGCTACCGCGTGAAGGCATTCGTGCCACTGCCGCGGCGGTGCTATTACTGTCACCGCTTCGGCCATACGAATCGCTCAAGTAGACGTGCAAAGTCGGGGTCACCCGAAGTCTGTGTAAATTGCTCCAAGGTCGCACACGATAAGTCCAAATCGTGTGTGGCCAAGTGTGTCAATTGCGGAGAGCCGCACCCTGCTTCTTCGAAGCAATGTGGTGCATATCTCCTTGAGAAAGAAATCCTGGCCGTTCAGGCCCAGGATCGACTCTCATTCCGCGAGGCAAAGGACTTGGTCCTGGCGCGCCCGGCTCTGCCTGGGACGTCATATGCCTCAATAGTTAGGAAGGCACCCTCTGCTCCCGGCCCATCCAGGCCAACGAGCACGGTTGTTTCCGCGCCCATTCGGAGCCCTTCTGCGGGCTCTACCCAACCCGGGCGTTCCCCTGGTAAAGCTGGCGGCAAAAAGGGCTCATACCCTGCCCCGGCTAAAACCAGGGCTCCCCCCTCTTCCCCCAGCGTGACCGTTTCCCGTAAGGCGAAACGGCCACGCGCCTCCACCGAGTCGTTAGACTCACAGGAGGCAACACCCCTGAAGATGGTCGCTAGGCCATCTTCCGGGGTTCCTAAAGCTGTCCCCCGAAAGGAGGACAGCAACAAAGGAGCTTCGGCTCCTTCGCCCACGTCCCGAGGTGGAGCGAGTGGCTCGGAGACGGTGGTTCCTCGAAAAGAGGGCCCCCCGCCTCCGAAGCCGCAACGCCCGCCTAAGGTTTCGAGGCGGAGGGAGGAAAAGACTCGCATGGCGAGCCCAACCTCCCCCAATAAGTCCTCGAAGGCGACAGCGCCCGGGGTTCTGCCCCCGGGAAGCGTACGGCCATTCCCGTGAGGGTCTTCAATTCGAGGAGGGCCCCCGCGTCTCCTCCGAGCTAGGCCTGGAGGGCATATTCCTTCAATGAAATTGCCGTGGACTCCGGGCCAAATAAGAGGAGCTGCGGAGGCTCGTCTCGTCCCGTTCCCCGTTAGCTATTTTTTTGCAGGAGACCATGCTAGGTGCGTGCCCCCTCCCTGCCCTCCCGGGGTATAAGGGTCTTGCGACCCCACCACCTCGGGATGGCCGGGCTAGGGGATGCGCAGTTTACACCCGGCATGATGTCTCCGTTCTTCCTTTCTCTTTAGATACCTCCTTTCAGGCAGTGGCTGTGCAGCTGCACCTGGATAGGAGGTATACTATCATTTCTGCGTACATTCCACCGTCAGCTGACTTCGACGCGGGGGACTTCCGCCGCGTCGTTGCACGGTTGCCGAGGCCCTATCTCTTGCTTGGAGATATGAACGGCAGGCATCCTCTCTGGGGAGATTACTCCATAAATCCCAGGGGACAAGTCCTTGCCGATCTGATCGAAGAGCTTGAGATGGGTGTCCTAAACGTGGATGAGTTTACGCATCACTGTCCGAGAACCGCTTCATTTTCTTGCCTTGACCTATCTTTGTGCTCTTCGGATGCACAGCCTGATTTTGATTGGGGGGTGGTCGATGACCTCCATGGTAGTGATCACTTTCCCATTCAAATATCATTTTCAGGGCAACTGCCGCCTGAGATACCACCTCGGTGGTGCTTGGCGCGGGCGCGGTGGCCTGCATTTCAGGAAATGACTGAATTCTCTATCTCAGTCGAGGAGTTTAGGTCGGTAGATGAGGCCGTTGAGTTCTTCTCCGGCAACCTCATCGCCGTGGGCCTGACTACTATTCCTAGGACGTCTGGCCGTTTTGCACGCTGACCACTCCCATGGTGGTCGGCCGAGTGTGAGACGGCCCTCAAACAGAAGTGTTATGCCTACATGCGCTATAAGCGCCGCCCGAACGATTTCACTGTCGCTGAATTTCGTCGGGCTAGGGCTAGGTTCCGGTATATTTCGAAGCACGCCCGCCGCTCTTCTTGGCGGGCATACGTGTCTTCACTTAACGGGAAGACCCCTTTAGCTGAGGTGTGGAAGCGAGTCAAAAGGATTCGGGGCAAGTTCTCGCAGGACCCCCCTCCCGTTCTCCAGGAGAATGGGACCGCAATCTCGGACCCCGCGTCGTTGGCGGAATCCTTAGCGACCGCTTTTTCCGCATTCTCTAGCCGTGATGCTGCTCCGCCAGCATTCAATGCACGTCGTGATGTCGCGGAAGGCCGCCGGCTGGACTTTACCTCCAGAGGCGGAGAACCCTTCAACGACAAGTTTACTGTGAGTGAGTTGCGCTCCGCTCTCGCTTCGTGCGCGGACACCGCCCATGGTCCGGACGATGTCCCGTACGCCATGCTTCGACACCTGGGTGAGCGAGGCATGGCCTTTCTGTTAGATTTGTTCAACAGGATCTGGGTGGAAGGTCTTCTCCCAGACTCCTGGCGAATCGCTACTGTGCTCGCCTTTCGCAAGCCGGGGAGAGATCACTCTACTCCGACCGGTTTCCGCCCAATCTCTCTAACCTCTTGCGTGTGAAAGTTGATGGAGAAATTGGTAAATGTTAGATTAGCCTATTTCCTGGACAGCGGAGGCCATCTGTCTTCTGCACAGTGCGGCTTCCGTAAGTTCCACTCCACGTCGGATGCTCTGCTCCGACTGGAAAATGCCGTCTGCGAGGCTTTCCTTCGTAGACAGCACTACGCCACGGTGTTTTTTGATCTGGAGAAGGCCTATGATACCGCATGGCGATACGGTATCATGGAGACTCTCCACACGATGGGGGCGAGGGGACGCCTCCCAATGTTTATATCTGAATTTTTGCGAGATCGTCGATTCCGCGTACGGGTGGGGGGAGCCCTCTCCGGCCCAAAGGAGCAGGAAGAGGGTGTCCCGCAGGGAAGTGTCCCCAGTGTCACACTCTTTGCCCTGAGCATCAACGGCATCACCTCGGTGCTGCCGGAAGATGTTCTCGCTACGCTCTACGTGGACGACCTTTCGATCTCTTTTGGCGCGGCCCAGATGCCAACTCTGGAGCGCCGACTCCAACAGGCATTGAACCGCGTCTCTCGCTATGCCGAAGCGCACAGGTTTCGGTTTTCTTTGGCCAAGACTAAGGTGGTGCACTTCTGCCGCCACCCACGGCTTCACCCCGACCCAGATTTGTTTCTTAATGGGGTGCGCCTGGATGTGGTTGAGTCGCACCGTTTCCTTGGTCTTGTATTCGACCGACGCCTCACTTGGGAGGCTCACATTCGCAGCCTTAGGGTCTCTTGTACCCGCGCCATGGACATTCTCCGTTCCGTGACGTTCAGCGCTTGAGGCGCTGATAGGGCTACCGCCTTACTTTTTTATCGATCCTTTGTTCGCTCGAAGCTCGACTACGGATGCGAGTTTTATGCATCCGCAGCCGAGCGTTTATTGCGGAAGGTGGATTCGATCCACCACACCGGCCTTCGCCTTGCGACCGGTGCCTTCCGCATTTCCCCCATTGAGAGCCTGTTGGTCGATGCTGGGGAGATGCCACTCGCTCTGCGCCGCGTGCAGTGCATCACTCGCCTGTACGCGCGAGCCCGGCGCCTCACTCAGTCGCCAACAGCTCTCACTGCATCCGCAGATGATCTCGATGGTGCCTATGCCGCCGAGAGACGCCAGTCATACCCTAAGCCCTTTGGGTTTAGGGCCAGGAAACTCCTCCGAGAGGTAGATATAGCTCTCGGGCCGGTGGCGCCCCTGGTTCTGCCCAGGACGCCACCCTGGAGGGTACCACATTTGGCTATTTGTCGCCACGCCTCTGCTCCCAAAGCTTGTACTGCGCCGGGAGTATTGCGTTCGACCTTTTTGGAGCACACATCGTGTCACGCTGGTACCGTGCCAGTGTATACGGATGGCTCCAAGTCCCAAGAGGGGGTCGGCTTCCACGCCGTATCCCCTCTGTTTGAAGTCAGCGGGGCTCTACCAGGCGCTGCGTCTGTCTTCACGGCCGAGCTGGTGGCAATACACCACTCGGTACGGGAGATTACGCGACGTGCCCGGTTCGGAGACCGGATTGTGATTTATAGCGACTCACAAAGCGCCCTGAGTGCTCTCGGGGCATTGGAATCTCCGCATCCCCTGGTTCGCGAAATCCGTGACGCCACGGTTTTGGCGTGCCGGGCAGATGTCGAGATTATCTTCTGCTGGGTTCCTGGACATGTAGGAATTGCGGGGAATGAGGGCGCCAAAGAGTCCGCGAGGACTCTGCGACCGGACCAGCGTTTCGCTCTTCCTCACACTGACTACATGGCAGGAATACGGGCAGCTCTTCGGACTGCTTGGCAAAGAAGATGGGAGACGGTCGAGGGGAACTTAAAGTTGCGTGCCATTGCGCCGCGACTGTTCCCATGGACCTATCCCCCAATGCCGCGGCGGCTTCAGGTTGCTTTCTGTCGTCTTCGAATCGGACACACTCGTGTGACGCATCGTTACTTGGTGGAGCGCTCGCATGTGCCCTATTGCAACGACTGCGTCGTCCCCCAGACTGTTCGGCATATTCTTGTCGAATGTCCCAGTCTGGGTGATCTTCGCGCACGATACCTGTCTCGGTACCGGGATGGGCGGGGTCTCTACCGCCTGTCCCTTGTACTCGGGACGAGTGCGTGCACCATGACTGGTGGACTTATTGACTTTTTGGGGGAGGCCGGCCTTCTCCCCTTTATTTAAGGTTCCTTTTTTTTGTTATTGTTTTGTTTTAGGTTGCACTCTCCTGCACCGGGGTGAGGGGGACCTCCCCCCGCTGCCGGAGATTGCTTCGATTGTTAAGTTTTTCCAATTTATATTGATTGTTAAGTTTTCATATTTTAACTTTAAAGTAGCCTAATTCTAGGCTGTCGTGTTTTTCGGCGACTTATGCCCAAGTGGGTAGTTGCCAGATGGGCTCTATAAAAAAAAAAAAATTCTCTTTAGATATCTCCTTTCAGGCAGTGGCTGTGCAGCTGCACCTGGATAGGAGATATACTATCATATCTGCGTACATTCCACCGTCAGCTGACTTCGACGCGGGGGACTTCCGCTGCGTCGTGGCACGGTTGCTGAGGCCCTATCTCTTGCTTGGAGATCTGAACGGCAGGCATCCTCTCTGGGGAGATTACTCCATAAATCCCAGGGGACAAGTCCTTGCCGATCTGATCGAAGAGCTTGAGATGGGTGTCCTAAACGTGGATGAGTTTACGCATCACTGTCCGAGAACCGCTTCATTTTCTTGCCTTAATCTATCTTTGTGCTCTTCGGATGCACAGCCTGATTTTGATTGGGGGGTGGTCGATGACCTCCATGGTAGTGATCACTTTCCCATTCAAATATCATTTTCAGGGCAACTGCCGCCTGAGAGACCACCTCGGTGGTGCTTGGCGCGGGCGCGGTGGCCTGCATTTCAGGAAATGACTGAATTCTCTATCTCAGTCGAGGAGTTTAGGTCGGTAGATGAGGCCGTTGAGTTCTTCTCCGGCAACCTCATCGCCGTGGGCCTGACTACTATTCCTAGGACGTCTGGCCGTTTTGCACGCTGACCACTCCCATGGTGGTCGGCCGAGTGTTAGACGGCCCTCAAACAGAAGCGTTTCGCCTACATGCGCTATATGCGGCGCATGGACGATTTCACTGTCGCTGAATTTCGTCGGGCTAGGGCTAGGTTCCGGTATATTTCGAAGCACGCCGGCCGCTCTTCTTGGCGGGCATACGTGTCTTCACTTAACGGGAAGACCCCTTTAGCTGAGGTGTGGAAGCGAGTCAAAAGGATTCGGGGCAAGTTCTCGCAGGACCCCCCTCCCGTTCTCCAGGAGAATGGGACCGCAATCTCGGACCCCGCGTCCGTGGTGGAATCCTTAGCGACCGCTTTTTCCGCATTCTCTAGCCGGGATGCTGCTCCGCCAGCATTCAATGCACGTCGTGATGTCGCGGAAGGCCGCCGGCTGGACTTTACCTCCAGAGGCGGAGAACCCTTCAACGACAAGTTTACTGTGAGTGAGTTGCGCTCCGCTCTTACTTCGTGCGCGGACACCGCCCATGGCCGGACGATGTCCCGTACGCCATGCTTCGACACCTGGGTGAGCGAGGCATGGCCTTTCTGTTAGATTTGAACAGGATCTGGGTGGAAGGTCTTCTCCCAGACTCCTGGCGAATCGCTACTGTGCTCGCCTTTCGCAAGCCGGGAAGAGATCACTCTACTCCGACCGGTTTCCGACCATCCTCTCTAACCTCTTGCGTGTGCAAGTTGATGGAGAAATTGGTAAATGTTAGATTAGCCTATTCCCTGGACAGCGGAGGCCATCTGTCTTCTGCACAGTGCGGCTTCCGTAAGTTCCACTCCACGTCGGATGCTCTGCTCCGACTGGAAAATGCCGTCTGCGAGGCTTTCCTTCGTAGACAGCACTACGCCACGGTGTTTTTTGATCTGGAGAAGGCCTATGATACCGCATGGCGATACGGTATCATGGAGACTCTCCACACGATGGGGGCGAGGGGACGCCTCCCAATGTTTATATCTGAATTTTTGCGAGATCGTCGATTCCGCGTACGGGTGGGGGGAGCCCTCTCCGGCCCAAAGGAACAGGAAGAGGGTGTCCTCAGTGTCACACTCTTTGCCCTGAGCATCAACGGCATCACCTCGGTGCGGCCGGAAGATGTTCTCGCTACGCTCTACGTGGACGACCTTTCGATCTCTTTTGGCGCGGCCCAGATGCCAACTCTGGAGCGTCGACTCCAACAGGCATTGAACTGCGTCTCTCGCTATGCCGAAGCGCACAGGTTTCGGTTTTCTTTGGCCAAGACTAAGGTGGTGCACTTCTGCCGCCATCCACGGCTTCACCCCGACCCAGATTTGTTTCTTAATGGGGTGCGCCTGGATGTGGTTGAGTCGCACCGTTTCCTTGGTCTTGTATTCGACCGACGCCTCACCTGGGAGGCTCATATTCGCAGCCTTAGGGTCTCTTGTACCCGCGCCATGGACATTCTCCGTTCCGTGACGTTCAGCGCTTGGGGCGCTGATAGGGCTACCGCCTTACTTTTTTATCGATCCTTTGTTTGCTCGAAGCTCGACTACGGATGCGAGTTTTATGCATCCGCAGCCGAGCGTTTATTGCGGAAGGTGGATTCGATCCACCACACCGGCCTTCGCCTTGCGACCGGTGCCTTCCGCACTTCCCCCATTGAGAGCCTGTTGGTCGATGTTGGGGAGATGCCGCGTGCAGTGCATCACTCGCCTGTACGCGTGAGCCCGGCGCCTCCCTTAGTCGCCAACAGCTCTCACTGCATCCGCAGCTGATTTCGACGGTGCCTATGCCGCCGAGAGACGCCAGTACCACCCTAAGCCCTTTTGGATTAGGGCCAGGAAACTCTTTGGAGAGCTAGGTATAGCTCTCGGGTTGGTGGCACCCCTAGTTCTGCCCAGGACGCCACCCTGGATGGTACCACATTTGGCTATTTGTCGCCACGCCTCTGCTCCCAAAGCTTGTACAGCGCCGGGAGTATTGCGTTCGACCTTTTTGGAGCACACTTCGTGTCACGCTGGAACCATGCCAGTGTATACGGATGGCTCCAAGTCCCAAGAGGGGCTCGGCTTCCACGCCATATCCCCTCTGTTTGAAGTCAGCGGGGCTCTGCCAGGCGCTGCGTCTGTCTTCACGGACGAGCTGGTGGCAATACATCACTCGGTACGGGAGATTACGCGACGTGCCCGGTTCGGAGAACGGATTGTGATCTATAGCAACTCGCAAATCGCCCTGAGTGCTCTCGTGGCATTGGAATCTCTGCATCCCCTGGTTCGCGATATCCGTGACGCCACGGTTTTGGCGAGCCGGGCAGATGTCGAGATTATCTTCTGTTGGGTTCCTTGACATGTAGGAATTGCGGGGAATGAGGGCGCCAAAGAGTCCGTGAGGACTCTGCGACCAGACCAGCGTTTCGCTCTTCCTCACACAGACTACATGGCAGGAATACGGGCAGCTCTTCTGGCTGCTTGGCAAAGATGAGGGGAGACGGTTGAAGGGAACTTAAAGTTGCGTGCCATTGCGCCGCTACTGTTGCCATGGACCTACCCCACAATGCCGCGACGGCTTCAGGTTGCTTTCTGTCGTCTCCGAATTGGGCACACTCGCGGGACGCACCGCCACTTGATAGAGCGCTTGCCAGCGCCCCACTGCGTTGTCCCCTAGACTGTTCGGCACATTCTTGTTGAATGTCCCAGTCTGGGCGATCTTCATGCACGTTACCTGTCCCGGTACCCGGATGGGCGGGGGTCGCTACCGCCTGTCCCTTGTACTCGGGACGAGTGCGGGCTCGTGGACTGGTAGACTTTTGGGCGGAGGCCTGCCTTCTCCCTTTTATTTAACTAGGTTTTGTTGGGGTTTTTTTGTTTTTTGTTATTGTTGTTTGCTTTGTAGGTCGCACGCTCCTGCGCCGAGGGAAGGAGGACCGACGCCGGAGCATGCTTCCTAATTGTTGTCGTCTTCCCTTTTTATGGGTTTTGTTTTCATATTCTTATTTTAAAGTAGCCTAGAGCTAGGCTGTGTGATTGCGACGACTTATGCCCGAGTGGGCAGTCGCCAGATAGCCTCCTAAAAAAAAAAATTCAAAACAATGGCAAAAAGTGGATAATTTACCTTGTCTTTGGCAGGCCTGCCAAAGTCACCAACTGAACCCTTAAATCATACAATCAACCACTCCACACTGGTGTTCCGCATGGAGCCATCCTCTCACCCTTACTATTCAACCTAATCACTCATGGCATCCAACAACTACAAACCCCCATTAATCCACACCTTCACAGATGACCTCCCACTCATAGCACACCCCTCAATCACAACAGTAAGAAGGGCACTCCAACAACAGGTAAACACAATTGAACACTGGCTCACACAAAACTGCCGCAGCCAACAAATCAACTGTAACATGAATCTGACTAAACAGACAACACCTGCCACTAGGCAAAAAAAACATCTAGAACTCGCTTAGACCCAAAATATTCAAAACCCACACAACAAATGTTACAAACAAGGACACAAAGAAAATCAACACCCTCAAAGCACTGTCTAACATTACATTTGGATAACAGGAAGAACCTATCACCACTGTATACAAATTTTTTCCTCTGCACCACCCTCAACTACGCAGCACCAGCATGGCACCCAACCACAGCCAAATTTCACACAACATACTCAAAACCAGACAGAACAATCACATGATATACAGGCAGCACACCTACCTCACACCTACACTCTGAAACAAAAATATGCCCAATCAAAATCCATGATTTAAACCCAACACTTCAGCAGAGCATTGACCCATCCACACCCCAATCACAATCTTACAGCAAAGCACCCCACCACCCAGGCACAAGGAAGCAAAAAAATGCCTCAGTACACTACTGCCAAAAACCACAATAAGCTCCCACCACAAAACTTAATCACACACATCTACGGTGCCTTCACCCAAAGATACTTTAACACTACCATCAAACACCATACTCGCCCCGAAGCCGGAGCTTGCTTCCTGCTTATTACCTTTTTTCTTTGTTTTATTTTTATTGGGGTTTTTTTAGCATCCTCTTTTAAAGATGCCTAATTTAGGTAATGTTGAATATGGCTCTTTAAAAAAAAAAATCTCATCAGCTTCTCCCTTGTATTCAGGATGGGTTTGTGCACACCTGACCACTGTTCTAAATTTGATGAGGCTGGCTTCAACTGTATATATTGGGGGGGGGGGGGGATGTTTGGACACTGGATGGAGATTTGCCTCCCACCGACGCTGGAACATGCCTTTTTCTTCCCTTTTAGGGAAGGAGGAGGGGGGGGGGGTCGGCGTCCATGCCCTTGTCGATGTGTCAGTGAAGACCTTGAATTAAAAAAAAAATTTGCCTTGCCCAACTTGACCGCACTGTCTCCCCTCTGTTACTAACTTCATCCTTCCACTGCTCCTGCCATAAAGAGGTGGTGCTGGCCCGCCAACATCAGGGTCACACCACCCTAATTCGCAGATACCATGTCTCCCGATCTTCCTCCCACCTGTACCTCCTGCCATACCAGACTCACTCCCACGTGCTTGTTGCAGCTTTCCTTTTCTCGATTCCTACCCTAACTTACTTAATCCTTCCTGTAAATCTCTTCTTCCTCTCTGCCCCTTGATATAATTTCACATTCGTTTTCCTCCCTGTAAATCTCTTCTTCCTCTCTGCCCCTTGATATAATTTCACATTCGTTTTCCTGCCTCTTCCCCACCCTAACTTACCCTTTCCCTACCCCTTGACAACGATAAACATAGCTGAGTAGAACGCATATAGCTCAATCTGTGCTCAAAACCTCCATAAAAGAAACCTAAACCACTCGGTACCCACACTTACGCTAATTAACCAGTAGGGCTGGCTGAAGTCCTCAATAAACCCACCTATTACCGTTATTGCATATATTGAAATAGTATTTTTTTTTAAATATTTTCAAGCATTTAACCTTAATTCCTGTGAGGCTTGGGATAAATGAGTGTTCTGAATTAAGAAAAATAATAGAATTCAGCAAAGCTAAAAATCTCTTAAAGGGCTGCTGTAAACAGTTATGAGGGTGATTTGTTCTTCAGACTAAGTGGAACGTAAGTGACGATGTTGCACGACTATATGTAAGAGAGTATTTCAATGTCGGTCTCGCTTACCACCTTGTCTTTGTAGTTCTCTTATAATTTATAAATCGAGTTAGTAATGTTGACTGTAATTGCAGAATTTTGGCCTGTCTACAAGAGCAACTTTTAAAACTTCAAGAGGAAAATGAGGCTTTGAACCAGAAAAGAGTATTATTAGAGCTTTGCAAGAGTTCGTCATCCTCTTCATCTTCTTCCTCCTCTTCATCCTCCTCCTCCTCATCCACTTCTACTTCATCATCGTCGTCGTCATCCTCTTCCGATAGCGACTCCGATTCGAGTTCTTGTTCCGATGAAGACTGCAATACATGCGTCGAGGAACGTCGTCGTACGGCAGCCGAAGATGAGGAAAAGGAAAACACCCGACCGAGCCCCTCCGCTACAAGGAACCGGGGCACGTCCCGCCACTTTGAGGAAGAGCATTGAAAAATTTTAGAGCAACGGTTCGCTGTTGCTACTTTAAGCTGCAATGGCAATAACCAGCTTTGATTCGCAGCCATCTAAGGCGAAGTTTTGCTTCGTTTCAAGATGCGTTGCCGCGAATCATTCCAAAAGGTGACAAAAATGCTGGTTTCAATCTTATTCGTCTCTGAACCGGCTGACGGTTTTCTGTGATCCGTAAATGTAATATCGGCTCCTCGCTACTGGTTTCTTATGATTACATTTGCATTAACTCGGAGTTAGCATTGAAAGGAAAACGCCTTACTGGTGACTTGCGTTTCTCCCTAGTCTGTTTTGGAGATAGCAACAATGGGGCGTCGGTAGCAGAAATGAATTCTGTTCAACCCTTCGACTATTGACTCGAGGTTTCGCCTCATCAGTGGCGATGGTCAATGGAACAGGATGAAAAATAAAGAGTAGGAGATAGAATTAGGAGAAGGCAAGGGTAAAAATACGTCTTCCTTGAGGTAGGACGGGAGTGGAGAGTTCCCCAACCCGATCCATGGTCACGGATGTGATCCAAAAGTCCAAAATGGAGCTTTTCCACCCATTTTGTTATGGATATGTCCACACACTATCTCTCAGGGATCCTGGGGGGGGGGGGGTCCTAGGGACCGCCCGCTATGCAAAGAGAAGTAGCGTGGCTGGTAAGTACATTCACATTTAGTTACGACACACAGCTAACCTTTACTCCATCGATAAAATAAATTTACGAGTATTTTTGAATGTTTAGTCAGTCATATTGTATAATTCACCCTTAATAATTTATGTTTGAATAAAGTTATTCCTAATGACATGATTAATTTTGACCGTGGATTGCATGAAAACGTATTTGTCCCTCTCATCTGTCGAGGACTTTACCTAGACTAATTAATCGTGATCACCGACCACTATTGGATGAAGAACAGGAGGCGCTGGGTAGAATCCATACACCACCTTTTCCTTACCCTCAACGCCTGTTGTATGCAGACACACACTCGGTCGAGATACCACTCAAAGGCCTAGACTTCCCAGAGTACACTTGTTATATCCAATTCTTCCTACATGGTGACTTCACATACTTACACGGGTCAATGGATCTTTCGATGCTAGCCTACATTTTCTGTCACCTGTAGCGTGCCGAGAAGTGCAAGCGAGCGACTTGAATGATTCTTGTTTGAGACTCAGGATGGCAGACTGGATACGCCGCTCGCTAACAGGGTCCAGCGACGCGGGAAGCTGTTTGCAACTCCTACGCTACTTTCCTTTATTTTTTCTTTGCCCCTTTTTCTTACCCCCCTCTATCAACACCCATTCTTTAACTTCAGTTCCACATAAATTGTTGACTGGCTTTAACGCCCCCTTCCCGCCGTTTTCCTTTATACCTTATGCAAAATTGGCTTTTCATAGCAATGGGAGATATGTTCTATAGCATATCATCGAGTCCGTTCATCTGTTGGAAGAAGGCCTCGCCCACACCCTCCATACACAACAACTACACTAGTCATAAAATACTCTATGCATTTTCATTTTTGGGTCTTTTCGAGAAGTTTTGTGGGGCCAATATTCGCTCCACACAACTTTTTCCATATCGGAAATTGCGACTACTCGTCAGTCAAATCCTCTTTAGCCATCGTACCATGCCTGCTGAGGACATCAGCGCCCGCTTCATGCTTTTATCATGTCTATTTTTTTCCCGCTCCCTGACCTCTGCCCGGGTTGGCTTATGGACTGTTTGGATCCTCTTCGAACCCCCTTTCCTTGAGCTTAACTCCTACCACCCGCCCGCTTTTGTACCCCTTTGTTTCTCTTCGACCCTCCATGTGTATATCCTTTGGACATGCTTCAGTCCTCTTTGAACACTCCTCGAGGTCTCCTAGACCCAGCCTCGACTCTTAAATCATCTCAGACTTGGAACACCATTGAGGACATTTTCAGATTGGCATTCTCCTTTGGTAGACTCGCCTATGTCCAACCCCTTTTGCCTCAAGATGTGTTATGTGTCAAAACTCTATACTCTAGTGGTTGCCCAACCATTCACACGATTTGTTAAGTTAGGTTTTACCCTTTGCTGTGCCCCATATGCAGAGACGCAAGAAGTAGATAGCCACAATTTTTTGTTTTGTATTCAGATTTGTTTCCATTATTATGACTATTTTAGTTTCCATCTTCTCAAAATTTAATATTGTAATAATTAAACATGCCTAGAAAAGCAAAATTCCAAGGAAATTTCAAATTTTCAAAAAGTATGGATTTTTGGTCATGTGGATGGAGTGATCCAAAGGCAAATTAATAAGAATCTCGGAATAACCCCCTTCTCTTTAGCAGAATTATAGTCATTTTAAAGTAAAGGGAAAAACATCACTGAAGTCACTTCCTGGTTGTCTTAGACCTGAAAAATGTCTTTGTGCTGTTCGAAGATCCATTGAGAACAAGCATCGGCTAAAAGCTTCTGAAGTAGCAGAAAGATTCCCAATTAGCCCAAGAATAGTAAATTATGTGCTTTATTGGATATTATAAACATATAGGCAGGAGGAAGCCTTTTATTATTATTGACCAGTATTAAGAAGAATGAGTCGGCTTAAGAAATGATAGACAAGCCATTGGAATTTTGGCGCAACATAATTTTTTCTGACGAATCCAGGTTTGCTCAATTTTCAGAGTGGAGGTTTATATGTTTGCACATTACCTCCTCAGGAGTTTAACAAAGTGTATTACCGACAACGGAACATGGTAGCGTTTCTGTTATGGTGTGGGACTTTTTACCTACCATTTTTCAAATGGTTAGCTTGAAAAGTAATTTATTCATGGAAGATCAGGCTGTCATACTCCAAAAAAGGGCAGAAGAATTATTGGCATCAAACCACTTCCTTAGTCAATTTAGGATCCTGACTTAAACCCAATACGTCTGACTTTGAACTCAATGAGTTACGTTACATCAATAATGTTATTGTCTGGAAGACGCGTGCCGCTCGTCCAGAAGGTGGTTGTGTATGAAATTGCGTTAAAGCCACAGAGGACTTTGGCGAGCGTGGCTGATGGGGGAGGCACACGCCTTCGGCAGGAAATGATATCACCACGGGATGGTGAAAGAATGTTCCTTTCTTCTCTTCGGATTACTCTGGGAAATAATTCGCACTGGCTAGCGATGAGCCAAGACTTGAATACTTTTACTAAGGGGAGTGCACTTGGGGGTCTTACTCAAGGGCGAGGACATCTGTGCTTTAGGATGCACCAGGATAGGAGGAGTTTCTCTGACGAAAGTAAGTTGAACTTGGTTCTTAAACCAAGTTAGCTTAAAGTTCGGTGTGACCACCGCGAACTAGCTCGAGGATGAGCTTCTACTTAGTTCCAGTCTCCCTCAATGGCGAGGCCTATCTCAGTGCTTTGGAATAGGTTTAAGGGGAAAACCAGGTGGCAGCTGCCCAATCCTAATAGATTCTTAATGGCAGCACTGTTCAAACGGGGTCGCCCGAACAAAGTCAGAAGAGGCGTGAGAGACACTCAATAAAAAATGGGGAAAAGCAAAGGATTAGAAAAAACAGTACAACACACTTAAATACGTCATACAGCACTCATTCTGAAAACAAGTGCGGCTGGGGCAATAAACAAATGTAAGGAGGGAGGACAACCGAAGGAAGTCCTCTGATAAAATAAAGCGAAGTCGAGCAGGGAAGGCAATGCCCTAAAGGGTAGGGAAGCACGAATTTTGAAGAGAAGCAAGGCGGGGACAAACTACTAAAATGTGAGCCTCAGACAGCTCACCGCCGCAAAAGGGGCAACTTGGCCTCCACCCGAAACTAAATAGCCATGGGTGAGTCGCGTGTGCCCAATTCGCAACCTCTCACGACCGGAATCGCTGAGAGCTAGAGGACCAGGAAAGGACAGAGCGTTTAATAAGGGACAACTTAGATGAGGTGAATGAATCCCATTCTATCTGCCACAAACAAAAGACATACGTCCTGATTACGGGGTAGGAATCCCTAAAGGGCACATGGGCTGTATCCGGCACCTCCAGGGCAGCCGATCAGCCGCCTCGTTGCCCGGGACTCCAACAGAACGCCACCCTGTAACGGGAGGCATTTCTGACTAGCCAGGAGCGAATACGTAAAACCAAAGGGTGTGTGGACGTAAAAGAAAGAACTGCCTCTAACGCAGGATGGGAATCGCTAAAAACAATAAAACCTCAAGAATCAAGGGATAAAATCAAATTAAAAGCCAAAAGAATGGCCGTCAACTCTGCGTTAAAAACAGATGCTACAGGAAGGAGGGCGGACCGAAGAGACTCCGTAGAGGACAACACCCAGGTCCGACTTCGAGCCGTCAGTATAGATGGGAAACTGGTGAGCATGAGAACACACATGTTCAAGAAACAGGCACTTTAATAGACGAAGGTCAGTAGACCCTTTCTCGAAATGCCAAAAGGTAGTACAGACCTCAGGAGGGCGGACGCCCCACACGGAGCCAGCGGGAATGGGAGGGCCAGCACCCAGGAAGCCCGGAGCCCCAGAGGCTGGGATAGAGATGGCCGCCGATCAAAAGATGCCGAAGATGACGGGGCAAAAAGGCATTCATGGACTGGGGATGAAGGATATTGCTGAACATGAAACAGAAATCGTAGGCACACCTGCATCCGGTGCTATCACAAGCGAAGCACGCCACCCTCAACAAAGAGGCTAGGGATAGGTGGGGTGTGAAAGACTTCACTAATTCGGGTTCCAAGCGAACGAACAGGGTAAATTATCTTCAAAGCTGAAGGAGACGTTGAAGAATACAACCTATCAACTGTAGTCCAGCCGGAATTGGACCAGTGCCGAATAAAGTGACCACAAGGTGCGCCTATCACCACCTCAAGTGGTGTGGGATAAAACCCTAAGCAAATCCATAGCCTTCAAACAGGGCGCCCTAAAGCGAAGCAAATGGGGTATCCAAGTGAGCTTGTTACCAAGCGTTAAACCCAAGAACTTAAAAACGGGGACATATTCAATCACCGTGCCATCCAAGAAGAGGGGAGGGGGACCAGGGACACCACGGCCCTGATAAAAATGTATGGCCTTCGTTTTGGTGACCGAAAAACGGAAAACCTTTGAGACAACACGACCCAACACGGTTTCAATGGCCAGCTGTAATCGACACGCAGCAGAAGGCAAGCGGGGAGATGTATGGCAGGGGTCATATTATTATAGTTTTTTTAATTATTTATCTTTATTATGCTTCATCTAGAGATTCTCTATATTCGAATCTATTTATTCTGATGTGACTGAAGTTGCCGTGATGATTTCTTCTTTATTCTTGATGAGTTTGAGATGATTTCTTCTTGAATTGATGAGTTAGTCTTTGAAGTCGTTTTCTTTCCGTTTTCCTTGACATCGGTTTTCTCTCGAGTCGATTTCTTGAGTTAGTCCTTGATTTCCGTTTTCTTCTGGGAGATTTCTTCATAAAATTTTTGTGGACTGAGGAGTATCAATCGCGGGTCTTTGAATCCAAAGGCCAGCACTCTGCCCTAACGCTACGGCGAGTCCGTTTTAAGTTGGTAATTTAATGGGCTATTTATATTCTCGCTTTGGAAGGAAGTTTTTTTCTCTCTCTTATACATCTTCGCACCCCTACAGATGAACACAACAAGGCCAAGTCATCCACAAAGAGGGAAGCCAAAACCCCCTCTAGAAGTGTGGACACCAGACTATTAATGGCAACGGCGAAACATGTCACACTCAAAACAAACCCTTGGGGAACACCCTCCTCTTGAACCTGCAAGCCTGAGAAAGCATCCCCAATACGGACCTTAAATTTACGGGACGATAAGAATTCTTGAATAAAAACCAGTAAAAAGCCCCTCATACCCCAATCATATAACTGACGTAAAACACCATATCTCCAGGTTGTATCGTAGGCCTTCTCAATGTCGAAGAACACCGCTAACACCTGATGCCTGGGGGGAAAAGCCCGTAAAACGGAGTCTTCCAAACGAATGAGGTGGTCAAGAGTAGTACTACAACCGCTGCAGAAACCGCACTAAAATGGAGAGAGGAGCGAGTTGGAGTCCAAAAACAAAGTGAGGCGAACTTGGACTATCTTTTCGAACAACTTACTGAGTCAGCTCGTAAGAGCAATCGGGCGATAGTGACTGGGGTCCAAACCGTCCCTACCAGGCTTGAGAAAGGGTAGAACAACCCCCACACGCCAGGAGGACGGATAGATTCCTTTGACCCAAAGCAGGTTGTAGAGGTCAACCAAAAATAACTCAGAGTAGGGATGTAGACGACGGAGAAAGTCAAGGTGGATGCAATCATCACTGGGAGAGGTGGAGCCACAGCGAGATAAAGCATCCTGCAGCTCATAGACGGAAAAGAGAGCATTATAAGAGTAGGTGGCGCACGTGGTAAAATCTATGGCGACCTTATGATCGAGAAACTGTCAAGGATAGCTGACAGCGCTACTCACCGAAACAAAATGGTCAGCCAGAGCTTCGCTGACCAACCGGCCATCGGACACAAACGAGCCTCCGATGTCCAGAGTAGGGATGGCATGATCAGCGTAGCGACCACGGATTTTATTGACCCGCTTTCAAACCCGAGTCAGTGGCATGGACGAAGAAATAAAGATACGTACCGGCGCCAAGACTCCCGACGAGCACGACAGAGGGTCCTTTTGGCGGATGGCACGAGCCCGGTTCCGATCGACCTTATTCGAGACGGTCGGGTTCCGCCTATAACGGAAATGGGCCAACTGATATGCAGAAATAGCCGACGCGCAATCCTTCGATCACCAGGAGACGGTGGAGCGCCCCGCAACAGGTCACCTCCGCGGAACAAAGCGCTCAGAAGCCTCTAAAATATGAGTAGTAAAATATGAGATTGCTGAATCTACGGTATTTAAGGAAACCCGGGAGGCATCAATAAAGGAAGCCTCCGGGAACACAACCCAATTTGCTCGCCGCAGATCCCAACGAGGAGGAAGGGAAAGGCAGGGGCCAGAAAGGGCGGCCGATAGGACTATCGGGAAGTGATCACTCCCGGAAAGGTCGTCCCGAATCGAACATCGGAAGTCGAGGAAACAGTCTGGCGAACATAAAGACAAGTCTACAGCACTAAACGAATCCGTTTGAACATGGAAAGAAGTAAATTCGCCAGAATTTAGAAGACAAAGGGAATCGGATAATAAGAGGGACTCAACCACTCCAACCCGGGAATTACGCGCAGTATTACCCCAAGATAGGTGGCGAGCATTAAAATCACCAAGTAATAAAAACGGGGTAGGTAACTGACTTGTGAGCTCTAAAAGGTCAGACTGATTTAAACTAAAATTCGGGGAGATGTATACAGAACAAACGGTTAGAAGCTTAGAAGTAAAAAACCTCGCAGCAACAGCCTGCAAGGTAGTCCGGACGTGAAGTGACACAGAGAATAGCGAAGAGGAAATTATAAGCAAAGCATCACCATGGGACACGCCCCCGGCCGGGAGGATGGAATTAAACACCCCGAAGTTCCGGGAAGTGGCGAGTCCCAAGCTAATTTTCTTTAAAACAGACCACCGAGTGCCGAACGCTAGAAAGCAAGAGCTGGAGTTCCTCCCACTTGGAGAGGACCCCTTGACAATTCCACTGTAGGATGACAGATATTACTGTCGTCTCTTCACCAACGTCGGAATTCTAGTGACGGAGACCATCGAAGGTTCCCGACTACCAGAAGGACCAGAAGGGGCAAGCGACAAATTGCGATGAGCCGGCGACGCACCCAGCACGGACTTGGCAGCGTGAACAGCTGGAGCCGACAGCTGAGAGCCGGACCAAACCCCCAACGTGGAGGGCTCATGGCCCGGAGGGAAAGGGAGATCGAGCAGAGACGGACGAGAACTAAGATGCGAAGATAGAACAGAAGGCGGAACATGGATAGACGGTGAGAAGAAAACAGGGTCAGAGGGTAAGGAGGGAATAGGATCAGATAGAGAGAAGGGAATAGGATCAGATGGAGAGGAAGGAGCAGGATCAGAGGGTAAGAAGGGAATAGGTTCAGAAGGAGATGAAGGGACAGGGGTAGGAGGCAAGGGAGACGAAACTGGGGTAGGAGACATAGAAGACTGTACAGAGGTAAGGGGCAAGGAAGAAGGGACCGGTTTAGGAGTCAAAGAAGACGGAACTGGGTGAACTTCCGCCCGGACAATGACATCAGTGATGTCAACGGGGAAGGCCAGCAAAGAGCGGAAGGGGGAAGACATCAAAACCGAGGACGTCTCAACAACCGACTCAGTGGCCAAAGCAGCCTCATTAGAGGCAGCGCGCTTGGACTCCGAACGGGGTGAGGAGGAACCTTTCCGTTTGCGCTGAGGCAAAGGAACGGGAGGAGCTGCAAGGGCAGACGCCTGGAGGAACTGCCGGATATCCTCCAGCATCTCAGCTCGGTTGGTCTTACGGTCCATGACAGAGGGAGGAACACGAGATGAGGCCAATGACAAATGAGAGGGCGCAACGGAGGAACCGTGAGGAGGTACCAAACAAAGGGGAGAAGGAGCAACAGAGAGACCGCGAGAAGACAAAGGAGTGGCACGACCGGGGGAAGGACGGCTGGACGCTGTATCCCGGAGAACGTCAGAGAAGAGGCGGCCAGAGGGGGCGCGCTGTGCCTGCACCTTACGTCGGGCCTCACGGAAGTCCACCTGAGGGAGTCCCGAAGAGCTAGGACCTCTTTCTCAAAAAGGAATACGGGACAAGAACGCGAAGCCGCGCTATGGGAACCTCCTCAATTGGCGCAACATTTATGATTCCCACAAGAGGAGCCATGATACGCCAACGCACAGGTCACACAGCGACGAGCCTGCCTACAATTGCTGCTCATATGACACAGGGACACGAAGATAACCAGCACGAACAAATTGGTGCAGATTCTGACGCTCAAAGGTAACTATGAGGGTACTCGTATGAACATTAGCGGGGCCAACAGACTTAGAAACCCTCTAAACGTCCGTAACCCTCTGGGACGAAAGTTTATCCTTTAGCCTCGAAACATCATATTGCAATAGTTCGTTGGAACGAATCACTCCCTTAACAAAATTAAGGTGAGGATGGGGCACAACCGAAACTGGGACCTCCGAAATGGAGGACAAATCCCGCACGGCACCACACTGCTCTCGCGAAGATACCTCAACCACTAAATCGCCACTACCATGGGCCCATATACGGCGGGGCGCACCACAACGGGACTTAAACTCCTCATTCAAATCGAACACGTCCAATTTAGAATGCGGGGACCCGGAACTGGAATTCAGCACCAAGAAACGAGGATAATCGAAATCATGATCTAGCTCTTCTGCGAAGGGATCTAACAAGCGCGAGAAAGGCACTTATTGACAGGCGTAGTATGAGAACCAGAAGTGAAGGATAATTTTTTTATTATTACCCATATGAAGTAGAGTATAAGAAGAGGTGCGAACTCGCGCAGCGCAGTCACTGTCTACCGTCGAGACACCTATTCAGAGCGCCGACCCAACCAGGAGGGTAAGTCCGTCGACCCCTGACCCAACCATTGTTTAAAAAATGGCCGGCCAGCCTCGGAAATTTACCGATTGGTCGAGCAAAGACCCCCAAGAGCGCCATGGTGGCTCAGGCACCCACCTACCAACACAGGCAGGACCAGCTAAAGGGTCGCGCCCCCTGACGGACAGCTCTGATACTCCGAGATCGACAAACAAACGTAGATGGAAGGACGATGCAGGGTGAAAGAGAATTGGTACAGAAGACGAAGTAGGGGTTAGCAGAAGAAGAAAAAGGATGCTAAGCTGGGGCCGGACGGGGCGCTGAGTTCCGTCAGCACGGCGGCCAGGAGAGCAAATCGCCGTGCCCCGTACGGGGTGCTTTGGGATACACGAGGATAGAGGGGGAAGGGGTCTCTGACGAGAGTAAGTTAAACTTGCTTCTTAAATCAAGTTAAAGTTTGGTGTGACCACTAAGAACTAGCTCGAGGATGAACTTCTTCTTAGTTCCAGTCTTCCCCAAGGGCGAGGCCTATATCGGTGCTTTGTGATACACTAGGATAGAGGGGGTGGGGGAGGGTTCTCTGACAAGAGTAAGTTGAACTTGATCAAGTTAACTTCAAGTTCGGTGTGATCACCAGGAACTAGCTCGAGGATGAACTGCTTCTTAGTCCGTTCTCTTGGTAGCCCGGCCTCTTGCCGGGGACTTCGTAGCTTGCTGACTCACGTATTCTACCTCGTTTTTCCCAAGTTTTTGGTATATATACGTCGTCACCCCACTGGGGTAGGGGGAGAATTTGTGCACAGGCTGCATGAAGATTTCTCCTCCAACGGTTTTTCTCACGGCGTCGTACAGATGGCCTGGTGGGAGCTTCTAGATTTCGGGCGACGCTCCTCTAATTTAGCCTTGGAGGGAGAATTGAATACCCGCTCTTAGGGAAAATCTTGCAGTTTTAAACCGATGTTAGGGTCTCCAGTCCGACCTCAGCTGATTATTGTCTTCCGTGGTCTCGGAAGGAGGTTTAGCTTCTAACCGGGAGGAGGGGCGAGAGTGACGTGGTTAAGAGTTTAAACCATAGCGTCTACACAGCCAGGATATTGTAAGCAACGTCCCGTGGCTCGCCTTTGAAAGGGGCGAGGCAGTATTGATTCCCTCACACAGCCATTAAAAAGGCATTTCAATAATTGGCTTTCCTGCATGTATATCTATTAAAGGGTTTATCTCAGTTGAGTTGGTGATGCTGCAGTTATAAGTGTGTTAGATTCTTTTGTAGCGTGCGAGAAGTTCAGGCGATCGTCCTCAATGCTTTGTTTGAATGAATCTTTTAAGGGACTCAGGATGGCCGAGTGGTTTAAGACTCTCGATAACGTTAGGCTGTCCGGCGACGCGGGAAGCGTGTTCGAAACTCGTTTCGCTACTTTTCTTTATTTTTCTTTGCCCCCACCCCTTGCCTATACAATGCTATCTACATTCTTTACCTGTTCCCTGCAAGGGGTGCACTTGATAGCCTTAGACTTTATACCTGGAAGAGCTGCACATCCTCTTGGCCTGAGGTCACATTAGGGAAGCCCTGTCACCGGGTTGACGTGAACTCTAATGAGTCCTTGGAAAGTTGGTGCACTTCCCCCTAGCTCACCCTGAGCGCTACTTTATCTTTATTTATTATATTCAATATTCGTTATTTTTATTAGTGATAATATTGTATTATTAATACGGCTATCCCCTTAACCCTTTTGCCTACCCGCACCTCCTACAGGAGCACTGTTCTCTCCTGGACACAGTTCGGTCCGCTAGCCATGGTGCCTTGGTGGACTGCATACCATCCCGGGATCACCTAGTACCAGGGTATGATAAAAATAGGTGATCACCCACCCTATTCGTTAGTGGACCCGCCTATCTCTACTTCTCTTCATTACATACCCTCCTACCCCTTTCCAAACTTGCTCTTATATTCACAGAGGTTCTGCCTCCTCGGTGTCCTTTCGCCCTCTTATGGGTTCTTAGTCGAGTGGAAGTGCATCTCGAGAGGTCACTACTAATTGCGAGGGTCGAAAGCCTGCTGGCTAGCAAGTATTAGGCACGAGGTGTCTTGGGCAGTCGACTCTGCTCGCCTTCTTCCAGTACACATAAAGTGGCTACGCCGGAATTATCCTGTATGGTTAAAGCTCGGATAATTTCCCCCTGAAAAGCGGGCTGGGTTGTCAATGCCCATTTTTGCCGGACCCCTAGACTGAGTATGTGTAAATGATCACATTCTGAAATTTTCTGATCCTATGGAAACTTCTCTTAACCACTCAAGGCATTGGGAGATCATAGTATCTACTTTCCATGTCTCCCCTCCCTTTTATCTAATCATGGGGACAAATGTAGGAAATGGTAGGCCACCGTTAATGCACGGAGAGTGTCCCCCCAAGTGCGGCCTCGCCCTCCCTAAGTATTAGTAAGGAAGAGGAGAATCAAGACTCCCTAAAACGGTATAGAAGATTCCCCTTTGCCACTTTTGGTGCCACTCTTGGGTAGTTCCACTTCAGAAAACGAGCTAGCCCATCCAAATCTCTTCCATCTTAGGAACAAAAGTTGCCGCTCCCCCCCACTTTACTATCACAGGGAGCTAAAAAATGACCGCTACCCGCTTAGAGTTGTTATTGGTTGTAGGGAACCGTACATCGAATATGGTAATCGTATGGGGTAAATATTATCGGAATGTCTTACAAATTAATTTTACGGGGCGAGATGCATAATTTCTTAGATGGGGAAATGCTAATTGCATTTTTGGGAACTTTTGTAGGAGTTAGCAAAGATGTCATCTGCTACACCATGTGAAGGCATTCGTGCCACCGCCTCGGCAATGCAAATCGCTCATTTGACGTGCTAAATCAGGTTTAACCAATGTCTGTGTAAGTTGCTCCGAGGCCGTATACGATCAGTCCCTATAGTGTATGGCCAAGTGTGCCATTTTCGGAGATACGCACCCTTCTTCCTCGACCCAATGTGGCGGGTATCTCCTCGGGAAAGAGGTTCCGGAAGTTCAGCTGCGGATCAACTATTTTGATAAATTTATGGACTTGTTCCTGCATTCGATGTTTTATGTCTCAATTCTGAAAAAGGTACCCAATGTTCCTAACCCTTTCAGGCCTACGATCACGTTTGTTTCCGCGACCTTTCGGAACCCTTCTGCGGGTTCTAACCCCTCCTTCCTGGGCGCTCCCCTGATAAAGCTGCCATCAGAAAGAATTCACATCCAGCCTCGGATAAAACCAAGGTTCGCCCTCACCCCTCCCCACGTGACCATTTCCAGTAAAGCAAAATGGCCGTGCACCTCCACCGAGTCATTAGAATCACAAGAGGCAACCCAGGCAACTTCACATTAAGTTGAGTGGCACGCATTAACTAGCGCCCACTGGCCATATTTTCCCAGTAAAAAATATTTAACTTTTTATTTTCTGGCTTTTTTTGGCAGCGTGCCCTCGTTAGTTTCAACAAGAATGTTCCAGAACTTCAAAATGAAATTTCCAGTCCCCAACACCCATTTCGTCCGCATCCGAGCTCAACAGTGTATATACAGATGAAAAATGTCAATCAAACCTTACATACACCGTGTCATACTATAACCGTGCCAGTATACACAGATTTCATCAAGCCAAATGGGGTTTGGCTTCTACCCCCTTCCCTTGTTTGAAGACGACCGGGATATTCCTAATACCTCGTTTGTCGTTACAACCCAATTGTTTGCAATATTAGTTCGGTAAGGGCATTTATGCACCATGCCCGGTTCGAAGACAGCGACTCACAGAGCGCGTTAATTGCCCTTAAGGCATGGAATCTCTTTCATCAATGTTTGAAATTGCCAGGTAAGGGCGCTGTCAAGATTGTCATCTGCTAAGTTTCTGGGCATTAATGTGTTGCTTGAAACCAGCGTACTGAGTCCGGGGGAAGGGTTGGCTATCTGCATAAACTGAGCAACACTGCCCGGATGACAGATATCAGGGCAGACCTTCGGGCTATATTTCTAAGATGCTAGAAGGCCCCCTGAAATCCAAAGTTCGCCCCGACTATTCCCCGATGCTTCGACGTGATCAAGTCATTTTGTATCTTCTCCGAATGGGACACTGGCACGACGCATCGGATAGAGCGCTGCCCTGAACTGCCAATATGATCTGAGTTGTAGATGATGAAATTACTCTCTGAATATGTATGTAGTAAGGTGTATCAATAAACGATTTTTTTATTCTTTAATTATAACGATAGATATTAAGAATTAAACAGGATTTTATTATGCCGCAAATATAAAATAGCAAAAAGGTTATTTATTTACAGCTCTCTTTGGAGGCGCTTCTAAAATTTCTTCTTCTATACTTGTATTCGTTTCACTTTCTTCTGCTAGTTTAGAGTTAACATCGACAACAGTTTAACATATTTTCGACGCTATAATTGTAGGTACCACTCCAGGGCTGTTATCCATATCTCACCAATTTTCAAATCTTTCTTTTGAAATACCGTGAGGTTTTATCTAAAAAATTATTTGTATGTAATATGTTCAAATTCTTAGGAAACAGTCTTCCATTTTATTTGATTCTCAGTTGGTGTTGGTCCATGTCCTGATGACTGGGGAGGGTTGTCCTCTCCCAATGCCGGAGCGTGCTTCCTTTCTTCTTCTTCTTCTAGTTTTTGATTCGTTTGTCATTTTTTGTTTCGTGTTGCTTCTGTTTGCTTTATTTGTGGGAATTTTGAAGTAGCCTAATAGTTGGATGAATTTTAAATCGACTTATGTCATTGGCCAGATGGAGGCTCTTTGAAAGAAAAAAAATCTTCGGAAACTGAAGCTTTAACGTGTTTTTAAAAAATCCATCTATGCCAAGCAGGTTTTAGTAGCCTTCTCTGAGATTTGATTCCAGAGCCGTTTATGCAATTGCTCTTGCATCAGATTGCTCTTGAAAATCTTCAAGTTAGGCTATAATTCCTCGCACGGATTCTCCAACGATAATAACCTTGAAAGTTCATATGATGGCGTGGTCACATGACTGAATTAAAGATGGGGTGTTTGAAGGAAAGATCACTCTTTTGTTTTTCAATGACAACTTGTTTGTGTGTGCTGTGCAGTTGTCTATTAACAAGATAATTTTTCGCTTTAGTTCAAAATCCCACCACTAACCAATCGTTGAGAATGATACTACTGTAGTCATCCAAACATTTGGAATATTTTTTGTCTACTCTCTTATTTTCACTCATCAGATCAGTGATTTTCAACCTTTTTATGATAGTGGCACCCTAATTGTTATCTAGAAGCAGCCCCGGCCCCTCAATATAATTCATTTACGTATAAATGCTTAAATACGTGGAAAACACTTCAAAATTAACCACGATTGACATTTAAGCTTATTTAAACGAAATAAGACAATAAAATTTGAAAAAAAATCTTCCCTTTAAAAGTTTAATGGGAAATTTGAGATTGATGAAAATTACATAATTCTTTAATATCGGGACGTATATGTAATTGATAAGGCAACTCTCATTACTACATTCACTGTCTGCAATCTTTCTCTTCTCCTTGTTTTTGTGTTGCACAATGCACAGAAGCTAGTTTCAAAATACTTTCAAGTGTTGTTAGATTTTAAAAATGTTTGAAATACATTTTTTGGCAATTTAGGCATTTTAAAAATGATTTCTTGGTTGCTCCATTGCTAAAACAATCGACCCTTTTTTCTTCACGATCAATATGCTCGTGCACAATATTCTCTCGCTTTTACCACCCAATAAACCTTGCATCAGTTGCATTGGAATTTTCTTTTCCAATAGTTTTGGAAAGTTCTTCTGGTTTTCGGCCATTAATCGGAGAAAATATTTCCAGAATTATTAAACCAAATTTTTTAGGCTGACTCAACCTATTTTTCTCCAGATCGTGCTCTCATCCGCCTCATGTTGTCACTTGTGAATAAATTTTAAAATCTGATTTTTTTTAACATCTCACACAAGAGTGTAAAATTTTTAAATGTAGAGCCCCATCACACTGAATCATTTGGGACAATACATCGTAGCACTCCAAAATTCTTTGCTTCTCTTCAAGATACAAATCTTTAACCTTCCTTTTTGCCTCTGACATAATGCCAAAAGGTATTCTAGCGAGTAGATTTGAAATGGTCCACTTTGGACATTGTTGGACCATTAAATCCGTGTACTTCTCCAAGTTCAATTTAGTTTGCTCCTTATCGCTACCTTCTAACGTGCTTTGCCTACGCGTTAGGATGACTGGAGGTTTATCTTCTCGTGGATGTGACTGCAATTTCAGTTGGCTCTGCTTTATTGTACGTATGGATTCTCTTGTTTGGAGTACCACTTTACGTTCAACTCAATCGAGGAGCCCAATTTGAAGGAGAGCGATTCAAAGAACTTTCTAAAATAGTGGCTGCGAAATACTCTCTGTAGGTCTGAGACTTAAGCTATGATTAAAAATAAATACTATAAAAACATCTATTATGGCCCCAAAGATTGGTTGACCGCTTTAATAAGGTTGTTAAATGTTATCCGTATCATTTTGTACGAGAGTCGATTCTTGCAATGACTACTATCCTTTCTTCCGAGATTGTTATTAAGGGAAGATATTTTTACGTCACCTCGAAGTTTATAGAAGATTAATGTAAACAGATGTCTACCATTTATTTTGGACGTCTGTCGAAAGTTACTTGCATTCTTCGCCGCCATCATACCTCCCGTCGGACCTTTAATCTTGTACTGACGTTTAGATTCGCAAGGACAGAGTTCGATGGCCTTTCACAGCTCCTTATTTAAGTCCTTTTCTCGTGCAGGAAAAAATCAAAAGTATCACATTTGGTCATTGGATTTCGAGGTGCTTACAAGAAATCGGGGACCATTAATAGATACCAAGCCAGTAATTTCGAATCGAATACTCCACAGTTCTTTTCACCATCCGTAACCAGGGTGTCATATCAATCACCGTCAGCACACTCAGATTGCTATCTACTCGTAGATCCGCTCGGAGGCTCATGTGGTGTTTGCTAGGATTGGTTAATGATGATGCGTCGATATTCGCAACTTCAATGCACAGCATGTATAGCATTATGAATTCTCTCACATCTGAACCAAACCTAAATAAGACGGCATATATATATATATATATATATATATATATATATATATATATATATATATATATATATATATATATATATATAAGTTGTCCCAGAAAAAAGTTAACTGTACTTTGAATTAGTATAACTAAAAACCTATTAGAGATTTTTGAGTCCTGCAAAACAAACCAAATTTAACAACTATTTATCTGTCGAATCTGGAAATTTCATTAAATTCCCTTTTACGATATTGATACACTAATGGGTTTAGTGGAGGCTATCAAAATTATGTTTGCGCAAGGAAGTAAAATAATAAAACTTCGAAGTTTAAAATCAACAAATATATTTAAATCCATTTTTAACAAAAACACCTCTTCATATGAGTAATACAAATTCACTTTTTAATTTTAATAGCACGGTTTACTTCCACATGTCCTCCATTTCTTTCCAAGCACAGTTGCACCTTTGACCGCATTGATTGAACAACTTTTTTGATTAACGTGATTTTCCTTAAGTCTATTGACTTCACCTGTGATACTATCTCTTAACTGGTTGATGCTTTGTGGTGGAGTAGAATACACTTTATTCTTTAGGTATCCCCATAAGAAATAATCGCACGGTGTTAAGTCAGGGAGTCTTGGAGGCCATTCAATTGCATGATTTAGCGCGCCAATGCGGTTGTCAAACGTTTCTCGTAGTTTTGTTCTTACAGCAAGATCTCTATGAGCTGGTGCGCCGTCCTGAATCCACCAAAGTCTATTGAATTGATTGCTGTAATTCTAGCGGAGTTCCGGAAAGATCCTTTCGTTGATCATGCTCAGGTAGGCAGTACTTTTAAAGTTATTCTCGTAAAAAATGGGCCGACAAGATAGCCATTCCCGCATATTCACATCAACAGAGACACTTTCTGCTGACAAATACGCGTGTCAAAGTTGAATGCTAGGGAGTGGTTCAGCAGCGCATATTGCCGAATGTTATGGCTATTTACCTTTCCCTTCATGAAAAAGGCTGCCTCGTCACCAATCACAATATTTTCCAAGAAACGAGCAGGTTTATGTTGAAACCATCCGGCAAATTGTCTACGACAAGGAAAATCAGTTTCAAGAAGCTGGTGTCTTGTATGCATCTCATAGGGATGCCATTTTAAGTCATGTTTAATAATGCGGTTAAATGATGACTTTGACAATTGTAACCCATTCTTTCTGACTGATCCATGTGGATTTTGAAGAAGTGTCATCTGAACATTTTTTTCTGTTGTTCTTATGGTTCTCATACGACCCGAACGACCTTTATTTAGATTTAAGCATGTTCCTTCATGTTGGTATTTGCAAACGTTTTCCAAATTGTGGGCTTGCTTGGTGGGTGCCTACCTGGAAAACGTTGTTCCAATGAATTTTGTACTCGTTTAATACTGCCAGTCTTAATAAAGTTTGTGACTACAAATACGCGTTGATCTTTTGTTAACTGCATGATTAAAAAGGTTCTATGGAAGTAAACTTTTACCCAGAAACGCTTTGATTTGCTTAGTAAGCAATAATGACGAGACCATACCACAGCGTGGCTGAAAAACCTCTGTAAAATGTCCTAGGCTTGGCTTGAAGAATCGCATAGTGACCTTTGCTACCTCGGCGCCCTACGCTTCTCTTGGAAATGCACGGTGGCCTAGCCTTCCTAGGCTTCGTTTCATTATTTTACTTCCTTGCGCAAACATATTTTTGATAGCCTCCAATAAACCCATTAGTGTATCAATAACACAAAGAGAATTCAATGAAATTTCCAGAATCAATAGATAAATAGTTGGTAAATAAAACACTTTTTGCAGGACCCAAAAACCTCCAATAGTTTTTGAGTTATACTAATTCAAATTACGGTTAACTTTTTTCTGGGACACCCGGTATATATATATATATATATATATATATATATATATATATATATATATATATATATATATATATATATATATATATATATATATATATATATATATACAGTGGCGGTCCTAGCCTACAGAGCATCCTGGGCGAACCTCACCTACGGCGCCCCCCGCCTCCCCCTCCACAATGTACATAAGAAGTTTAGGACAGCCATAACTTTCACAAAACAACTTTTTATTGAACTATTTATTGTTACTTCAGAATTTAAAAAAAAAATGTTATTCATGAATTTTACAAACTCTTCATCACTTAAATAAAACAGAAACATAGGAATATAATTATGGTACCAGAAATAGGAATAATACAAATGAAATTGTACAACTAACATAAACTACAGAAACAATATTGTAATGTAAATTATATAAATGTTTTATCATAAAAGTATAAGAAAGTTGCTAGAAGATAATAAATAAACTCTACTGCACTACAGCACAACTACCATCTAAATCCTGACTTTTCTCACTTTCCTAGCTGCAAAATCATGAACTAGCTCATCATATGAAATCTTCTCAGCAACTGTGTGCTTTATGCTGATGGTGGCCAGACCAGTGAGGCGTTCCTGCAACATAGTTGATCTCAGGTAGGATTTGGTGAGTTTCGATTTCGAAAAGCTCCTCTCTGCTTCAGCAACAGTGACTGGAAGAGTAATAATACCAATCCTGAGAGCAGTCCACAAATTTGGATATATTTCAGAGAGCTCCCTTTCGTGGATAAATGTTAATTGCTCAAACAAGGACATAGTTTTTAATGGCATGTCTGGCAAGTTTTTCAGCTCATGTACAAGCTCTCTACCATTCAAGTCAGAATAACCCTTAAACTGTAGTGTAGTGCTAAGTTTCTCACATTGTTTAGTCAGCTCCTCAAATGTGAGATTATGGAAATTAGTCAGCACTCCAAACTTCTCTCCCACATATTCCAAGGTGGAAAATCTTTCCTGAATGGCTGACATTGCAGCATCAACGACTGCATTGAAGAATATCACCTCCAACGTCTTCAAAGCATCATTTAAGGGCTCATCACATGCTTCATAGGAGAAGTGCCGCTTTGTAGACCTCAGCCGTTTCTGTTTTAACACAGCCTCCACATGCATTTGTTCACAGATATCTTTGGCTGCCATCTGTGCAGCAACAAAACCTGTTGCCCTGTAATCATAGAGAGCTCTCTATGTCTTCTTTAGGAGATTTACTGCAACATCAACTTGCATGTTACGAGATTGCATCTGCTTGCTCACATGCTGAATTTGGCATGACAGGTCGTACCACACAACTGAACAAATAGCGAAGCGGTATGATCCAACTTCCTCTGCTAGAGATTGAGCCTCAACCTTTATTACAGAATCTTTGGTGTGATCTCTCTAAGGGGCTCCACACTCTTGATCTTGCTCTCCCATCTTGTTTCAGACCACATCTTCAAGGTGATATTCACATGTTTTTTTTCAAAATGGCCCATCGTTGTGTGGAGGCTGAAAACAAGTTATAAAGCTTCTGCAAGATACCAAAGTAACTTGTGGCATCAATAGATCTCTTGGCAGCATCGGCCACAAGCAAATTCAGAGAATGAGCAACACATGGAACAAACAGAGCTCTGATATTCATTTCAAGTAGCCTGGATATATGGGCTTCCCTTAGTTTAGCGAGCATAGCCTAAAATACAGGTCTTTCCGCAAATATCGCCCAATTTCGGTTCCCAATGGCACAAATACATTCAATACTTCATGCTCAATTAAAAAACACCGCATAAATCAAATTAATTAATTAATTAGAAGGTTTAAAACTCACCGCCGTCAAAAATGGGATGCAATGCAACGCGAATGAAAATTTGAGACAATTAGAAAATGAAAGTTGCCCCCTTACAAGTATCGCCCATTGGAAGAACCGCTACTGTATATATATATATATATATATATATATATATATATATATATATATATATATATATATATATATATATATATATATATATATATATATATATATATATATATATATATATATATATATATATATATATATATATATATATATATATATATATATATATATATATATATATATATATATATATATATATATATATATATATATATATATATATATATATATATATATATATATATATATATATATATATATATATATATATATATATATATATATATATATATATATATATATTAGAATAGAAAGAAATTTGGCGCTAATGAGCAATGAGACAAGAAACAGGAGGGCTTAAGGTAAGAGAAAGGGACATTGGAAAAATACTAGGATCAAAGATAGCAAAAGGCGAGAACACTGAGAACACAGAAATAACGCCATGGAAAAAGTTTGAAATTAGTGGCCGAGTGTCATTTATCTTTATAAATGAACAAAGCGTTTCATTGTTTTGTCTCTAGTTTGCTTGTTAAAACTAGGTGAATCCAATTTATGCCTTGTTGACCGTAAGTAATACATATCTGAATTACAGCTTCTATCCATTCCGCCAGTTAAGACAAGGAAAAACAAAACTACTATGTATGGATAGACTTTCGGGAATTATATATTAGAAAGTGACAATTTTTGCGAGGTGTTAAAAAATATGAGTTTATAATATAATAAATTATAAGCGGGCATGATAAAAGTATTTAAATTCGAAATAATGATTCCATTTATATAGCAGGTGATCTACTATAAAAGCTTTATATTTTGGAATTTTGTATATAATTTGTTTTTCCATTTGTGCTATTGATAGCAATAATTACATATAAATTAGTGTAGAAATTGTATTTTTGTTTAACAGGAGGAATTTAAATGGACAGGACTTATTCAAAATGTCCATTGTAGGTAAAAAGTAGTGCACCTCCTTAGGAGTGGATAGATCGGAAAATGCGTGACTGAAAAGGTTGTTTTAAAAAAAATAATTTCTTCATTAAAAAAAGATAAGCAAACAATTATTAAGATAGTGAATCCGTAGGATAGATTGATAATTTAATTATGTTGGTTTGAATAAAATATCTAATATTCTCACTCATAGTAAAGAGTTGAGGACATCCATGCGACTCTTCTGAATGAACACATGGAAACCATGTGGGGACTTCTCTAAACAAAGAAACCACCATCACGCCAAAAGAGTTACATGGCACTTCTCTAAACAAAGAAACCACCATCACGCCAAGAGAATTACATGGGATTTATCTAAACAAAGAAACCACTATCACGCCAAGAGAGTTACAGGGGACTTATCTAAACAAAGAAACCATGATCACGCCAAGAGAGTTACATAGTTACATGGGATTTATCTAAACAAATAAACCACCATCACGCCAAGAGACTTACATGGGACTTATCTAAGCAAAGAAACCACCATCACGCCAAGAGAGTTACAGGGGACTTATCTAAACAAAGAAACCACCATCACGCCAAAAGAGTTACATGGCACTTCTCTAAACAAAGAAACCACCATCACGCCAAGAGAGTTACAGGGGACTTATCTAAACAAAGAAACCATGATCACGCCAAGAGAGTTACAGGGGACTTATCTAAACAAAGAAACCACCATCACGCCAAGAGAGTTACATGGGACTTAT
Organism: Ceratothoa steindachneri; assembly: GCA_963969495.1. NCBI lineage: Eukaryota > Metazoa > Arthropoda > Malacostraca > Isopoda > Cymothoidae > Ceratothoa > Ceratothoa steindachneri. The sequence continues at coordinate 57,786,891 of OZ018327.1, forward strand.
CTAAACAAAGAAACAACCATCACGCCAAGAGACTTACATGGGACTTATCTAAGCAAAGAAACCATCATCACGCCAAGAGAAAGAGATGGGATTTATCTAAAGAAAGAATCCATCATCACGCCAAGAGAAAGACATGGGATTTATCTAAACAAAGAAACCACCATCACGCCAAGAGAGTTACATGGGACTTATCTAAGCAAAGAAACCACTATCACGCCAAGAGAGTTACAGGGGACTTATCTAAACAAAGAAACCACCATCACGCCAAAAGAGTTACATGGGATTTATAGAAACAAAGAAACCACCATCACGCCAAGAGAGTTACAGGGGACTTATCTAAGCAAATAAACCACTATCACGCCAAGAGAGTTACAGGGGACTTATCTAAACAAAGAAACCACCATCACGCCAAGAGAGTTACATGGGACTTATCTAAATAAAGAAACCACCATCACGCCAAGAGAGTTACATGGGACTTATCTAAACAAAGAAACCACCATCACACCAAGAGGGTAAGATGGGACTTATCTAAATAAAGAAACCACCATCATGCCAAGAGAGTTACATGGAACTTATCTGAACAAAGAAACCACCATCACGCCAAGAGAGTTACAGGGGACTTATCTAAGCAAAGAAACCACTATCACGCCAAGAGAGTTACAGGGGACTTATCTAAACAAAGAAACCACCATCACGCTAAGAGAGTTACATGGGACTTATCTAAATAAAGAAACCACCATCACGCCAAGAGAGTTACATGGGACTTATCTAAACAAAGAAACCACCATCACACCAAGAGGGTACGATGGGACTTATCTAAATAAAGAAACCACCATCATGCCAAGAGAGTTACATGGAACTTATCTAAACAAAGAAACCACCATCACGCCAAGAGAGTTACAGGGGACTTATCTAAGCAAAGAAACCATTATCACGCCAAGAGAGTTACAGGGGACTTATCTAAACAAAGAAACCACCATCACGCTAAGAGAGTTACATGGGACTTATCTAAATAAAGAAACCACCATCACGCCAAGAGAGTTACATGGGACTTATCTAAACAAAGAAACCACCATCACACCAAGAGGGTAAGATCGGACTTATCTAAATAAAGAAACCACCATCATGCCAAGAGAGTTACATGGAACTTATCTGAACAAAGAAACCACCATCACGCCAAGAGAGTTACAGGGGACTTATCTAAGCAAAGAAACCACTATCACGCCAAGAGAGTTACAGGGGACTTATCTAAACAAAGAAACCACCATCACGCTAAGAGAGTTACATGGGACTTATCTAAATAAAGAAACCACCATCACGCCAAGAGAGTTACATGGGACTTATCTAAACAAAGAAACCACCATCCCCCTAAGAGGGTACGATGGGACTTATCTAAATAAGAAACCACCATCACGCCAAGAGAGTTACATGGGACTTATCTAAACAAAGAAACCACCATCACGCCAAGAGAGTTACATGGGACTTATCTAAACAAAGAAACCACCATCATGCCAAGAGGGTACGATGGGACTTATCTAAATAAAGAAACTACCATCACGCCAAGAGAGTTACATGGGATTTATAGAAACAAAGAAACCACCATCACGCCAAGAGAGTTACATGGGACTTATCTAAACAAAGAAACCACCATCACACCAAGAGGGTACGATGGGACTTATCTAAATAAAGAAACCACCATCATGCCAAGAGAGTTACATGGAACTTATCTAAATAAAGAAACCACCATCACGCCAAAGAGTTACAGGGGACTCATCTAAGCAAAGAAACCATTATCACGCCAAGAGAGTTACAGGGGACTTATCTAAACAAAGAAACAACCATCACGCTAAGAGAGTTACATGGGACTTATCTAAATAAAGAAACCACCATCACGCCAAGAGAGTTACATGGGACTTATCTAAACAAAGAAACCACCATCACACCAAGAGGGTACGATGGGACTTATCTAAACAAAGAAACCACCATCACGCCAAGAGAGTTACATGGGACTTATCTAAACAAAGAAACCACCATCACGCCAAGAGGGTACGATGGGACTTATCTAAATATAGAAACTACCATCACGCCAAGAGAGTTACATGGGATTTATAGAAACAAAGAAACCACCATCACGCCAAGAGAGTTACAGGGGACCTATCTAAGCAAAGAAACCACTATCACGCCAAGAGAGTTACAGGGGACTTATCTAAGCAAAGAAACCATTATCACGCCAAGAGAGTTACAGGGGACTTATCTAAACAAAGAAACAACCATCACGCTAAGAGAGTTACATGGGACTTATCTAAATAAAGAAACCACCATCACGCCAAGAGAGTTACAGGGGACTTATCTAAGCAAAGAAACCACTATCACGCCAAGAGAGTTACAGGCGACTTATCTAAACAAAGAAACCACCATCACGCTAAGAGAGTTACATGGGACTTATCTAAATAAAGAAACCACCATCACGCCAAGAGAGTTACAGGGGACTTATCTAAACAAAGAAACCACTATCACGCCAAGAGAGTTAGAGCGGACTTGAATTTAAACACTGGAGAACAATTATACGGGAGTCAATCACTCAAAATATACAGCTGAGAAAATTGCGCGTGGACACAGATCGACAGATTTTCTCCTTCAGAAGGAGACAAATCCGAGAGAGACATGAATAGGGCAAAATAAATGTGTGGATGGATCGATAACACTTTCCAAGATGAAAAGAAATTGTTAGGCACGTATCGGTAATCACTTCTTTCATTACATGTTGCGATCGAAGATTACGCAGGAACGAGACTAAAATAGATCTACTCGAAAAACAATAGGAAATCGAAATCACCTGAAAGAGACCGCCCCTCCCCCCCATCCCCACAAGAAACTTCAGCACCAAACCAGCAATGTTTAACGAACTTATTAAATAAGGAATAAATTCTTTAATACAAAACTCCCTTAAAAAACTAATTTATATTGGTAAATATTTATAAACAATATCGAGAGGAGGATTTCTTGTATATTTTCATCTACCCCATGGTGTTTTTAACTGCGGCTAAACAGCCAGGTCTATGGGGCATGCAAATCTCGTGTTGTGTTCATTTTCTGTCAGCAACGAGTCGCTTGCTCAATGTAGACAGCTAAAACCAATGCTACTAAAGGTAATTGCGGTCACTGAATTCAAATATGATATAAGTTGACCACCAGGTGGCCCTACCTAGTGGCTAGAGGTGCTAAATCGTCCATTTTCGTTGCAAGACCACTAAATCATATCCATCTAGTTCGAGTTGCCTTTGCTTCAAGAAAAACGAGTTTCTTAGGCGACAATTTTAACCGACCAAAGTCATTCGCCGAGAAGAAATCCCAAATTTCCAAAACTCCTCACGTTAGGAGGGGCCGGGGGGAGGGGGTCTACAAGAGACCTGAAACGTGTTGTTCAATGCTTCAAACCCCCAAAAGAGGGCACTTGAATGATTTTTTAAAGAGACCAAAAATGGGACGGGATGGTTCAACCAGAAGAATATAACAAACACACACATAGACACACATATATTCTCTCTCCCTCTCTCTCTCTCTCTCTCTCTCTCTCTTTCTCTCTACCTAAAAACCTACATATCTCCTTTCCTCTCTCTAGTTCTCTCTCTCTCTCTCTCTCTCTCTCTCTCTCTCTCTCTCTCTCTCTCTCTCTCTCTCTCTCTCTCTCTCTCTCTCTCTCTCTCTACCTTTCTCTACCCCCTTTCTCTTGATTCCTCTTTTATCTCTCTACCACTCTCTCTCTAGCTCTTCCTCTCACTCTCTCTCTCTCTCTCTCTCTCTCTCTTGCTATAATTCTCTCTATTTATCTTTCTCTCTCTCTCTCTCGCTCATTATCACTCTAATTCTCTTTTCTCTCTCTCTCTCTCTTTCTCTCCCTTATTTCTATATCTTTCTTTCAAGCTCTCATTCGATGTCTATCTCTCTTAAGCTCTCATAATCTCTCTCTCATTAGCTCACTCTTTTTCTCTCTATCCCTCTTTCTACCACTCAATAGCACTTTCTCTCTACCTTTCTATTTTTCGACATCTCTGAACTCTCTTTCTCTAACTTTCTACTTCTCTCTGTCTCTCTCTCTCTCTCTCTCTCTCGTTCACTCGATATTTTTCTCTTTTTTTTCTCGCACCATTTCCTGATATCAATCGTTATCTCTCTCTCTTTCTCACTCCCTCACCCTCTTTCTCTTTCTCTCTCTCTCTCTCTCTCTCTCTCTCTCTCTATATATATATATATATATATATATATATATATATATATATATATATATATATATATATATATATATATATATATATAATAAAAATAATAAATATTGGTAATAGAAATCACCTAACAGAGTGGATTCGCCATAATTTATATATTTTGTCCAAAACCTCTTTGAAGAAAGAGAGACAGACAGATGAAGAAATTGTGTAGTTGTAGAGTATATGTATGTATGTATATGTATAACCACATGCTGTAAGATTATGAGAGAGTGAGAGGAAGAGAGAGAAGAAATAGTAAAAAGATAGAGAGAAAGAGAGAAAGAAAAAGAAATAGAGAAAGAGGAAGAGACAAAGAAATAGAGGAAAAGATAGATAAAAAAGAGAGAGAAGAGATGCGATGAAGAAGAAAAATCGAAAGATGGAGAGAGAGAGTATTAAGGAGCTACAAGGATTAGTAGGTACTATTATTGGAAGCCTTAAAAAAAAGCTTATAATACAACATAGTTCAGAAGAAGCATTTCTCTCCCTTCCCTTCCTACCGGAATCTTCGGGCAAGGAAAAGGCGGTAAAGACACTTGGTTGTGGCAAGATAATGAAGAGTCAGGAATTTGGTTTCAAAATCATTTCAGGCTTCATATATGTCTCTACCACGTACTTTATAATTATTGAGACATTCTTCAAACCCTCAATAAATTACCATTATGGAAATAAAATGTGGCATCAGTTTTCTTTATTTTTTCGTGAGGTAGATTAACTTGAAATTTTATTAGGTTGTGATCGCTGTTACAAAACCTATCTCCTAAATTCACGTCATAAATTAGTTCATCATTTGTAGTTAAAATGATATCTAAAATATTATCGCCTCATGTTGGTTCTCTTTACCCACTTAGTTAGTGTTAGTATCCATATTGCCCTTCAAAACTGAATTCTTTGTCAATCAATAATCACCAATATAATCAATAATAGCCTGTCCTTACTCACGCTTGTCAAAAAAATCATAGAATTGATTGTTTGTTTCTAATGATTGATGAGGCCCTCTATAATTAAATTATGTGACAATACTACATTTTATAGGTTTGAGATCTTCAAACATATAGAAAAACACTCCTTACACCTCCTGAATTCTATCATTATGTAACATTTGGTAACTTTATAATTAAAATCCAGTATTGTAATCCTTCGCGTGGTTGTAAATCCACGTTTCCGTGAGACTGAGTCATATTTTTCTACACTAACTAAAGCTTTGAATTCAGAAAATCGATTCCCAATTGACCTGGCATTAAAGAAAATAACTTATAATGAACATATCCGCTTATTTCTATTTTTGAACTGACAGTTCCCGAAGACTCCACGGGTTTCTACAGAAAACTGACAGTTCCCGAAGACTCCACGGGTTTCTACAGAAAACTGACAGTTCCCGAAGACTCCACGGGTTTCTACAGAAAACTGACAGTTCCCGAAGACTCCACGGGTTTCTACAGAAATCCTTTTCGTTTTCAAAAGGTTTTTTTGAGTTGAATGAAGTACTGGATGTCCCTAAAATCTGGATGCATCGGCAAAATGCATATTTTCACATAAAGAATTAACTATATTTTATTTATTTCGAACTACATTTTATTTAATTGAAATATCAATAAATGACATCTTCAATGTGATTTCCACCATTTCGATGCACTTTGCGAGATTCACTCGATGAAGCCGATGCATTAACTCCAAATTTCCGTCAGGAAAAGAAGTTAAGGAAACTAAGGCCTGTTGAACGAGGAAACCACCTTGATATTTCTTGTGTCCAAACTTTAGGAACACCCTGTACCAAATATCAGAGTGAGATTCTCCCGATGGGCACGATGCATTAACTACAAATTTCCCTCAATTTCAGCAGATTCACTTATGCTGCGCTGTTCCCTCAAGTGACTCGTAAGTTTAATTTTCATTGATGTTGTAGCGGGTCGAAAATCTACCCTCTAACCCCATTCGATCCAACCCGCTTCCTACACTAATTGGGACGTGAGAAATCGAGGGAGAAGTGAAATGGATCAGATATACAGTCCTTTATTTACAAAATAATAGGGTAAATATTTACAATAGATATGGAAATAAATATAATTGAGATCTCGTTACTTAGAAAGCCAATCTTACTTATGAATGCTAGCAAAAAGATTTATACAAAAATTTTATCCTATTACCAAACAAAATCCTATATATAAACAACTAACGAACAATACAAAAGAGGCCTATTAAGCATACTAGTTCGGAAACCATTCAAAATCGTACAAGGAGGCCTAGTAACCACCCTTGTACTTAAAAATACAACAAAGGCCTCACGTTTTACCCCTAGGGGAAAGTCCTGCCGGCTGACACTCAAGTGTTCACAAAAAAAGCTAGGTCTTATCAAAAAGGTTGCCGCCCCCGAGCTCGGTATAATATTATATTGCGATCCGGTCGCGTATTGAGGCTATATAGAGCCCTCCTCCTTCAAATGGGACGTACAATAATTTCAATTGTTACTTCCAATCCTACAATCTCCACCACTCTTTACAGATTGAAGGATTACCTTGTAGATTTTTGGCAAAATTATAGAGTGGACTTTCTCAAAAAGTATTTTATCAAGGTCACCCTCACATATAAAAAATTATGTTGATCTTTACAATAAGTTAGACAATACGAATGTAACGTCAGACCTGAGATTAGTCAGTTTGGATGTTACCTCATTATTCACTAAAGTGCCCGTTGATGCCTTATTGGATTTCCTAGCTGGTATTCTAAACTCTTATGATTTGCTTTTACCATCCAATTCGATCATTCAACTCATTTGTTTATGCATTAAAAGATGTAAATTTAGTTTCAATGGCGAGTTTTACGAACAAGTCTTTGGCATGACTATGGGTAATTCCTTATCATCCTTATTGTCAAATATATATATGGAATATTTTGAAACGAGGCTGATTCCACCGGTTTGGTGTTTGGGACCGCTATGTAGACGATGTCCTGGGAATTCTAAATGAAGATTTCGACCTCGATGGTTTTATTTTATTTATTAATTCATTGATTCCGTCAATGAATTACCCATGGCTATGGGTAATTCTTTATCATCCTTATTGTCAAATATATATATGGAATATTTTGAAACGAGGCTGATTCCACCGGTTTGGTGTTTGGGACCGCTATGTAGACGATGTCCTGGGAATTCTAAATGAAGATTTCGACCTCGATGGTTTTATTTTATTTATAATTCATTGATTCCGTCAATTAAATTTACTTTAGCAAAAGAAGAAAATAATAGCCTTCCTTTCATTTGATGTTCTAATAATTAGACAACCAGACAGGTTTAAGTTTTCTATTTTCAGGAAACCGACAAATAATTTATCCTATGTCCACTTTTATTCAGGTCATTCAAAAAATATTAAAACATCAGTATTTTCTTCCATGTATCTTTGGGAACTCAGAATATGTAGTATTGAAAACATAGATCAAGAATTTACAAAAATTGAAGAGATTGCCTTTAATCTACATATGTTACCCGAATTTTTTGGGGGAAAACTGCATGTAGAAAGCAAAAAAAAAAAACCCATTCTATAACCCGCAAGTTAGGGAAAATAGAACCTTTATACAACATATTACTTTTACCTTACCATGATAATTTCTTGCATCTAGTACCAATGTTAAAACAACTTAATATAAGTGCATTTTTTAAATAAAAATATACATTAAAAAATATGTTAATAAAACACATCCCAAAGAACGATAATAATGTAATATCTAGTATACCTTGTTTGGATTGTAATTCATTCTATGTAGGTCAAACTTCTAAAAATATCTTTGTAAGAATTAAGCAACATCAAAATGCAGTATCTAAGGGATATTCAAATAGTGCTTTGGCCGTCCACATGCTTAAGATGGGTCACCAGATTAACTGGCCAAAAGCAGATAGCATAATGCATATAAATGATTTTATTAGTACAAATATCTTTGAATCGTTCCTAATCTCCAGCACAAAGGAGAGAAATGTAAATATTAGCCCCGGTTTGTTTTCCTTAGATCCAGTCCTATCCTATTTTGAATCCCAGTAAGTTTTGAATTTAATTTCAACCTCCAATTAAATGAGTTGTAGGAAAAAATTGTGTTTAACTGCATGATATATTTGAGCTATTTCCGAAACAACTATAATATCTTCTTTAGAATGTGTTTTTACAATAAATTTAGCAATTAAAAAACTGGAAGTAGAAAGTCTGATTTTATTTTTAGGACCATGTGAGTTTTTATGTTGTGTCATTGCCAAAACACCCCTGAATTCAATTTTAAAAACAGTTTGGCAAAAAATACACGTTGCTTCTTGTGGATACACTATGATCCACCTCTATATTTTTGTCTTCAAATTGATGCTTTAAATCACAAAAAACATTAAAATGTACCCAGTATGTGTTCATTATTTTAATATGGAATTTGGCCCATTAAATTATATAACTGATTTTTCGAGAATGCTGATAAAAGGGCAGATAGAATGTTCAAATGCTTGAGAAACACTATGGACAATTTACAACTTGGTTGGAAAAGAGTTTCTTGTTTTAGTACAGATAATGCAAATTACAATTTTGTCATAAAGCATTCTTTATATACTAATATCCTCACAATGAATGACGGTGTTGTTGAAGTTAATTGCAATGCGCGCATTTTTACATAATACAGTAAAATTTGCTTTAGGAAACTTGAATGTGGAGATGGAAAATATTGTCCTAAAAATTTAGGTCCATTTTTAGTCGCGTGCACCTATGTCAGTCGGTCGGTCCCCGTTTTGCTTTTTTTTGTTTTGGTAATAACATTGTAACTATTCGGCCGATTCTAACGAAATTTTAAAACCTTATGTTGTTTTACATTCTTTTCGAATGATATAATAATTTCCAAGGTCCTCCTAAGGTTAGCCCGGGAATTATTTGGTAATACCATCATAACTATTAACCGATTCTAACGAAATTTGAAACCCTTATGTTGTTTTACATTCTCTTTCGAATGATATAATTACTAAAGTCCTCCCAAGGTTAGCCGAAAATTATTTGACAATAACATCATAATTATTCAGCTGATTCTAACTAAATTTGAAACCTTTATTTTGTTTTGCATTCCCTTTCGAATGATATAATTCCCAAGGTCGTCCCAAGGTTAATCCTGGAATTATTGAATGTTTCGAAGGTCGTAAGAAAAAGTGAGAGCACGCGACTTTGGTCAGCAGTCCTTGTTCTGTAGCGACAGAATTTAGCGAAATTCTTTGGCATGTACTTACTAGGTGGTTATCTTTGTAGCCATGCATTGAAAGAATTTCACTTTCTTGGAAAGCCTGAAGTTCTTATTTCTTAAGCAGACCAACTGATTCCTCTAAACCAGAGGTCGGCGAACCGGGATAAATTACCCCAAATGGGGTAAAAATGAAGAGCTCCTGGGTAATAAAGGCTCATAAATAAAATTGAACAAAAATTAAATTATTATTCAACAAGAAGACCAGCTTCGCCACTCCTCCTTACAGAAGGAGTTTTCGTTTCGCTGGCAGACTTTCGGTCTGTGTCCTATCATGATTCTTTTTTTTTATCCATCTATATTTGCTCTAATAATTTCCATGCCCAAATTTTAATAAATTTTCTGAACTTCACCATTTGTAATTCTTTTAGCTTTAAAAAGTTCAGAAAAATTCGATATTTATATTTATTTCTGAACTTCACCATTTTATCCATAACCCTATATTCTAAGAACGAGATTTTCTGAAGGTTTGAATAAGATTCTTTCTTTTAGTTCGGTTGTCATTTAATTTTTTTTATCAAAGTTATTTCTAATAATTCTTTTATAATATAAAAAAAATAAAATGGTGAAGTTCAGAAATAAAAATAAGGATCGAATTTTTTTTAAAAATTTAAAACTAAAAGAATTACAAATAGTGAAGTTCAGAAAATTTATTAAAATTTGGGCATGGAAATTATTAGAGCAAATATAGATGGATAAAAAAAAAATCATGATAGGACATAGACCGAAAGTCTGCCAGCGAAGCGCAAGCTCCTTCTGTAAGGAGGAGTGGCGAAGTTGCTCCTCTTGTTTTTTTTTCTATTATAAAGGAATGATTAGAAATAACTTTGATAAAAAATTTAAATATATTTAGGTAACAACCGAACTAAAAGAAAATATCTTATTTAAACCTTCAAAAAATCTCTTTCTTAAAATATAGGGTTATGGAGGATAAGTGAGGCAAATTATGAAAGTTATATTTTTTCTATCAAATAATTTTCAGTTTTTTTAATAAAAATAAAACGCATTTCGTTAGGACAATTTCTTAAATTGGAAATAATGTACAATGGGCAAGGATTCCAGCGGCTGGCAACACCCACCACGAGTGTCAAGACATCATGTGTTGCCAAACACAAGCCATGAGAGTGAATTCAGTGCCCTTGTTTGCAAAATCTTACCAGAAAATGCGAGTGCACAAGTGATTTATTCAATAAAAAAGACCAGACATTTTGCTATTCAACTTGATGAGACTATGTACAGATTTCAGAAGCAATACGCAGGTGATGATACGCCTTCGCTACAAAGGTTCTGATGCAATTGAAGAGGAAATCTTGTTTTGTTCTCCTCTAGAGTTGAGAGCTCGTGGCATTGACGTATTCAACAAGGTTAATGAATACCTAAAAATACCAAGTGTTAACTTAAAGTGGGAAAACTGCATTGCAATGTCTTTTGATGGAGGTCTAGCCATATTGGGTCATATCAGTTTCTTTTGGGTAGAGAGGAGAATCCAAAAATTGAAGTGACCTACTGTTTGATTCTTCGCCAGGCACCTGTTATGAAGCATTTGGAACCTGCACTGAAAGTTACCATGGCTGATGTTATCAAGGTTGGCAATGTTCTCTAAGGATCGGCACTAAACACACGACTTTTCGTAAATTAGGTGAGGATGGAGAGGCGGCATATTCACTCTTAATTTATCACACATAAGTAAAGTAGTTTCACGTGGAAATGTTTTGAATCGAGGTTGGGCTCTCAAAAGTGAACATGAATTTTTTATAGTTGATCCGAAGTATGTCCTCGCAGCAGATAAGGTAGCATACTCGTCTTGGGTTGCACAGATTTCATATTTAGCTGATATTTTTGTTTATATGAATAGATTTAACAAACAATTGCAGAGGAAAAAAATCATGTTATTGTAGCCAAGGAAATGATTTCATTGTTTGGATCAAAGTTTCTCTATTGTGCAAACAATGAAGCACGCATTCAATTTCAGAACAGCGCGGTTTGTCCTTTTATGATGTCAACAGCTGCAAAGGCTTTCAAAATGGCATATGAGGAAGCGACAAAACAACTGCTGCCGTAGGCAATTACATATTTTCCCAACAAAAGATTTTCCAATCTCATTAACTTCAAAAAAGAAGAAAAGAAATAGGCTGTTTGAAATAAAAAAAAATAGCCGTAATTTTGATCCTGTATAAGAAATGAAACCATTTCTCCAACTCCTGAAGTGAAAAAGTTTTCAAAAAAATCTTTAGTTACCTAATGAGATTATTATTAAATTTGTCTGTTACTATTTTCTTATTGCATGCATTTATTTTATTTTTCATTTTATTATATTGGAAATTTTGTCTGTTATTTTTAAAAATGCTTTATCGTGTATAATGTACAATTTTCATCTTGCATGACTGAATTATCCCAAGGAATGGATTCAATAAACTTCTTTGGAATTTCAATGCTTTTTGTGTTTCTCAGAATTTGTGGACTTTCATGTGCTGGGGTAATTTCGCTGTACAAAAGAGGTGTTATGGGGTTAATACCCACAAAAGTTCCCCGACCTCTGCTCTAAACAATTACTCAAACTTCTTTCAATTAATGATGATTAAACAGAAATTTCCCGAATATTGAAATTAGTTGTTCTCGCAACATGCAATGGAGATATTTAAACTCTGTGGAGAAAATTTATGCCAGGACCAGGTGGTGAACTAGCAAAACAACCGCTGGCTGGAGTGTCTCCCAAAGATGTACCGAGACTGACGAAGACCAAGTTCCCGGTCCACATCATAGTGTTTGGGGTGGTCACTAGCTAGGGCCCTTTCATGCCCTATTTATCTTCGTCGAGGGAGTCAGATTCAATACGGAGGGCTACATCAAGTGCCCGAAGGAGTTGGTGTTGCTCTGAATCCAGGAGGTGGCCGCTGGAAGGCCATACGCGTGTCACACACTCAAGATGAGCCCGTCTTGGCTGTCAGACAATTTCTTTGACCACATCACTCTCGTAGAGAGTCATACAGTCGGGGACTCCCTCAAGGTTCTTCTGTTTAATGCGAGGTCTATCAGAAACAAGTTTCTTGAACTTCGTGGCCTCGTAGCGACAGAAGAACCTGAGATGGTGGCCATAACGGAGTCGTGGATAAAAACCTCAAGCCGAGATTTTGAAGGTGAATTCACGATTCCCGGTTACCAGCTCTTCCTGAAAGATAGGCCAGACAGAGAGGGTGGCGGTGTGATGTTGTATGTCAAGGATACTCTCAACTCGACGGATTGCAACATCGTATCCGGCCATGAACTACTAGTTGTTGACCTAGAGATAGGTCCTGCCAGATACAAGACCCTGGTGCTATAAAGACCCCCTGCCCGACTCTTAGAACAGGACAGGAGTCTGTACCAGCTGTTAGGCGAACTTGTAAAAGACAAATGTGTATCTTTATGGGGAATTTTAACATACAAGTTGACTGGGAAACCAGAGAACCCTGTGGCGAGAACGCACTACTCCTGGAGTTCGCGAACAACGAGTTCCTGACTCAATGGGTGAGAGAGCCAACGAGAGGAGTCAATATCCTGACTTGTTTTTCACCTCTGAGGATGACATCGTTGAGGACCTCTCTGTTTGCAAAGAGCTCGGTGGCAGTGACCACCGACTAATTAGATTTGTAGTCAAAGTCCCGAAGGCAGGGCCTGCAACTAGTAAATCGAGGAAACTTGATTTGAGAAGAGCAGACTTTGCAGGTCTTCGTGCTGGACTGACTGACGCGAGGCTAGAAGTGTGCGGGGCTGTTGAAGACTCGTGGAACAGTTTCAAAACCACATTCATGAGTCTTCAATCGCATTTCATCCCTTTGAAATGCTTCTGTTTAACCAAAGTGGTTTAATCGAGAAATCGGCCAACTGCTTAGGGAGAAGAGAATTGTGTACCGGCAATCGAAGATCTCGGGTGACTATGACGAATACCAGAGGCTATCCAGGAGAGTGAAGTCCAGCATAAGGGCGGCTAAGTGGTCTGAGGAACTCCGAGTGGCGAAACTTTGTAAAAAGAATCCCAAGGAGTTCTTTGGATACGTAAACAGCAATAAACCAATCCGTCGAACGATTGGCCCTTTGAGGAATGAGGAGGGGACATTAAAGCCCTCAGATGCAGAAAAGGCTAACCTCCTCAACGACTACTTCTCTTCAGTGTTTACTGAAGAGTGTTGTCCCATCCGCAGCCAACGAGTTCCTACTCGGGGGAAAAGCTGGAGGATATGGACTTCACCGAAGGAGAAATAAAAAAGAAGATCACTGACCTAATGACGAATAAGTCACCTGGCCCGGATGGGTTTCTACCTAAAGTGTTAAAAGAAGTGCGCGATCAAGTGTCACGACACCTGAGCGCAATCTTCAACATGTCAATCCGGACCGAATGCGTTCCTAGAGACTGGCGTAAAGCGGAGGTGACTCATATCTTCAAGAAAGGAGACCGTAGCCAACCGTCGAACTACCGACCTATTAGTCTGACTTTGATAGTCGGTAAACTCATGGAAAGCATGATGGTGGACAAAATGACGTCGCATTTAGAGTCAACGCTTCTACGAGGAGTTCCCAGCACGTCTTCCGAAGGCAACGGTCATGCCTGACGAACCTTGTGGAATTCTTCCACTTCATCTTCAGTGAGCACGATCGGGACAAGGCGGTGGATGTGGTGTACTTAGACTTTCAGAAAGCCTTTGATAAGGTACCACACCGCCGCCTTCTCCGGAAAGTGCGAGCCCTGGGCATAGACGGAAAAGTAGCCGGCTGGATAGAGAACTGGCTAAGTGGCAGACGGCAACGGGTGGTGGTGAATGGACAGGCTTCTGAGTGGGTGCCCGTTACTAACGGGGTGCCTCAAGGTTCTGTCCTGGGACCACTACTATTCATCATCTACGTCAACGACATGGACGGTGACATGGTTGCCAAGATTTCCAAATTTGGCATGAACGTTGCAAAGGATGGAAATACTGAAAGCCTAAAGGAAGATCTTCGGAAGATTGGTGAGTTGTCGGACACGTAGCAAATGCCTTTTAACGTGAACAAATGCAAATTGATGCATATCGGCCACCGAAACCCCCAATCTCAGTATATTTTTAAGGGCACTGCTCTTGAATCCACCGACACTGAGAAAGACTTTGGCGTAACAATCACTAGTGACCTCAAGTTCTCGAAACAGTGCATTAAGGCGGAGAAAAAGGCCCAAAGGATGCTAGGCTACATAGAGCGCCAGTTTGGATATCGGAACAAGGAGATTGTACTGTGTTTGTACAACTCACTTGTCCGACCGCACCTGGAGTATGCCGTACAATTTTAGAGTCCTTCATTTAGAAAGGACATCGCGAGATTGGAACGCGTGCAAGGCAGGGCAACCAAACTGATTCCCTCTATAAGACATAAAAGTTATGAAGATAGATTAAAGGAATTAAATCTGTTGGAAACCCGTAGACTGCGTGGTCAGCTCATCGAAGTTTTCAAAATACTTCGAGGGTTCGACAATGTTGGAAACCCGTAGACTGCGTGGTCAGCTCATCGAAGTTTTCAAAATACTTCGAGGGTTCGACAATGTTGACTACAGGGATATTTTCACACTTGTTGAGAGCAGAACAAGAAATCACGGCTTTAAACTTGAACTGAAGCGATACCACCATGATATGTGTGGGAAATTCTTCACATACAGTATCTGCGGTAGTTGGAACGGACTTCCAGTGGAAGTTGTCAACAGTGAATCTGTTTGCCAGTTCAAGTCAAGACTAGACAGGGTCTTGAAAAAATGGCTGTGAAAGGACGTAAAGCATTTGAGCAGAGATGTGCCCGCTCGACTGCTAGTCCAAAGGTACCCTCATTGAATGGACCGTAAGGTCTTCGAGGGGACCTTCTTCCCTTGTTACTCCCAGATGTGTGGGGGCATGGTTGAGAGAGAGAGAGACCAACAAGTCCCCGTAGACCACTAAAGTGTATCTTAGGTCCGGGATTACCACATTTTTCACCCAGTTAAACAGGGGGACCGTCCAGAAGGCCTGCAGCAGAATCCGATGCCGCCTGATGGCTGCGGTTACGGCCGATGGCGATTTCATTGAATAAAATGAATAGTCCAGGAATCTTTCAAGTCCTTTTCCTGTACGTTTTTTTTATTTTCTTTTATATTGAAGTTAGGCTATAAATTACCTCATCCTTGGGACGATTGCTTGTACTCCTCCCCTTAAATATGCGGGAAAGGTTAGTCAGTGTGAGTAATATCCTCTTTCTCACACTTTGTACCTTCCCCTTATTTCACCACTTACAAATCTCTCCTCAAAAACCATTCTGGCAAAGGTGCCCCTCGTTGGTTTTATCTTTTTTTAATTAAAGTTAATAATGATACTACTATTAAAGGAGCTTCGCTAACTTAGTGGGTGTGGCGT
Organism: Ceratothoa steindachneri; assembly: GCA_963969495.1. Taxonomy (NCBI): domain Eukaryota; kingdom Metazoa; phylum Arthropoda; class Malacostraca; order Isopoda; family Cymothoidae; genus Ceratothoa; species Ceratothoa steindachneri. The sequence goes on from OZ018327.1 coordinate 57,802,792, forward strand.
TGGATTTCTGACGTCAAGGCAGCGGTTCGGTCCTAGCAAGCGCCGAAGCAAAACTCTCAGGGGCGTCCTGAGCTGGCCGCCCATTGGGCGGATACACTGATACTCCCCCGGGGGCTAGTAGCTCCCCACGCACCAGCATGCACATAGTCAACCACAACACCGCTAACATTTCCCATCAGGTCTTCACAGCACAATATACCCCTGACGCGGAATTGGTGGCTTCCTTAGGTTCAGAAATGTCTTCACCATCGCTTTATCATAAACACCATTCGATCAGGACCCGCCCCCACTCCAAACCAGGCCCCGGATCCTGGTGCCTTCAGCCTCACCGGTCATTCTAATCTTAATTTGCATTTTATTATTACAATTAAAGAAATCAATGAATGAAGACGTGGATAAAATCTGCGGACTGAAGCCTCACCGTTCAGTAGTCGCCTGGAAGGAAAGGTGAGATGTTGCGTCTACTCCTTTACGCTGTTAGATAATATTCGGAATAACAATGGTTGATTAACCGATCAAGAAATGAAAGCGATTATGATCATTTTATTTACAGCATTGCTATTCTGAATTTTGTATTGTTTTAAATCAATTATGAGTCAACTTTGTTTAACTATCTTCTTGCAGTGATAATTTTGTAGAATCGAATAATTCATCGTTACTCGAGTGTTTAATTGGGGACCTCTTTTAAAGAAAGCACGTTGATGACAAATATCGAATTTTAATTCTATTTAATATCGAGCGATGTAACGCATTTAATTACACACTTATTAGAACCGAATTGATTTTATTCTGTTTAATTAATTAATGTGAAAAATATATAATATGTCCTACTTGGAGATATATTGCGATCCATGAGGCTAACAGGATTTGGTGATTAGAGGGCGAGGCTGTGTTTAATATCTGTGTGTCGCTGAGATGGGAACCACTATTATAAAAATGGTTTAATACATAATTGATTGTATATATTCTTGCCGTTAGTTTTTTTTATTGACAATTTAGTGAAATCGTCTTCAGAAGGTGGTTAAAATTATTGACTAACAATGGCTACTTATGCGTCGACGAATCCACGTCTGTAGTCTCGCATGATCCAATTTCGATTTCTCAGTCGAAATTCCCGGGCTGTTTCACAGGACATCGTAGATTCGTGTCCTCTTAGAAAAATCAAATTCATTTTTATATGATGCCAAGAAGTCAGGGTTGATTTATAATAAGGTAAGGTATTATTTAAGAGACGTTTGATCTCATAGTTTTTCATTTTCTCATAAACGGCCATTTGGAATCGATATTATAACATAAAAAATCATTCTTCTGCGTATCTTCGTACGATCTATTTCACTTTTGGTATCATTTGGGTAACAGGACGTTTCAAGCATAATTATGGATATCTTTAGTAGAAAGAATCTCTGACTACACTGGGGGAAAGGAATTTATTGGATTAGGCTTTGTGATAAGTTTATTATAATAACAATGGAGTCAGAGAGGGAGAGAGATTTAAGTGAATGCATAACACGACCTTCGTAACAACGAGTAACGGGTAAAAAACAAAACAAACGAGAATGAATCGAGCGAAGCAGAAGTGTCCTTGAGAATGCTCCCCTGTCTGAGAGACCTGCGCGTGAGCCATTTGTGACGTGAGTTTTCAGCAGTCGCTTGATCACCTTAAGCGGCGGAAAGCTGCTGTATTTTATACTTTCCGCCACCTCTATTCTTCAGCGTACGATTTATTTTACCTGGATGTTTCAATATTAAGAGTTGATGAATCCGCTGTAGCAAGTCGTTTCATCCTTGAATTCCTTCACTATTCATCGCCCCCCTCCCCACCGTTGTTTATTGTTCGTTTTTGACGTTCCGTCTTTTTTAGTCTCCTCCATTAGCCTAGGCCCTAGGCTAAGGTGAAAATGGGGTTGCATTTTTACAAAACCAAAGGAAATGACCAATAATGTCTTCAATTGGGGCAAAGACTATTTATTTTTTAATAGGAAGGTTCAGAGCCTAATTAAGAAACATAATTATATCCTTGGTTTCAGTAATAAAATATCTATGAATGTTATCAGAGCCTTCGTTAAGCTTCCTTTGGCGCCTTTGCGTTTGGCACTACGCCGATGAATTTAAGAGCTGTAGTTTTCTTAAAAGGGAGATTAAAAAAAATGCAAAAATAAAATATTACAAATGTTAGAACAGGGATGGGTAATAATTTTAAGCAGTGGGCCACATTGAAGCTTATGCAAAGCTTTGCGGGTCGCACTTAAACACAGATACAAATTTCGAATACATATAAATTAATTGAAATAACTTATGTGCATTCGTTAGTATATACTACATAATCATAGATTTAACTACATATTAATAATTAAGGGCAATTTTTTTTGTGCACAATTTTGCCACCCCTTTTAAACTGTTTCCAGACTAATATCAGAGTGAGGGCCTACAGCTTAACGTGGAATTCCAACCACGATTTACAATTCTACATCTTGTGATCATTACCATGGACCCAAGGGCCTCCCATCCAAGTACTAACCACATACAAGGTAGCTTAACTACCGCGAGCGAAAGAGAACGTGTGGATAAAGGGTGATGAGAATAAGTATTAATAAAGTATCGTATAAAAAAAATGATTGCTTTAAGAATCTAGCACTTATAAAAAAAAAATAACGAGATAAGATTTTTGGCAAACTGTTCAATAATTAATTTTCAATATTTTTTTCGAATTCTGAAATGAAACGCGCGGGACACATGAAAAGCCTACCTCTACGTTAGAAGAAACTAGAACACTCAAGGGAAAACAACAGATGAGGTAGAATTTACTCAAGGTTTCTAAGCCGTGCAAGCATACTGAGGAGAGTAGATGAACGATTTTTATTTTTATATGTTATAATATCAATTAATAAAAAACATTATATCAACGATCTTGACAACAAACCGGATATGACAATAAACCATAAATGACTTTACTGACCGAAAATGAGGTATTGAGACGAATATTATGACATGTGTGCCAGAAATCGATGCTTAGTTTTTTTGTTAATTCGCCTCTTCTTGGTTGGATTTCCGTCGTCTGCCGTGCATAAGTTTAGTAGAGACACACTAAGGTATACTTTACTGGATGAGCAGATGCCAAAAGTGGGTTGAGCCTTAACTCACCCGCCTACGTAATACTATCATTAGTGGGATTGAATTGAAACCCACCCCGGGACAAATAGATGAGGAATATTGGATGCTCGGATGTCTGAGATTGGCATAGCCTATTGTTGCCAGCGCGCGAAGCGTCGTGAAGCGGAAGAACAGGGTGGAGAGATGAGGTGATCCACGTACTAAACGACATGTTGCGAGGGTTATGTTAGTTGGATTTAGGTGTAGTTAGTTTCAGTTTTGCAAGATTTTACTATAGGGGCAACCAGTAAGGGCATAACTGCCGTGACATCCTAGACGTACAGCTACACCCGACTTAGACAAGTAAAAATGCAACTTCCATAGAAGGATGTCGGATATCAAGATATAGCAAGGCTTTCCTATCACTCTTCACCCTCGATTTTTGTTCTTCAACCGATTTCCTTTTTCATGGTCCAATCAGGAGGCACAAACTATCCTAAGTTGACATATTCTTATACTTGTCCTACCTTTCCTACGTTGACATATTCTTATATCTGTTCTACCTTTCCTACGTTGACATATTCTTATATCTGTTCTACCTTTCTGTGGAGAAATGGCTACATTAAGCCTCCTGGAGGAGTATAGGTACATTCAAGCCCCCCTCCCTTCATGAGGAGAAGCGTGGGAAAGGTAACCGGCGAAAATGCTTACCATGTGTGATCTCCTCGCCGCTGTGGGCAGTTGGAGCTAACATATGTTTGAAGGCGACCACCTAAGGTCCTTAAACGACGCTCTAACGATCGTATTACCTACGAGACCCATAAACCCGTGGTTAGGAAAAAAAAAAACGGTGCGAGTCAGAAGGCATACCAAGTAGCGGTGCGGTTGCGAGCTGACTTGGGCACCCCAGTGCCACCTCAGGAATTCTCGCTCTCCCCAGATGCTAACTCTCCATTCGCTCCCCCCCCCCTTTTGCATCTGTGGCCTGGTCACTTTCCCCTTTAGATGGGGCGGCAATCCTCCTATATATAAGCCCCGCAAAGAAAGAGAAGAGGATTATCAGAAGTCGATACGCTAGAGGTGGATTAGTTCGTGAAGATCGATCCATCGGCTAGACAAGAAGATTATTAGAAGTCGATTCGCCACAAGAAAGATTAGTTCGTAAAGATCGATCCTTCAGCCATACAAGACTATTTCCGTGAGAAACGATAGGATCAGATTGAGAAAATCGATCCCCCCCTTTCAGGGCCGTATTAACCTAATTAGTCAAGTTTTATATCGGTGCCATACCGAAGAAGCCTTTTCCGTCTGCAAAGAAGCCCGACTGAAGAAAAGCAAAGCCGCTCACACTCGAGTGATTCTCACATCTCAAGCACCGTAAGAGAGAGGAGAAGAACCCTGCCCCAACGAGCTCCCGTTCTTTAATTACGTTGAAGAATCATCCCCCGGCACAGGCGACAAGCAATCCCTCCTCGAAAATTTCAACCAGCGGCCACACCACTTCAAAGCGAGAGATAAGTCCTCCAGCGACATCCGGCAATCCCTAATACCTACCTGTAAGTTAACAATAACATTTATATATCTATTGCGATAGTAGAAGTTTAGTACGTCCCACGTTTTAAAGGAGAGTAGAAACCATTATTCTTGAACCTAGGTCATATGTGTTTGTAGATGACAGTACATTAATTTAATGTTTTATGCTAAACAAATAGGGTCGTGATAAAAATACTAATTGGCAATTGGTTTGTTTATTGGAAGCCTACTTGTTTATGTTTTGTCATTGAAAATTCTTTGAGGCCAAATATAGAAATGCTTTTACTGTTGGTTTGTAATATTTAATTTAAAATACATGTTTATTTTTGGTAGATTCTGGTGTTTCCTCTTATCCTTATGTGTTTAAAAATAGCTCTTCCTTAAGGACTAAACCACTAAAATAGCACTCTTAGAACAAAGCCTACTTCATCATAGAAGTAACTCACGCCCCTTAAAGCATACCGCTACTAAAAGGGTGTCAAAGCGTAGAGTGATCAAAGCCAAGGGTCATTCTACGACACTTTCCTACGTTGACATATTCTTATATCTGTTCTACTTTCCTACGTTGACATATTCTTCTAGCTATCCTACAATCTTATCTTCGATTCTAAAAGTTCTATTTTTGGGGTGGGTGGGGGAACTATTTAACATTTGCCCGTCTTTGCAAATTTAATTTTCTGTTTAACTATGAGACTTGCTTGTGATAGTTCTGTTATCATTGATAGTATTTCTCTTGGATTTGAGGCTAAGAATAAATATATGAAGAGATCAGATTGCCTTTAGTTCTCATTCCCAAGTCTTGGATATCTCATCATGCACAGTTGTAAACTGTTGGCGATAAGATCTTCCCTTTTTATTTGTATTTTATTACTGACCCATTGTAACCTAGTTTGAAGATCTTGGATGATTGTCTATATTATCTAGGAACACGTACTTTGTCTACGCCCGGTATATATTCTCGGAAGCTAAGAAGATAAGAATGACGTGGAAAAGGGCCCACTATATGTTGTATTGACTGTACAACTCTTGGAGACGAAACCTGTAGTCAGTTAACGGACGAATTGGAGAAGTTGCCACCTTCGAAGGCGTATTGTAAATATGGGAATAAGAGTGCGACTTGTTTGCTTCAGAGCCTTTAGTGAATTGTGCTAAACGGGTTGCCATGTTGTGAAGATCTCGAAGCTATGAGGGAAACCCTGTCAAGCCTTAGGGTGTGACAATAATGCTAAAACACACTCACTTTACACTGCTCGCAGAGATAACATTCGAACAAGGGAGGTCGATTACCCCTTTCTTAGGCTGGGTCACACAGAGTCTAGCGATTCGGAGGATAAGAGCAGCGTTTTTGATACCGACGAGGGGAAGACGCGACCATACTAGGATAAGGCGGGGGATTTTTTGCCATCACGGCCGTCCCTGGGTTTTAGGAAGGTACAGGTCACAGAAGGGCTTCCAAAGGTCTGGGGAAATACCATGCTTTTCGTCTTAAGAGCGGAGGATTTGTTATCAACCTGAAAAGCATAGGAGTTGCCTGGACGTACATACTGTGGCAGGATGTTCCAAGCCTAATGTTATATCGCTCATGGCCGCAACAGGGGCTGCGGATGTCATTTACAACCTTAAAAAACCTGACCGAAATCTACTGTTACCCACGGATGATATAAAACAGACTGGTACCACTACTATAACACGACCTTACACAACCAAATTTGATATAAAATCGGATAACACGACCATATCTCGTCCTTGAGTCTTTTTTAGGGTAGGGCATAGAGGAGTGAGGTGGCTGGGCATTTTTTACGCCACCCACTCTGTGGGAAAGAGGTCTATGATTATGATATCGACGGTGATTTTTTAATTTATTTATGTTTCACGCGGTTACTTTACACCTGTTTGCATCTTTTCTTCCTAAAATAAATAATATAACATAAGTTCGCATTTTAGCAGTAATTGACTTGGCGCGAAATTATCAAGGGAAGGCGTTGCTTTTCCAGCCTCCGCTGACCTTCAAATTCCTGAGTCTTTGCTTCCGACTCCCAAGCTTCTCTTCGGCTCGTGGCCCGAGGCGCGCGGCTGCCCGAGGGCCGCCATGCATCACGCGAGAGCATAATTTAGATAGGCGCTTCGCTACAGTAATTGACTCAGGAATGCCATTTTTTTTATTGCCTCACTTCTTACAAGTCCTTTTTATTACTTTACTCTTCTGTGTTACTTTCTTCCAGCTTATGAGAGTTTTCATCGCCTTTGAAAATCATAGGTGAATCCGTAGTTGTAGTAGATTCGGTTCTGGCTCACTCTCGAGCTCTTCGCTGGTTAGGATATGACCCTTAACTGACTGACCTAATTCTTACCCACGATAATATATTATTTTCTCGCTACTCAACAATCAATTGGGTAATCCGAGGTCGTAAGTTCATATCGTGAAACCTGAGGACGAGCTAAAAGAGGGTACAATAGAAATTTCCTTCAATCCTAGCTCCTGAGACTCGGCGGAATGCGCACAGTACATTGACTTAGAGGCCCCTTTATGGGGGAGAACCTTGAACCTGATTAAAGCTCTGTTAATGGCGGCCTCCAAAGACACGCAGGAAATAACCCAGAGAATAAAGATGCGTTTGCTTCATCTTTATTCTTGAAATTACTGCCCGAATGATGTCGCAGCCGCGTTCCAATACCCTCTCGCCTGGAAATCCGTAAAGATGACTAATCGTGATTAATAACCATGATGAGGACCAGACCAACGTATCTGGCTGGCGGTTGCCATAGCAATGACTAGCTACCTTCACTGTGCCCTTGGAACGCCTGGAGTACGCTCTTGTATCCAACAGACGATCCCGTGTACTACCCCGGCAAATATGAAGGTTAAAACACACAATTGATGCGGGTTTTTTAATGCTGTTAGATCGGTCTATTGGTTACAGTGACTTGTTGGCGGGGATGAGGGAGGTGGGGGAGGTCTTCCAGGTGTGCCCGAGGCAGTCTGAAGGGGGCAACTATTTGTTACATTACCCGCATACTATCACTGAGTGCATCGCTGTTTACTTAATTAGTCTCTGAATGGTCTAGAACAAGGCCAACAGACCTAAGTCGCGTGTTCTCAATTATTCTGACTTATGACCTTACGACCTTCAAAACTTTCAACCAGTGGGGCAATCCGACACATAGTTAGTTTTCTTTTAAATAATTCCCAGACTAACCTTGAGAGGACCTTGACAATTATATCATTCGAAAGAGAATATTAAACAACATAAGGGTTTCAAATTTCGTTAGAATCAGCTGAATAGTTACGATGTTATTGCAAAATAATTCCCGGACTAACCTTGGGAGGACCACAATTATACCATTCGAAAGAGAATATAAAATAATATAAGGCTTTTAAATTTCGTTAGAAACGGCCGAATAGTTACGAAGTTATTGCCAAATAATTCCATGACTAACCTTGAGAGGACCTTGACAATTATATCATTCGAAAGAGAATGTAAAACAACATAAGGGTTTCAAATTTCGTTAGAATCGACCGAATAGTTACGATGTTATTGCTAAAAAACTCATTGAAAAGTAAAATGGTTATCATTCGACTGACCGACCTACAGACCGACATAGTAATTTATAAGTCACGTGCACGTGACTAAAAATTATATATATATATATATATATATATATATATATATATATATATATATATATATATATATATATATATATATATATATATATATATATATATGAGGAATTAAACCACATTCTCCGAAGACAATTTAATTTGGTCAGTTGAAAAAGGGTGTGAGATACACCGAAACTGTTCTGAATTAAATTGTCTTCGGAGAATGTGGTTTAATTCCTCATCTTTTCTTGCGATATTGCATTAATTTTCATTATATATATATATATATATATATATATATATATATATATATATATATATATATATATATATATACTTTTTTTTTACTTCATTATATTTTTTACAAATTTCAGAAACCGATTTATCTCGTCTCAGGGAGATAAAAAATTATTCCCGTCTAATGATTTCAGTCATATTATTTCAGGCAAATTAGAATTTATTTTCCACATATAATTTCAAAGCATCAAAAACAGCTTTCACGAAGCCCTTGGGTCAGCAAACGTGGCGTCACCTCATACAAGATGACCAGAGTTGGTGGAAATAAAAAAAAATATCTACCATCCTCTTAAGAGTTCCAAATCCAAGCTTGTTGGACTTTTACGATGACCTTTCGAACCTCTAATTTTACTTCAAAACTATCAACAAGTGGAGCATTCCGAAACATAGTTTTCTTTTAATAATTCCCAGACTAACCTTGAGGGGACCTTGACAATTATATCACCCGAAAGAGAATGTAAAACAACATAAGGGTTTCAAATTTCGTTAGAATCGGCCGAATAGTTACGATGTTATCGCCAAAAAAAACTCATTGGAAAGTAGAGAAAATGTAATTTCTTTTAGATGTCCATAATTCCTTTAAAATCATAAATCTTTTGAAACTTAAAAAAAAATAGTTTCTCATTTACTGACGTTTCCAAAGTCAAGGAATTTGGAAGAAAAAAAAAACATGAAGCAGAAAATAGTTCTTAGGTAGAAAAGATAAAGGAGGCAAGATATGGTTTGGGGGTGGAAAAGATAAAGGAGGCAAGATATGATTTAGGGGGAAAGATAGAGGAGGCAAGAAATCGTTCTTGAGTGGAAAAGATAAAGGAGGCAAGATATGGTTGGGGGGTGGAAAAGATAAAGGAGGCAAGATATGATTTAGGGGGAAAGATAGAGGAGGCAAGAAATCGTTCTTGAGTGGAAAAGATAAAGGAGGCAAGATATGGTTGGGGGGGGGGAAGGGATAGAGGAAGCAAGAAATAGTTCTTGGGTGGAAAAGATAAAGGAGGCAAGATATGTTTTTTTGTGTGGGGGGGGGATAGGGGAGGAAAGAAATGAACCTTGGGTGGAAAAGATAAATGAGGCAAGATATGGTTTTTGGGTGGAAAAGATAAAGGAGGCAAGAAATGGTTCTTGGGTGGAAAAGATAAAGTAGGCAAGAAACGAGGAGGAAGTAAAAGTGAATAAAGCCATCCCACTTTGCAATTACTCCACTCGTGAGTTCTTTCAAGCGTGCAAATTGAAGGTGCAGGAAGAAGAAAAGTGCGCTCTCGTGTCACTTACTCCAAACCCAACCATATTCCCCTAAAATGGAACCACAAAGGAGAAGAGGAGGTTTGGGGGGTATCGGCTAATGGCAGGAAGAGGCAAATGGCAAGTATGGCAATGGACCACATTTTATTGAAAGAGAGGAAGCAGTTATCTATGCACCCACAGACATCGACGACTTTGCTATGGCGCCTCGTTTGTCTTGATTTTTTTTCGTTAGTTTTGTTTTTCATTGGCGTTCCTTTGTCTCCTCTCTTTGAATGACCTTTAAGAGAACTGGTTTTCAGGTATTTTTCTATTACCAACCTTATTCTACCACAAATACAATTTAAAGACATCTTAGCAATTTAGTTCCGCCTATTCCCCCCAGAGTGTGCGCCCCCTGTTGAAGAACACCTTTTTCTACGGGCATTACTTGGTTTTACTACGAGATGAGTGCGTAGCTACGGGCATTGCTGGTATTTACTACGAGATTAATGCATATTTACGGACTTTACTCGTTTTTACTACGAGATGAATCCATAGCTACGAACACTGCTCGTATTTAGTACGAGAAGAATGCATAGCTACGAACACTGCTCGTATTTACTACCAGATGAATGTGTAGCTACGAACATTGCTCGTATTTACTACGAGATAAATGCGTATATACGGACATAACTCCTCTCTCTAACTCCAAAGATTTTTTATATACGAACAATTTGTTCGCTCTTTTGGGCTTTGTTTCTCGCAAGCCCAAGGTTGATTCCCAATCCTCCGACTAGAAGGGAGCTCACGTTCCCCGTCGGACTTCTGAAGTGGAGGCGCGGGTTCTTTGGTCGCTGATTGGTACCCAAAACACAATACTACCCCTCCTCCCCAAAGAGGACCAGCCCGTAGTCCCTTTGGGCTTGCCAGTGATTGTCATTCTGATCTTTATGATCATTTCATTACTGACGCGAAGTGTATATTCCCGAACCGTCCTTAAAATACTTTCAAATTAAATTTTAAAAGTAACTAAAAGTACCTAAATAGCTAAAAGGTACCGAGAATAGCTAAAAAGTATCTGAAACAGCTAGAAGGTACCTAAATTCGTCAAGAAGTACCTAGAATAGATCAAACGTATCTAGAATAGCCCACAAGTACCTAAAGTAGCTAAAAGTACCTAAAAAACTAGAAAGTACCTAAAATAGCTAAAAAATACCTTGGATAGCCCCAGAGTACCTAGAATAGCCAAAAGGTACCTCGATTAGCCCAAAAAGTACATAAAATAGCTAAAGGTACCTAAAAAGTACCTAGAATAGTTAAAAAGTACCGGCAATAGCTAAAAATGACATAAAATAGCTAGAAAGTACCTAGAATAGCCCCAAAGGACATAAAATAGCAAATAAAGCACCTAGAATAGGCAAAAAGTACCTAAAATAGCTACAAAGTAACTAAATTAGCAAAAGTTTTAAAATAGCGGAAAAGTAAAAAAAATAACTAAAATAGCTGAGAGTAACAAAAACAAAACAAAAGTAACTTACAAAACACCTAAAAAAGTAACTAAAGAAAAATAACACAAAGAAAGGACCCCATGTGATCATCTGAAGATAAGCGAACCCGGGTTTATGAGGGGCTACGTATCTTCTGTGAGAAAAGTTAGTGTTGCTCTTCATCAGGGAGGTCTGGGATCTAGTTTATCTTCGGATAATCCAAGCATTGTTACGAAGTGTAGATAAAATCGCGGAGGGAATTTCTCAACACTAAAATCCCATCGAAAACACTAAATCCGCTCAAGAAACTCGTGTCAAAATGTGTTTAGTTTTGTAGAGGAACAAAAGGATACTACACAAATATGAATGAAGTTAAAGTGCTAGACGAAAGGGATATAGTAGGAATACACGTCTAGAAGCCTGGAGTTTAGGTATTCCAATGTACGAACGACTTGGCGCCAAACAAAGGTACGCTTGGTTAAGTCTTGGGTAAATAAAGCGATAAGTTCCCCCGAGGCAACTTGGAAGCCTAATACACGACGGAGCGTGATATTTCTCACATGAAGTGAGGATACTTTTGACATAAACAAGTTAAGTTTGATTCTTTGAACAACAAAAGCCTGAGTTGGGGACGTTTGGTAAATGGGTTATTTTTTTTTTTAATAAATGCGCCTCCCCCCCCCTCCTCTCACGTTTCTCTCTAAAAGTATTTCTTGTTCCGCGAAAAAATGGAAAAATGGTACTGGTAGAAAATGCGGAAAACAGCAGTAGAGGAACTTGGTGGCATAAGACAACTTGTCAATTCGTAAACAGACTTGCAATGGCAAATTTTCTCGGACGTCTACCTGCCAACCGGCCTCCAAAGACACTAGTAGCGTGAAGTTGATATTAAACTAGGTATATGATAATACCAATATGTGAGTTCACGTTTTGGTGAGTAGATTGAAGTGAAAATTGGTCGTGATAAAAATACTAATTGGCAATTGGTTTGTTTATTGGAAGCCTACTTGTTTATGTTTTGTCATTGAAAATTCTTTGAGGCCAAATATAGAAATGCTTTTACTGTTGGTTTGTAATATTTAATTTAAAATACATGTTTATTTTTGGTAGATTCTGGTGTTTCCTCTTATCCTTATGTGTTTAAAAATAGCTCTTCCTTAAGGACTAAACCACTAAAATAGCACTCTTAGAACAAAGCCTACTTCATCATAGAAGTAACTCACGCCCCTTAAAGCATACCGCTACTAAAAGGGTGTCAAAGCGTAGAGTGATCAAAGCCAAGGGTCATTCTACGACATATTATAAAAGTGGTGTCAGGTGTGGGGTTTTATATTAGAAAGAACCCAGCAGTGTCTATTTAAGGAAGAGCTAACACATAAAAGGAACACCAGGAATAATAGAATATTTGATGAGTGGGAAATTGGTAAAGTTAGAGGTGGATACCATCTAAAGGTAATTGTTAGGCCAAGTGGTAAGTTTCGGTGGTGGAATAGGTCAGGCTTGATTAAAAACAAGGTAGATGACTGACATAAGCGCGATGGCATTGTTTGACCTTTATCGGAAGCAAGGTCAAAGCCTCGGACTGCAAGGAACCGAGCTGAGTTCGTTTATTCAGGAGAAAGAGAGAAACGAAAGAGAAGAAAGAAGAGAAAAGATGAAAATGGAAGCAGAAAAGACGAAAATGGAAGCTGATGAAAGAGAGAAGATAAGGGCCCACGAAAGAGCCCTTAGTAAAGACCAGTTAGAGGTGCAGTCAGTGTCATCCAAAACAGGAGTGTCACCAGCGGCCAGCATGAAACTCCCGGAGTACAAGGACGAAGAAGATTTATGCTCCTATCTCTCCCATTTTGAGAAAATATTTGAAGTCAATAATTGGGACCTAGAAGAAGATGGGGTCGCCAGACTGTTACCGCTACTCAATCGTAGGATGAGAGAGATATTCGTATCTTTACCCTCAGAAGCGACTGTGGACTATTCCACTCTCAAAGCCGAACTTCTCTCAGCTACAAACCTTAACCCGGAAGAATATAGGATGAAGTTCAGGCAGTCTCGTATAAGACCTGGACAAACGTACAAACATTTTGGCTTTGAGCTTCGTCGAAGCCTACAGTTTTGGATGGAGTCAGAAGGGGTAGAGAACGAAGTCGCTGCGGTCGTCGACTTCATGCTTAGAGATCAGTTACTAAGTACACTACCCCAGGAAATCCGTGCATTCGTTAAGGACCGAAAAGCTTCTACCTTCAACGAGTGCCTGGACGAGGCTGACCTCCACGCGGTAAATCATCGGTTATATCCTAGGGAGTACAAGAAAGAGAAGGCTCCCTCCCCAAAGAAAAATGGGCCGCCACCCAGGCATTTACAGAAGAAGCCCTTTAAGTTCTCAGTAGCAAAAGGAACTTATAAGCCAAATTTTGGAGGAGAAAAAAAAATCAAAAAGAAGTTAGGATTCCACAAGGATCATACCCTAATACCGGCACGTATCCCAGGAAGCCCGTCACTTGTTATACCTGCGGGATAATAGGTCACCTGAGTTTCCAGTGCCCACAGAACTCCCGACTGAGGGAGACCTCGAGACAACAGGTGCAAAACCTGACTGCCGCGATCCCAGCAGGACAAGCTGATTCGTCCTACGTCCCCGCGCCAACATCCGAAGGGCCCCAGCAACAGGTAAACTTTCTTTTCAACAAAAGTTCGCCAGGCGGCCTACAATTTGAAGAGGGCACTGTTAATGGGTGCCGAGTATCCACTTTAGTCAGAGACACCGGATGCACGTGCATAGTGGTATCCGACAAGTTGCTGCCCCCAGTAAACCCTGCCCATAAGAAATTCGCAATCGTCCACGACTTTTTAGGACGCGACAATCGATTCCCCGTCGTGAGATGTCATATACAATGCAGATATTTCACCGGTTGGACGGACGTGGTAGTAGCCCCGATTAAGTTCTGCGCAGTACTAATCGGACAAAACCCCCTAATTCCCCAGCAAGAAGTGGCCCAACAAGTAGTCACCCGGGCACAAGAAGCCCAGAGGAAAGAGCAACCTGCTAAGTTGACCCCGAGGATTACCCTCGAAGACAATGGGTTCAAATTGACTTCCTTCGCCAGTGCTCAGAAGGAATGCCCCACTCTTAAACCTCTATGGGAGAAAGCTATTAAAGGTGAAATTCTCCAAGTGAAAGGAAAGAAGCCGATCCAGTATATCGTAGAAGACTCACTTCTCTACCGTACTATCAGCGAGGAGGATAAGGAGAACAAGAAAGCACTGTGTGTACCTCAAGAATACACGCAAAGAATTTTGAATACCGCGCATGATGGAATATTAGCCGGACACTTTGGGCACAACAAAACGGCGCAGCAGATATTCCGACACTTTTATTGGCCCCAGGCCGCCAGGGAAATTGTGGCCTATTGCCGATCCTGCGACGTGTGTCAGAAGGATCCCTCCAGAGGACGAGTACCTCCCGCTCCCTTACAAAAGGTGCCCGTTATTACCGAACCTTTCTTTCGAGTTGCAATTGATTTGGTGGGACCAATTCACCCCCCTTCAAGTGGAGGACACTCCTACATCCTCACCCTAGTGGATTGTGCCACCCGGTTCCCAGATGCCGTGGCCCTACGGAAGATTGACACTATTTCCTGCGCGGAAGCATTAATTTCAATTTTTGCACGAGTAGGCCTGCCTAAAGAAATTCTATCTGATAGAGGGCGCCAATTCACCTCAGAATTGATGGAGTATTTTAACAAATTTCTGTTAGTCAAGCCAATTTTTACGAGTCCATTTCATCCAGCCGCTAACGGAATCTGCGAGAAATTAAACGGGACTCTCAAAAATATATTGAAGAAGTTGTGTCAAAACAACCCTACACAGTGGCACAGATACCTGCCTGCAGCCCTTTTCGCCTGCCGAGAAATACCTCATCGGACGTTGGGATTCTCGCCCTTTGAGCTATTATACGGGAGAAATGTGCGAGGTCCTATGAGTATTCTTAAGGAATTATTTTCCAACGCGAAGCTCGACCAAGAAATCAAATTGTCTTACGCCTACGTGATGGATATGCGCGAGCGCCCAGAATACTGCTCTGGCTTAGCTCGAGAGAACGCCGAGAAAAATTTAGCCAAATATCGGGACTATTTCGATATGAAAGCAAAGGCTCGAAAATTAAAGGCAGGAGATGAAGTCTTATTATTACTCCCGACCGAAAATAACAAGTTATGGGCCCAGTGGAAGGGACCGTTTGAAGTAATCGAGGCACGGGGTCCAGTCGATTACTTGATAGATACCCCAACAGGGCGAAGAACCTATCATATAAACATGCTAAAAAAATATCACCGCCGCGCGTGCATAAAGAATATTACCCTTCTAGACGAAGAAGAACCGATGGATGCCGTTTACCCGGGTACGCCCCTGCAAGTCATACACACCGTGTGTGTGGAACAAGACGAGGAATACGAACTTCCCTCACTCTCACCTACCCCGGAAGACCCTCGGGTGGATTTAAAGATAAATCCCCACTTAGAAATTCAACAAAAAGCGGAAATGTTGAACTTGCTCATGGAATTCCCAGAAGTCATTTCTGAAAACCCCGGATGTGCCAAGGATTTTATCCATGAAATAAAACTAAAAACTAATTCAGTGGTTCGGAGCAAACCATATCCTTTACCAATCCACCTACGAGAAGCCTTCAATAAGGAAGTCCGGAATTTACTAAAATTGGGAATTTTAGAGCCATCGGAGTCCGATTATTGCTCCCCCATAGTAATGGTTAAGAAACCTGATCAATCATTTCGGATGTGCGTGGACTTCCGAAAATTGAATTCAGTGACCGTTTTCGACGCCGAGCCCATCCCACTAATAGATCAAAATCTCCATTTATTTGAAGACGCTAAATTCATCACCGAATTGGATTTATGTAAAGCGTACTATCAAATACCTCTCGCTAAGGAGTCCAAAAAACTGACGGCGTTTGCGACCGAGAGAGGTCTGTTACAGTTTACCAGGCTACCCTTCGGACTACTTACAGCCGGTAGAAATTATAATAGGATGATGAGGCGAATTATCGCTGGACTAAGTGACGTGTCGTTTTACTTCGACAACGTGTACGTAGCTACCCGTACATGGGAGTCACACTTACACGCCTTACGCTCATTGCTGGAGAAATTGAAGGAGCAAGGTCTAACCGCCGGGCCGACCAAGTGTTATTTTGCTCCGAATCCATTGACTACCTGGGATTCAAAATAGGACAAAAACACTTGACTACCCAGCAAGAAAAAGTGGACGCCATAGTCAAGATGCCCCGGCCGAAAACAAAGAAACAACTCCGATCGTTTATGGGAGTGGCCTCGTTCTATAGGCGTTTTGTACCACACTTCGCTTCCATTGCGGCCCCACTGAATGATTTGTTAAAAAAGACAGCGTCAGACCCTGTCACGTGGAACCCCCATGCAATAACTCAGTTGGAGGTTCTAAAAGGAAAACTCGTAACTGCGCCCATTCTTAGCTTACCAAATCCCAACAAGATCTTCGGCCTTCGCACGGACGCTATTCGGGACGGGTTAGGCGGAGTATTGCTTCAATACGAAGATGACGAAACAGCCTATCCCATAGCTTATGTCAGTAGGAAACTGTTGAGTAGAGAAAAAGCCTACGCTACTATCGAAATCGAAGCTTTGGCCATAATATGGTCCATAGGTAAATTCAAATATTATCTAATAGGGCGCGAGTTTAAGTTGGAATGTGACCATAAACCGTTGTCATACTTAGGTAAAAATAAGTGTAAGAATGGAAGACTCCTGAGATGGAGTTTACTCTTGATGGAGTACCAGTACTCCATTCACTATATAAAAGGGTCCAACAATTGTATGGCCGACTCGTTAAGTCGGAACCCTGTCGACGATTAAGGAGCAGCCCAACTATTGTATTATAGCAAAGTTAAGTGTAAATCAGTAGAATTGTAAGTAAGTAGGGGCGAGTAACCCGAGTGTTAGGTAAGAAAATCCTAAGTTGGCACAGTAATATAGGAATTAATGTAAGGTCAGGTGAAATGTTATCGAGGCATTCCCGAGTGAACTAGAATTTATTGTATAATATAATGTTCCGTAAGTTACCCATGTATATTATTGTAAGCGTCGGATTGGAACCCCCCCCCTCCCGTTATTTTCTTAAGAATGGAGGTAAATGTGGAGAAATGGCTACATTAAGCCTCCTGGAGGAGTATAGGTACATTCAAGCCCCCCTCCCTTTATGAGGAGAAGCGTGGGAAAGGTAGCCGGCGAAAATGCTTACCATGTGTGATCTCCTCGCCGCTGTGGGCAGTTGGAGTTAACATATGTTTGAAGGCGACCACCTAAGGTCCTTAAACGACGCTCTAACGATCGTATTACCTACGAGACCCATAAACCCGTGGTTAGGAAAAAAAAACGGTGCGAGTCAGAAGGCACGCCCAGTAGCGGTGCGGTTGCGAGCCTATAATTTGCGAGCTGACTTGGGCACCCCAGTGCCACCTCAGGAATTCTCGCTCTCCCCAGATGCTAACTCTCCATTCGCTCCCCCCCCCTTTTGCATCTGTGGCCTGGTCACTTCCCCCTTTAGATGGGGCGGCAATCCGCCTATATATAAGCCCCGCAAAGAAAGAGAAGAAGATTATCAGAAGTCGATACGCTAGAGGTGGATTAGATCGTGAAGATCGATCCATCGGCTAGACAAGAAGATTATTAGAAGTCGATTCGCCAGAAGAAAGATTAGTTCGTAAAGATCGATCCTTCAGCCATACAAGACTATTTCCGTGAGAAACGATAGGATCAGATTGAGAAAATCGATTCCCCCCCTTTCAGGGCCGTATTAACCTAAATAGTCAAGTTTTATATCGGTGCCATACCGAAGAAGCCTTTTCCGTCTGCAAAGAAGTCCGACTGAAGAAAAGCAAAGCCGCTCACACTCGAGTGATTCTCACATCTCAAGCAATCTCTCTTCGAAAATTTCAACCAGCGGCCACACCACTTCAAAGCGAGAGATAAGTCCTCCAGCGACATCCGGCAATCCCTAATACCTACCTGTAAGTTAACAATAACATTTATATCTCTATTGCGATAGTAGAAGTTTAGTACGTCCCACGTTTTAAAGGAGAGTAGAAACCATTATTCTTGAACCTAGGTCATATGTGTTTGTAGATGACAGTACATTAATTTAATGTTTTATGCTAAACAAATAGGGTCGTGATAAAAATACTAATTGGCAATTGGTTTGTTTATTGGAAGCCTACTTGTTTATGTTTTGTCATTGAAAATTCTTTGAGGCCAAATATAGAAATGCTTTTACTGTTGGTTCGTAATATTTAATTTAAAATACATGTTTATTTTTGGTAGATTCTGGTGTTTTCTCTTATCCTTATGTGTTTAAAAATAGCTCTTCCTTAAGGACTAAACCACTAAAATAGCACTCTTAGAACAAAGCCTACTTCATCATAGAAGTAACTCACGCCCCTTAAAGCATACCGCTACTAAAAGGGTGTCAAAGCGTAGAGTGATCAAAGCCAAGGGTCATTCTACGACAGCCCACAAGTACCTAAAGTAGCTAAAAGTACCTAAAAAACTAGAAAGTACCTAAAATAGCTAAAAAATACCTTGGATAGCCCCAGAGTACCTAGAATAGCCAAAAGGTACCTCGATTAGCCCAAAAAGTACATAAAATAGCTAAAGGTACCTAAAAAGTACCTAGAATAGTTAAAAAGTACCGGCAATAGCTAAAAATGACATAAAATAGCTAGAAAGTACCTAGAATAGCCCCAAAGGACATAAAATAGCAAATAAAGCACCTAGAATAGGCAAAAAGTACCTAAAATAGCTACAAAGTAACTAAATTAGCAAAAGTTTTAAAATAGCTGAAAAGTAAAAAAATAACTAAAATAGCTGAGAGTAACAAAAGCAAAACAAAAGTAACTTACAAAACACCTAAAAAAGTAACTAAAGAAAAATAACACAAAGAAAGGACCCCATGTGATCATCTGAAGATAAGAGAACCTGGGTTTATGAGGGGCTACGTATCTTCTGTGAGAAAAGTTAGTGTTGCTCTTCATCAGGGAGGTCTGGGATCTAGTTTATCTTCGGATAATCCAAGCATTGTTACGAAGTGTAGATAAAATCGCGGAGGGAATTTCTCAACACTAAAATCCCATCGAAAACACTAAATCCGCTCAAGAAACTCGTGTCAAAATGTGTTTAGTTTTGTAGAGGAACAAAAGGATACTACACAAATATGAATGAAGTTAAAGTGCTAGACGAAAGGGATATAGTAGGAATACACGTCTAGAAGCCTGGAGTTTAGGTATTCCAATGTACGAACGACTTGGCGCCAAACAAAGGTACGCTTGGTTAAGTCTCGGGTAAATAAAGCGATAAGTTCCCCCGAGGCAACTTGGAAGCCTAAGACACGACAGAGCGTGATATTTCTCACATGAAGTGAGGATACTTTTGACATAAACAAGTTAAGTTTGATTCTTTGAACAACAAAAGCCTGAGTTGGGGACGTTTGGTAAATGGGTTATTTTTTTTTTAATAAATGCGCCTCCCCCCCCCCTCCTCTCACGTTTCTCTCTAAAAGTATTTCTTGTTCCGCGAAAAAATGGAAAAATGGTACTGGTAGAAAATGCGGAAAACAGCAGTAGAGGAACTTGGTGGCATAAGACAACTTGTCAATTCGTAAACAGACTTGCAATGGCAAATTTTCTCGGACGTCTACCTGCCAACCGGCCTCCAAAGACACTAGTAGCGTGAAGTTGATATTAAACTAGGTATATGATAATACCAATATGTGAGTTCACGTTTTGGTGAGTAGATTGAAGTGAAAATTGGGTCCATTAAACAATCTACCAGTCCTAAAAAGAACTGTTTTAGTCGGCCCTTTAGTCGTTCGTATCTCGTTACAGTACACGATAGTTTTCCCTTACTCAACAAAGCATTTTCCTATTAAATTGCAAGAAAATTGACACTTGAAATATACGTGAGTGAAAAAAACCCACTCATGATCTACAACGACAAAGTTTTGATTGAAATAACCATCGAAACTGTTTTTTTATAGGGTTCTTAGACTAATGGTTACACTCATCGATTTGATGTGGATCATAAGCTTCCTTTTAGCTGGCCTTATAGATTGCTAGATGAATAACTATTTGTTCTCAATCTGTACGATAAATGAAAAGAAGATACAAATATTATAAGCAAACACCTTAGCGAAAGATGAGATATATTAAATCTCATGTAGACGAAGGCTCGAATGCTTCTGTCAAATATCGTTGGAAAGATTTGCTGTTTATTATCATCGTAGTTCTTGCTTAAAGGAATTTAAAATTTACCCTGCGTGAATTTTTTAGATCGCGCATGAGCCAACTTATTCGTGAATATATTGAACTGGGCCTATCTGAACTACCATTTGAAGCTAACTTAGTTCCATCTAACTGTCTCCAAAAGGCAAGTTATTCCTGCCTTTTTTTGAGTGCTTTTCTTGCCCGGCGGGGCGCTGTTCTTTACCGTTCGATAATTCGTTTCTGTATCTTTCCCTTCCTTGTACTCTTGATCTGTCTATCCATCCCAAGTGTGTCTATTGTCCCGCATTGAATGGTCGGAACGTGTGTTCGATCATTGGGGCAGCCTAGTTTCACTCCAAGTGTGACAGTGTCCATTTTCGCCTCGTGGGTTCGGAGAAATGAAACCAGGTTAAGCGAATACCGTGCTAAATTTTGGGGTGACGTCATTTCTCGCGCAATTTGCAATGCTTCTTGAATAGGAACTCAGCTGTGAAATAGAACGCATTCTCCCGAATAAAACTTGGACGTTTAAGGCTCTTTTCTAGGATTTTTTTTTAATATTATCTAGTATCAGGCTTAGTGTTTTAGTTATAATAATATCGCTTGTTTATGAGTGTAGAGTACACATAAATACACCCCCAACTTTTACTGATGAATCATTAAAAATCTCTTTAGCGTCTGACAAATTTCACTACATTCGTAAAAGACGAATGTGTGGGTTTCCAATAAACCACAAAACAATATAACCAACTCAATTAGGTATGTAAACTTGAGGTGGGGGAAAATAGAGGCATCAAATTAGTCTAAAATCCTCAATTTCGTTTAGGCTTCTTTTAATTTTTACCTTTTCTTTTATTTACAATCTTCCCCGTCTACCTTCTTTTTGCATCGAAAAGAGTGGAATTCGCCCAACTAACTTTTGGGGTGTGGTCGTCTTTGTTAAAGCATTTCCGGGGCACTCGTCTCTCATAGACTTTACTCTTTTCTAACCCTTTGAATCACAGATGTTTCTCGGACAAGGAAATATTGCCCTGAAAGTTCGTTAGCCTTGTTATAATAAACTGGAATAGGCTGGTTTCAGTTCTATAAGCTTCATTTCTTTATCTGACCATCCAGATACTACTACATTGAGATAAGATTCCACGGAACCAAATTGATTCCGATACATATGCCCAGTGTACACCCTCATTTCTTCTATAGACATCCTACAGACCGTGTGCACATTAGATGAGAGAGGGCGCCATGCTAACCAATGCCCTTCCAGTCTATTAGAGAAAGGTCGTCGCCTCTTCTTACCTGTTCTTCTCGTGGGATCTCCGGTGGCTGTTGAAGAATGCACAGTGCTATTTAGAGGCTTCCTTTTAAAACATTAGGAGGATAAGCGAGTCAAAGAAGCGACATGTAAAATCATTCATTCTGGGGTCTTTGTGGTTGGAAGATCAAACCAGAGATCTGGAGTGAAACATACGCCAAATATTCTCAGGCGTGACCAAGACTCCTAGCTAACGCTTATTTGACCTTGAGTGATACGAGGGTCAGGAATAATGAAAGTACCAAAGATCGGGAGGCTTTGGTTCTTAGCTCTCAGAATTATTGTACTAAAGTGAGGTACACAAAATCTATTACTCAATTTCAAAATAAAAGTACACTTGACAACGAAGAGAATTGTGAAGATTACTTTTGAGAGGTCAGGGGAGTGGGGTATAAGCCCGATTTTAATTGACCCCCCTGCCCAAGAAGCTTTGCTCTTTTGGTCTGAAATGTTGGGGTCTGCAAACATTTTTTTTTAATTCTTTGTTTTCACTTTTGGCTTAGTCATCAACCTCTACCCAGAGTCGCCGGGTTCTTTTTGTTTAATAGTTCTTTCACCCTCGAGCATTGGGGTTCTCTCAGGTACATTTAGAAACCCTTGGTCCAAGGTCATCGGATGGCCATGATTCTGTCCGTGACCTTTGGCGAGGGTTGTATCATCGCTGATAAAGGAAGGGTGCACATGACGTCAATAAGGTCGTTGCTTCAAGACTAATACCACTTCTTTCAAAACATTCGCCTTCCATAATTGTACTATTTTTTAATCTTTCATGTTTTCGCATATCTAAATTCTCCTTTTCTAGTATTTTCATGCCCCTAGAGAAGATCGTTGGAATACACACCAAGTCTTGCTCACACATTTACGTCATCTACGTGAACCACGTTGGCTTGGCGTCATTTACACAAAGCAGCTGCGTGACGCACGAACTCACAAGTTTGATGACGCATTTTGCCCGAGGATGGTCGGAATGGGCCCATGGCCCATTCGTGCCGATGCCTTTCTTTTTTTCCTTTAGGGATCAATGTTGGTGGTGGATTAGAGAGTGGGTGGAAGAGAAGGAAATATGAGCATTGAAAGTCTGGTATTAAACAAGGATATTTTTATTCCCCTACTTTATAAAATCTACTCGGATAAAAAAAAAAAAATAGAGACCAAGAGTTGAAGACGATAAGACTTGGATTAAATAAGGGAAAGTTGTGGTATCTCTGGTTGTTGTGAAAGTTAATCAATTGGATGGTTGATAATTTGGTATCATTAGACTTCCATTTGCATTGGACAATGAGAACGAGAAGAGAGAATTGTGCATCAACTACCGACGGATAATGAATGATCTAAGCTAAGATAGAAGTAGTATTTAAAGGCGTTGAAGTGAATGTTGATATTTTAAGAAACAGAAAATATCATCTCTAAAATATATACCCCCCCCCATCCTGTAAAAAACAAAAGTTGGAATTATAGATAAAAAAACAAAACATGAATCGAGGAGTTTTGTTGACAGAGAATGATTTGGCGGAGTTAGGCTTGTAAGATACTGTGTAAAATGGGTCTTCATTTTGGCCGAATCTTGGTAGATAAACAAATTATGATTCGATATAATTAGTTTTGTTAACTTTATTACGTCTACCTCGAAAAATGCCTTCGCTTTAATTAAAATTTTCAAATAAAAACTTTTAAATGCCCAAACAAACGAATGTAAGTGTTCTTTTAATTGAATAAATTATAATCCAAAATAATCTTCACATCTTTCAAATATCTTTTTAGGGACTCCAAAGAAAGTTATTACCAAAGGTCTAAAACTCAATTCTCAAAATTATTATCTTCCTTCTAAAATTACGAAAACATCCTACAACTAAATCTATCTACCAACACAGTGAAATGTGAACTACACTACGGACACGTACGATCAAAATTAATCGAGATAAGAAATGCAATATAGTATAAATCGACTTCCCTAGAAAGTTAAGAATTGAAGTAATTAATTACATTAGATAATTACTCACAGGTGCAATACTGATAAGGTGTTGAATTAAAAATAATGGGAAAAGGAACTAATAGAAAAGCAGTAAAAATCCACTTTTTCCCCCTGGTAAACGAATCCTACTAGGGATGGCAACGGCAGAAATCCCTTGCGGGCTGCGATACCATGGAATAAATAGACCGTAGCTGAAGTACACAAATCGATTTATTTAAAGAAAAAATATTACCTGGTTGCAATTAGCTTCACTCCAGTGTTTAATTGATTAATAGGAATCATTCATAAATTGGAATCTGGCTACCCAGGGTAAAGAAATGCCCCGATGGATACAATTCCTTTCTTCACAATTACCACAGAAGTGGAGATCGTGTTTAGTTACAAACCTAAGCACGGATAAAATTTTTGGATTTGGTTATGGGTCTACGATAATCCGAATTAAATCAAAATCGGAAGGTTCCATCGAGAATTGACAGATTACAGCAGCGAGAAACTTCTGGTCTCTAGGATTTTAGGAAAAAAAAGGGACGTTAGTTTTCTTGAGAACTTAGTTAGTTATCCTTTTTAGCCTCTTTTCAGTCTCGCTTCTATGAGGTAAGACGTGCAAAAGTGGACCGCCATTAATTAAACAATCAAAAGCCTAAGAAGATGTCGCGATTCGAATGAAATACATAGGCATCCCTAAGATGTCATGATTCGGATGAAATACATCGATATGCCTAAGATGTCATGATTCGTATGAAATACATCGACATGTCTAAGATGTCATGATTCGGATGAAATACATCGATATGCCTAAGATGTCATGATTCGTATGAAATACATCGACATGTTTAAGATGTCATGATTCGGATGAAAATACCAAACCAGTACGGCTGTTCGAAGGTCGATAAAAAAATGGTCAAAATACGCGAGTGCAGTTGATCCTCAGGATAGCTCTCGACCTCAGAAGAGTAGGGGGAAAAAAAGGTAGTGAGCTTCCGCGCCGATCCCGTCTAAAAGTTTCGAATCTTTCAACGGTCACCTTCTATTGTGGGGAAAATATACTGCTCTTGCCTACAAATGATAAATAAGTATAAGCATACAGAGGAAGACGAAGTATAATCCTACAAAGGATCAATAAGTATAAGCTTGGAAAAGAAGAATATGTATAAGCCTACAAAGGATAAATACATATAAGCCTACAGAGTATGAATAAGTATAAGCCTACAAATGATGAATAAGTATAAGCATGCAAAAGATGAAAATGTATAAGCCTACAAAAGATAAATGTGTATAAGTCTACAAAGGATGAATAAGTATAAGCTAAGCCTACAAAGGATGAATAAGTATAAGTCTATATACTTATCCTTTACTTCTCCTTTGAGTCAACGTAAAATGGATCTTATGGTGTTTGCTAGTTAGTAATTCTGTAATAGTTGATTTATGAGTTTTGTAAAGAAATCTTTGGCTTAAGACTGACTGCATTACACTTCAGGCAGAAAGTGAAGAAGCAGATGGTGGCACCTCTTCGCAATAATGAATTAATTGTACATGCTCATCTTTTGCAGGCCTACACTTATTCATCCGCTGTAAGCATATACATATTCATCTTTTGCAGGCCTACACTTATTCATCCGCTGTAAGGATATACATATCCATCTTTTGCAGGCCTATACTTATTCCTCCGCTGTAGGCTTATACATATTCATCTTTGCAGGCCTATACTTATTCAACCGTTGTAGGCTTATACATTTTCATCTTTTGCAGGCTTATATTTATTTATCCTTTGTAGGCTTATACATATTCATCTTTTACAGACTTGTACTTATTCATTATTTTAGGCTTATACATCTTTCTCTTTTGCAGGCTTATACTTATTTATCCTTTGTAGGCTTATGGATTTTCCTCTTTTACAGGCTTATACGTATTTATTATTTGTAGGCTTATACATCTTCCTCTTTTGCAGGCTTATAATTTTTCATCCTTTGTAGGCTTATACATTTTCACTTGCCTCTGGACGGGGCAATGAAAAAGTTAGGTCAGTTGAAAATCCAAACTGCTAAGGTCCTTTTTCTAATCCCTTTTATGTTCTTTTACTAGGGCCTTTTATGTCCTTTTATTAGGTACTTTATTAGTTCTTTTAACGAGCACCTTTTAGGTATTTTTACTACTTCTTTTAGGTCTTATTATTAGCTACTTTTAGGTCCGTTTTCTAGCTCCTTTTAAGTTACTTTTACGAGCGCATTTTGGGGCCTATTACTATCGCCTTTTAAGGCCTTTAACTAGCGCTTTTTAGGTACTTTACTAGCATTTTAGGTACTTTTACTATTCCTCTTAAGTTCTTTTACTAGAGCATTTTAGGGACTTTTACTTACTAGCACCTTTAAAGTCCTTTTAATACTCCTTTCAGGTCATCTTACTAGCTCCTTCTAGGTCCTTTTTGTACGTCCTTTTAAGTCAATCTATTAGCGCCCTTATGTCAATTTACTGTGTACTTTTTCTAGGTCCTCTTCTAGCCTCTTTGGCTCTTTTTACTAGCACCTTTAAGGTCCTTTTACTACTCCTTTCAGGTCATCTTACTAGCTCCTTCTATGTCCTTTTTGTACGTCCTTTTAAGTCAATCTATTAGCGCCTTTATGTCAATTTACTGTGTACTTTTTCTAGGTCCTCTTCTAGCCTCTTTAGCTCTTTTTACTAGCACCTTTATGGTCCTTTTAATACTCCTTTCAGGTCATCTTACTAGCTCCTTCTATGTCCTTTTTGTACGTCCTTTTAAGTCAATCTATTAGCGCCCTTATGTCAATTTACTGTGTACTTTTTCTAGGTTCTCTTCTAGCCTCTTTAGCACTTTTTACTAGCACGTTTAAGGTCCTTTTAATACTCCTTTCAGATCATCTTACTAGCTCCTTCTATGTCCTTTTTGTACGTCCTTTTAAGTCAATCTATTAGCGCCCTTATGTCAATTTACTGTGTACTTTTTCTAGGTCCTCTTCTAGCCTCTTTGGCTCTTTTTACTAGCACCTTTGAGGTCCTTTTACTACTCCTTTCAGGTCATCTTACTAGCTCCTTCTATGTCCTTTTTGTACGTCCTTTTAAGTCAATCTATTAGCGCCTTTATGTCAATTTACTGTGTACTTTTTCTAGGTCCTCTTCTAGCCTCTTTAGCTCTTTTTACTAGCACCTTTATGGTCCTTTTAATACTCCTTTCAGGTCATCTTACTAGCTCCTTCTATGTCCTTTTTGTACGTCCTTTTAAGTCAATCTATTAGCGCCTTTATGTCAATTTACTGTGTACTTTTTCTAGGTCCTCTTCTAGCCTCTTTGGCTCTTTTTACTAGCACCTTTAAGGTCCTTTTACTACTCCTTTCAGGTCATCTTACTAGCTCCTTCTATGTCCTTTTTGTACGTCCTTTTAAGTCAATCTATTAGCGCCTTTATGTCAATTTACTGTGTACTTTTTCTAGGTCCTCTTCTAGCCTCTTTAGCTCTTTTTACTAGCACCTTTATGGTCCTTTTACTACTCCTTTCAGGTCATCTTACTAGCTCCTTCTATGTCCTTTTTGTACGTCCTTTTAAGTCAATCTATTAGCGCCTTTATGTCAATTTACTGTGTACTTTTTCTAGGTCCTCTTCTAGCCTCTTTGGCTCTTTTTACTAGCACCTTTAAGGTCCTTTTACTACTCCTTTCAGGTCATCTTACTAGCTCCTTCTATGTCCTTTTTGTACGTCCTTTTAAGTCAATCTATTAGCGCCTTTATGTCAATTTACTGTGTACTTTTTCTAGGTCCTCTTCTAGCCTCTTTAGCTCTTTTTACTAGCACCTTTATGGTCCTTTTACTACTCCTTTCAGGTCATCTTACTAGCTCCTTCTATGTCCTTTTTGTACGTCCTTTTAAGTCAATCTATTAGCGCCTTTATGTCAATTTACTGTGTACTTTTTCTAGGTCCTCTTCTAGCCTCTTTGGCTCTTTTTACTCGCACCTTTGAGGTCCTTTTACTACTCCTTTCAGGTCATCTTACTAGCTCCTTCTATGTCCTTTTTGTACGTCCTTTTAAGTCAATCTATTAGCGCCTTTATGTCAATTTACTGTGTACTTTTTCTAGGTCCTCTTCTAGCCTCTTTGGCTCTTTTTACTAGCACCTTTAAGGTCCTTTTACTACTCCTTTCAGGTCATCTTACTAGCTCCTTCTATGTCCTTTTTGTACGTCCTTTTAAGTCAATCTATTAGCGCCTTTATGTCAATTTACTGTGTACTTTTTCTAGGTCCTCTTCTAGCCTCTTTAGCTCTTTTTACTAGCACCTTTAAGGTCCTTTTACTACTCCTTTCAGGTCATCTTACTAGCTCCTTCTATGTCCTTTTTGTACGTCCTTTTAAGTCAATCTATTAGCGCCTTTATGTCAATTTACTGTGTACTTTTTCTAGGTCCTCTTCTAGCCTCTTTAGCTCTTTTTACTAGCACCTTTAAGGTCCTTTTACTACTCCTTTCAGGTCATCTTACTAGCTCCTTCTATGTCCTTTTTGTACGTCCTTTTAAGTCAATCTATTAGCGCCTTTATGTCAATTTCCTGTGTACTTTTTCTAGGTCCTCTTCTAGCCTCTTTAGCTCTTTTTACTAGCACCTTTAAGGTCCTTTTACTACTCCTTTCAGGTCATCTTACTAGCTCCTTCTATGTCCTTTTTGTACGTCCTTTTAAGTCAATCTATTAGCGCCTTTATGTCAATTTACTGTGTACTTTTTCTAGGTCCTCTTCTAGCCTCTTTAGCTCTTTTTACTAGCACCTTTAAGGTCCTTTTACTACTCCTTTCAGGTCATCTTACTAGCTCCTTCTATGTCCTTTTTGTACGTCCTTTTAAGTCAATCTATTAGCGCCCTTATGTCAATTTACTGTGTACTTTTTCTAGGTCCTCTTCTAGCCTCTTTGGCTCTTTTTACTAGCACCTTTAAGGTCCTTTTACTACTCCTTTCAGGTCATCTTACTAGCTCCTTCTATGTCCTTTTTGTACGTCCTTTTAAGTCAATCTATTAGCGCCTTTATGTCAATTTACTGTGTACTTTTTCTAGGTCCTCTTCTAGCCTCTTTGGCTCTTTTTACTAGCACCTTTAAGGTCCTTTTACTACTCCTTTCAGGTCATCTTACTAGCTCCTTCTATGTCCTTTTTGTACGTCCTTTTAAGTCAATCTATTAGCGCCCTTATGTCAATTTACTGTGTACTTTTTCTAGGTCCTCTTCTAGCCTCTTTGGCTCTTTTTACTAGCACCTTTAAGGTCCTTTTACTACTCCTTTCATGTCAACTTACTAGCTCCTTCTATGTCCTTTTTGTACGTCCTTTTAAGTCAATCTATTAGCGCCTTTATGTCAATTTACTGTGTACTTTTTCTAGGTCCTCTTCTAGCCTCTTTAGCTCTTTTTACTAGCACCTTTAAGGTCCTTTTACTACTCCTTTCAGGTCATCTTACTAGCTCCTTCTATGTCCTTTTTGTACGTCCTTTTAAGTCAATCTATTAGCGCCTTTATGTCAATTTACTGTGTACTTTTTCTAGGTCCTCTTCTAGCCTCTTTAGCTCTTTTTACTAGCACCTTTAAGGTCCTTTTACTACTCCTTTCAGGTCATCTTACTAGCTCCTTCTATGTCCTTTTTGTACGTCCTTTTAAGTCAATCTATTAGCGCCTTTATGTCAATTTACTGTGTACTTTTTCTAGGTCCTCTTCTAGCCTCTTTAGCTCTTTTTACTAGCACCTTTAAGGTCCTTTTACTACTCCTTCCAGGTCATCTTACTAGCTCCTTCTATGTCCTTTTTGTACGTCCTTTTAAGTCAATCTATTAGCGCCCTTATGTCAATTTACTGTGTACTTTTTCTAGGTCCTCTTCTAGCCTCTTTGGCTCTTTTTACTAGCACCTTTAAGGTCCTTTTACTACTCCTTTCAGGTCATCTTACTAGCTCCTTCTATGTCCTTTTTGTACGTCCTTTTAAGTCAATCTATTAGCGCCTTTATGTCAATTTACTGTGTACTTTTTCTAGGTCCTCTTCTAGCCTCTTTGGCTCTTTTTACTAGCACCTTTAAGGTCCTTTTACTACTCCTTTCAGGTCATCTTACTAGCTCCTTCTATGTCCTTTTTGTACGTCCTTTTAAGTCAATCTATTAGCGCCTTTATGTCAATTTACTGTGTACTTTTTCTAGGTCCTCTTCTAGCCTCTTTGGCTCTTTTTACTAGCACCTTTAAGGTCCTTTTACTACTCCTTTCAGGTCATCTTACTAGCTCCTTCTATGTCCTTTTTGTACGTCCTTTTAAGTCAATCTATTAGCGCCTTTATGTCAATTTACCGTGTACTTTTTCTAGGTCCTCTTCTAGCCTCTTTAGCTCTTTTTACTAGCACCTTTAAGGTCCTTTTACTACTCCTTTCAGGTCATCTTACTAGCTCCTTCTATGTCCTTTTTGTACGTCCTTTTAAGTCAATCTATTAGCGCCTTTATGTCAATTTACTGTGTACTTTTTCTAGGTCCTCTTCTAGCCTCTTTAGCTCTTTTTACTAGCACCTTTAAGGTCCTTTTACTACTCCTTTCAGGTCATCTTACTAGCTCCTTCTATGTCCTTTTTGTACGTCCTTTTAAGTCAATCTATTAGCGCCTTTATGTCAATTTACTGTGTACTTTTTCTAGGTCCTCTTCTAGCCTCTTTAGCTCTTTTTACTAGCACCTTTAAGGTCCTTTTACTACTCCTTTCAGGTCATCTTACTAGCTCCTTCTATGTCCTTTTTGTACGTCCTTTTAAGTCAATCTATTAGCGCCCTTATGTCAATTTACTGTGTACTTTTTCTAGGTCCTCTTCTAGCCTCTTTGGCTCTTTTTACTAGCACCTTTAAGGTCCTTTTACTACTCCTTTCAGGTCATCTTACTAGCTCCTTCTATGTCCTTTTTGTACGTCCTTTTAAGTCAATCTATTAGCGCCTTTATGTCAATTTACTGTGTACTTTTTCTAGGTCCTCTTCTAGCCTCTTTGGCTCTTTTTACTAGCACCTTTAAGGTCCTTTTACTACTCCTTTCAGGTCATCTTACTAGCTCCTTCTATGTCCTTTTTGTACGTCCTTTTAAGTCAATCTATTAGCGCCTTTATGTCAATTTACTGTGTACTTTTTCTAGGTCCTCTTCTAGCCTCTTTGGCTCTTTTTACTAGCACCTTTAAGGTCCTTTTACTACTCCTTTCAGGTCATCTTACTAGCTCCTTCTATGTCCTTTTTGTACGTCCTTTTAAGTCAATCTATTAGCGCCTTTATGTCAATTTACTGTGTACTTTTTCTAGGTCCTCTTCTAGCCTCTTTAGCTCTTTTTACTAGCACCTTTAAGGTCCTTTTACTACTCCTTTCAGGTCATCTTACTAGCTCCTTCTATGTCCTTTTTGTACGTCCTTTTAAGTCAATCTATTAGCGCCTTTATGTCAATTTACTGTGTACTTTTTCTAGGTCCTCTTCTAGCCTCTTTAGCTCTTTTTACTAGCACCTTTAAGGTCCTTTTACTACTCCTTTCAGGTCATCTTACTAGCTCCTTCTATGTCCTTTTTGTACGTCCTTTTAAGTCAATCTATTAGCGCCCTTATGTCAATTTACTGTGTACTTTTTCTAGGTCCTCTTCTAGCCTCTTTGGCTCTTTTTACTAGCACCTTTAAGGTCCTTTTACTACTCCTTTCAGGTCATCTTACTAGCTCCTTCTATGTCCTTTTTGTACGTCCTTTTAAGTCAATCTATTAGCGCCTTTATGTCAATTTACTGTGTACTTTTTCTAGGTCCTCTTCTAGCCTCTTTGGCTCTTTTTACTAGCACCTTTAAGGTCCTTTTACTACTCCTTTCAGGTCATCTTACTAGCTCCTTCTATGTCCTTTTTGTACGTCCTTTTAAGTCAATCTATTAGCGCCTTTATGTCAATTTACTGTGTACTTTTTCTAGGTCCTCTTCTAGCCTCTTTGGCTCTTTTTACTAGCACCTTTAAGGTCCTTTTACTACTCCTTTCAGGTCATCTTACTAGCTCCTTCTATGTCCTTTTTGTACGTCCTTTTAAGTCAATCTATTAGCGCCTTTATGTCAATTTACTGTGTACTTTTTCTAGGTCCTCTTCTAGCCTCTTTAGCTCTTTTTACTAGCACCTTTAAGGTCCTTTTACTACTCCTTTCAGGTCATCTTACTAGCTCCTTCTATGTCCTTTTTGTACGTCCTTTTAAGTCAATCTATTAGCGCCTTTATGTCAATTTACTGTGTACTTTTTCTAGGTCCTCTTCTAGCCTCTTTGGCTCTTTTTACTAGCACCTTTAAGGTCCTTTTACTACTCCTTTCAGGTCATCTTACTAGCTCCTTCTATGTCCTTTTTGTACGTCCTTTTAAGTCAATCTATTAGCGCCTTTATGTCAATTTACTGTGTACTTTTTCTAGGTCCTCTTCTAGCCTCTTTGGCTCTTTTTACTAGCACCTTTAAGGTCCTTTTACTACTCCTTTCAGGTCATCTTACTAGCTCCTTCTATGTCCTTTTTGTACGTCCTTTTAAGTCAATCTATTAGCGCCTTTATGTCAATTTACTGTGTACTTTTTCTAGGTCCTCTTCTAGCCTCTTTAGCTCTTTTTACTAGCACCTTTAAGGTCCTTTTACTACTCCTTTCAGGTCATCTTACTAGCTCCTTCTATGTCCTTTTTGTACGTCCTTTTAAGTCAATCTATTAGCGCCTTTATGTCAATTTACTGTGTACTTTTTCTAGGTCCTCTTCTAGCCTCTTTGGCTCTTTTTACTAGCACCTTTAAGGTCCTTTTACTACTCCTTTCAGGTCATCTTACTAGCTCCTTCTATGTCCTTTTTGTACGTCCTTTTAAGTCAATCTATTAGCGCCTTTATGTCAATTTACTGTGTACTTTTTCTAGGTCCTCTTCTAGCCTCTTTGGCTCTTTTTACTAGCACCTTTAAGGTCCTTTTACTACTCCTTTCAGGTCATCTTACTAGCTCCTTCTATGTCCTTTTTGTACGTCCTTTTAAGTCAATCTATTAGCGCCTTTATGTCAATTTACTGTGTACTTTTTCTAGGTCCTCTTCTTGCCTCTTTAGCTCTTTTATAAGTCCATTTTAGGTATTTTTATTATACGTTTGAGGTCAGGTTACTAGCTCCTTTTGGGTTCTTTTCTAGCAACTTTTAAGTACTTTACTAGCGGTTTTTAGGATCTTTTGCTCGTGCCTTTTAGGTAACTTTACCCACACCTTTAAGGTCGTTTACTTCACCTTTAAGGCTTTTTACTTGCGTAGTTACCTTTATTATCACCTTTTATGTCCTTTTACTACTATTAGGTCCTATCATTAGCTCATTTTATATCCTTTTACTAGCGCGTTTTATCTCCTTTTACTATATATGTACTTTTACTAGCTCCTTTGAGGTGTTTTTTCTAGCTCATTTTAGTTGGCTTTACTAGCTCTTTTTACCATTCATTTTAAATCTTATTGCTAGCTGCTTTTTATGACTTTTTACTAGCAACTTTTCTGATATCTACTAGGCATTTTTACTTTATCCTTTTAGGTCCCTTTTCTAGCTCCTTTTAAGTCCTTTAGGTCTTTTTTTATGTTTTTTAAAGGTATTTTTACTACTCCTTTGGTCCTGTTATTATTTCCTTCTATGTCCTTTTACTAGCGCCTTTTAGTTAATTTTACTTACACCTTTTAGGGTTTTACTATTCCTTTTAGGCAATTTAAATAGATATTTAGGGGCATTTTACTAAGTAATTTATATCCTTTTAGTAGCGCCTTTTATTTATGTTTACTAATGTCGTAGGTTCACCGTGAAGAGGGCACGCCAGAGAATCGGGATACAGATCCCAGTGCGAGGGTTAAATAAACAAAGTCGAGTGCGGTTGGCCTAAATAATGAATTCTTAGATGATCTGGATTAGAGAAACTAATGGTAGAAAAATATATATCCTTACTATATACAAAGAAAATATTAATAACACCAGTAAATTAATGACAATAAATAAAATGAGACCTGGGATACCAAACAGTGGGGGGGAGGGGGGATACAAATGACTCGACGGCTACGAGAGTCCGAGAGAGAATGTACGGTGATTGCTTCCAGAGAAAATGGGAGAGTGCAATTATCGGGGAGACTCACGTAAAGCCCTAGTTAACTAAATGCTTGAATACGGCGAGTAAACGGGGTGCTGCCAAGTTGCACTTGCAATATTCCTTCTTCTTTTACCTCGATGAGAAATGAGCGAGGGAGTACTCCAGTCGTTGAACGAAGTCGATAAGCGAGTGGTAGATGCCTGTCCGTGTCTATCGTCTGTCGGCGGGAACTCTGGCCTTAGATACGAGCAAAGCCGGGTAGAGATGACGCGTCGCGTTTGGAGCTGGAAGCCGTTGGGAGGCAAAGCAGGGTGTACGAGACTGTACGTGGCTTCTAATCAAGACGGGGCTGTATAGTACTGCTTTCTTAAAGCTTTTCTCGAAGTATTTATACGGCCTCGGCGGAAGCGGGTCGCCAGGGGCCCTCAAAAGGGGGGCGGGGATCTAATTAGACTTGACGCGCCAGGGGAACGGATAGTCTCGGTGGTCTCACAGCTTTGCACAAAGGCCCTTAGCGCCATTGGTCTGGTGCCGATCAGCCGGTGCGACAGCGAGGAACGGAACCCTAAACGGATTAAGCGGTCCCGCGAAAATTTCGCGGCTCCCTTGGAGCTGTCTGGCCGTGCAGGTGTATCTTCTCAGGCGCCACAGGTAGACGTTGGATTTTGGTGTGGGGGGGGGGGAATCTTCTCTCTCTGACAACTAGGTATTTTCTTCTCTTTTAGATCCTTTTTCTAGCTTCTTTTACTAACCCCTTTTAAGTACAATTATTGCTCCTTTTAGGTCCTTTATTCTATCTCTTTTTAGGTATTTTTAGTAGTTACTTTTACTAGCACCTTTTAGATATATTTACCACCACCTTTACGGTTATTTTTACTAAACCTTTTATGTCTTTTTACGACTCATTTTTGCTCTTTTTACCTTTGCCTTTTAGGTCGTTTACTAGGTCAATTTACTATCACCTCTAAGGTCTTTTTACTAGCACCTTTTAGGTCTTTTACTAGCACATTTTAGGTCTTTTTTACTACCTCTTTTAGGTCAGTTTACTACTCCTTTTAGGTTATTTTGCTAGAGCATTTTAGGTACTTTAACATTTTGTTTTGCCCATATTGCTAGTACATACATACTAGGCATTTTTACTAGGACTGTTTATGTCCTTTTACGGGCACCTTTTAAGTGATTTTACTACTCCTTTTATGTCCGTTACAAGTATTTTAGGCACTTTTACTATTCAATTTAGGTCCTGTAAATAGCTCTTTTTAGTTCCTTTTACTAACATCTTTTTGGATCGTTTTTCTAACACCTTTAGGTCTTTTTACTAGTACTCTTTGGTACTTTTACTATGTCCTTTAGATCCTTATACTAGTACCTTTTAAGTCCTTTTATTAACGCCTTTGCGTCTTTTTACTCTCTTGTTTTTTTTACTTGTATCTTTCACTTCCAGCCAAAATATTATCAAGAGGGGACTACTTGGGGCGATTTGGGCGAGAGCCACATCCCCCTCCCCCCTCCACAGGATAAAATAGAAAGAAAAGGACGCAATGGTGTGATTTATGTAAGGAAACGAGGGAAGTTCCCGAATAAAGAATATGGGGAGAGAGAGGAACAAATGAAGAAGAAAAGAAGAACAACGAGGGATCGGAATACCCCCCCCCCCAAACACACACACAAATTTAAGGATGTCATAAACTCCCTTGGCAACCGGGGCAGCGAGATGGCAAGTATGACTTTTTGAACAACAATAACAAAAAACCAAAATGTTCACATTTAGCTAAAAAAAAATGTATTGTATATATATATATATATATATATATATATATATATATATATATATATATATATATATATATATATATATATATATATTTGCATGTAGATACGCCCACAAAGGAAAAGGGAAAAACGATTCCGAGCGCTTTCGTCTTTATTCTTAAAGACTTTTTCAAAGAATGAACAAGAGGCAGGACATACATTGCCTTAAATAGTGGAAGGGGGGCTTAGACTACCCACCTCCGAACCTTAATTAGGGGGTACAAAATCTTGAAACAATTTTATTTAAGATTTTATATATGTAGTGATAATGGGGTCTAGCATGAACAAACCAGGGGTAAGATTGAAATTTGGCAACGCGTCAATGGAGGTACATTCTAATATATTTCTCGAAATATAATAACTGCATTTTATGACTGGTTTGGCACTGTTCCAGTTAATGCTATGGTTAAGATTGTACATATGTATAAAAAGCGCAGATTGTTCACTGTGATT
This sequence comes from Ceratothoa steindachneri, assembly GCA_963969495.1. Taxonomy (NCBI): domain Eukaryota; kingdom Metazoa; phylum Arthropoda; class Malacostraca; order Isopoda; family Cymothoidae; genus Ceratothoa; species Ceratothoa steindachneri. The sequence goes on from OZ018327.1 coordinate 57,838,942, forward strand.
CCGTACATTGGCTTGATGTTGCTTAACCCGGACATCTAATTCTTTCCCGGTTTGTCCATAATAACATTTTTGGAAGTTGTTGCAGTTATCGCATCCTTTTCACAAGGATTCGATAAATTGTAGTCTCATACTTAAAAATGACATTTATGTTCAGAGGCTTAAGTAAACGAGGTAATTTAATGAAAATATGGTTACAGGGTAGAACATTAGTTTGATAATAGGAACGCTTGACGGACTTATAACAATTGTCGAGAAAGTACAAAGGGTAGCACAAATTTATCCCTATTTTATATATTCTATCGACCTTTTTGTCTTGGTATTCTGGTGAGATAATTCTAAGGGCACGCAAAAACATAGAGGAGATAACAATTTGTTTGATGTTATTATGGTGGTTAGAATAAAAGTGTATAAAAGAGTCTATGGCTGTGGGTTTTCTATATATTTCATATTTGAAACAATGGACTGTCCGATGAATTAGAATAACCACCATAATAACATCAAACAAAGTGTTATCTCCTCTATGTTTTTGCGTGCCCTTAGAATTGTCTCACCAGAATACCTAGACAAAGAAGTCGATAGAATATATAAAATAGGGATAAATTTGTGCTACCCTTTGTACTTTCTCGACAATTGTTATAAGCGTTCTATTATCAAACTAATGTTAATCCCTAAGTTTTAGGCCAAAATCTTATTAGTTCTACCCTATAACCATATTTTCATTAAATTACCTCGTTTACTTAAGCCTCTGAACATAAATGTCATTTTTAAGTATGAGACTACAATTTATCGAATCCTTGTGAAAAGGATGCGATAACTGCAACAACTTCCAAAAATGTTATTATGGACAAACCGGGAAAGAATTAGATGTCCGGGTTAAGCAACATCAAGCCAATGTACGGAATCACAGTGAACAATCTGCGCTTTTTATACATATGTACAATCTTAACCATAGCATTAACTGGAACAGTGCCAAACCAGTCATAAAATGCAGTTATTATATTTCGAGAAATATATTAGAATGTACCTCCATTAACGCGTTGCCAAATTTCAATCTTACCCCTGGTTTGTTCATGCTAGACCCCATTATCACTACATATATAAAATCTTAAATAAAATTGTTTCAAGATTTTGTACCCCCTAATTAAGGTTCGGAGGTGGGTAGTCTAATCCCCCCTTCCAATATTTAAGGCAATGTATGTCCAGCCTCCTGTTCATTCCTTGAAAAGGTCTTTAAGAATAAAGACGAAAGCGCTCGGAATCGTTTTTCACTTTTCCTTTATGGGTGTATCTGCATAACTTTGACTCACGTGCACTTTGTGAGCTTTTTTTCATATATATATATATATATATATATATATATATATATATATATATATATATATATATATATATATATACCGATTAATCAGGCCAATCTAACGACGAGAATGTTTGCTTGGAAAAGGTGGCAAATAATTGTGTAAATAAGGAGAGCTATGTAAATAAATCATCATCACTAACTCTATAATTTAGGAAAGCGATCTTTTTGAGTATTTGAATAATAATTTCATCTTACTTTGGCTATGACTTGTTTTTTTTATCAAAGATATTTCTAATAATTCTTTTATAATATAAAAAAACAAAATGGTGAACTTCAGAAATAAATATAAGTATCGAAATTTTGTGAATTTTTTAAAACCCAAAGAATTATAAATGGTTAAGTTTAGAAAATGTATTTTTATATATCTTAGTAGCGAAGCGCATTCTACGGGGAAAGTGGCGAAGCCATTGGTTGGTAATTACATATGGTCAGATGGTTAAATGAAAATAGTTCTAATACTAACATGATTAAGTTATTTCATGTAAATAAGCGAACTTGGATCCGGTTCGTGTTGATATCTGTGAATATAAAAATTAACTTGTATTTTATAGTGGGCCTGATCTAATCGAAGTAAGATAAAATTACAAATATGTATATATTTTTGCCCAACTATTATTATTATAAGGTTAACAGTGTAAGATAATTACTTATTGATTGTAATATGAAATCTTTATGTTATGTTCAGATTTAACGTCGAGTTAAAATTTTAATCTTAGCAGTGAAGTGCAAGCTCCCCCCGTAGGGGGGAGTGGCGAAGCCATTGCCTGGTGTTTGTATATACTCCACAAGGGAAAACTAAGAATATTATGTACCAAGAAAATCTGCAGCACTGCTGCACAACATTGTTTAGTTCATACCTCTTTCTGAACAGAAGAATACAAGTATGGCTTAAAAAAGAAATATTCACATAAAGGGCTGTGAAATTTAGGAATGGGGAGCTTCAGCTCCCTAGCTCCCCCCCACCTGGAGCCGCGTCTGTGTCACATATCTCTACGAGAACGTTATCCCAGTCTGGTTACATTACACCTTGGTCACATCCCACAAACTAAGGATGTGGGATCTGGGAGAAGAGGCAAGAAGGGGTGTGTGAGTGTCTAGGTAGGATGAAAGTGACTGCGAAAAGGCGTGGAGGAAGATGTTGAGGTCAGAAAGGGGAAGATAGTGGGGCCATCCGGAAAAAGTGAGGTAGGATCAGACCAGGGTCAATGGAGGGGAGTCTACGGTGGTGAGACTGTGCGATATGACCCTTGTGGAGGTTGGTTAATGCAAGTAGAGTTAAACCGAATTGAATAATAATGTGATCAAGCATAACATTTGAAGGGTCCGGGTCAGAAAGTTGGTGAAATGGGTATTGGAAAAAAGAAGAAGGGAAGGGAAGAATTGAGAGAGAAAAAAAAAGAGTTTGAAGATGTCGAAGAGTCGTTGGTGTGGGGTGGTGTTTTTGGCGGGTGAGTTTGAGAAAGCGACATTGAGGAGACCCTCCATTCTCTCCCATAGCTCTGTAACCTCCATAGCTCAGAAACCACCATTCTCTCCTTTACCTCAGATAGCCTCATTCTCTCCTATAGCTCAGACACCACCCATGCTCTCTCATAGCTCAGACACATCCCTCATGCTCTCCCATAGTTCAGACACCACCCATGCTCTCCCATAGTTTAGACACCACCCATGCTCTCGCATAGCTCAGACACTACCCATGCTCTCCCATAGCTCAGACACCACCCATGCTCCCCCATAGCTCATACACCACCCATGCTCTTCCATAGCTCAAAGACGTCTTAGTTAAGGACACTTGTCATACCTATTCCGCCTCCTTTTTTGGTCATTTCAGTCCTCGGGTGTAGATTAGGATTCAAATCTGGTGATTGAATGGATTGACCTTATGAGGAACTCCTTCAGATAATTCCTCATCACCCCTCTTCTATCTATAGGAGGGTTCTCATGAACCAACCTACCACTACTAGGAACCGAGTAAGCAAGGCTTGAGCAGAGAGAGGGTGGGCAGCCAGCCTCCACCCAGGGTACTTACCTCAAACAGTCCTTTTTCAATCATTAAGTTTAGAACTCCCGAAATGCATCAGTATTATTTAGCACATATATTATTTAGCTCCTTAAATAAATAGAGTGATGAGGAATTATCCTTCAGATAATTCCTCATCACCCCTCTTCTATCTATAGGAGGGTTCTCATGAACCAACCTACCACTACTAGGAACCGAGTAAGCAAGGCTTGAGCAGAGAGAGGGTGGGCAGCCAGACTTCAACCAGGGTACTTACCTCAAACAGTCCTTTTTCAATCATTAAGTTTAGAACTCCCGAAATGCATCAGTATTATTTAGCACATATATTATTTAGCTCCTTAAATAAATAGAGTACCAACGTGTGAAACTTCTCGGAAGTGCTTTTTAAAAGTGTTATACCCACGATTTACACTACTATCGTTAAAATGTATGCTAGTAGGACCTACTATTTGTTCTTGGTTTGATTCAATTCTGAAACCAATAAAGGCATTAACTGTTCGAGGTGAATTTGTGGTACATTGAATGTATACGTTTTACTCTGGAAGTTTGAAAGGAAAGAGTTTGAGTTTTGTGCTTTATTACAGTAAATAATTAATTAAGATGTTAATTAAATATTAAAACTAATATGGTAACGTAAAATATGGAATTATTCATTTCAATAAGAATTGCTAAAGATAATTAATTCGCTTTTATTGCACTGAATATATTCGCTTAACTTTAGGTACTGCGAGAAGACGGTAATTATAAATGAATTGATAATTATGCTTTTAGCCTTATGTTAAACTTTGTGAACGAGTGGTATTAATTAAATGTTAAACATTGTGAACAAGTGAGGTGAATTAAACTGTTTTTATTATTTGGTCAAATTATAAGCGAAATGGGCTTGGAAAACTTGCAAGGCAATGGAGATGTAGGCCTCGATTTGAAGTAGCTGGTCGATACTGAAAAGGATGACGATTAGCGGCGACCTTTGGCTTGGAATACGACAAAGAGATATGATGAGGCAAGTAGCGCTGTTAGCAGACGACCGCCACCATTGAGATCAGTAAGAGATGAGGTGTCTACACAAATGTAGAAGTTGTGGCACAAAGTCCCAGCAAGTGTGAAGCCTATGAAACAAAGTCCCCAAAAGTGAGGAGGCTTTGGCACAAAGTCCCAGCGAGTGTGAAGGCTGTGACACAAAGTCCCAGCGAGTGTGAAGGCTTCGGCACAAAGTCCCAGCAAGTATGAAGGCTGTAGCACAAAGTCTCATAAAGTTTGATTGCTATTGCACAAAGTCACAGCAAGGGTTGAGGCTGTGGCACAAAGTGACAGCAGTTGTGTAGCCTATGGCTCTTAATCCCAACAAGTGTGAAGGCTGGGGCACAAAGTCCCAGCAGTTGTGTAACCTATGTCACATAATCCCAACAAGTGTGAAGGCTGTGGCACAAATCCCCAACAAACTAGGAGGGTACATTTGCCTGTATATTGATTGACATGTGCGTGTACACTTGTTTTACATATGCGTGTATATTTGTTTGACGTGTGCGTTTATATTTGTTTACATGTGCGTGTATATATATTTTACAAGTGCGTGTATATGTTTTACATGTGCGTGTATATTTTTACAAGCGGGCCTATATGTTTTACATGTACGGGAATATTTATTTGAAAAGTGCGTGTAGATATGTTTTACATGTACGTGTATATTAATTGACATATGCTTGCACATTTGTTTTACATGTGCGTGTATATTTGTTCGACGTGAGCGGTTATAATGGTTTTACATGTGCGTGCATATTTGCTTGACATGTGCGTGTTTGACGTGTGCGGTTATAATATTTTACATGTGCGTGTATATTTGTTTGACATGTACGTGTATATATGTTTGATATGTGTATATTGATTGATATGTACGTGTACATTTGTTTTACATGTGCGTGTACATTAGTTTGACATGTGCGTATATATTTGTTTGACATGTGCGTGTATATTCGAACATGGTGCATTTAGGATTTAGGCTAAATTCCAGCCGATTTGAGGAGGAATTGAAACATGGTCGTAAAATACTTTACAAACCAACTTGTTATCGAGATTGATGGGTGTCAAGCCCCAATGCTGTTTGTTGTCACTTTGTAGGAGGAATTCGACTCGTCTCATTCCTTATATCACCCCAGAATCGGGATTCGACTCGTCTCATTCCTTATATCACCCCAGAATCGGAATTCGACTCGTTTGATTCTCACATCGCCACAGAATCGGGATTCGACTCGTCTCATTCTCAAATTGCCCGACAATCGGGATTTTAAGGTACTTTTGGGACGACTTCAGTCTTCTCACTTCACCTCTCACAGGCACTAAGGCTGAAGATCTATACAATGCATACATAACTGGAGTCTTAGCATGCGCTACGTTGAATTCTCCCGCCACACACTACTGAACAACTGAGCGATGCCTATGATCATTGGTCATACACTCGTATCAATATTTGCAAGATGTTTTCCGCTGAAATTGGAGGCAATCTTCTTCTTTTCTAATTACTTCCTCACAATTCTTTTGACTTCGACCAAATCACCAGTCTATTGAAAAAGAAAAGAAAAGCAGGCTTTAAAGAACCAGGCTTTTCTCTAATCCACATTCTTCTCGGAGTAGACTTTTCGCCCCGTGCCCCTTTTGTTCAAATGGCGCTGTATCATTATACTGAAAAAAGTTATTTTGATTTTCTTGCGCTATGGAGGGGAGGACCAGAAAAGCTCTCTATTGTGATGATGGAAATTGATGTACACACCCTCACCCCTCTCATCGATTTCAATGGTGAGATAGTATTTAGTGGAGGGTGGTATCCGTGGGGCTACTCTTGTCGCATTTGTGTATCAGAAAAGATCTTTAAGAGAGGACGTACTAGATACGAGTTCCTGAAATTATTTACAGCGCTAAGGCGTAACAGGCAAGAGTTTAGAATTTCTCCCCAAGACGTCACAGAATTTTGTCGGACTTCTAAAATTATGTTGATACCTTTCTTCAAATTGGAATGACAAGTTTACCTACTCCTTTGCAAAGTGGCGCAGGTACCTATGTCGCAACAACAGATCCGGGTTTCAAGACCTCAACGGCTAAGCAAGAAGATGAAGGGGTCTTAAACTCTACCATTGAGAAAGCCTTGCGAAGGCAACAACGGATATACTAGCTCCGTTCCTCTTGGTCTTATCATTGGGATGAGTTGGTTGATGTATGAATCACTATGTATCTTGTGGAGTGCAGTATCAAGTTAAGGTTAAACGAATATATGCTAAGGAGTTTTCTTTTTACCGACCAGCAGAGAGGTTTCTGCGAGCTATCGGCGTTATAGAAGGTACGAGCGAACAACCACCGTTTGTTTGGAGGCTCCTAGTCAAGAACTAGCATAAAAGTGTTAAATACTTCCCCATAAATTAACTAAAATAGCAAATACCATTAAACTTGACACCATGGAGTAACTACCCCCACGAAGTCGCAAGACTTGGGTAACCGATTCCAATCTATTAAACTAGATCTCCGAGAAGGCTTAATTTTGGGGTCCCTCAGGGTTAGGTACTTAGCCCAGTTCTATTCAATGTTTACATTAATGACCTTTAATATCTCGGCCTAATTACTTTGTTGTTCAGTACGCTGACGGTACACATATTCTTATGGAGGGTAAGATTGAAGATCTGAAAGATTTACTTAAGAGAGCTGAAGAGATATTCAGACTAACCAAGCTATATTATCTTAAGAATGGATTAAGATAAATGATAATATTACCATAAACTTCGATGGAAATGAAATAAAACCTATGAACAGTGTGAAAAATTTGGGCATACATTTCGATCGATTTTACTTATTTGATTTTCATATTGACCAAGTCTACAAGAAAGTAATGGGAGAGCTTATTTGTTTGAATCGAATAAAAGACACTTAAACTTAACGACCGTATGCTAAAACAAATGTTAAATGCACATTTGAGCAAAAAACCTATTTTTTATGTATTTTAGATTTTAGCCTTTTGCATATAATAAATTTATAAATAATTGTGAAGCTACACTAAATCTGATAAAAGTGCATTATTGTTATACAAGACTTTAGCTTTAAGCCTTATTAATTATAATTTTATTCTATGGGGAAGCACTAGTAATGTACATCTAAATAAAATTCAAAAGCTCCAAAACTTTGCTGCTAGAGTCGCCGATGAAAAAGCTCGTAAATTAGATCATATCACTCTCTTTCTTAATGAACTTGGATGGCTGCGAGTCAAAGATAGTTATGAATAAGAGGATTGTTGCTTAGTTTTTAAGATTACAAGAAAGTACCTACCTGGATGGCTCTACAATTTTGTTTAGCTTAGAGAAGTCCACTGAGGTCGATGATGACTGATGTCCTCAGGGTCGGTTTGCTGAGGACATCAAACCTGCACTAGATTTAAACGAGTAAGAAGGCGTGCTCAATTCAGACCCATATATTGACCAAGGAGAGAAGATTCCTGGTAGCAGGAGAAGACTCAAGACGACCAGGCTTCATCTTCGGCTGCAGGGGGCTGCCGAGACACTTGGCTGGCAGAAAGCACAAATAGATGTTGGTTAATGGGAAATGAGCATCAGAGGTCCCCGATTATGGAATAGCCTTCCGACTGCGATTAGAAATACAGGTTCATTAACGTCTTTTAAAATTAACCTTAAGAAAAGCCTTTTAAATAGATGAATATAGAATTTTAGTCGTATAGTGTTGATGCTGACCATTGATAATAGTAGTGCACATTTTGAATAAGTTATATTGTGTTCTCTGATGAATTTCTCAGTTGTATCATGTTGATGCCAGTAATTAACAATAATAATGTACATTTGAAATAAGTTTCAATTTTACTCTGATTTAGAGGCTTTTTTACCTGGATATTCAGGGAAGTTTTATGTATCAACTAAGCTACGATATATTTTTAAATTGGATTTTAAGTGTAAATCATTTAATAAATAATTATGTTAAACAAGATATTCTATAATTAGGAAAAAAGACAAAAGTTTTGTGAATACCTTATTATGTACATAATAATAACCAATGTAATTTTGGAAACAAAGTTATTGGATTTGATTAAGAAAACTGATGCGGAACGAATGTCTCAATTTTAATGCTACAATCGTAGGTCTAAAGCTGCGAGGCAGCTCCAAATAGAAATGAGACAAAATCAAATCGAGTGATTGTAGTTCGGACTATAATGTAACTAACCAATTTGATCACCTCGCATATAAACGCATTTGTAATGGGAGAGTCCTAATATGTATTTATTCATAAACTAGACACATATGAGTATCTCAACTCCAATAAACTTTTCCTGTACAAAGTGTAAATAGAGAGGAGAATCGAAATATATGTATACAAAATTGAATTGATATGAATCGTAGTAGCGTTGTAGAATTATTTAGTTTAATCTTATTTTTTAATTATATTAAACTAGAATATAAGATGAATATAAGTGACACATTATTATTAAATAAAAGAAGGGCCTCCAACACAGAGGCTATGATTCAAAGTTAAATTGAACTAATTAGATGTGGTGAAATCGTGATATCTTACATATCAATAAATGTATTTATGGTTAGTTTTTTGCGTGAGCGAACATGCGAATCGTGTATGACATTTTTCCGCTCTTTTCAAGTCACCATTCCCTCATGACTAGAATTAGAATGGAACTAAGGGTATATGATAGCCTCTAATTCAGTTCACTATAAAGCTCAAATCAAAACATTGTAATTATATAACAAATATTCTAACGCAAGATATAATAAAACAAGGTTTGCTGACCAAAAGGTCGCGTGCTCTCACTTATTCTGATTTATGAACTTAAAACCTTTAAAGCTTTCAATAATTCAAAGACTAACCTTGGGAAGACCATGGCAGTTATATCTTTCGAAAGAGAATGCAAAACAACATAAGGGTTTCAAATTTTGTTAGCATCGGCCGAATAGTTATGATGTTATTGCCGAAGCAAAATAATTCCATGGCTAACCTTGGGAGGACCTTATCAGTTATTTATATCGAAAGAGAATGCAAAACAACATAAGGGTTTCAAATTTCGTTAGCATCGGCCGAATATTTATGATGTTATTGCCAAAACAAAATAATTCCAGGGCTAACCTTAAGAAGACCTTGGCAGTTATATCTTTCGAAAGAAAATGCAAAACAACATGAGGGTTTCAAATTCCGTTAGCATCGGCCGAATAGTTATGATATTATTGCCAAAACAAATTAATTACAGGGCTAACCTAGGGAGGATCTTGGCAGTTATTTCTTTCGAAAGAGAATGCAAAACAACATAAGGGTTTCTAATTTCGTTAGCATCGGCCGAATAGTTATGATGTTATTGCCAAATAATTCCAGGGCTAACCTTAGGAGGACCTTGACAGTTATTTCTTTCGAAAGAGAATGCAAAACAACATAAGGGTTTCAAATTTCGTTAGCATCGGCCGAATAGTTTAGATGTTATTGCCAAAACAAATTAATTCCAGGGCTAACCTAGGGAGGACCTTGGCAGTTATTTCTTTCGAAAGAGAATATAAAACAACATAAGGGTTTCAAATTTCATTAGCATAGGCACAATAGTTACAATGTTATTACCAAAACAATAAAACAAACAAAACGGGGACCGACCCACATGGTGAGATATAGAGTCACCCGCGACTAAAAAAACACATGATAAAGAAATAATTTTCTTCTTAGTAGCTGAATAGTGGGTAGACAGAATTTCAGCTATTCTTCAAGCAAAACTTTCTCCAGTTCCATCACTTACTGGTAGAGGGACAGTTTGCTACACAATGTTGACCGCAAAACTCGAGGCTGGTCAATTTCGGTATTTTGCTCGATTTTGGATCTCTGTCAGACAATTTTTAACCATAGCAGCAGCTTGGATTTGTGCATAATCACCCCTGAGGATATCATCAATGTTTGCACCGTAACATGAAAGTGATCAATCTAGATCGAGAAGCATATCTGTGAAATTACCCTATCTTAGTATTATTAAGGTTTGGGGAGAATGCAATTGTCTGAAGATGACGTATTTCCACTGCTCCTTAGTATTTATTATATTATTCATATGTGTTTTGCATGATTTAGTTTTTTGTGACAGGCCATGGTGGAGATTCCTTTTTAAGTAGTTCGCACGCACTCTTGTAGATGCACTTTATGGGTTGTAGTTGACTCGGTTGACCTCTGATAGGCCCTTGTGGCTTTTCTCATCCGTTGAATTATGTTATGTTAGTCATTTTTTTTGCTTTGCGTTATGGAACGTTTGAAAGACTGCAAAAGGAATAAAGTTGGGGATTCAACAAAGGTACGTCGACCTAGCGGATGAAGTTAGGGGAAACGGGGCAGAATAAAAATAAAATTAAATAGAAAACATAAAAATAAAATCAACCATAAATTGTGTAGTATTTTTGAACTCCTGCAATAAAGCGTGACATGGTTGAAAGCACATAAAAATACATAACTAAACATAACTTTGTATGTATCTTGTCAATACGATTGAAATGTTAACTGCGTACGTACCTACCTAGGATATTTCAGTGGACCAAGTTAAACGTTTGCACAATGTTTAATATTTAAAATATCAGCCCCAAATTTAACCTGCAATAAAGTGTGATACACAGTTTAATAGAAAAACTTCTGACTCGAATCCTGCGAAATTTATAGGAATAATTTTGGGGAAAATGAGTGCATTTTCAAGCTCACCCCTGCCCTCTCGGAATGTGCGAGGGGATGGGGGGTATATTTTTCGTCTGAATAATCCATCGGATGTTTCCATTTTTTTCTTATCCGGGTAACGAAACGCCTCGATGCGGATGACGAGTTTCCCGCGCTCCAGTGAACTCTTGACGACGCTTGAAAAGGAAACTGGCGCGAAAAGCCGACCGGAGGAAACCCGTCGCCCCTGGCAGTCCCTGGTGGTTCTTATGTGTATCCGCAAGTGGAAGTCTTCTTTAAAGTACTTGGAGCGAGAGGCTGTGAAGTGGGCCGTCCTCTTTACTTTCAACTTTTATCGCGGTAAAAATAATTTCAACATTTATTTACCTGTCCATTGCTAGCGGATTGGATACGGCGTTGGTCTGCCAATGTCGCAGTACCGGGTTCGATCCCGGCATGACCAAACACAAACGTCAGCACAGTTATAGATCTGGTTACCAAAATTAGAGATCTGGCTACGAAAATTAGAGATCTGGCTACCAAAGGTAGAGATCTGGCTACCGAAAGTAGAGATCTGGCTACCAAAAGCAGAGAGCTGGCTACCAAAAGTAGAGAACTGGCTACCAAAAGTAGACCTGGCTACCAAGAGTAGAGATCTGGCTACCAAAAGTAGATATCCGGCTACCAAAAGTAAAGATGTGGTTAACAAAAGTAGAGATCTGGCAACCAAAAGTAGAGATCTGACTACTAAAAGTAGAGATTTCGCCAACAAAAGTAGAGAACTGGCTACCAAAAGTAGAGATCTAGCTACCAAAAGTAGAGATCTGGATACCAAGAGTAGAGATCTGGCTACCAAAAGTAGAGATCTGGCTACCAAAAGTAGAGATCTGGATACCAAGAGTAGAGATCTGGCTACAAAAAGTAGAGAACTGACTACCAAAAGTAAGAAACTGGCTACCAAAAGTAGAGACTGTCTACCAAAAGTAGAGACTGGCTACCAAATGTAGAGATCTGGCTACCAAAAGTAGAAATCTGGCTACCACCAGTAGAAATCTGGCTACCAAAAGTAAAGATCTGTCTACCAAAAGTAGAGTTCTGGCTACAAAAAGTAGAGAACTGGCCACCAAAAGTAGATAACTGGCTCTTAAAAGTAGAGATCTGGCTACCAAATGTAGAGATCTGGCTACCAAAAGTAGAGACCTGGCTACCAAAAGAGGATAACTGGCTACCAAAAGTAGAGATCTGGCTACCAAAAGTAAAGATATGGCTACAAAAAGTAGAGTGCCTGCTACCAAAAGTAGAGATCTGGCTACCAAAAGTAGAGATCTGGCTACCAAAAGTAGAGAACTGGCTCCTAAAAGTAGAGATCTGGCTACCAAAAGTATAGAACTGGCTACCAAAAGTAGAGATATGGCTACCAAAAGTAGAAATCTGGTTACCATTGTGGCTAAGAAAAGTAGAGATCTGGTTACCATTGTGGCTAACAAAAGTAGAGATCTGGCTACCAAAAGTAGAGATCTGACTACTAAAAGTAGAGATTTCGCCAACAAAAGTAGAGAACTGGCTACCAAAAATAGAGATCTGGCTACCAAAAGTAGAGATCTGGATACCAAGAGTAGAGATCTGGCTACCAAAAGTAGAGAACTGACTACCAAAAGTAAGAAACTGGCTACCAAAAGTAGAGACTGTCTACCAAAAGTAGAGACTGGCTACCAAATGTAGAGATCTGGCTAACAAAAGTAGAAATCTGGCTACCACCAGTAGAAATCTGGCTACCAAAAGTAAAGATCTGTCTACCAAAAGTAGAGTGCCTGCTACCAAAAGTAGAGATCTGGCTACCAAAAGTAGAGAACTGACTACCAAAAGTGGAGAACTGGCTACCAAAAGTGGAGAACTGGCTACCAAAAGTAGAGATCTGGCTACCAAAAGTATAGAACTGGCTACCAAAAGTAGAGATATGGCTACCAAAAGTAGAGATCTGGTTACCATTTGGTGGACGCGCTGTGCTCACCCCTGTACTGGAGTAGGTAGATCTTACTCTTCTCATCACACAGCCAATTACAACACTGCTTTCTTTTCTCTCTCTTCTTTGCAGCACAAAAAAAAACTCACATACACTCTGTTCCAAGTAATCCTGCCGATGGGTATCTATATACACACACCTCTGAAACGAAGCAGGTCCCTCTGCCCCGGGGTGAGTAAGGTTGCCCATGAACGCTGTTTGGTGTCAAAATTATAATACTTCCTGGCACCTCTGCCCCAAAGAGGACCGACCGCTGATGCCCCGGGCTCACCAGCGACTGTCATACTTACCTTTATGCCTACTTCATTATCCGGTCGGGATCTGCGTCGTTAAAGGCAGGTTGGCGAACCCCCACCACTAGTACTACCGTCCAAATTGGACTAACTACTGTCATAGTTAATTAATTTGGGGGGTGTTATTGCGCCTTGTTACCCCCTTTCCCCCCCACCCACCGATGACTCGAGCGCGAGTGTGTTTGGTGGATTGGACGCGGCGCGCAAAATCCAGAAATCGCAATGAGCATCACCTGTTGGAGATCGACGCCATGGTACTATCTAGTTCTTTTGGTAGTTGGCTAGTCTAGGACACCGCCATAATCAGTCCCATGGTCTGGTTGGAGTTCTTTGTGTCTTTCCATATCCTTCTTCCTTTTTTCTTCTTCTTCTTTTCTCTTTTATTTGTCTTCCTATTTTTCTTCTTTTCTTATTATTTTTCTTCTTATCCTTCTTCGTCGTCTTCTTCTTCTTATGTTGCTTCTTTTATTCTTCTTCTTCTTCTTATCATTCTTCGTCGTCTTCTTCTTCTTATGTTGCTTCTTTTATTCTTCTTCTTAGTCTTTTTTTCTTCTTCTTCTCTTTTTCTTCTTCTTCTTCGTCGTTGTCTTCTTCTTATTTTGCTTCTTTTCTTATTCTTCTTCGTCGTCTTCTTCTTATTTTGCTTCTTTTCTTATTTTTCTTATTCTTATTCTTCTTCGTCGTCTTCTTCTTCATCTTCTTATTTTTCTTATTTTCTTCTTCTTCGTCATCCTCATCCTCTTCTTTGTCTTCATCTTTTTTCTTCTTCTTCTTTCTTTACTTTTTCTCCTTGTTCTTCTTCTTTTATTCATTATTATTATTATGATTTTCTGTTCTCATTTTTGTTCTTTTTTTACATTTTTCGTTCTTTTTTCCCCCTTTATTGTTTGCCTAATCTATTTTTTCCATAATATACATTCGTGTGCGTTTACATACATTCGTGTGCGTTTACATACATTCGTGTGCGTTTACATACATTCGTGTGCGTTTACATATATTCGCGTGCGTTTACATACATTCGTGTGCCTTTACATACATTCGTGTGCCTTTACATACATTCGTGTGCGTTTACATACATTTGTGTGCGTTTACATACATTCGTGTGCGTTTACATACATTCGTGTGCCTTTACATACATTCGTGTGCCTTTACATACATTCGTGTGCCTTTACATACATTTGTGTGCCTTTACATACATTCGTGTGCGTTCACATACATTCGTGTGCCTTTACATACATGATGTATTTAGCCTAACATAAGACACTTTATAAAGCCTTTCCTACCACTTCTTCCCGAGTAAGAGGTAATGACGTGTTACGGTAACCAGACGAATAGGGTTTAATAGTTACCGGGTGTTCACATCCTATGAATACCAAGTCAGGTGTGAAAGTTTGGAAGAAGAATTGTCAAATTCGAATGCGGGTGAACTGCTTTAAAGTCAACTGATCCAGATTTTTTTTTTTTTTTAGCCCATCCGGTGACTGCCCACTTGGGCATAAGTCGCCGCAAATGCGACAGCCTAGAACTAGGCTCCTCTAAAATAAGAATATGAAAAAATAACAATGATAAATATTGGAAAAACATAATTAGGAAGCAATCTCCAGCAGCGGGGGGAGGTCCCCCTCACTCCGGTGCAGGAGCGTGCAACTTACAAAGAGAACAACAAAAAAAAACCTACTTAAATAAAGGGGAAAAGCCAGGCATCTCCCCCAAAGTCAACAAGTCTACAAGTCAAAGTGCACGAACTCGTCCAGAGTATAAGGGACAGGCGGTAGCGACCCCGCCCATCCCGGTACTGGGACAGGTAACGTGCGCGAAGATCACCCAGAATAGGACATTCGACAAGAATGTGCCGAACAGTCTGGGGGACGACGCAGTCGTCACAATAGGGCGCAGGCAAGCGCTCCATCAAACAGCGATGCGTCACACGTGTGTGTCCAATTTGGAGACGACAGAAAACGACCTGAAGCCGTCGCGGCATTGGGGGATAGGTCCATGGGGACAGTCGTGGCGCAATGGAACGCAACTTTAAGTTCCCTTTGACCGTCTCCCATTTTCTTTGCCAAGCAGTCCGAAGAGCTTCCCGTATTCCTGCCCTGTAGTCAGTGTGAGGAAGAGCAAAAGGCTGGTACGGTCGCAGAGTCCTCGCGGACTCTTTGGCGCCCTCATAGGGGCGCTCATTCCCAGCTATTCCTACATGTCCAGGAACCCAGCAGAAGATAATCTCGACATCCGCCCGACTCGCCAAAACCGTGGCGTCACGGATATCGCGAACCAAGGTAGCGGAGATTCCAATGCCCCGAGAGCACTCAGGGCGCTTTGTGAGTCGCTATAGACCACAATCCAGGCTCCGAACCCGGCACATCGCGTAATCTCCCGAACCGAGTGGTGTATCGCCACCAGCTCGGCCGTGAAGACAGACACAGCGCCTGGCAGAGCCCCGCTGACTTCAAACAGAGGGGATACGGCGTGGAAGCCGACCTCCTCTTGGGACTTGGAGCCATCCGTATACACTGGTACGGTTCCAGCGTGACACGAGGTGTGCTCCAAAAAGGTCGAACGCAATACTCCCGGCGCTGTACAAGCTTTGGGAGCAGAGGCGTGGCGACAAATAGCCAAATATGGTACCCTCCAGGATGGCGCCCTGGGCAGAACCAGGGGCGCCACCGGCCCGAGAGCTATATCTAGCTCTTGAAGGAGTTTCCTGGCCCTAAACCCAAATGGCTTAGGGTATGACTGGCGTCTCTCGCCGCCATAGACACCGTTGAGATCAGCTGCGGATGCAGTGAAAGCTGTCGGCGACTGAGGGAGCCGCCGTGCTCGCGCGTACAGGCGAGTGATGCACTGCACGCGGCGCAGAGCGAGCGGCATCTCCCCAGCATCGACCAACAGGCTCTCAATGGTGGAAGTGCGGAAGGCACCGGTCGCAAGGCGGAGGCTGGTGTAGTGGATCGAATCTACCTTCCGCAATAAAAGCTCGGCTGCGGATGCATAAAACTCGCATCCGTAGTCGAGCTTCGAACGAACAAAGGATCGATGAAAAAGTAAGGCAGTAGCCCTATAAGAGCCCCAAGCGCTGAACGTCACGGAACGGAGAATATCCATGGCGCGGGTACAAGAGACCCTAAGGCTGCGAATATGAGCCTCCCAGGTGAGGCATTGGTCGAATACAAGACCAAGTAAACGGTGCGACTCAACCACATCCAGGCGCACCCCATTAAGAAACAAATCTGGGTCGGGGTGCAGCCGTGGGTGGCGGTAGAAGTGCACCACCTTAGTCTTGGCCAAAGAAAACCGAAACCTGTGAGCTTCCGCATAGCGAGAGACGCTGTTCAATGCCTGTTGGAGTCGACGCTCCAGAGTTGGCATCTCGGCCGCGCTAAAAGAGATCGAAAGGTCGTCCACGTAGAGCGTAGCGAGAACATCTTCTGGCAGCACTGAGGTAATGCCATTGAGGCTCAGGGCAAAGAGTGTGACACTGAGGACACTTCCCCGCGGGACACCCTCTTCCTGCTCCTTAGGGCCGGAGAGAGCTCCCACCACCCGTAAGCGGAATCGACGATCTCGCAAAAATTCAGATATAAAAACTGGGAGGCGTCCCCTCGCCCACATCGTGTGGAGAGTCTCCATGATACCGTATCACCATATCATATAATATCGTATCATCTGACGTGGAGTGGAACTTGCGGAAGCCGCACTGTGCAAAAGACAGATGGCCTCTGCTGTCCAGGAAAAAGGCTAGTCTAACATTTACCAATTTCTCCATCAACTTGCACACGCAAGAGGTTAGAGAGATTGGGCGGAAACCGGTCGGAGTAGAAGGATCTCTCCCAGGTTTGCGAAAGGCGAGCACAGTAGCGATTCACCAGGAATCTGGGAGAAGATCCTCCACCCAAATCCTGTTGAACAAATCTAACAAAAAGGCCATGCCACGCTCACCCAGGTGTCGAAGCATGTCTTACGGGACATCGTCCGGACCATGGGCGGTGTCCGCGCACGAAGCGAGAACGGAGCGCAACTCACTCCCAGTAAACCTGTCGTTGAAGGGTTCTCCACCTCTGGAGGGTAAAGTCCAGCCTGCGGCCTTCCGCGACATGACGACGTGCATTGAATGCTGGCGGAGCAGCATCCCGGCTAGAGAATGCTGAAAAAGCGGTCGAAAAGGATTCTGCCACGGACGCGGGGTCCGAGATTGCGGTCCCATTCTCCTGCAGAACGGGAGGGGGGTCATGAGAGAACTTGCCCCGAATACTTTTGACTCGCCTCCACACCTCTGCTAAAGGGGGCTTCCCGTTAAGTGAAGACACATATGCCCGCCAAGAAGAGCGGCGGGCGTGCTTCGAAATATACCGGAATCTAGCCCTAGTCCGACGAAATTCAGCGACAGTGAAATCGTTCGGTAGGCGCTTATAGCGCATGTAGGCATAACGCTTCTGTTTGAGGGCCGTCTCACACTCGGCCGACCACCATGGGAGTGGTCGGCGTGCAAAACGGCCAGACTTCCTAGAAATAGTAGTCAGGCCCGCGGTGATGAGGTTGCCGGAGAAGAACTCAACGGCCTCATCTACTGACCTAAACTCCTCGACTGAGATAGAAAATTCAGTCATTTCCTGAAATGCAGGTCACCGCGCCCGCGCCAAGCACCACCGAGGTGGGCTCTCAGGCGGCAGTTGCCCTGAAAATGATATTTAAATGGGAAAGTGATCACAACCATGGAGGTCATCGACCACCCCCCAATCAAAATCAGGCTGTGCATCCGAAGAGCACAAAGATAGATCAAGGCAAGAAAATGAAGCGGTTCTCGGACAGTGATGCGTAAACTCATCCACATTTAGGACACCCATCTCAAGCTCTTCGATCAGATCGGCAAGGACTTGTCCCCCCCTTGACCGCCCCATGGTCGGCGGGCTCTAAGGTTATGTCCTCTATGGAGTAGTCAACGAGTTCCCTCGAATAAACTACTCCTTTCACAAATTTCATGGTAGAGTGCGGCGTTACACTCACCGGGGTGCCATGAAGTGTATGAAGAGCACTTATCTTGGCCACCTCGGAGCGATTTGCCGCATTCGCCAAAAGACTCCCGTCCGAGAAACGGGTCACCTTCGGCTCTCTACCAATTGCACAAGCTAATCCTCTCCTCTGTTGGATCATGTTGCCCTTGGCCAACATGGTGCCATCAGTGGATCGAATAACGAGGAAGCGTTTGAAGCCAGCGGGCTCTAAAACGGCAGGTAACCTCTGAATCAGGGGCCCCGATGTCATCGAGGCTCCGCCCTGTGCACTTTTCGTCTTAGTCAGGGGCTCCGCAACCGGAGATGCAGAGGGGCCGGATGTGCCGATCTTGGCTTGGTCGCTTGCCAAAGTGACAGCAGACCCATCCGTCCCCGTAGCCCCCGCGGGTGGAGAGGAGCCCCGAGTCTTCTTAGTCTTTGTCGTTTTCGTCTTTTTCTTTTTTGGAGAGGAGGGCGGGGAATGAACCCGCTTCTCACCTCCGCCGATATGAGCCCCTAGGCCAGATGGACCGGCCTCAGCCAGGTCCTTCTCCGAAACGGAGAATGTCCTGGTGGTCGCAGAGGCACTGGTTGGAGGAGATCCCTCCCCTCCTTGTACTGCCTCAGGAACCATAGCCGTTTGAGGAGGACCTTGCATAGTGGCGGATTCGGGTTCGGTATTTGGCGCCGAGCCCGGATTCCCCCCCATGGAAGGCCCTACCGTCTGAGGCTGGGTTTACTCAAGGACCATGCCTATCACATGAGGGGCATCCAGTTGGCCATCCCCTCCCGGGACATCGCAGGTTCCCTTGGCAGTGTCGCTAGTCTTGTGTGGGGAGGCACAGGCCTTGACCCCGGCAAGGTTTAAAATTCTTGCCAGCAGGTCTTTTGAGGAAAGCGACCGAAGGGGCCTGGCTTCCCTCTCCCCCGTAAGGGGGCTTGCCCTACCGAACCGCTTACCAAAGGGGCGGTCGGCAATGGGCTGCCTGCTGGCTTTCTTGGCAGTCTCCTTAGAAAGAAAAGGAGGGACTGCCGCTGGAAATAGGGAGGTGCCCGAAAGCACCTCCAGAGAAGAGTTTGAGGGGGAGTCCCCTTCACCCGTAGGCGTAGGAGAGGAGTAAGCCTCCTCTCCGGTTAAAGAAATATGGAGGGTCTCCTGCGCATGCACAGGGGGATACCTCCATTTTTTCGGTGGAGCTGCCCGAGGGCGGCTCCGTTGATTAGCAAGGGGGAATTAGGGGGGAGATTTTGTTTTTTAACATCATTCGGCATGGTGACCCTAAATTTTATGCGGGACGCAATAGCTCATTTCCTCTCATAGTTGCCCGCACTGTAAGAGGTGCTTACAGGCCTGGCAGAACCAGGCGTCGCCATTTGGGACCACCTATTCCACCTGGTGGCAGGGCAGTCCATCGGCATGGCGGCTCCACCTTAAACATGGCGTAAAAAGATAGATTGTGAAGAGGAGAGGAAAAGGGATGCGAGGAAGGTATGGGTGGGGATGAAGCATGTTGTTAAAAAAACACATCCCAAACCGGAGCCCAGGGGTTAGTGAACCTTGTCCCCTCCCCCTTCCCCAGCCCTGATCTGGGAGGGTTGGCTTGAGAAGAAGGTCAGCATCTACCCTGTGAAATTAGAGGCTGACCAGAGAAAGTTGTGGGAGAGGTTGTATGAAAAGCAAGGAAACAAGTATTTTGAAGGAAGGAGAAGAGGCTAAGCTGTGGTCGGACGGGGTGCTGAGTTTTTTCAGCACGGCGGCCAGGATGGTAAATCGCCGCGCCCCTTACGGGGTCAACTGAACCAGATTCAGCTCGATGTTGAGCTCCAGCTTTTGCAACAGTGAGGAAGTTTTCTGACTGATTGAAGGAGCGTGGAGAAAGGAGGTGTTTCAGGAGAGAAAGAGGAGGAGGTGAGGAAGTGGGGGCGGGGGAATAGTGGAGGAACGTCAAAGAACGTAATAAAGATTGAGGACGCCGTACATAAGCGCAAACGTCTTCCACCATCTTTAGAAATGGGGTCCTGAGGGAGAGGACGAATAGTTTGAGGTAGGGGCTCCACCCCGCTGAAATTTACAGGGAGATACTAACGAGGACATGCACCGGGGACGGTTTGTAAGGAGAGATCTGCGCATACAGTAGTGAAGATGTAGTAGTAGTGGTTCGCCAACCTGCCTTTATCCAGGAGGATCCCCGACCCAATAATGAAATAGACATAAATGTCAGGATGACAATCTCTGGTGAGCCGGAGGGCACCAGGGGGCGGTCCTTTTTCGGGAGAGGTGCCAGGAAACACCAATCAGCGTTCAGGTGGTACCTTCGTTGCCCCAGGACAGAGGTATGTGGATATAGATACTCATCGGCAGGATTCTTTGGAACAGAGTGTGTGTTGTGGTGCGAAGATGGGAGAGGAAAGAAAAGAGTGTTGTAAATGGCTATGTGTGTGATGAGAAGTGTAAGATCAACCCACACCAGTACAGGGGGCGACCGACGATAGGCAGCCAGATCTCTACGTGCGTTAACATTTTGTGACCGTTCTTGCCGGGATGGAACCTGGTACCGGGGAGTTAGCAAACCAACACCATATCCACTCAACTAGCCACAGCTCTCGGTGAAGATGTAGGAATTGAAAATGGATTGAAGATGTGTGGTTTATATCCTCCTGCAAGCATTGGGGCTGGGATACTGTCGTGGTATGACATTACATTATATCAATACCATATTATATCTATGGGGGAGGGACCAATAACTTAAAGGCGAACCGACAAGGGGACGGAACGCCACGAGTTTCGACGCGCGGAACAGCGAGAAAGAGTGCAACGAGGTCAGGTAAAATTGGGGCAATGGCAAAG
This sequence comes from Ceratothoa steindachneri, assembly GCA_963969495.1. Taxonomy (NCBI): domain Eukaryota; kingdom Metazoa; phylum Arthropoda; class Malacostraca; order Isopoda; family Cymothoidae; genus Ceratothoa; species Ceratothoa steindachneri. Next base: position 57,860,139 of record OZ018327.1, read on the forward strand.
CTCAAGGTTATTTAAAGAGGCATGTACAAAAATATTATTTTATTTACATAAAAATAAGAGAATTAATGGACAAAATTACATCGGTAAACGAGGGGGGAATTGCAGAGTTATGCATCAGACTATGAAGTTAAAAATTAATGTATTACAACGGAGACTATTCAAATGGGGAGGATTAACTCAATTGGGTTGCTGGTGGGGGAAACAGCGTTACTCTCGAATGGCCTCGAATCTTCACGCCAAAGGGATTCTAACCCGCGTAAAGGTAGGCCGTGGTGGACGCGGTTCGAGGCTACCACTTGTGGATGAAGGGGGGAGGCTTACCAATTTAAGCCTAACCAAATTCTAGAATCTTCTCCAGCGCAAGGACTTCACTTCCGGGCTGGAAAAGAAATTCCACGTGGAATTCCCCCACACATCTCCTGTAGGGAAATCGTCACTTTCCCCCCCGTCCTATCCCGTTCACTCTTGGTGCAGTCCCAAGGCGGTTACCGCAAAGACATCCAGCCCAGGCATCGGCGAGTCAAAAGCGTAACCGCAGCGTGGCACAACTCGGTGCCATGAAAGACCCTAAAGGTCAAAATGTAAGATCTCCCCCAGGAGAGTGAGATCCAGTTTCACGTCAAATAAGAAATTGGAGACGTGTTTCTCCCAATCTCGAAGGCTAACGAGGAGCCGTTTTTTGACTTCGTGGGAAAAACCGTTTGGAAAAAGAACTCTCATGGGGCCGTCCTCCAAGCCCCTCCCCCCTTACCACTCCCCCAGTGGGGTGACGAGATATAAATGAGGAACTCTGAGGAAAATCGAGGTAGTATACGTCAGTCTCTAGGTGACGAAGTCCTCGGATCCAAAACCGAGCTACCGAGACTGGAGGGGTAGTTTACTTGGGCGCCAGACCAAGAAGTACCCTGCAAGAGAGGCAGGGCTACCTACCTTAAGGGGCTAAGAAGCAGTTCATCCTCGAGCTAGTCCCTGGTTATTAAACCAAACGATAAGTTAACTTTGGTAAGTTCAACTTACTCTCGCCAGAGAGACTCCTCATATCCTGGTGCACCTTAAACACCAGGGGTATTCCTCGTCCTTGAGGAATTAAGAAAAGAAGAAGGAAAAGGCTCCCCCTCGAGCCCGTTACTCGGTGGCCATACCGAACTCATAAGTCAACTTGGTGAGGAACCAAGTTCAACTTATTCTCATCAGAGAAACCCCCCTCCGTTATACTCGCCCTTGAGGAAGACTGGAACTAAGAAGAAGCTCATCCTTGAGCTAGTTCCGAACTTTAAGTAACTTATTCTCGCCAGAGAAACCCCCCTCCGTTATCCTCGCCCTTGTTGAAGACCCTTCCCGAGTTCAGTCCTCGTCCATGAGGAAATAAGTAACGAAGGAGAAAAGCTCCTCCTCGAGCTCGTTACTCGGTGGTCACACCGCACTCCAAGTTAACTTGATTTAAGAACCAAGTTCGACTCACTCTCGCCAGAGAGACCACGACTGCTTAGGTGTTACATAAAGCACCGTATTTGTTCTCGTCCTTGAAGAACCCCCCCCCTCCCCCGGAAGAACGTGTGGACCCCCCAGCTGCCACCCTCGCCAAAATTACCGTGGGATTTCGCCCAGCTACATCTGGCAAGACGGCACGCGTCGTGAGTCAATAACATTTCTGAGGCCCTTTAAACTCCAGATGAGTCCGTAAGCCTAATTCTTATATTATTGTTGTGTGTAGAGAAATTAACCAATTTTTGTGGGTAAACTAATATAATCAATTCTTGTTTATGATAATATTCAGAGTATTGTTGTAGTAAATGTTTAAATGTTGTGTATTCAATGGTTAAAGTTAAAATATAAGTTTATTTTGGGATTAATGTTCGTTTCTCTTATATATCCTTACGTGTTTCGAAACGGCTCTGTTCGTTAAGATATTCAGATATCAATATATATTAGACACTCTTAGCACTCTTAGAATAGAACAAAAAGGGGGGGAATTCTACGACACACTATTATAAAAGTGGTGTCAAGTTAGTAGGGTTTTTATTGGAAGGAATTCTACATCTCCCATCCGAAAGATGATGCTTTACACCCGTCCAACTAGAATTATCAAGGGTCTAGGGAAATTCTGACCTGCTACGACAGGTGTACACACAAAAAGACGTTAATCTGAGCTCAGCGGGGAATTTACGGAGACAAACCTTAAACGAGTCAATTCTAGAGACAATTTAGCTAGCAAAATTTTAAACAAAAAAAATCACAGAAGAACATTGGCGACATTTCAGTTGAACCCCCCCAAAAATGATACAATTAAATGGAGGCATGAATATGAGACTAATGACTAAACTTAGTGGACCAAACAAAAAAATCATAATTAAGAACATTAATGAGATAATATTTACAATTCACGTGGAAAACCTTCGCTCCCGCCGGAGTACGGATGAGGTAATCCACGGGTCCTCTAGCCTCGAGGACGGTGTAGGGTCCCCTTTACTGGCTAAGGAGTTTGTTGCTTCCCGTGTGAAGTAGTACCAGCACCTCCGCGCCAGGCTTGAATTTTCGTTCTCGTGACTTAAGGTCAAAGTAGGTCTTATACCTCTCAATAAGTCCTTCTTCACAAGATACGACACTCGTTTGTTACCTCGGGTGGACTCATGCTCGAGGGCTTTAGTTTTCTCCCAAAGGGGGGTAGAGTTGCACACTCCTTCTGGGCGCGGGCAAACTTGTCGCTCCGGAGGGCTTGGAACTCTGGGTCGATAGGGGTTTCCAGGGGAACGGGTGCATGGGATTCCAGGGCTGCCTGTGTACGGGTAATCACGGGCTCGGTCACGGGATGGTCGTAGATTACGAGGTTCTGACCGAACAAAACGGAGCAGAACTGGATTGGGGCCGCTACCACTTCGGCCCATCCGGACATATACTCACACTCGATGTGACAACGAGTTACTGGGAAACGACTGGCCCGACCAAGGTAGTCGTGGACCACTGCAAACTTCTTGTGGTCGGGCCCAAAAGGGGGAAGTAGGTCCTCAGACACTAAGATGCAGGTGCACCCGGTGTCACGGACGAGGGTGGATACTCGGCGACCGTTCACAGTTCCGTTCTCGAATTTCAATCCACCAGGGTTGTTCTCATTAAAGAGGAAGTTTACCTGATGGACCGGATCTTTGGCAGGCGAGGGGGGATCGGGGGTCTCCTGAGGCGACAGAGGAGGATCGGGGGTCTCCTGAGGCGACGGAGGAGGATCAGGGGCGGCCCAGATTTGGTGCACTTGGTGGGACTGAGAGTTTGCGAATCGTGATCTTTGAGGACAGTTCGTGCGGTAATGGCCGGGAACTCCGCAGGTGCAGCAGACGATCGGGTTCTTTTGGTACGGCACAGCCGGGGGAGAAGAAACTACGGGCTTAACGTCTTGGTGTTCAGATGGATGGAAGTTTCTTAGCTTCGAGGGACTGGGAACTTTGGTAAATCTTTGAACCAATTTATGAGGGGTCTTAGGACCATAAAATTTAGATTTGGGGGGCGATTGGGAAGCCTTTTTAACATCCTTAGGGTATAAATTGTGACTACCCGTGTAGACATCGGCCTCTTGCAAGCACTCCTTGAAAGTGGTACAACGTTTATCCTTAATGATGGCGCGAATTTCGGGAGCCACGGCAGCTAAAAGCTGATCCCTAAGGAAGAAGTCCAGAAGGGACTCGTAGACCTGGGGAACCTTGCACGCATCCAGCCAACACTGAAAGTGTGTTTGGAGGATGTACCCGTGTTGCCGAAATGTTTGACCAGGGCGGATCCTTTCCTGGCGGAATCGGGGACGGTAGAGGCTACCGCTTGTGCATGGGGGACGGGGAGGCTTACCAATTTAAGCCTAACCAAATTCTAGAATCTTTTCCAGCGCAAGCACTTCACTTCTGTGCTGGAAAAGAAATTCCACGTTGAATTCCCCCACAGACACCAAACCGTAAGGTTTAGCATCGGCTAAGCATAAACACCCCTTTCATCTCCTCTGGAGGTTGCCATGGCATGAATCCGTTGCAGTCACCATATGAACCTAAACACCGGCAAAATACTATACCAGCCTGATCGAAACAACCGTATGTACCAATTACCATCCGGATTCTGACTCATTTTAACATTTCTTCATAACAACTTGACACATTCACGCCCAAGATCAACCCTGCAGACACACGGATTGTTGGAACACTGGGAAGAACCCGTCCGTTCTTTTCTGTACATATTCATATCTCTCACATACCCTGCCCTCCCGACCCCAGAACATGCAGATACGGCTATATATGTTCCACCTACTTTCACTTTCTCTATATTCATCGCTTTCTTTATAGATGATGAAGAGGTAAATGCTGTGTTGATATTTTTGTTGATATGTGACGTTGCTAGATGATATATTTTTTTATGTACCTAAATTAAAGCTCGACCACGCTAGGAAAGGGTTCTGTGCTCCTTTCATCACTCGAAACCTACACTTGAAGATAAGCCATCCTCACCATAAAGGGACCAAATGATTTCTCAAAGCCATCTACTGTATAACTTGATGAATCCATTTAAAATTATCATCGACTTTATATATATATATATATATATATATATATATATATATATATATATATATATATATATATATATATATATATATATGTAATTAGGTAAAAGGCCATGTTGTATGCATGTAATATTGAAGTCCACAGCTGTGGCAGCGTTATTAATTTTAACTTGTATTTTCTTTCTTATAAGTTTTTTAAGGTGGTCTTCGAGGCGAGAAAAAACATCCGCGAATGACATTCTTTATTCCTAGACGTCTTTCGACCGTGTTAGGTCATCTTCAGGGAATGAACAGAAATGGAATTATTCTATGAACGATGTAAGTGGGTAGGTGTGGGTAGAGGATAAAGAAAGGGTGTGGGGACAGATAGCGGAAAATAGACCAGTGGGGAAAAGAGAAAGAAGTGTGGTAGGGCGCAAAGAGATGCTAAGAGTCTAGTGATCAGGCCTATCGCTTTTAAATATATTTTTTTTGTGGTTCCTTTGTTTTGTGGAGACCCTCACTAAGAGGGTCTCCTTAAGGACCATCCCTGTAATGAAGAACCCCGAAAAAAAGAATCCGTGAAACCCTCTACCTCGAATTAAAGGTAGCACTGGTGAAACTTATTGAAGTCTCATCTGGGTTCATCGCCTTATGTGCCGAGACTAAGGACGTGGACCAGCTCCTATCGGAAGAGGGAGAGAGGGTCCTCAGGAACACTTGACTCGAAGCAAAAAACTCTCCACAAGTGGCAGCCAACCGAAGTGTGATCTGCCGCAAAGTGGAGAGCTGGGTGGGTGAGCATACACCCGAGGAGCTCAAGGAGGAGATTACCAAGAGCAATCCCTGGGCACAAGTTCGTGAAATAATGAAATTTCGGGAACATACCCACGTGTTTAGGATAACTTTCGCTACCGTCGAAATGGCCAAGAAATCAACGCAGAATAGAATACTGGTATTTAACATGAGAATACTAGGTGATAAGATTCAACAAGAGAAATTCGGTAGCATTCAGATGCGCTTTTCATGTTACAAATTAGAAGAGCACACAACCACGATCTGCCCGGATAAAAACAAAGTCTGGTGCAGTGAATGCGCCACAGAAGGACATCGATTCGATAAGTGAGAGAGCACTAATAAGAAATGCCTTAACTGTAAAGGGGAACACAGGACCATGGCCCTGAACTGCCCAAAGCGCCGAGACATCATCAAAAGGAAGGAGGAAGAAGAGAAGAAATCTAAGGAAATGACCTACGCGAACGCCACCAAGAAGAATGGAGAAATAAAGCATGCACCTGGACAGTTGAATATCACAGGAGATCTGAGTGCAAAGATCCTGATCTGCATTACTCACACAAATGTGGCTAATGCAGTGAAGCCTGGCTGCTATAACCAGGTACTCAATGCTCTCTTGAAAGCAAACAAACTCCCTTCAGTAATTATGCTTGCAGACCTTGAATGCTCAAAGGTATTCAAGGAATCAGTCATAAGAAACAACACCGTCAAATCTGGACTAGAGCAGATTGTCGAAACTCCCTCATCGGATGAATCCGAAGAGGACGACGAAGAACAAGAAGAAAAGGCTGAAATTAAGGAGAGATCCTTCTCTTCTGATAACCACGAGGGCCCCCTGCACCCGTACATGAGCTACGGAGGGTAAATCCAAAACCCCGAGTTTCCCCTGCCCCGAAGAAGCAAAACCCTGGGCCAAGTAAAACCGCCCAGCCAGCCCCCAAGAAGAAGAAGAAGAAGTATAGGTAAAAACAATTCATCATGTTACGGAACGCACTGAAGATATTGGAAATTAATACCAAGGCTGGACGACGAAAAGACTTCTTTACGGAAATGTATTCAGGGAAATTGATGTGAACATCATCTTAATTTCAGAACACGGGATCGACATGCGTAGTGCAGAAATGAAAATCTGGAACTACCATGTGTTGATCACGAATTATTCGCAGGAGCGGTTTGAAGGAGCCGATATTGCAATAAAGAAAGAGATTCAATACAAGCAGATAAGAAATCTAGAAGAATCCTACCTCGCGATTGAGGTCGAACTCGACATAGGAAAGTTAGTCATTGCTACCGGATATCAAACGCCAAGGAAAGATGTGTTACCAATTCACACTCTCACTGGCTTATTTGGGAGAAGAGCCCCTACTATATTAATGGGGGATCTGAACACCAGATGCCGAGGATTGAGTTACAGGACCTTCAAAGGTATAGGAAGAAACCTGGACCTATTGCTGGACAGAAATATTGCCCAGCGAATAGGCCCCGACTTCTCCACCTTTGTCAGAGCAGGAAGTGCCACAAAACCAGACATCTGTCTGGCGAATCATCAGCTGCCGTTCAATTACAACATGGAACTAGTCCATGTACCATGTAGTGACATATATGGATCCTACTCACTATCAACAGGAACCTATACAAGTTCTAGCTGTAGTCAGAAAGAACTACAAAAGAGCAGACTGGACATGGTACGCGCGCCTTTTCGAGGCCTACAATCCGTCCAACTTGGACGAGGCAATTCTCCAGGAGTTATCGAGGCACTCGACGACCTCAATAACCATCTCATCAACGCAGATGAAACTTGTATCCCTAAATCCGAGTATATAACCATCTCTACCTACAGATGGACCGAATACATGAAGGATTTATACCGTGAGCTGAAGTTATTGTATTAAATCAACATCAGGAATGCGTCAGTTCACTCAATACAGCGAAGTAAAGAAGTCAAAAAAGAACTGAACCAGTTTATCCTACAACAACAAAGGAGACCACTGGATGATACGATCAATAGCTACGATCACGAAGCAACTCCCAAAGATTTTTAGAAAAAGATCAGAAATCTCAAAAGATCGACTGGGAAGAAAAAGATCGAGCTACAAAAAGAAGATGGAAACATCGAAAACGGAAGAAGGAAGAATTGAAGAGCTATTCCGAAGTTATTGGGAAAAATCTTCAGTATAACTGAGGAGGAAAACGAAGACTATGACCTAGAGTTTGAAAGCAACATGATCGACGAGCTTAACGAACAAATACACAAGACGCACCCTCACCACTAGGTGGATAGACAGCGCGACGGAGAGGCTGAGATTACTGAAGAAGAACTACTCGGCGCGCTCCGCTCATTCCGACAAAAAGCCCCAGGACAATCGGTGCTTACAAAGAAAAAACTTTGAAAAGGAACCAGCCAATGAAATCGAAGTGATGAGAAGGATATATAACACCTGTCTCAACAAAGGATACTTTCCAGATTCTTATAAAACGGCTAAGATGATTTTCTTGCCTAAGCACGGAAAGGACCCAACGTTGAAGGAGAGCTACCGGCCAATTTCACTTCTAGAATTTGGCAGGAAGCTCTTCGAGAAGATCCTTAACCGAAGACTGGTGTCTCACCTGGAGGAGAACTCCCTCTTTACCCACATCAATTTGGGTTTAGGAGGAAGCGAAGTACGGAGATGGCGATTAATGTCATCACGGAAAAGCTAACCCAAGCAAAACGGGAAGGAAGTTACGTAGACATTGTTTGTCGAGATGTATCAAAGGCGTTTGATAAGGTGTGGCAACGGGGAATGCAGTACAAGATCTTACGACTGGGAAACCTTAGAAAGAACTCTCTGTGACTATCTCATGGAGAGAGTGGCGTACATCAGTTTAGGGCGCCCTGATGGGCCAAAGTTTCTGCTTACTGTGGGTCTCCCGCAGGAGGGGTGCCTGTCCCTCACTCTCTACTTGATTTACACCGCTAATGTCCCAGCCCCTGTAAGCCCCACTTGCCTCAACATTCAATTCGCCGTTGATTTCACCCAGATAATCACTTGTACATGGAGGAATGCGCCTTGGCGAGTTCGTATGAGAGCAGCAAAAATTGAAAACCTTAACACTTATGGGACCCGGTGGAAGATCCGCACCAACCAGGGAAAGTTTATAGTAGTCTCCATAGGCAGGAGACTACTTTACGACGTCAGGGTGGGGGATAGACGTTATCCCTATACCATAGAGTACAATTTACTCGGAATGAAGATTACTTCAACCGAGTACAAGAAGCACGTTCAAGAGAGAATCACCAAGGCCACTGCTGCAGTCAAAACTATATACATATTCAGAAATCTTCGTGAAAGCAATAAGAAAAAGATCTACAATGCACTTTTAAGATCGACGCTGCTATAACCCGCTTCTGCTCTCTCATGTGTCTCGAAAACACAAAAGAGGAAACTACAAATGGTGCAGAATAAATGTTTGTACCTAATTATAGTTACATATAGGCAAGAGAGAAGACACCAGAAAGAGCTACACCGGGAGGCGGGGTTAATTCCCATTAACGTTGTCATAGAAGAACGGACAAGGAATATGCAGGAACTAGTTAATTGTGAATTGGACCATGATATCGTCCAAATGATTGACAAGAACAGAAGAGGAATAAGTGGCGCCGTATTTAAGAGCTCTTCTGGGCTTTTAGCTGGCGGAGCAGAAGTGCCGTTCTGCGCATGAGAATAGAAATGTTTTTTTACCCTAAACCAAATAAAAAAACCCGACCAAGAAAAAGATTACCTAATTGTGAAACCTCACCGATTTCTACATGAATTCACCGAAGAAGACATCCACGAAAAAACAAAAGACACGATTTACACTCACTACAAGATATACAAAAAAAAAGCAAATACACTAAGCACAACACTAAAGTGATTAATAAAGTAATTATTACCACAACAGCAAATGCGCATATCATGCCCAAGAACATTACTTGTTTTCTGAAGACAAATGGCTTGAACGCTATATATATATATATATATATATATATATATATATATATATATATATATATATATATATATATATTTGGGTCAGTTGGCTACACCATCCACAATCATTAGATTCCTATAAAGGAAATCGTATTTGACGAACCTCCTCGATTTGTATTGGAAATAAATCATCATCATGCTCACCCGTTTGCCGCAAAAAGTTAAGTTGGTGCATGTCAACAACAATAAAATTTGTAGGCCCAACTAAAAATGCTGTATGTAGTAGGTCTTATTTACTTTTGCTTTGATCCATCCAAAACAAATGGGGCTTTGGGTACTCGGGGGAGGGGGATTTGGAGTAGGGTGAATGCAAGTATACTCTTTACTCTGAATGGTTACAAGGAATAATATTGGATTACATGCTTTTTTACCCAAAATAATTAATTTATCAATATTTATTAAATATGCGAATTATTTTAGTAAATAATGGAATTATTTACTATGGCGGTAATTGCTACTTAGAATTAATTTAATAATTGCACTGTATTTATTCGCTTTAGTTTATAAACTGAAAAACTATGTATATGTGAATTGCTAATTATGTTTACCACCGTATATTAAAATTTGTGAACGCTCGAAGTGAATTAAATGATCTCTGAGCTCGATGATGTTAAGGGGACGGTAGTGGAACTTGCCAGCCAATGGAAGAAGGCTATTCTTCTCGGCTCTTGAAAGAAATAGATGAACTCTGGTTTAAATCGACTCTACTGGTATCTGCTCCTCCTCTATAAGCCATTTTTATTTCCCCTCAAATTGGGAAAGTCTGGCTTGTCCCCTCTGGGAGAAGAATTCCCGTTTCCAGGCGAGTTGCTTCCGGAAGAAACAGACCGTAGATAGCAAGAAGCTTACCTACCAAATGTGGAGATGGTTCGTTTCGCTCTCGCTCGCCTCACAGAACCAGGTCAAAGCTCGACTGGAAGTTTCATTGGTCACACGGGGATAACATGTACGTTGGTGGAAGTTGTGTGGGCCGGCGCCCCCCACAAACACTAAAATTACCTTTCATGCCCCTGCATCTACATATGCCCAATTAAAACATGTTTTTTTTCTATCTAGTAGACCTTCATAGGGGTGTGGTGCTATGTGTTGTAGTATATGATTCATTAAGGGGTCATTTTCAGAATTGAGCGTAAACCTAACCTTCGCAAACCATAGCCAATCGCACCTACCATACACATATCCTATTTTTGTCCCTCTATTAGTTGACTTTCTCCTAAATTATCTCCTGCATTCCATCCATATTTTACGCATTCCTCCACCCCGTCACACATTAGTACACACATTCCTACATTTTCTTCCAAAATCCTCATCATCATTCATTCTACTTACAAGCTTTTACAACCATAGGGCCATCGCATTCACTCCATACAATATGTATGTATCTCATTTAACTTTCTCTCACCCAATTTCCAAATGCCCATTCACTCTTATCCTACATCTGACCATTCCTTCTCCATTCACACCATAGGCGAACTCCCATACATAACGTTGGAATCAGCATTCTCTGATTCAAGCATTTTGAGCATTCCATGTCCAAATCTTCAACATTAACCAATGCTTTACTCTGTTCATCCATGCATCCTTACTATGCTTAACCTTGCGATCGCAGTCCGCCTCATCCGTTTCAATCATTCACGTCACGTTCTAGATACATGTAAGAATGCATTTGTTCCAACTACACTTCATAGATTCCAACATAACACACAATTCAATCCTCCCCCAATTAATCATATACACAATTGCAAAATCACTTGCTCATGCATACCTTGCCAAACATTTCAATAGGTATTTCTAATTCACTTTCATCTTCAGCCTACTAACGCCCTGTCATCAACATACACTAATATAGCTACCAAGCATTTTTCGTCAGGTTTCATGTATGATCTATTTTGAATTACTTTTAAATATATCTAAATTTGAAAATAACTCCGGTCAAGTCTATAGACCAGGTGCTGAAGTGGAAATCTTAACACCGTGCTCTATTTTCAAACTTAATGAGAACTCAATTTTGAGAGCTTCCACAGATGTTAGTTTGTGGATGAAACCTACAAAGAAATGATCTCTAATACATTTGAAGTTCAAAAATAAACCTCTCAAAACATCAAAAGAATATGAGAAGAATCAAATTTACTGTCTCATGGGTATTAGTATATATTTTTTCTAAATCTTATTATACTTGTAAAAGTGCCTAAGAATTTTAGACCATTTTGGATACTCAGAAAAATTTTAGATATACTGACTCATCATATGTGATTGAAGTAACCAAGTCGGGAATGATGGAAATAGGTACAATAGTTGTGTATTTTTAATTGATAATTTGAATGAGTTCTAAATAATGAGCAATTCAATTTGTTAGTCTATATTTACTTTTGTTATGATATTCACCTAACCTTGAATGTTGAATACTTTGATCTTGTTCCCTTGGATTACCAAATACTTAATCTCTAACTCGATTTGCTACCTGGATAGTTCATGTGATCTACTTAGAATTTAATGAGATGAGTCTACATAAATTTATTAAGTTAGTCCTTTCCAATGATGATTCAATGATTTATTAAAGAGTGAATAAACATATGGGATTTTACATATATGTAAAATAAATAGATAATAGTGGGGAAATAACATGAAATTAAGTGGAGAAGGGAAAGTTATAAGTTGAATTATGAAGTAAAAGTTCCTGGAAAATGCGGAAATCAGATATTTACGTGATTTACATTACACTTGAACATAATAACAATATATTTTAAGATTAATCATCTCTCATAATTAAATTTAAATATAAAACAGGGATACTAATCATTCTATTATTATAATTTAAGTAGTTTTATTATTTCTATTAACTTTATTAGAAATATATTACATTTATTATTTTATCATTTTATTTATATATCAATTCATTTTATAGTTATTTGTAACTTAGTTGTTTGTATTTACGCTCTTTATTATTCTATTGTTTATAATAGAATTATTAATTAAATGTTTAACGTTGGGTCACTTTTGTTACTTTAATCACTTATATTTCTATTATTTGCCTTATATTTATTCACCTTTGTTACTTTATTTTGTATTTTGACACTTTAATCACTAATGTTACTATTTATAATTATTTAATTATTTATGTATTTATTCACTTGGAATTTCTGAGTTTTTTACCACTTTTAATTAACTTATACATCTAGCTTTTTCTTTATGACGTTCATCTGCAGAAGGCGATTAATTTCCTCTGCAAATGTACCCGGTTTTGCCAGATTTGCCAAGTGGGCAAAGATAACCATTGCCATTATTTCTTTGCTTTCGCCTGGCAATAGCAATTTCAGAGTACCGGCTGGTTCTGTAGGGTTTGTTAGAGGTGAGTTAGCTAGCGCTGCTTCCATAATAAGTCCTTTTTCTTGCATCTTTTTCCGTTTTCTCTTTTGTCGTTTTAGCCGATTGCCTCCTTTCGCATGGGCATCTCATGGCCAGGGCCCTGTGGTCTCCCCGGCAGTTGATGTACTTCGGGTTTCCTGTTTTGCAGTCCTTCCACCCAAGACCAGTTTTGGCACAGTTAGAACAAGCTTCTTCAGCCGTGTGGCACTCCCTCGTTGGATGGTTTTCCAGCGCGAAGCATTGGAAGCAGCATTCGAGTGGTATGACTCTTCTGCCTCAATCTGCTCCGGGGACACCCTCAGATATAAACCCAGGATGCCTTTGTTTCTTGCTCTCTGGGCCATTTCGATGTTCGGGAAGATAATCTCGATGATGTTCTGGGCCTTTCCAAACTTCTCAACTTTGTTGAAGTCAGCTCACTTCTGTTGTTTGATGAGGTCGGCCTTGATTTCTTCACATGAATTTTTAGTGAAGAACGGGTCGAGCCTCCTGAGAATGATCGTTCTTCTGGCCAGGATTTTTCCTGGCACAAAGCCCTCAAACCCGATCTTATATTTGGCTTTTTTGGCCTCTTCGTATACGAGCCGTTCCAGATCCACTATAGTGTCACATATTGTGGCGTATCCCGTGGGGGTGTCTATGAGGCAAATGAGGGCTATGTTAAGGATTCCGTAAATAGTCTCCATAACTTTCTGTCAACGATATTCAAAGATAGAAAATATGGTGTATTATAGTAGGAGAAGGTATAGGTAGAAAAAAAGTGTTATTATAGGAGAAGAGTTTGTGTGCTAGTACGTCTGTCAATTTCTTAGCGTGAGCATCTTCTTATTTTTCGTATTTTTTATTGATTTATAAAAAAGCATTCAAACCTTTGTGCTCGTTGTTTGTCTACTTGTGGTAGTATAGCTTATTATGTTCTTTTGGCGTTATTATACATATATTCTAATTTATTAAATTTATCACATATTAAATATTTTATGTAATTACTATACCAGTTTGAACTGGAAGGGGTAACTAATAATAAATAAAATTAATTTTGACCTAGATACCAGTGTAACGGTGAGCTTTCTCAACCTAATAATGCACGTCTTATGTGTGCATTCCATTCCAACTATCTCTGAGTCCACTCTAATCGTAAAGTTTGTAGTTAGGGTACGGCAAAATGGAGTCGATTCGTACCCGGGGAAATGAGAGGACGTGAGCCTTTTTAAAAATAGGTTCAGAGGGCATAGAAAGGTATGTACCCATCCGGGGGTCAGAAATCTTTCTTTTGTATATTATGCAAATCGTTCTAACTATTTTCAATTCACGGTGGTAAACAGGGGTGGATTTGAGTATGCTGCCCAGGGCAGCATGGATTGAAGCTGAAAAAAAAGCTAATCAAATCCTACTTGAGCTCAACCGTGCCCCAAGAACGGCTAATAGGTCTAAGGCGTCATTGGTTAGAATTAATTATGTAATCGTTCGGTAGATTTCTTATGATGATGCTATTGATGACTTTGCATCAAGGAAGAGGAGGAAGGTCAGGCTTTAGATCGCAGTTGTGCACTATAATGGTTTTTTTTTGTGTGGTTGAAATGCAATAGTAACTAGAGGGCGCTCGTTCTCCGACTGACGGCAGTATTGCATATTTTAGACAGGTCCTATCTTTTATAAAGGAAACAATGGTTTTCATGGAAACATATCAAAACCACTTGGTGGATTCTTCCCTAAATCTAATCACTTTGGACCTAGGGCCCCCACCCAACAAAGCCCGAAAATTCCATTGAGATTCGTTTATTACTTTTTCTGCATTTCTGGTGACAAACAGACAAACGGAGCAAAAAAGATATCTCCCCGACAACTTCGGTGTAGTCTGTTCTGTTCTATTTGTATGCTGAAGGATTTGTGCAATTTCGTTCTCTAATTGATGGGTTTTTTTATTTATTTATTTATATAACTTACTTTTTTATTCATGTTTATTTTGTTACATAATTATTGTTTCAATATAGCCTTATAGATATTTATTGAACATATATGCACATTTGTGTAGTTTTACGCTAGGACCGCCACTGGTGGATTGCTTGATTGATAAGAATGCAGAAAAGGAAACCCCTCAACGTGAGTTGAATTCCAACGCCTTTACCTCCTTCGACGTTTTCCTGCTCTGACTTTTTAATGCTAATTCCAACCTTGTGCAACCCCTGACTCACCTCTGTAAATCCGGTCTCCATGTATTTTTTTTAATGTGCGTGTACCTATAGGGTCACATATTCGGTCTACATGTGTATCATGGGTGATATGGCAAAGCTTCACATCTCCCATTGTTGCCATATACAGGCCCGCAGAGTTTGATTCCTCAGCTGATGTTCTGAAGACGGGAGCATTGTTCACCCTTCGGTTTGTGCCGAGGAGAATTAGAAACCGACCTCTTAGCATTCTGAATCTACGTTGAAGTGTAATTAGGAAGGAGGTATAAAATATAACGGGAAGAGAAGCATATGTGGCTAAAATGTTCTGATGGCGGTCAAAATGGATATTGTGCTATGTAGAGTAAATGTGTTGCTAAAATTATGCACTATTTCTGTACATGAAAACACACCAAAGCAAGACGCCTAACACATCTCGAATACCTTAAGATAATTATGTCAAGAAACAGTAATCCAGAAAATCAATAATTTGAAAGGATAAATGCATTATTCCAACAAACAAATAACAGTCTTTTAGGAAGGCTTTACAACAAGGATGGAACATGCGAAATTCTAGAAAATTTTGACTTTGGCGTTAATTTTAGCCAGGAAATAAGTATTTACACGACTAAACTTATTAATTCGGACAATGACGGAAGAAAATATATGTCAAACTAAGGTGTCAGTCCCTGCTTCAGGAAGCATTGAGTCAAGTGGAGAAAAGACTTCCTGAATCATTTGATATATTCAAAGATCTATTATTACTAAGGCCTCAAAAAACTTCATAGTCAAAAATTCAAAAGAAAGTTTGAAGATATGCCATTTTTGCACTTGGCTAAAATAATATTAACCTAATTGAAAATCTCTACAGAAAAGTTAATATTGTCAATTGGAATGAAGAAGAGGCTTTTGCACAAAATGGCTAGGTAAAGAAATACTGAAATTCTGGAAAAGTGTGGCTCTACACAAAAGCTTCCAAGAGCTTCCGACATATGCTTTAACATCTCGTATAACACCTTCAAGCAATATTTTCTCCTCTCGCTGTTGTTAAAACAAACCCTCGAAACAGGACACAAACACAATTACTTGAAACAATTGTGAGAATCCTTTCCTATATACGAGGGGCGGTCAATAAGTTTTGCGAATCGGTAAGGCAAAATAGAAGAAGGGGGATGGCTGTTTGTGGGGTGTTAGGACAAGTTATGACAAATCAGGACCTGCAGCCGCACGCTCCTGCCTCCTCTATTTAAGAAGCAGTAGCTGGTCGAAAATCGTCAGTCACAAATTTTTCAACAATGGAGAAGGTTGAGCACCGAGCGAGCAGTGATCAAATTTTGTCCAGGCACGCATGGTTGCAGTGTACACTGACATCGCCCCTTCCTATGCAACCATTGCTCGCTGGAATAGGGAGTTCCGCCATGGTCGTGAGTCCCTTGAAGATGGCCCCGTCCAGGACGCCCGTCAGACGTGACGAACGAGGACAATGTGGGCCGTGTGGAGAGGATCATCCTCGAAAATCGACGGGTGAAGGTCGAAGAAATCGAGCGAGAACTTGGATCATCACATGGAAGTATTATCAACACCATCCACGGCAATTTGGCCATGACAAGGTCTCTGTCCGTTGGATCCCTAGAAACCTCACGAAACCTCACGCTCCATGATCGACTTCAACGTCGTCAAAGTTCCGAGGAGCTGCTGCTCCTGTACAACCAAGACCCGGCGGGATTCGAGTCACGCATAGTGACAGGTGATGAAACGTGGGTCCATCAATGGGATCCCGAGACCAAGCTCGAAAGCATGGCCTGGAAGCACAGGGGCTATCCGACCCCTATCAAGTTCCGGACCCAACCGTCAGCCGGGAAGATCATGGCCACCATCTTCTGGAATTCTGAGGGAGTATTGATGGTGGACTATACGCCTCGTGAAAGGACCATCACAGGCCAATATTACGCCGTGGAACTGGCTCGGTTGAAGAAGTGCATCCGTCAGAAGCGGCGCGGCAAGTTGACACGTGGTGTCCTGCTCCTCCACGACAATGCCCCCGTCTACAAGGCTAGAGTTGCACAAGCTGCCCTGCACGAGTGCGGATTCGAGGAGCTCAACCATCCCCCATACACTCCAGATCTGGCCCTTAGCGACTACATTTTATTCAGCCAGCTTAAGGCTGCACTGCGTGGACGCCGGTTTGGGGATGATGAAGATGTCCAGCTCGCCGTCCAGGAGTGAATTGAACAGCAGTCGGGAGATTTCTGGTTGTCGGGAATTCGAAGCTTCAGGGACAAGTGGTGCAAGTGCATTAAAGTCGAGGGTAGTTATATTGAAAAATAATAAACACTTTTCCTCATATCTCGTTTCCTTATATCCGAATTGCAAAACTTATTGACCGCCCCTCGTGTTAGCAAAATATGCTGTAAAGACTTAAAATGCACAGAAAAGATGTTAAAGCTCCATAACAGTGGCAATTTATATGGATCTGGAGCTACAAATGATATCGAAGATGAGGAATAAAATAGCTATCTAGAAGCAAATCGCCAGGTCTAGGCGTCGCTTTTTTTTAATGAGTAAAGTTCAATTATACCCATTTAGAGCTATGAAATGACCCATATGACCATGGGACATAAGGTTATTAACCCTAGAGATTTCAAATCTGCCATCGGATTTGGCGCTGGGGGGTGCCATATAGTGTCAGAAGCCTCATTTAGCCATTTAAAGGCACTTGTAAGTGATTTGAAGAATGGGAAAACATCAAAGCAATAACCATTTATCATCTTATCACAAAATATCTTAGACTTAGCTAGAATTTATATTTATTAGAAGAAACCTGATCTAAGAGTATTGTGAGAAATAAAGTTGTTTTTTTTTATTATAACATTGTTATGTTACTTAGAAATTTAAATACAATAGGGGCGTATACTTTAAATCATTTTTTTGTTATCGACATTTGGCCATTTTTTATGAACAACCACTCTATTTGGCCATTTTTATAATTATTTGGCCATAAGCAGTCTAATATCCCTGGCCTCCGTTCACTACATCACTCCAAATATGATTCTAAATTAGGTGTGGTAAACCAAGTTATATTATTCTCTTTTTATGATTACTTTTCTTCGAAAATGAAAAAAGAAAAAGATAATATAAAGTTTTGCATGAAACTTTAAAAAAATGTATCGCAAACGTACTTAATGATACAGGAGGCATATGGACAAAATGCATTGCCACACAGTACACACACCTGTCTCTAAGTGGCATAAGCATTTTCACTATGATAAAGAAAGAATTGAAGATGAAAGATCACGTCATCCTGATAACCTTTGTAGTGTTGAAAACATGGAGTAATTAAAGACATATCTATTCAAGCTAATTACCAAGTCACTGTTAGACTGTTAATTGAAACACCGGACATTTGCAAGATGGCAAGAAATTTTGCGAGATGACCTTGGCAAGGATTGATCGTTGGTTTCTTACACATGGACAATAGAAGTTCGTTATGTTCTTAACGCTAATTTTATTGAAAATGCATCAACGATGAAACATTCTGCACATATATCTTTACTGGGGATGAAGCATAATGTCTTCAATAAGATTCACAAACAAGACTGAACGGAGAGGCGTCAATACGCCTTCAACAAGGAAGCAGCGTATCCTACCATCGAGGACACACGTTATGTTGTATTATTTTTATAGTAGAGGCGTTGTTCACAAGGAATTTGCCCCGCAAAAATTAAACCAACCAAGAATTTTGCTTGAAAGTCCTCAAACGTTTGCTAGGCAGCATTAGAAGAAAGCGTCCTTAGTTATCAAAAACTAAAAAATGATATCTGCACTACCGCATGCTTCATATTCCCGAAATTTATCTCCTTGTTATTTCTTTTAACTCTGTTCAAGCGCGTCCTTAAAGGCAAAGGACATACTGATATTTATGAAATTCAGGAATCTCAGGAATCAGTAATAGAGGTAATCCGGGGCATTTAGGAAGTGGTATAAGGTATATATTATTTTATTTAAGTTTTCCCTTATTTCCAGAACTTTCGGGACAAAGATTGTATTTTTAAAAACAACTCTCGAGCCATTAATAATAAAAAAAAATCCTCCAATTCAATTAATATCTCGAAATTTCATGATGACACTGCGCAACCGGGGACAATGGCGCATTTGAAGGGAGACACAGGAAAATGTTAAGATTTAGGGCGGCCATAGAGTCCATGAAGTTGCCACAGGATTCAATCTATTGAAACCTAAATTATAGTCAAATCAATAAATAATTTTAATTTATGTAGTTAAATTACATTTTAAAAGATTATTAATACAATTATTTTCTTTTTTTAGATAATTTATTATAGAATTTTAATTTATCTTACAAACGTGCGTAAAATAGAGTTATCTGCATATTATCTACTGAAAATAATGCATATGGGGCCACTGCTTTACTTTCCAATGAGTTTTTGGCAATAACATCCTAACTATTCGGCCGATGAAACTGAAATTTGAAACCCTTATGTTGTTTTACATTCTCTTTCGAATGATATAATTGACAAGGTCCTCCCAAGTTTAGTCCGGGATTTAATTGTCAATAGCATCGTAACTATTCGACCGATTCTAACGAAATTTGAAACCCTTATGTCGTTTTGTTTTCTATTCTCCTTCGAATGATATGATTGCCAAGGTCCTCCCAAGTTTAGTCCGGGATTTAATTGTCAATAGCATCGTAACTATTCGAACAAATCTAACGAAATTTGAAACCCTTATGTCGTTTAGTTTTCTATTCACCTTCGAATGATATGATTGCCAAGGTCCTCCCAAGTTTAGTCCAAGATTTAATTGTCAATATCATCGTAACTATTCGCCTGATTCTAACGAAATTTGAAACCCTTATGTCGTTTTGTTTTCTATTCTCCTTCGAATAATATGATTGCCAAGGTCCTCCTAAGTTTAGTCCAGGATTTAATTGTCAATAGCATGGTAACTATTCGGCCGATTCGAACAAAATTTGAAACCCTTATGTTGTTTTACATTTTCTTTCAAATGATATAATTGCCAAGGTTAGTCCAGGAATTATTTGGCAATAACATCGTAACTATTCGACCGATTCTAACGAAATTTGAAACCCTTATGTCATTTTGTTTTCTATTCTCCTTCGAATAATATGATTGCCAAGGTCCTCCTAAGTTTAGTCTGGGATTTAATTGTCAATAGCTTGGTAACTATTCGGCCGATTCTAACGAAATTTGAAACCCTTATGTTGTTTTACATTTTCTTTCAAATGATATAATTGCCAAGGTTAGTCCAGGAATTATTTGGCAATAACATCGTAACTATTGGGCCGATTCTAACGAAATTTGAAACCCTTATTTCGTTTTGTTTTCTATTCTCCTTCAAATGATATGATTGCCAAGGTCCTCGCAAGTTTAGTCCGGGATTTAATTGTCAATAGCATCGTAACTATTCGCTTGATTCTAACGAAATTTGAAACCCTTATGTCGTTTTGTTTTCTATTCTCCTTCGAATGATATGATTGCCAAGGTCCTCCCAAGTTTAGTCCGGGATTTAATTGTCAATAGCATCGTAACTATTCGACCGATTCTAACGAAATTTGAAACCCTTATGTCGTTTTGTTTTCTATTCTCCTTCGAATGATATGATTGCCAAGGTCCTCCCAAGTTTAGTCCGGGATTTAATTGTCAATAGCATCGTAACTATTCGGCCGATTCTAACGAAATTTGAAACCCTTATGTTGTTTTACATTTTCTTTCAAATGATATAATTGCCAAGGTTAGTCCAGGAATTATTTGGCAATAACATCGTAACTATTGGGCCGATTCTAACGAAATTTGAAACCCTTATTTCGTTTTGTTTTCTATTCTCCTTCAAATGATATGATTGCCAAGGTCCTCGCAAGTTTAGTCCGGGATTTAATTGTCAATAGCATCGTAACTATTCGCTTGATTCTAACGAAATTTGAAACCCTTATGTCGTTTTGTTTTCTATTCTCCTTCGAATGATATGATTGCCAAGGTCCTCCCAAGTTTAGTCCGGGATTTAATTGTCAATAGCATCGTAACTATTCGCTTGATTCTAACGAAATTTGAAACCCTTATGTCGTTTTGTTTTCTATTCTCCTTCGAATGATATGATTGCCAAGGTCCTCCCAAGTTTAGTCCGGGATTTAATTGTCAATAGCATCGTAACTATTCGACCGATTCTAACGAAATTTGAAACCCTTATGTCGTTTTGTTTTCAATTCTCCTTCGAATGATATGATTGCCAAGATCCTCCCAAGTTTAGTCCGGGATTTAATTGTCAATAGCATCGTAACTATTCGGCCGATTCTAACGAAATTTGAAACCCTTATGTTGTTTTACATTTTCTTTCAAATGATATAATTGCCAAGGTTAGTCCAGGAATTATTTGGCAATAACATCGTAACTATTGGCCCGATTATAACGAAATTTGAAACACTTATGTCGTTTTGTTTTCTATTCTCCTTCGAATGATATAATTGCCAAGGTCCTCCCAAGGTTAGTTCGGGAATTAATTGTCAATAAAATCTTAACTATTCGACCGATTCTAACGAAATTTGAAACCCTTATGTTGTTTTACATTCTCTTTTGAATGATATAATTGCCAAGGTTAGTCCAGGAATTATTTGGCAATAACATCGTAACTATTGGGCTGATTCTAACGAAATTTGAAACCCTTATGTCGTTTTGTTTTCTATTTTCCTTCGAATGATATGATTGCCAAGGTCCTCCCAAGTTTAGTCCGGGATTTAATTGTCAATAGCATCGTAACTATTCGACCGATTCTAACGAAATTTGAAACCCTTATGTCGTTTTGTTTTATATTCTCTTTCAAGTGATATAATTGCCAAATATCTCCCAAGGTTAGTCCGGGAATTATTGAAAGTTTTGAAGGTTACCGGTAAGTTCATAAGTCAAAATAATTGAGAGTCCGCGACTTAGGTCTGTTGGGCTTATTCATTGAATTCCGTCATTTTGAAGTGAAAAGTTCCCTTGTGTATTCAGGAGTGCTGCGTAATTTTCAACTTCTTCATCTGAGTGAGATTTTTTTGTGGTGGCGATGGTTTACTCCGCCTCTCCATGGTCTCGAGACTGGTCTCTGAAGAAATGAGAGCTGTCGGCCATTTGGAGAGACACTAGTTCAACCAATGAGCATAAGATATGTTTCTATCGTTCCTAGATTTTCTTGGTTACCTCAAAAGTTAATCTTTAAATGTAATCTGTAAATTTTGATTCTTTAATTACTAGTTTGATAAATCGATCACTTTACTTTCTTTTAGGAATGGTGGGGTGTCTTGCTGCCTAAGGAACTCAACGCCACTTGTGAGTATCGTTTTTACCTTCATAAAAGAGTATGTGAACCTTTTTAGTCACGTGCACGCACTCTATAAGTTATTATGTCGGTTCGTAAGTAGGGCGATCGGATGGTAAACATTTTATTTTTTAATGAGATTTTTGGGGAAATAACATCGTAACTATTCGGCCGATTCTACCGAAATTTTAAACCCTTATGTTGTTTTATATTCTCTTCCGAATGATATAATTGCCAAGGTCTTCCCAAGATTAGTCCTAGAATTATTTGGCAATAACATCATAACTATTCGGCCGATTCCAACGAAATTTGAAACCCTTATGTTGTTTTACATTCTCCTTCGAATGATATAATAGTCAAGGCCCTACGAAGTTTAGTCCGGGAATTATTTGGCAATAACATTGTAACTATTCGGCTGATTCTAACGAAATTTGAAACCCTTATGTTGTTTTCATTCTATTTCGAATGATATAATAGTCAAGATCTTCCCAAGTTTAGTCCGGGAATTATTTGGCAATAACATTGCAACTATTCGGCCGATTCTAACGAAGTTGGAAACCCTTATGTTGTTTTATATTCTCTTTGGGATGATATAATTGCCAAGGTCCTCCCAAGGTTAGTCCGGGAATTATTTGAAGTTTTGAAAGTCGTAAGGTCATAAGTCAGAGTAATTGAGAGCACGCGACTTGTTGACCTTGTTAAACATCGGCTCTTGTACTTTTCACAACACGTTAGGTTGTTCTAGTTACTGGAGCCTAGTGTGATATGAGAGTGTATGAACCACTGCCAGTCAGATCCGTAAACCGAGGGACTCCGCATCTCTCTCCTGGAGCTTATTCGCCCACTACCGTGGTCACTGGCGTATTTACCCCTGGGAAATTGGTGTGTGCGTACATACATGGATTTGTTAATTATCTAAAAAAAATGAAAAACAAAAATATATAATCTATAAGCACAAGATCACTCAATGACCGAAAAAAAGTTGTAAAGATGAGAACTGATACATGAATCGCCACTGCAGATTTTTGTAGCGTGGAATGCAACATTACACCAAGTTAAGCCACTCTCATGTATAAAAACGAAGGCTGTGTACGGTTACTATAACAACCACTAGCCACCTTCTAACTACATCGGGCAGGCCTGGGGTACATTGTTCATCCACGGCAATCAAGTGACTGTATCCAATACAACAATCCAACTTGCCTGGCGTGGATTGTCATACTAATTGCCATCACTCCGTGTATTGCAGTTTTCCTTACTAAAAGGCGGGTAAAAAGGAAGAAATCACATTCAAGACAACATTCGTTTCCTCATAGTTTGATTAAGAGCGTATCCCAACATCTTCCGATGATAAACACCTTTCTTCTATATATACGACAGTAAGTCGAAAATCGCAAAATCTAATGCTATCAGAGTTCCATTTCATACATGCACTGATTTATTGTAAACAATACGCGTCTACTTCTATAGTCGTATTTGTATTGGCCACAACCCTATAATTGAATCTATCTCTGGTACCTGTAGGGAAATTCCTTCATTAATACCATCCATTGTGTTTCGCGTCGTGCTTCCAGCGCGAGAGCAAAGTCTACCTTCAAGGAGATCTACTGACCCAGACCAATTCATGCTAGAGAGGTTAGATTAAAAGGCGATACAAGTAAACAAGTAACGATTGAATTTCTTGTTTGCTGGGAAGAAACGAAGAGTTTCTAGCAGGGAAGAGACGATAAGTTGTTAACAGGGAAGAAACTGTATGAACGATAAAAATAACAGATATATTGCACATGGGGATTTTGTTCGGTCTCAAAAGGTACCAGGTCATTTGTCGATGGTAGAAGGGCTCTGTTACAAGAATTTCGTTGACAAATCTTACCCTCCTTACACAACAGCCCTGATCTTGCTCAAGTATATTTATTTTTCTTAGCAGAGTAATTCATTTTGAGTGCATCGATGATTTTGCTGTTTTGACATGTAAATTAAAGAACGTAGGACACTAGAGGAGGGCTAGGGAGATGAAAATACCACCGTCAGGAAAAAATGAACCTGAATGGAGGATAAGTCGAATGACGATAGCTTCCCCTTTTGTGATTCTCAGCTAATTAAGGTTTCTTTGATTTTGTACCTTTGGCTTCCTAATGTAATCATTTCTTGCTGCTCAACTTTCACTACGATCTAGAAAAATAGTAGAAAAGCACACAACTTTAGTATATCGAGACTACAGTCTCCCTAGCTGAAGTACTACCTACTCTACCTACTCTAGTCATACAATCGCCCCCTCATCTGCTTACTCACACAAACCGAAGCCTATCATTTCATCACCGTGTATGTTAACAACAACAGCCAAATAGTGCCCATACATCTTCAAAAATACTTGTCCTCGAGATTAACAGACCATACAACAGCCATACTTTCTCTCCAATTTTACCTTTTCATCTAATTCCCTTGTATTATTTATCTACTCAATTCTATTTGTAAGGAAACAACAAACGTCTCTATTTAACTCCAAAAAATCTCTTCCTAAGGAACGTGCGTATCCTATTCATCTCCTATAACAATAGGTCAACAATCAGAAAAAGGAGAACAAATAGAAATAAAGGAAAAACTTTACTGCTGCCAGGTTGAACAGGAAAACTAAGAGATAAAAGAAACGTGTACAACACTAAAGTGAATGGGCAATATCAATACGAATCCAAGGATAAGTATTATTTACTCAAAAGATTTTGGCTAATGTTTACTTCATTAATACAAATGATTAAATCAAACAAGATTACAATTGATGTTCGAAAGTAAATTCGATTTGACCTTGGTAAAAGCGAGAGAACGAGGCGAAGAGATGAAGAGTTGTTGGCAGGGAAGAGACGAAGAGGTGTTGGCAGGGAAGAGACAAAGAGGTGTTCGCTGGGAAGAAACGAAGAGTTGTTGGCAGGGGAAAAGTGCTAAAAGTGAGATCTCTTCGATACGAAAGTTGGAGTAATTTGATTTTCAACTCTGGAACAAAAGGAATAGAAACGAGGAGGAATGAACTAATCGGGAGCAAACATGACTTTAGGAGTGAACCTTAAATATACACCAAACAAAACCCTAAAGAATTAACTTCAAAGAACCTATGTCTAATTCCTGACTAGGATGAAATGAAATAGAGATGCTACACAAACATGCCTATCTCCCAAGTATCCTGACTACGATCAAATGAAAAAGAGATGCGACATTCACAGGCCTATCTCTCAAGCCTCCTGACCACGATCAAATGAAATAGAGATGCGACATTCGTAGGCCTATCTCTCAAGTCTCCTGACTACGATCAAATGAAAGAGAGATGCGACATTCACAGGCCTATCTCTCAAGTCTCCTGACTACGATCAAATGAAATAGAGATGCGACATTCACAGGCCTATCTCTCAAGTCTCCTGACTACGATCAAATGAAATAGAGATGCGACATTCACAGGCCTATCTCTCAAGTCTCCTGACTACGATCAAATGAAAGAGAGATGCGACATTCACAGGCCTATCTCCCAAGTCTCCTGACTACGATCAAATGAAAGAGAGATGCGACATTCACAGGCCTATCTCTCAAGTCTCCTGACTACGATCAAATGAAATAGAGATGCGACATTCACAGGCCTATCTCTCAAGTCTCCTGACTACGATCAAATGAAATAGAGATGCGACATTCATAGGCCTATCTCTCAAGTCTCCTGACTACGATCAAATGAAATAGAGATGCGACATTCACAGGCCTATCTCTCAAGTCTCCTGACTACGATCAAAGGAAAGAGAGATGCGACATTCACAGGCCTATCTCTCAAGTCTCCTGACTACGATCAAAGGAAAGAGAGATGCGACATTCACAGGCCTATCTCTCAAGTCTCCTGACTACGATCAAATGAAATAGAGATGCGACATTCACAGGCCTATCGAAGAGGCGAAAGGAAACCAACAGGCACCAGAAACAGAAGAGGACACAGACAGCGATGACTCACGAGACTGAAAATTCCTCCGATGACACAGAGCAAGAGTGCACACGGGTTACTCGCAGGAAAACCCAAAGATTTAACAGATCTAAATCCGCAAGTAAAAGGGGTCCTTCACCCAGAGATGAACTACCAAAAGGACCCTCGAATGCTGTCAGCGGAGGGAGAACCCAAGAGAAACGAAAGAACTAGAAAAAGAAGAAGAAACACCGATAACTTAACAGATAGGATAAACTAACGGTAAACGAACAGAAATGGACAATTGGATTATGTATATTAAGAAATTAAAAATACTACAAATCAACACGTGCGGATGGAAAGACTAGGAAATTATGTACGGAAACTTATTCATAAAGATTGACCCAGATGATATACTAATATCAGAACATGGAAGAAACACAGAAAACGAGAAATTAAAGATATGGAACTAGAATGTTATTAACACAAATCCTTCAGAAGAAACACACGACAGACGGCAATAGCTGTCAAGCAAGGATTACAGTACAAAATAATACAAGGAATTAAGCAACATCATTGTCGCAACTCCAATTCAGTACTCTGATCTAGAAAGGCCTTCAAGAATGAGTCATGCAAGAAAGTCATGATAGTTTAGATAAGAAAATCGAACTAATTTAGTCTAATTCATTAGAATTCTTATCTTACTCCTATACATAAAACTCCCTCTCAACTATCCCTTGTATTTCAATCCCTATTTTATCTAAAGAAACATTTGATTAAATACATATTTATTATACAATTCAATAGGCAAAAAGAAAAGCTTTGGGGCAGTAGCAACGTGACGATGAGATAAGGCCAGGAAACAATGGATGTTTGGAGGTAACAAACAATACAGCCTCGGGTGACATTTCAGGGCGGTGACTTCGTGATGTCTATCTACTATAATTATGGTTAATGTGTTTGCCCAAAGCTGAGCACAAGGTTAAGGAAATTAGAAAGAGGGTCAAGAAAACGTCTATTGGGCACAAAATGATGTGTGTGTGGTGTCAAGGAAGACTTCCCCTTTCAAGTTAGCACACACGAACACAAGGAAAAAGGGGCATTAGATTGAGAAGGACGACCTTACTCCTAAACCTGTCTCTCAGAGACGATGTAATTAGGGTCGCCTCAATTCGTGATTTAATATTTTTCAAACTATTTCTGCTAAATGTAAAATAACTAGAATATAATTATGTATTTATATGTTTTATAAATCCTCGAATAGCCTTAAACGAGTGCCACTTAGACAATGCGGCTATTTTTTTTTAGATATTCCTGATTAAAAATTAAATAAATGCATAAAGCTAAGGTGGGGTAAGGCAAAATTTGGTGAAATTTGGCAACCCTCTTTTGAAACAAATCCGTTTCAAAATGTTTCGACACTACGGCCTGAAGTACCGCAATAACGTAAGTCGCTAAATTTAATTTACATATTTTAATTGTAATTGTCCTGTAGGTATATAAATAAATATACCCCAAAGCATCCATCTTTCAACCAATAATACTATATTAAATTCTCACACCGAACGAAATTCGGTAAAGTGTAACGTAACTCGGGTAATTATATATTTTTACTTATGCAAATCCAAACGGGTTTGGGATTGCAAGGGCGCCAGTGTTTAGAAGCAAGGTCGGAGTTTTTGAAGGAGTTTGAGGCGATTTAAGGATCAGTGCAAGCCTTTTTAGACCTGTTGGTGGTCAATCTTTGCAACTTAAAGCTGACCCTCGCTGCTTTATCATTAAAGGGAAACTCGTCTTTTACTCTTTCGATGAGCGGAACGCAATAGCCTCCCTACCGCTCGTAGGAGCAGAGCTCTTGCTAGCCGAGTGGGTACGGCGTTGGTCTGCCAACGGGTTCGATCCCCGGCATGAACGAACATAAACGTCAACTCACGTCGAGATCTGGCTACCGACTGTGGACGCGCTGTACTCACCCCTGTACGGGAGTGGATGTATTACACTTCTTATACACACATAACCACTTACAAAATTGCTTTCTCATACACACACCAATCACTCCTTGTTCCAAGGAACCCTTCCGATGAGTGTCTATATCCACATAACTCTGACGCAGCACAGGTCTCTCTGCCCCAAGGTGACGAATTTTCTCACCATCGATTGAAATACTGACCTTTATATATATCTATTTGATTATTCGGTCGGGATCTGCCTGGATAAAGGCAGGTTAGCGTAGGAGAGAATTTTTTTATAGCGTCCATTTGTCAAGTGCCAACAAGGGCATGAGTCCTCGTAATCAAGGAGCGGAAGAGGATGGACAGGAGGAAAAACCACTAAACATTCACAGGTTAAAGATTCATCCCCATCAACCTATCACAGGAGGAAGAGCAAAGGAAAACCCTTTACTTTTTCCTCACTAAGGTCCAGGCCTGGCCTGGCTCGGTCATGGCAACCGGAGGTTCATTGTAGGATGCGCACCTATATGGCCAGTGGCCATGGCAACAGGAGGTTCATTCGAGGATGCGCCTTTATATGGCCGGTGGTCATGGCAACCGGAAGTTCATTCGAGGATGCGCCCCTATATGGCCGGTAGTCATGGCGACCGGAGGTTCATTCAGGATGCGCCTTTATATGGCCGGTGGTCATGGCAACCGGAGGCTCATTCGAGGATGTGCCTTTATACACCGTCTCCACACCCGCCTATCATACCTTCGAGTGTCTCTATTTGCTCAGGTTGCAAGGCTTCATTGCACATGCTCTCTCACACTAAAGAGACATAATTTGTTAACACTTGGTCACTCTACAATTACAAGCACCCCCTTTCACTAATGTGGACCCATCAATCACGCACACCTGACGCACTTCGTCGCCAAATTCGGGCTCTTCACACTCTCTCCCAGTTCTAAGACATCCCGTCACATCATTCAACTGTCTATCACTCATTCTACACCACCTCATACTCACACTCTTATACATGCGACCCCGCAAAGGAGTGTTAAGTATGGGATAGGCAACGATGCTGTAGCTGACGTGTGGAGGGATTCGTGCCCTACAGGCCTCAAGAACCACAATGCTTACAAGTGAATCTAATGCTAGATTTATATCTTCCACACACTTCCAGTTCTTCCATCTTCACCGCTTTCTTTACATATATATATATATATATATATATATATATATATATATATATATATATATATATATATATATATATATATCATTAATAACTCAATAATTTATGAAGAGGATCTTTTTGAGTATTTGAATAATAATTTAATCTTAGTTTGGTTATGACTTATGTTTTTATCAAAGTTATTTCTAATAATTCTTTTATAATATCAAAACACAAAATGGTTAAGTTCAGAAATAAATATAAGTATCGAAATTTTGTGAATTTTTTATAACTCAAAGAATTAAAAATGGTGAAGTTCAGAAAATTTATTTTTATATATCTTCTTCTATAACTATATTTTAGCAATGTGATATTTTGAAAGGGGAGAAATTTAGTTTAGAATTTCTTTTTAAAATTATTATAATTGGCGAAGTTCAGAAAATTTATAAAAATTTAACCATGGCTGCTTTTTTTTTAGATTTTAAATTTTAATCTCAGTAGCGAAGCCATTGCCTCCTGGTGTATATATATATATATATATATATATATATATATATATATATATATATATATATATAAAGGCTGCTCCTGGCAAGGCGTAATTTAACACGAAGAATGAATCTAATGGGGATTAAAACTTAAATCTTGGGGCATCTTTGACCTGTACAAATTTCCTATATTCTACTCTCTCCAACCTTAGTTTCTTTTCTGGTCTTCCTAAAATGCATGATCCTGGTATTTCATTTTGCCCTATACAACCCGCTAACCTTCATCCTACTTAAAAACTGGTTAAATATCTAGTTACATTAAGAACCCCTTTGATCATTAACCAATACAGCCATTCAAACGGTTTTACGTGTGTCGATGAAGTACGAGGGGCGGTCAATAAGTTTTGCAATTCGGATATAAGGAAACGAGATATGAGGAAAAGTGTTTTATTATTTTTCAATATAACTACCCTCGACTTCAATGCACTTGCGCCACTTGTCCCTGAGGCTTCGAATTCCCGACGACCAGAAATCTCCCGACTGCTGTTCAACCCACTCCTGGACGGCGAGCTGGACACCTGCATCGTCCGCAAACCGGCGTCCACGCAGTGTAGCCTTGAGCAGGCGGAATAAAAAGTAGTCGCTAGGGGCCAGATCTGGAGTGTAGGGGGGGTGGGGTTGAGTTCCTCGAACCCGCACTCGCGCAGGGGGCAGCTTGTGCAACTCTGGCCTTGTGGACTGTGACGACGTTGAAGTCGATCATGGGGCGTCAGGTTTCTTGGGACCCTTGGTCATGGCCAAATTGTCGTGGATGATGTTGATAACACTTCCATGTGATATTCCAAGTTCTTGCTCGATTTCTTCGACCTTCACCCGTCGATTTTCGAGGCTCATCCTCTCCACACGGGCCACATTGTCCTCGTTGGTCACGTCTGACGGGCGCCCTGGACGAGGGTCATCTTCAAGGGACTCACGACCATGGCAGAACTCCCTATTCCAGCGAGCGATGTTTGCATAGGAAGGGGCGATGTCGGTGTACACTGCAACCATGCGTTCATGGATTTCTTTTGCATTTTTGCCTTCCTTGGTCAAAAATTTGATGAGTGCGCGGTGCTCAACCTTCTCCATTGTTGACAAATTTGTGACTGACGACCTGCGATCAGCTACTGCTTCTTAAATAGACGAGGAAGGAGCGTGCGGCTGCAGGTCCTGCCTTTTTATAACTTGTCCTAACACCCCCATAAACAGCCATTTTCCTTCCTCTGTTTTGCCCTACCGATTCACAAAACTTATTGACCGCCCCTCGTAAATCGGCTCTCTATTAGTCCCCTTAACGTCCTGGCCTTCTTTGCTCTCTCTTCGCTATTCATTCATGTACTCTTAAATGAATTTATTGATAGTATTTAAAATAATTGTTTTACTGTCTGATAAGTTTCCTTGTTTCGCTCGTTTTCTCCTTAAACAGACGCTTGAACTTGTTCTCAATGATACTTTTTGTTTATTCATTCAATTTAGAAACAAATTGATGGTGTAGGTATGGGCTTTTCAATCGTCCCAGCTGCCGTAAACATATTTATGGCACATTTTTAGAAAATTCATAATAGTTACCCTTTTCATATGCGATTTTCCTTTCATCGTAGGTATGTAGACGACTCATTTTCATCTTTTGACACTCCCAAACAGGCTAACCAATTCCTCACTTCTACTAATGCAATTCATCCGAACTTTATTACCTTTTCTGGATATCTTAATTAATAAACTGGAAGATAAAGTCTCCACTCTGGGCTTCAGAAAACCAACTTTCTCTCGCTTAAGGTTTAATTTCCTTATTTTCTGAGACAAACTTTTCAAAATGGCATTAAAACTATGCATACTACCTCGCATCTTCATACTTTAACCTTTACAGAGAGTGAGTTTGAGTTTCTTCAAAGTTATTTCACCAATAATTCATAATCTTTACATCTTTTCGAATCTACCTTTCAAAAGTTCTTAATATTTCTGCCCACAATTGTATGTTTATTATGCCCCTAAGGAGGTAGGATTTCTTCCCCTCCTTCTTCTCAATAGTCCACTCTAGAAATAAATAAATAAAGTATTCACAACTCACTGTTTTTAAATAAACTATTTCCTCTAATCCAATTACAATAGGCTTACTATTTAATGTAAAGGAATCGCTCCGTAATAGCCTGCGTATTGGGGTCCTAACATATTTACTGGTCCTCCGTGTTAGTAGTACACTGCAGTCGCTCCATGCTCGAACTAGTTCTCACCTAGATATTAGGAGTAGGGCAAACGACACCCTCAATGGGAAAGAACATTCTCCTATTTGGGGTTACAATATCAGTTGCCATTACTGAAGCCATTTAAGATAAGTTTAAAATTTTAGTAAATCCCAGGACGAGACAAACCTAGAATGTTGGAATCAGTCTATATCCAATCTCTTGGTCCAGTTTTTAATAATACCCTCCCTGCTTTTTGTCTCTGTCTCATATAACAACCAATTACGTTTTTCTTCCCTTATACTACCTAATTTTCATCTATTCCCCAGTCAGTCATGTCTCTGCCTTTCGAGTAACAGGTAAGATTTCCATTTTTGCTCACGGGTTGTTTTTTTTCGTGTGTTCATTCATATTGTGTTTCGTTAAATTAATTATTTTTCCTGTTACCGATTTTATTATTATATATTTAGAAAATAAATATATATGATATTTGTCAACTCTAATTTTATACTCGACCCCTTGTCTAATCTCAATTATCAACTTCAATCGATTAATATATTCCCATTTAATCGATTAAGCCAGACGACGAACATATTTTGCTTGAAACATAGCCATAGAGAATTAAGTTTGAGAAATATTTTTTATTTTATTCGTTATTAGATTCCTCCTTCGTGTTATATACTAAAGCAACCTCGGCACAAATGCTTTCACGCGTTAGCGATACCAACCGGCACGCACCGACTCAGAGATCCAGTCACGGTCGATCTAAGAAACTTCTGAAGAGTTCTTAGTGGAATTTTCAGAGAAAGACCCGAATAATTGAGATTCTCTGTTGTCCTTAATTCCTTAAACTCTTTTATTACTGACCCTACTGTAGATTTAGATTTAGTAGTTCTTTAGAAATCTTCTTGTGTCTCATTTTTTATTTGAATTTCGTAATTATTCTCGATTGTATGTCGGAAGAGAGTTCACAGGTTCACTACCTTTCGCCACTATGGTTGCTAGTAGAATAAGACTCAAAATTGCAATGCCGAAGAAAGGGGTTTTAGAACGTTCTAAAATATTCTTGACTAGCCCAAATTTTAAATAGGTCACAGCAACTAATGATGAAACCTGGAAACTGTGTCATAATTTAAACCATATAATTTTAAATATATGGATGTGAAAGTGTTATCGTATCAATACTATTTAGTTTGCAAATTTTCGTTAAAAAAAGAAGTGATTATTCCTTTATTTGTCTATCAAACTTGATGATATTTTGTGGATGTGTCTAGCAATACATTCGTCTTAATGTCCCCGAATTTCCTTATCATACAATAATTGATTCATGAATAATGGCGAAAGATTATGGAAATAGGAAAGGATAGGAACACTTTATGGACAAGTGTGTCCTAAAATAATATATATATATACATTTTTCAAAAAAACATAACAGGCAAAACACTAAAGACCTGATAATTTGGGGTTCTTTTATGGGTAAAATATACAACATCGAAATAATAAATAGTTTAATTTGTTTTAACCACGTAATTCAGGGGTCCCCAACCTCCAAAGTACCGCGGGCCGCAATGACAAGTCCGAAAGGGCCCGAGGGCCGCATCACTAAAAACCCCTCTGAAAACCACGTATTATAAATAGCAAAAAATTCAAAGAATTTATTAATCAGACACCTGATGATATTTCTCAGTACAAATAAGACTAAACTCGTATAAAAATATACTTAACTTAACCTCCTAACCCAAACTAACCAATTAACCTAACTATAACCATAACTTAACCTATCCTAAAACACGCTCTTGAGAATAAAGATGTTTCAACACACGTTGGAAATGATGGAGAGCCGTACGGAATGTTAATTTTGACACGTGGCCCGCGGGCCGCGGGTTGGGTAAAATATCATAAGGTGTATAGGGATATTTCTATGTAGATGCTTCATCAAATGTGCTCTTTAATTGTCAAGTGAAGTAAGTATTCTACTGTACACTTCATTTTTCAAATACCCCCCCACCATCCCCGCCAAGTAAAGTGAGTTCAAATCGGTGAACGTGATAGAGACTCGATGCTATCTCATCCGATCCATCGATTATGAAAGGTTTCAAGGTAGTTCTTGAGATCGTATAATGAGATGGTTCTCCATCTTGATGAAAGTAACTACTGAATTGCAGCGAAACCTTTTCCCCGAAGCATGTTGAGGAAGCTATGACAGGTAATTGTACAATCGAAAATGAATGAACTAACCAAAACTTTGGTATAAAAACCACACTAGACAGTTATAACCGGTAAATTTACGTCCTTCCACATAAACATGTAAATTTCTTGTGATCAATTTGTGAAAATACGATGGTCGATTATACTAATCACTTTAAATATAGCCACATCAGGCCACACAATTATGTCGACATATTGGGCATCTGTTTTTTTTACTCGAATATCTGTAGCACTTCATGAAAAGTATTAGCATCTGTTGAGGTCTTTAGACACCCAGACGCTTGCTTGTCTCAAAGATTTTCTCGGTGATCGGTTGAATATTTGTAGCACTTCATCAAAAGTGTTGGCATCTTTTGAAGTCTTTAGACACTCAGACGCTTGCTTGTCTCCAAGATTTTCTCAGTGATCGGTTGAATATTTGTAGCACTTCATCAAAAGTGTTAGCATCTGTTGAGGTCTTTGGAAGCCCAGTCGCTTGCTTGTACACATCATGGACCCTATGGTATAATTCAAATTTCTCACAGATATGTCAAATGGTAAATCGAGTTGAAGGATTAGCTCTCAAATTGTGTCTCCACTGTTGCTGAAACTTTGATATCTCAACCTTAAAATACAATCTTAGTATTTATCCATTTTCGTTGCTCAAATGATAAACGAACAATTCCAGTTTCCCTGGAATTTGGATTTTGTGTCTCCTTAGGCTAAGCAAAGGCTCTTACCAATTTCCTTGTTGTATCTCTCCTTAGGCTATATATTATAAAAGACTATAAAAAGAAGTAAAAATCACCTAAATATGTTGGTGGGTTTGCCTGTTATGTTTTTTAAAACATGTATACATTGTTTGGGACACAAACACACACACACACTCTCTCAATATCTACCTCTTTATCTCTCTCATGACGTTTGCAATTCAATATTTTTTAATTTGTGATTGGAATTGTTTCATTTCACATTCAATAAAAATAGCTATTATGAAGAAAATCCCCTCCCCCCCTCCTTATTTAGGCCTCCATGTAGAGGGAAAAGTAATTGCATTGAGCTTTTTCAAATCTAGCCTCGAGGTCATTCCTTGCTTTGAATATTATTACCTTTATCATCTGTGGTGAATTGCATTATACATATTTCTTTATGACCAACATTCTTCTTTTCAATATATATTAAAGAAAATTGGGCATCTGTTCAAGTTTAATTTTTTCCTATTGAATTTGTTCTCATGGTTGACCTATTAAGTAAACCTGCAATAATTTAAATATTAGAATAACCAGGCAATGACTTCGCCAGTCCCCTCGGGAAGAGCTTGCCCTTCGCTACTAAGATTAAAATCTAAAAAAAAAGCAGCCATGGTTAAATTTTTATAAATTTTCTGAACTTCGCCAATTATAATCATTTTAAAAAGGAACTCTAAAACTAAATTTCTCCTTTTCAAAATATCACGTTGCTAAAATAGTTATAATAGAAGATATATAAAAATAAATTTTCTGAACTTCACCATTTTGTTTTTTGTTATTATAAAAGAATTATTAGAAATAACTTTGATAAAAAAACAAGTCAAACTAAGATGAAATTATTATTCAAATACTCAAAAAAATCCCCTTCTTAAATTATAGCTAGTGATGATATATATATATATATATATATATATATATATATATATATATATATATATATATATATATATATATATATGAAATGAATAACTCACAAACTAGCACCTGAGGTTCGCAATGAATGCAATGTCCTACAGGAAAAATGAAAAGGTGCTTCCAAG
The DNA here is from genome assembly GCA_963969495.1 of Ceratothoa steindachneri. Lineage (NCBI taxonomy): Eukaryota > Metazoa > Arthropoda > Malacostraca > Isopoda > Cymothoidae > Ceratothoa > Ceratothoa steindachneri. The sequence goes on from OZ018327.1 coordinate 57,896,049, forward strand.
TACTTTGGAACTTTATTCAGTTCATTCACAAGGATAACTACAAGAGAAATATTATAATAAGGGTATATATAAGCTAGTAAAAGATAAAGGACCGCCTCTAAGACAAGAAATCACCAATGAGTAAGTAGGTGAGGGATGGGTGAATTCACATTAAGATTTAGCTATAACAGGAGGCAAGGTCAAACCGAGAAGAAGAAAGAGTTCAGAACGGAGCGAAAAGGGTTAAAACGATTAACGGATAAAGCGATTGTCTAAAGAGTGAGATTAGGAGAGACACGAGAAGTAAGCAGATACGTAGGGGAGAGGGACAAGGAGAGAGGAAGAGAAATAAAATAATATTAATACAAAATCAATGCAATAATTAAATTGACAAATCGGGTGCCCATAAAAATGAAAATTGCCAAAAAATTAGGAATATAAGTCAAAGCTAATTTCTTTAAGAATGAGTTTTTTCATAACAACATCAATTTTAAAAAGACCAGGGCAAATGTTAAAGTTATTAAATTGGCTTATAGATGAACATTCAACAAGGTTTCTTTTAATTGAGTCATTTGAGCGAAAAATAAGTTTTGCTGAATTCCAATTAATTAAGTGGTTATTTTCGGACATATGCATAAAAAACGCCTGTTCTCAGGCATGCAAATGGCATGTCCCACCCAGCGCAGTTGACGTTGCTTGAGATGGACTCGAGAGGGCCAATTTGTGCTCGTTTACGAATTTCGAAATGGGGTACCTTATGCCACCACTTGAGCCCTAAAATTCGCTGTAGGCAGTTGGTGTGAAAGGCCTCCAGCATTTTTATTAAGTGGTGCCGGTATGGAACCCACGATTCACTACCGTACAAAAGGATGTAGAGACAGATTTCCCTATATACAGACACCTTGGTGGTGGTGGTGAGGTCCCTGTTAAGGAAGACCCTGCGGGACAACCTACCAAAGGCAGCATAGGCTAGACCAATAGGGCGTTGAACATCAGTGGTTAGGTTGCAGGAGTTGGTAAGTACAGAGTCCCGGTAAGTGAACTCTTCTACATTCTTCAGTGACTGTTGGTTGATGGTGAACTCAACTGGCTCACGTAGATGTTCACACAAACTGAGCACTTTAGTTTTGTTGGTATTTATGGCGAGTCCTGAGTGGGTATAGGCATCAGCAACAGCGTTGATGGTGCGCTGGTGACCATCTTGAGTGGAGCCTATTAGGGCAGTGTCATCGGTATACTGCAGCTCATGGATTGCCTCTTCTGTTACTCCTGTTTTCGCTTGAAGGTGCCGCAAGTTTAAACAGATTGCCATCTAAACGATAGGATAGCCGGACACCATTAGCAGGGTCAGCTTGCTGCTTAGCAATAGTGGACACAGCTGCAAGGAATAGATTAAAAATGATGCGAACAATTACACATCCCTGTTTAACACCCGTATCTACCAGGAAATGCTCTGATTCTATCCAGGCACTAGAGACGTGTGCCATTGAGCCATCATGCAGGGCTCTGAGAACAGCCAAGAGTGTTGATGGGCATCCGAATTTCCTCAGTGCCTACCAGATCAGGGGTTTGTTAACCGTATTATAAGCTTTGGCAAGATCCACACAAAAAACATATAAAGGTCTTGATGCTGCTATATGCTTTTTTCTTGGGGCTGCCTTGCCACAAACACCATATCGGTGGTGGTTCGTGCTTCCCTGGATTCAGGTAGAGCCTGCTCAGCAATGTTGTTGAGGATTAGGGAGAGCAAGATTTGAGTGAGGACTTTTCCAGAGGTGGAGAGAAAGGAGATGCCCCGGCTGTTGCCACACACCCCCCTGTCACCTTCCTTTTTGTATATGCTAAAGATGTCTGCATCTTTCCACTGTCGCTGGCATCATCTGGATCGCCACACCCCCTGGATTATATTGTGCAGACAATCTACAACAGCATCACCGCTGAGTGCCAGGTGTACTTCTTGACGATATGGAATGTTGTTGAGTTCTTGCAAGACAGGGATATCAGACATGCTGTCAAGGAAGGTAGGATCTGTTGGGTTACTCCTGTTCAATAGATCTTGGTAGTGTTCAGCCCAGCGCCGGACCGATCGTCACTCCTCACGGGACAAAAGCTGTTACCCAGGGGCCCATATGCCATCTTGAGAGCATTGTAGAAATGTTTTTGGTCCCTTGAATCCGTAAATCCTTGAATTTCACCAGCAAGTTTGAGCCCACCACTCATTCTGCATTTTTCTATTTTCTCGCTGGAATCTAGAACGGAGTTCTACAAAATTTGCAGGTGTTGTTGCATTGGGGTTAGTATTAGTTGAAAATGGCCTCTTGCCGAAACTAGTCCGATAGTTATAACTAAAATCTTGATTGAAATATTGTGGTTTACCATTATCTTTCACTGATATATATCACGCCAATGTGATATCTTCCATTACATGTATATGCATATATCTCTCATGAGCGCGAGAGAATGATGAAATGAATCCAACTTCACCGCAGGAAAGAGAAAACAGAATAATTTTTCTTCGGAAATATTTTATTTCTTACTTCGAAAAAATCCGAGCTGGGATGGGATTCGAACCGTGCACATTGAGGCAGTGAGCAACCGCTTTGATCTCAATTAAACCGCCCTTTAGACCACTCGGCTACGCGGAAGACAAAAATCTTGGGGATTCTCTTCCTCCTTCTCGTTCGACCATGCGAAGTGTGCTTTAAAAAGCTTATCTATTCGGAGGATTTTTGTCTTCCGCGTAGCCGAGTGGCCTAAAGGGCGGTTTAATTGAGATCAAAGCGGTTGCTCACTGCCTCAATGTGCACGGTTCGAATCCCACCCTAGCTCGGATTTTTTCGAAGTAAAAAATAAAATATTACCGAAGAAAAATAATTCTGTTTTCTCTTTCCTGCATAATCAATGTAGTCGAAACCTTAATTCGATATTTCCAAATGGATCGATTTCTCTCAGAATATTTTGCACTTTCCAGTCACTGTTGCTGGAGTAGAACGGTCCTTCAGTACTTTGAGAAGAGTAAAAAATGACCTGAGGTCAAACTATGTGTCCGAATAGATTAAGCAGTTTAGGTGTCTTGACAATGGAAGCTTGTTTGGCAAGGAATCTTAAACTTGATGATGTTATTTCTCTGTTTGGCAGCCGTAAGGTTCGAAGCATGGAATTTGAATAAGATGTAAACAGATCCATGTTTTGCTTAATGTACAAGAGCCTTTGTTATTTTGTATTGGATACAATTCTTAATGTTTTTTCAGCCTTAAAGTGAACTTATTTATATGAGGCTAAAGTTAATTTGGGGATTATGCCCACCCTCGAATATTTGGGGCGCTTTGTTATAAATATCTCTATTTAAAAAAAACAAAACGCAAATGCTATATAGTGTATATCGTATACTATATATCGATATACACTATATATCTACAATATATGGATAACTTATATCGTAGATAGACTCTATATAGCTTTTTCACTACTTAATGAGGGCAAATTTCTAATTATGATATAACGACAAATAGATTGGCCGCCATCTTGAGAGACACATTGTGAGTTGGAATCACATTATAGTGTTGTATAAAGTGCTGCCTCGCTATATCGCGACACTCTTTTCGCGGCTTCACTACTTCTCGGGTTTTCAAATCGCCGGTCCTGCATCTTCTAACTCTTCTGAACCCTGAATCGAAGCGCTCAAGGAAGATTGTAACCATCGTCGAAAAGGTGAAACTTTTCGGCTTAAGGAAGGGAGAACGTACGCGGCTGTAGGACGACACTTTGGCCTCAATGAACGTACGGTACGTTATATTAAGAAGGATGAGAAGAAGATAAGATCAACGGCAGCTGTTTCTTTCAATAAAACTGCCATGACGGTTGTAACGTCGCGTAATAAGGTGATAGTTAGGATAGAATCTGCATTGTCTCTCTTGCTTAGTGATTGCACAAAAAAAGAATATCGAGCTCGAGAGCAACACAATCCGCACAAAGGCGAAGTCTCTGTATGATGCGTCGTGCACTCAACTTGCTCAAGATCGCGGCGCCGACGAAAACGTGGGAGATGAAATGGCTATCACAAACAAGTGAAGCTGGATGTAAAGCCAAGTGTGTATTGGTGGGAATATCGTGTGTGTGTGAGAGGGGGGGGGGGTATATATGTATATGAAAGAGGTGAGATACGCAACACCATTAAGGAACGAGCAGGGGATAATTTCTTTTCTCCTTTTTCCAGCTCCTAAGGTACCGCCGATTGTTCTCATTTCGGAGTGAGGAAGGAGTCGGAGAGTGTGGAGCTGAGAGACCTCTGTGTGGCGCGATTTTGGAGACCTCATTTGTCGGGACGGACCTAGCAAGACGACCTCATCCCCCCCTACCCTACTCGACACTCAAGGAGAGGAGTCACTTTAAACGCCCCGGGTCAAATTAGTGACCGCAAAGACAAGGTAGCTTGAGGTTGTGGTCGGGCTAAAACCACCTATGAGTGGGAGAGCTCGCGAGCAAGGTCGTGTGTAGACCATTGTATCTGCCTATTTCCTTAATTTGCCGTACGCCTTAATATTTTTACCTTACTCTGCATTATTGCCGTTTCTTGTTTATGTGGTACATATTTTTTTCTGAATATTTTTTTTTTGGGGGGAATGTATTTAGTGCATTTTTTTGTTGATTGTTATGGGTTGTGGAAATATAAATATATATTGAAGTTTTGTGTAATAAAGAAAATTGAGTATTCACGTTTCCTTGAGCCTCATTCCGATCTAACAGGCATCTCACCTTGAGTGAGCAGACCATTTTGGCGGGTGGTTTCCGGTACCGTCCGCGACAACGTAATCGAAGCGTTCAGAGAAATTATAGAAGAAAGCGGCTATAAGCCTGAACAAGTCTTAAATAACTGATTAAATGTATGTGGGGGAGGTTAATAAGAGTGTGTGGATGCTCTATAATGGTTTAAAATAAGTTTAAATAGATTTAAATAATTAAATAAATATATGGTTTCTACTTCGCGGATTTTTACCTATCGCGGGTGGGTCTGGAATGCATTAACCGAGATAGGTGAGGAAACACTGTATAGTGTATTATATATCATTTGGAATAGATTTTTTTCTGAATTAAAATATGATAAAGACATTTTATATTAATCAATTCTAAAGAAAATATGATTGATTTAATTAGCATTCGGGGCTAAGGCTTATATGTCTGAAATCAAGCAACGCGGTAGAAAAACTAGAGGCCTAACGACATTTAGCGATGGCCTTTTCGATTCGAATTTAATGTTAGGCTTCGAATTAGGAATATTACGAGTTTATTTAAAGATTGAGATGGTGTGATGGATGCAACCTCCCACAATTAAGTGAGGAGTATGGGGGCGAATCTCCCATATCGAAATTACCTTAAAAATGATATTTAATACAATATGATGTAATTGCCATAGTCTAATAAAAAACAACTTTTTGTAATTTTCCTATGAAAAAACATTGTCTACACTAAAAAATAGTTTATATATATATATATATATATATATATATATATATATATATATATATATATATATATATATATATATATATTATCCAAATTTCTAGGGTGGGCATAATCCCTAAATTAACCGAGGATAAATGCTAATAAACAAGACGTATTCATTTCATTTTTTTATAATACTAATAAAATCTATGTAAACAGTTGTTTGTTTTCTTTTTAAAATTCACAACTTTGAAGCATATATGAAAGAATCTAAAGGTAGGAGGTCGAAAATGCCTAGCCCCGGAGGCCTAGGTTGGCTTGCTTCGCTCCGGCCAAGCCGATGAACGTCTGTGCAGAGGCAAAATTTGGACACCTGACGTCCTCCGGTACCATCAACCGACATTTAAACTCAATTGCGGATATTTGTTGTCCTTTTGCGAAGGACAAACTGATGATCGTCAGTCCTTCGGAGGAATGCGTATCGCGCGAAGAAGTAAAAGAAGCAAGTGAATGCAGGCAGTCTTTAATTATCATATAATAACCCCTACGCCAGTGAATTGCAATGACGGAAATGGCTCATTATTGGGATGTCGTTGTGTCAGCCGTTCATTGTTTACTCATAAAAGATTCGGTCGCGTTTTGAGACAAGTTTCGAGCACATTCAATGTTGTTCATTCTCCCACCTTTTATAGAACGTCGTTCACCTCACTTGGCCTCATTTTGCCTCGAAAATGAATTGTGAAGTGAATTCTTCCATTTCACAGGCTTCATTAACTTCCAAGCAAACCGCTAGACAACGATTATACCGCTTACAAATACTCTTTTATAATTGTCTCTTTCACACTTCTTTCGCAACTTCATGCTTATGGAATTTATTATTGTCGTAAGTCTCGGTCATTAGCTTAAAGCCAAATTACCTCACTCTCCTTCTTGCTCAAAGGTGCGTACATACGAACATGGAGTTCTTGCTGGTCGAGTGTATACGGCGTTGGTCTGCCAACGTCACGGTACCGGGTTCGATTCTGGCATGAACGGACACAAACGTCAGTGCACGTAGAGCATCTGGCTATCAATTGGTAGACGAGCTGGGCTCAGCCCCGTGCAAGAGTGTGTAGATCTTGCACTTCTCAACACACACATAGCCAATTACAACACTTTCCTCTCCCGTCTTCGCAGCACAACACACACCTATACTCTGTTCCATGGAATCCTGCCGATTGGTATCTACATCCACCAGCGGCGTGCAGTCAATGGAAGCAATACTTCCCCCATTTAAGAAGAACAGAAAAATAAATTACACCCTAACAATTAATATGACAGCAAAATCAATTTTATTCTCACATTTATGCTTGCCTATACTTGTATACGCCATACAAGTATACGCCATACAGTGGGTCGGGGACCCTTACGGCAATCGAAGAAATGCATCCTTTTTGTCGAGATTTCTACTCCTTTTTTTCTCTTAATTTCAATATTAGTACTGCTTTTTTGTGCTTTGGAATAAATAGTTTAAAATATGTTTTGCTTTTCTTAGCAATAATATACAGTCACTAGAGTTTTATGATTTTTATCTAGATATTCTAACGCTGTGTTAGAATTAAGAAAAAATAACCTATTTTTATACGGAAAAGGAAGCAAATTTAGCTTTCCAATCATCTGCCTGCATCTGGCAACTTTGCTGGCTTGCCAGAATCTAGGAAAAAGCAATAAAAGGTCTCAGACACAATGGCGTAACTATTATTATGCTGTGAAACTTAAACATTTTTTAGGTTATATTTAAATACTGGTTCTAAGAAAGAAAGCCTAAACTCTGTATGGTTACGCTCTTGTATCTTAAGCATTTTGTTAATATTTCCTGGATTCTGGCAGCCCTACCGGATTCATCCCTCGTATCTTTGAGATCAGTTAGTAGCTGCGAGTAAGTGCTAAGATAAGTATGGTGTATTGTTTATTCATTTTTTAAAGTGATAATCCCCTTTTAAACAAAATGGATGGAAATAAAGTTGTGAGAAAATTCGATTGCATTATTGAAAAATTAGTAAAAAAGAAGTTCAGTGGGATGACTTATAATGAAAAAGAAACTATTATTAAAACAGGTAGGCCTACGCCAACACGAGATGTCGTCCAAAACTGTTGCACTCGCAAATACAATGTACGCCAATATGATAGACCATCTTGGCGTGTGGTTGTGCATACTTACAGAAGCTATTTTAACATTTGAATAAAGTTTTTCAAGTAACATTTAAAATAAATTAACATATAGTTATTTTTAATGAACAACATATTTACTTCAATTAACAGATTTATTTTTGGAAAACCTGAATTGCTTCCTCATCTTCAAAAGTCACCGCACGCCACTAATATCCACATACCTCTGACGCGGAAACGGTCCCTCTGCCCCTGACTGACGAAGATTCCACCTGAACGCTGTTTGGTGTCAAAACATAATACTTCTCAAAGGGAACCGGCCCCTGATGCCCTCGGGCTCGCCAGCGATTGTCATACTAACCTTTATGTCTATTTCATTATCCGGTAGGGGATCCACCTGGATAAGGGCAGGTTGACGAACCACTACTACGTAAATGGAAATCACTTCATCAAATTCCTTGTGAATTCTCGTCTCTGACATTGGCTCTTGTCCTTTCGCCACACCGATCGCTCAAACGGCAGACTCGCTTCTTCATTCCATTAATTCTCTTCAAATGAAATTGTGATTCCAAGCGCTTTCGCCTTTATTAGACAGATCAATCAGAGTATGAATGCAAGATATAAGGCAACAACTTATAAGTTGAAAGAAAAATGGGTGGAGATACAGTTGGAATAATATTTTTATTTTATTTTTATTATCCGCAAAACTTTGCCCATAAGATCGATTTTAATAATGCCAAAATTATATATAGGTCTAATACTTACATTGAAAGACGTATGGCGTGGTCTATCTTATAATATGTCAAAAAGGCAATACAAATTTAGTAAATATACCTCTAATACATACAGTGGGATTAAAAAGTCACTGTGCACTTATATTTTTATTAACAGAAACACGTTTTAATATTTAAAAAAAACGAGAATATTATGAATAAAGTTTATAAACAATGTTGAAAGTGCCCCCCGTTAGCATAAATTTAGACTTGGATTCTTTTTATTTCTAAATATTGCCATCAGTTGTCGGAAATAAAAGTGCACAGTGATTTTTTGATCACCCCGTATATTTGCCTTCTCAATCCACAAACCGCCAAAACCCTCTAATACCAGGGATTAATAAATAGCTTTGAAACAATCTGACTATTATCCAACAGTTAAATTCTCCTAATGTTCTTTATTATATTTCTTATCGTATTGTACCTATTTTAATTGTTTTCATTTGTTCACGGCCTTTATGTAGATTGTTCGCACTGCATTGGTTCCTTGCTAAACAGCTGACGATGGCGCAAGCCGAAACGAGTTCTGTTTTCAGTCAAATTTGATTCATAATATGGTTTCTCTTATTCAACTATATTATCACGTTAGTGTGGTATCTCTCTCTTTCTTTTCTTTGTACGACCGAAAAATATCGGCCAGTTTTGGTTGGCGTGCAAACTATCAAACATCTACCACGTTCAGGCTTATACTGCTTGATAAAGGAGGTATGTACAAAGGTTAGTCAAATCAAGAGAAAAACGATCTTACATGAGATAACCTCCTGGAAAAGCTCTACCGCTGAACTAACGGGACCAAGACGCAAACCTGTATATTTCTTCCCAAAGAAACTTATTCCGTTCGTATCTCCATTAAGGTCTAGAAAACTCGAAGAAAAACTGAATAAATATAACATAACTCATCGCTGGCCTCATGAAATAAGCATTTATATGTCGCCGATAAGAAACTGATTGATTGGCTTCGACAGACGCGTTTGTCACGCCGATGGAATTCACTGGGAATCGTTCACGGATTAAACATTACGTGAACAGAGAGAGACAAGACAGTTAGCGAGACCTTCATCCCCAGCCTTTATTTTGTCGAGGATAACCATATCCTCCCATAAGTTTATATCATTTTGTCGAGGATAAACCCATCCTGCGCCTGTGGTTATACCATTTTGTTCAGGGTAAACCCATCCTCCTCTGGTGTCATACCATTTTTCATGCACTTAAGTGCGTGCAATATTTCGTCTTTTTTTACTGGTATGATTTTCCCTTCATCAATTGATAAGTAAGTAGTGCCATTCGTCTCTCTCTGCCTATCGATATCCCGCCTGGATGAACTACACATAAAGACAGGAATGACAATCAATTGTGAGATATTTTGTTTTTCTTTTATTCTGTAAATTGTGTGCTTTTTATAACACATTTTGCCTTTATTATTTTATATTTTTCTGTTCCAAGTATCTAATCATTCTCAATTTTGCTTGTTGTGGTTCTCTGTTTTTATAGTTTTATTGATCATATTTATCAGGTTTTGGCGGTCTATTTGGGTTTATATTTTGCAGTGTTGTTTTTTGGCTGCCGTCAAATCGTCGTTTGTAACGAACTTTACAGATTTCTTGGTTAGGTCAGGTTAGGTTATTCGGTTGATTTCATTTTCGGGTAGTATTTAATCAACCTTGTTCCAGATGATTGTTGCGCATTCGTAAAGTATCTGGTTTATAGGTTTCGTGGTCGTCCTCTGGTGTAGTTTTATTGACGTTAATCTATCATTTCTTTTGTTTGAAATGAATCTGGTTGCCCAGTTTTGGATCCTCTGGGATTTTTTTGTATCATGCTCTTAATGTTTGCGTAGGGATTATTGGGTATGTCTTCTTGGGGCGGATGAGAGCCATGTTTCCTTTTGTTTCAGCTTGATATGTTTCAGAATCTGCGAAGCGTCGTTATTGTGATTTTAGCTTTAGTTATTTTCTGTGTTAGGTGTACCCGTTAGTTGTAACGTTTGGGTCCTAGGACTCGCTCTTTCGTGGTGTATTGATATGCCTCTCCGTCTTTTGTCTTTCCATTCGTTGACGTTAAGTGTGAGTATTTTAAGCTTGTTTTTGTTTTCTCTTTTCTATATGTCTATGAGTTTTACCTTTGTACTTTTCCTGTCTTAAACTTTTCCTGTTCTAGCTGGTGATCGAGTGCGGCCAAATAGTCTTTTCTTGAAGTGGTAGTTCGATAACTTGTGGTAGGATTCGGGAACGCTGTTTCAGGGCGTTGTGTATTTTGGTTTTATCGTCTTCTCTGTCGTATTCCCATTTGTATTTTCCTTTTACAAATCCGTCGATTATTTTCTTTTGTTTATTGACTTTGGGAAGGGTGTGTGTATAGGATCTGTGTATTTTTATGTTGAGTTGTTGCGTGATTGGTTTGGGGGCTATCTTCTGTCTCTCTTTTTCAGGTTTTTCTGTTATTTCCATTGTAGCTTTGATTATTTCGGTTTTTCTCAGCCGGTTGATATTCCTCGGTGTCCTGGTCGGTTTCATTTTCTTGTTGGTCGGTTTCCATCCGGGGTTTTTTCCTCTTTCTGTTTAGGTGTCATGTTTATTTTGTAAATTTCGCTTGAGGAGGGGGGGTTTCCGGGAACCACATCGGCTTTAGGTCGTTCTTTTCGAGCATTTTATTTAGTTCCGTTGCGTATGAGCCAAGTTTCGCAATATTTACAAAGTGAGCGCGCATGATGCAGAGGATCAAGTATGGTCTCATGCTTCCTTCTATGATCACGACTGGGTTTTGTGCCGCAGCTGTCTTCGTTGTTCTTCCTGCTGATGTCATTGTGTATGTCGTGTTCTTCTTTCTTTCTTCTTCTTCGTTCATATCGGCCTTCTTTTTTCTGATCATTTGCTTCTTCATTGGCCATGACATCGCAAGAGTTCGGTGTGTATTTCCGCCGTTGATGCATTTTTTTAGTCGAACTCCTACACTCGATCCATCTGTGCCCTTAACTCTCAAATTCTGAGCTGTGTTTATCCAGGTCACAGCATGTCAAGCACACTCAGACTGAGATGAACGTTTTGCATTCTATTTGATCTAGTGAGATCTTCGTATAGAACGTCAGGAGACCTTGTTCTGTTGCTTTCTTCATCATTTCAGTAGCTTTAAAGAATACTTTGAAAATATGACATATTTTTCTCCATTTTGGTTTTGAATTTAATGATATTTTCAACAGTTGCACACTCTTCGCTGCTTCTCTATTTCGTTCATGATTTCTTGTGCTGTGTGCGCTCCCAACCAACAGTCGAGGTGCCTTCAGATACCCGATCTTTGTGTGGCGACATCTGGAGGAGTTCGAGGTCGATCTTCTCGAGTTTTTTGACATGCATCCTCGCTTAATAGGAGATCGAGACCTTTTCCGTGTGGCAGAGTGCGGCATATATGTTGCATTATTTTTTTAACCTGAACAGAGTCATGCCGATGTTTGAATATATAGTTTATGGGGTCTTTTCTTTGTTTAGTCTTTCCTTTCCAGTGAGGAAAGGGAGAGGAGCCCTCTTCGCACCTTTGTGGTCGTCCATGTCAACTCGTGCGGAGCCCAGCTTCCAATTTTGTTCCTTTTTCTTTCTTTGTTAATACCGATTTTTGGGGGGGGGCCTGATAAGAAGTTGAGATTACTTCATGGTAATGAGAATAACCCCACAATCCCGCACCCAGCTGGAGTAACTGCCTAGACAAGGATGATGAAGAGATAAGTGGATCAACCAGAGGAGGCCCTCCTGACGGATGACTCATGGCGACTTGATGATGGGTGGTGATTGAATCAGCTACCACCACCCAGGTGTACCAACTCCTCAGGAGTTTGGTTATCAAAGCTACATCCATCATAAACAAAAATGGTTGTATGCCGATCGATGGTACTGGCCGGGCTCTTAAGGATAAAGTAATCTCTTCTCCAAGTATTGCCACTCTGACTTTATTTGGAGAGACCTATGACGATGGATTCGGCAGTGGGCTATTCCACACACCTGCTTTCTCCACCGTCTCAAATTATGCCTTATTAAGTGCGGGTAGAGTTCGAACTAGGCTCTGATTGGCAGTTCATTTAGCCAAGCGTCTGGAGGCAGCCGAGGATCGAATGATGAGTTAAGGGCTGCCATAATATTAATTAGCACAACTAGTAAAATTTATCTTTTTTAAGTCCACCGTAAGGGAAGGATGAATGATTGGATTAGTGAGAAAGAATGAATAGAGAAAGGGGTGAGGTCAATTGGATCGTAAATGCGCTCGATCGCTCATTCAATTAGATGGTCTTCCTCTGTTCTTCCTTTGTTCGAATGAAACATCACTAGTCTCACAAAATAAAGAGGGAAATCAGAAGAAACTATGCCATTGAAAAATGGTGACAAACTTTCTAATAAAGATAGAAACAACACATATCAGCTTCGTAGGATTTCTCATACATCGAAACATAGCTCCATTTATAAGAGAAATTATAGGAATGTCGAAAACAAATGAATGAACATAGATAAAGAAATCATTCCAGTAGCGACAACGTGGCTCTTTAGCTTTATCGTGCAGTTTACACAGATTTCAGTTTGATTCAACATTTTTCACGTCTGCTGGAGCTATTAGTGTGACCTAAGCAGTAGAAGTGGTAACACTTCCATTATAACGGCACCAATACTTTCTCATGATAGGGATACTACCCAACTCGCACATACTTAGGGCTATTTTCCCTGTCGAGCGTGACGAAATGTTGTGGTGGGGTCTCAAGACCAACATCTGGTTCCTATTCTGTGATGTGTTTTAGGAAGTTAGACAAACAATTCCCTTACATATACTACTCACTTCACTGGCGTCACATGCACATGTGAGCCATTGAGCGTCCGAAGACCTCTCAGTATAGTTCCATGTGCAGGGTTTGCCTCATTTACCAGAAAAGGGCGACCTTAGGCTCTCTAACAAAATCCATAACTACGGCCTGACACCGATATAGCATGTGTCCGTCGGAAAACCTGCTCCCATCGGTAGAGCAAATGACTTGAAGTCGCTTGAAGCCAGCGGGCTCAAAGACGCCCAGAAGCTCCTCGATGAGAGGCTCAGTTATCTTCGAGGCTCTGCTCTGCTCACTTTTGATTTTCTCTGTACAGTAGGTAGAGTTTTTTCCTTCTTCCATCCAAGGGGGGTTCCTCGTCGAGGAAGACGTACCAGACTTTCCCTGGTCACATGCACAGTGGGTGAAGGACTCATCCGTCCTATGAGCCATCCGGAAGTCGAAGATCCCTAGTCTTCTTATTTTTATTTTCCTAGGGGTGGAGGGCGGTTTTCATCCTCCTCTCTCCCCCTCCCGAAGTAGACCCGAGAGGGAAGGGGGGCCTGCTTCGACCTGCTCCCTCTTCGAGATGGGGAAGAACACAGCTATCTACGGAGACCGCCTCCATTAAAGGAGGAGAGCCCTTATTTCCCTTTAAGTTCTCGAGAGGACAGATCCTCTTAAGAGGACCCCGCACGGGAGTGTAGTTAGGCTCGGTTGTATTTTCCGTCTAGCTACTATCTTCCTCGGAGGGGGGTGATATTATGGGGCAGAGACATCTTTGGGTCATCACTTGCTTCGGGAAAGGCTTTCTTTCGGCCATCCCCCAAGACGTCGAAGGTCCTGACCGGGGTCCGCATAGGCACCTGGCCTTTTTCTGGCCCACATATCTGAATGGTGTGAACCTTCCTCTAAAGATTCGGGTAATAGTTCACTTAAGGAGGTCTCCGAAGGAGACCTGCAAAGAGGTGTGTGTTAGAACCACCCCACCTGTGAAAGTGTCCCGGGGCGGGGGGCGAGTTTCTGGAAAGGGATAAAGAGAAACTATTTAACCGCCCCTCTATCATTTAAGATTTGAAATTGGAACTCCCCACTATTCAGAGGGCTGCGCCCCACTGTGGTGGAGCGAATGTGAGTGTGTGTGAAGGGCCATTCTCCCACTCTTTTTTCCAATACCCTCTCCCTCCCTCTGTAAAAATGTGTGTGTGAATAGGAATGTTTTTTTTATATAATATAAATTCCGGATTTCATTTTTATAAAATGTTTTTTACTCTTCCTCAGCAAATTGTTGATTATTATTTTTTCAAAAGGACACTCGATTAAATTCCAAAATATTCCTTTTGTAAAGAGTGGCTGCCATTGTACGATTTAGAATATTACAAATTGAAGTTATTGTAAGTCCCGCCAGGACAGAGAGAGCTTTGATAGCTTCAAGACCTGACCAGATTGCAATATTGTACGAGCTCGGAGGCGCCAGGTTTGTTTTTTTTGTAAAACGCTTGAGACACCAATACCCACCAAGGTAACACGTGAGCCCTTTCTTCCTTTGGGGAAACGCTTATTTGCTTTAGGTCTCTTGTTTGCTTTAGGCTTCTTGTTAGCTTAAGGCCTCTTGTTATTGATTTCTTTGTTCACTGTGTTATTGGTTGGTTGATATCGCCCTGGCAGATATTTTTTTGTTGTTTGACTTTGCGTGATGAGGAACCAAGTCGGAGATGTACTGGGTCACCTCTCCACTGCCAATGAGGTAGGTATGGATGATAGCACGGATGTCAGGGTAAATGTTGCCAATGAAAAGACGTGTGAATGAACGAATAATGAAGTGGGAAGGATGGTGGAATTGGATGGATGTTTGACTGAATACGAAAAGGAGGATGTGTATCGAATGTTGTTTGAACGAAAAAGGGGCCTCAGTAAGGGCGATCTGGATTTCGGGGTTGCGAAGCTTCCGGAATTCAAGATTGTCCTGAAGGAGGACACCCAAATCTATCAGCGGCCGAGAAAATTCCCGTGTCCGGTTGCTGATGAGATTGAGGAGCAGTGTGTGGAATTAGAACGATTGTGGGTGATTGAAGAAAGTGAGAGTGCATGGAATATTCCGATTGTGCCTGTACGTAAGCCGGATGGAAGATTGCGTCTGTGTGTGAATTATCGAAAGGTGAATGAAAGGACTGTGAAAGAAAGGTTTCCGATGTGTGTGGTATCTGAGTGTCTGTATAGTATGCATGGGATGAAGTGGTTTACAAAGCTGGATTTGGTACGGGGGTATTACCAGATGCCCATTGCTGAGGAGAGCCGGCCGGTGACTGCCTTTTTCTCTATGAAAAGGCATTATCAGTTCCGGAATCTCAGCTTTGGGTTGGCTAATACTCCCGGAGCCTTCCAGCGGGCGATGAATGTTGTGTTGAGTAAGTTTGCGAGTAAGAATGTGATTGTTTTTATAGATGATATTTTGATTATGACTGAGAGTTTTGAGGAACATATGAAATTGGTGAATGATGTGTTGAGAACGTTGGTGAGTGTTGGCGTGAAAGTGAAAGTAGTGAAGTGTGAATGGTTTGCGAAAGAAATGGAATTCCTTGGGAATATGGTGAGTGAGATGGGTTACAAAAGTCGCCGAAGTATGTTGAGAAGCTGCGAATGTTTCCGAAACTGGTGACTGTGAAGCAACTGAAGTCGTTTCTGGGTTTGATTGAGTTTCAGCGAAAATTTATACGTGATTGTTCAGGTGTGAGTAAGCCTCTGACTAAGTGGATGGGCAAGAACCATCCCTAAATAGTAAGGTTGGAGATGTAGGTAGTATAGGTATTATAGCGTACGAGAAGTGCAGGCGAGCGGCTTAAAAGCTTCGTTTGAATGAGTCTCTTTTGAGACTCAGGATGGCCGAGTGGATTCGCCGCTGGCTAACAGTGGTCCAGCGACGCGGGAAGCTGTTAGCAACTCGCCTACGCTATTATTTTTTTATTTACCCCCTTTCCTACTCTCCTCTATCTACAATGGTGCCCAGACCCGATAGGGGGAGCGTTAGCCCTTGGATAACATTTCCAAACGGGCTCTCTTCATTTCTTCAAAATACGCTCCGCTTCAGGAGGGGGGTTGTATAACGTACGAGAAGTGCCGGCGAGCGGCTCAAAAGCTTTGTTTGAATGAGTCTTTTTTGAGACTCAAGATGGCCGAGTGGATTCGCCGCTGGCTAACAGTGGTCCAGCGACGCGGGAAGCTGTTCGCAACTCGCCTACACTATTATTTTTTTCTTTGCCCCTTTGTCTACTCTCCTCTATCAACAGTATTAAGGCAGAATAAGGATAGAGGGTGGTCAACTAAAAGGTAGGGTGGGTAATCACATAGTCTCATACCCCGGGATTCGGAATGGGAGCGTACGCCTGCCCTCAAGGTTCCACGTATATCGGCAGCCCTTTGCGAGGACTATGGGAAGGGGTTCGAAGCAGCTTACCCAGTTCTGGCCAAGGCGTTGGAAGTCAACTCAGTGAACCAGGCTAATCCTTGTGGGTGTTGGGGCATAGAAGGCACGCAGTTCTTCCGGAACCTGCAGAGATCCCCGTGGGGGGGGATAAGGGTCGAAGGTGCCATTTAAAGGGTATCGAAGCGGATAATCTTAGAAAAGAGGAGGCATAAAAGGACTGGGGAGCGCATCAGCTCCTCTAGGTCCTGGCCTTGGAAGTCCACTCAGTGAACCGAGCCTTCCGGGTAGGCACAGGGATTAGGATGGTGTGCCTGTCTTCCAAGTGCCACGGGGCACTCCCTTGCCGAGATCCAAAAGACTCAAATGAAACAAAGAGTAAGATTGTTTACAAAATCCTTAAAAAACAACGTCCCTAGACCTAAGTCGCGTGCTCTCAATTATTCTGACTTATGACCTTATGACCACATGACCTTACGACCTTCTGACTTTCAACAAGTGGGGCAATCCGACCCATAGTTCCTTTTCTTTAAATAAATCCTGGGCTAATTATAGTATTCAAAAGAGAATGCAAAACAACATAAGGGTTTTAAATTTAGTTAGAATCGGCCCAATAGTTACGAGGCTTATGCCAAATAATTCCATGACTAACCTTGAGAGGAAATTGGCAATTATATCATTCGAAAGAGAATGTAATACAACATAAGGGTTTCAAATTTCGTTAAAACCGGCCCAATAGTTACAAGGTTTATGCCAAATAATTCCATGACTAACCTTGAGAGGACATTGGCAATTATATCATTCAAAGGAGAATGTAATACAATATAAGGGTTTCAAATTTAGTTAGAACCGGCCTAATAGTTACGGAGTTATTGCCAAATAATTATATGATTAACCTTGGGAGGACATTGGCAATTATATAATTCGAAGGAGAATGTAATACCACATAAGGGTTTCAAATTTTGCTAGAACCGGCCCAATATCTACAGAGTTATTGCCAAATAATTCCATGACTAACATTGGGAGGACATTGGCAATTATATCATTCGAAAGAGAATGTAATACAACATAAGGGTTTCAAATTTCGTTAAAACCGGCCCAATATTTACAAGGTTTATGCCAAATAATTCCATGACTAACCTTGAGAGGACATTGGCAATTATATCATTCGAAGGAGAATGTAATACAACATAAGGGTTTCAAATTTAGTTAGAACCGGCCTAATAGTTACGGAGTTATTGCCAAATAATTATATGACTAACCCTGGGAGGACATTGGCAATAATATCATTCGAAGGAGAATGTAATACAACATAAGGGTTTCAAATTTCGTTAGAACCAGCCCGATAGTTATGAGGTTTATTGCAAATAATTCCATGACTAATCTTGAGAGGACATTGGCAATTATATGATTCGAAGGAGAATGCCATACAACATAAGGGTTTCAAATTTCGTTAGAATCAGTCGAATAGTTATGATGTTATTGCCCCAAAACGCATTGACAAGTAAAATGTTTACCATCCGCCCGACTGACCTACGGACCGACATAGTAGCTTATAAGTGTATTTAAGGACATATTAGCCTATCAATTCTTTTAGCAAAGGTATCCACCATAAATTAATCAAGGTCAAGATGAAAATTTGTCTAAAAAATAAAAGTAAAATACTTCTCCAAATTACGTTAGCAAACAAGTTTAGGGAACTAAATGATCAAGTGACAGAATCCACATTTAGAAATCTACAGTAATAGGTTTTTTTTACAATGTAAAATTTTAGCAAATGCAAAAAAGAAGTGAGACGATTAAAAAAACTTTGTAGAGAAAACGCCCAAAATTAAACGGCCCGAAAAAAATCAGAGAAAGGATTGAATATTCAACTCAATTATCTTACTGAAAAACAACTCGGAGGAGAACTTAGAACATACAATGGAATCCCCATTAACCTTTCGCTTAATACAAATAGATAAAAAAAACTTGAAAACAAAAGAAATCACTAAAACGGGCGAAACATCTAACGATTAAAATAATTCATATCTTCTACTCTAATTAACAAATTAATAAACATTTTTTTTAAACAAAATTTATTCCCCTCGATCATGTCGTGTTCATAAATATCATTAGTAGCTTATAACTCTTGGAATCGAGCCTTTTAATGCATTATTTATCATAAATTGTAACAAGTTATTTAAAAAATATTTAATTTTAAATTTGCCTTAGTTAACCCTTTATTGGCCGTTTATCTCCTTTTAAAGACAAACTTCCTCTTGAGATGAGAAACCTTATTGTTTATAATCTTACCTGTCTTTGTTGTCTGATGGGAGCCTACTTTAGTGTGTACAATTCGCTCGTTTAAAGAGAGGTTTTGTTCTCTCTTTATCAGGAGAGAAGCCTTCAGCTATTAGGAACTACCTTATACATTTTCAAACTTAAGTGACCTTTACTTGGGCTTAACTCGAAGTGTTAATCTTCAAACAAAATCTTGCGTTTTTTCAGAGGTATTTTATGGGAGTCACTAATCTTATGGATTCAAACATTTCAAAAAAAATTTATTAATTCATAAGGGTTGAATTTTAATCACTAATCACGTGAGCTCATTTAAAAAAAAATCTAGAATTTTATATCAGTCTATAAAGATTGAAACCAATACTGTATATTCAGTTTTATTTCATCAGTGGCTGCAAGTGAATTCCTGTATAGTATTTAAAAAAAAAAAAAATCTTAATTCCTCTTTTAAAATGAGTAAGCAAAAACTTAACACTAAATATATTCAACAAAAGTATAAAGCGCTGCTTGAATTTGAGCATGGTTTAAAATCTAAAGGGCAAATTGCTAAGGAAAATGGCATCCCAGTAAAGACGTTTAGTAATTGGATAAAAAAAAACCATCGGATAAAATATAAGCAGCATTTATCCAACAGCAATTTGTTCCCCAGTGCAAACGTATTCATCTTGCAAAAGAAGAAAACTTAGAACATGTGTTATTAAAATGGTTTAATGCTGCACCTGCTAAAAAAATTTGCAATCTGCGGACCGATATTTCAGAACAAAGCTGATGAATTAGCACCTAAATTAGACGTTTTAGATTTTAAATGTAACAATAGTTGGCTTGAAAGGTTTAAACAACGTCACGGAATAGTGTTTAGATCTTTATACCGCATTATCAACGCTTGTACAAGAACATGCCCCAAAAGACCTTCATTTATAATGCAGACGAAACCGGGTTATTTGTTTCGTTTATTGCTGGACAAATCTTTATTTGTCAATGGTAACGAGTGTCAGTAAGGTAAAAAATCAAAGGAGCGCCTTACTGTTTTAATCTGTGCAAATATGACAGGAGCGGATAAGCTTCCACTGCTAGTAATTGGTATGTCTACTAAACCTAAATGTTTTAAAAATGTTCGATCCCTCCCAACTTTATATAAAGCTTGGATGACGTCGGAGATTTTTTCGAATGGGTTTACAAGTTAGATGAGTGACATAAAAAGAACAGCAAAATTGTATTCTTCATTAAAAACTGCCCGGCACATCCACACATTGCTGATTTGCATGCACTCTGTGAAGCTTGTGTTTGTACCCCACCCCCCAACACAACCGGCAGCACACAGACCATGGACCAAGGAGTAATCCAAAATTTGAAGACACTACATAAAATACGTAATACAGAATCGTCTCCGTTTCATCGACCGCACAGAAGCATATGACCCGTCGGTCTTGGAAGCATTGTATTGTATGCAAATTTCAAGGTCACCAATCAAAGCATCAACAATTTCGCGCTGCTTTTGTCATAGGAACAAAAATGGAAATGACTCCACAACTGCTTAAAACTTCTAATTTCAGAATTGAGGGTAAAATTTCAGATTTCGTCAGCGCAGACAACCATCTTGTAAGCTCAGGAACTTTAAATGAAAATGAAATGATAAAAGACCACAATTGACAGTGAATCTGACAATGATGACCCCGTAAACCTCCCTTCTCCTGTAATAAATACAACGAAAGGTTTCTTCGTATGTAATGAAATAAGTAAACTTCTTCGAGCACCTGAAGGAGCCGATGAATGCCTTTTGTCTTTTGCGAAAATTGAAATTTTTTCCCTCCTAAATCTCATGCTTCAAGTAAGCAAAAATCATGTAAACCATGTAACTTTTTATTAAGTAATTTACTATGCGTATCAATACAGTATTATTGTTGTATTTACAATTTTTAATAAAAACTGTAATTCAAGTTCTGTATATACATTTTGCCCAATTTCAATACTGTAATTTAAAAATTTAAAGCAAAACTAAGAGTGTAATTTTCGTTTTTAATAAATGCTCACGTATATATGTATATTTAATTTCATTTGTATGGTTTTCTTCTACAATAACAGTAATTACATTTTGTTCTCATATACATGGTTAATATATATATATATATATATATATATATATATATATATATATATATATATATATATATATATATATATATATGAATATATCTCTCATGAGCGCGAGATAATGATGAAATAAATCCAACTTAAACGCAGGAGAGAGAAAACGAAATAATTTTTCTTCGGAAATAATTATTTTCTACTTGGCAAAATCCAAGCTGGGTGGGATTTGAACCGTGCACATTGAGGCAGCGAGCAACCGCTTTGATCTCAATTAAACCGCCGCCCTTTAGACCACTGGAAGAAAAATTATTCCGTTTTCTCTTTCCTGCGGTGAAGTTGGATATATATATATATATATATATATATATATATATATATATATATATATATATATATATATATATATATATATATATATATATATATATAAAACAGTGTTATTGGCGAAAAAATTTTGATTTCACTATTAGATCATGTTATTTGACTCATACAATTATGTGTGAAAAATAATATCGCCTAAATGTCCGCCAAGGCTTCGTCGGCACACCTCCACTAGATGGTCAAAATTTTTGATGACGTCTCTGCATAGTTGCTCCTCGATCTCACCAATATGCCTTATTATCTCATCCTTCAACTGTTGAATTGTTGTTGGCTTGTTGGCATAGACCTTACTTTTGAGATGACCCCAAAGGAAAAAATCTAAAGGCTTCAAGTCACACGATCGTGGTGGCCAATTGACCTCGCTGTTTCGAAAGATGATGCGACCTGGGAACTTCTCATTCAATAAAGCCATTGTTGCATTGCTGTGTGGCATGTGGCGCTGTCCTGTTGAAACCACAAATCTCCGACATACATAGAATTCAATTCAGGCCATAAAAAGTTGGTTATCATGGCACGGTATCGCTCGCCTCTCACCGTAACAGAATTCACGGCATCATTTTCGAAGAAATACGACCTAATGATTCCGCTAGCAAAATGTGCACACCAAACAGTGACCTTTTGTGGATGCAGTGGCTTTTCAACAATCTTCCTGGGATTTCCATCACTCCAAATGCGACAATTCTGCTTATTAACGAATACACCTAGATGAAAATGGGCTTCATCACTAAAGATGATTTTTGCGAAAAATCATCATCGGCTTGTCTTTGCTCGTGCACCCAATTGACGAATGTACGGCCCTTCAAATGGCCAGCAGTCTTCAGTTCTTGTGTTAATTGAATATTGTAAGCGTATAGAGACAAATCTTTTGTCGAAATTCGATGTAACGTTGTTGTGGAGAGGTTCAATTCCTGCGCGCGATGACGAATAGAGTTGTCTGGATCTTCGGCCACATTATCGCGCACTGCAGCAATGTTTTGAGCTGAACGGCGTAAACGAGCACGCAATGGCGTTTTCATATCTGCCACCGACCTCGTTTGTTTGAATTTACGAACAATTTTCCCAATTGCACTCTCGGTTGGTCGATTATGTTGACCAAAAAAATCGCGAAGTGCCCGAAATGCGTTTCTGTTTGAACGTCCATTTTCGTAATAGGCTTCGATAACTTTAACACGTTGTTTGATTGTTAATCTTTCCATGGTTGAAATTGCCAAAGACTTAATTTGTTAAATCTGAAAGAAAAAGAATAGAAAAAATCCTTAGACGCTTAAACTTAACTCACATTTAAAATCGGTCCAAGTTATTGGAACACCCTTTATATATATATATATATATATATATATATATATATATATATATATATATATATATATATATATATATATATATATATATATATAAGGTGTTCGGGTTACATCTCAATCAAAAATAAATGATTTAAAAAAATAAATAATATTAACTAGATTATGGCTGGGAGATAACAGTTTACTCACAGTGTCCGCTCTCAGTTTCAACTACGGCCTCAAGGCTTAATTAGTCTTTAGGATATTTAGGTCATCTTTAGCCAGTGTTCTCCCTCCTCACTCCGTTGGATTACACCGGGGAACAATTTAAAAAAAAAAAATTCTGTTGAGTTAGATTTTTGTGCTGATTCCAAATTTGTGGTCAGCTTTTTTCTAGCACGTCTATTTTTTTTCTCCACAGCTTAACCCCCAGAGAAGTAAAATTCCACTGCTTAGCTGTAATAAGATTTGCCTGCTGATTACGATTGAATTCATCTACAGCTACGTGGCAACTTGTTTGTGCAGTCACCATTGAACAGTGCGGTGAGAGGTGCGTGTTGTAAGTTCTATTTCGTTATATGCTGTTTTTTTTAGCTTTTAAAGCTGGTAACTATTCCATCTTAGTGTTTTATTTACATAGGTATATATTTCTTTTGTTTCAGATCATGTCTGCTCCTGCAACTTCTCGTCGTAAATGCCTAAACAACCCTGACTCCTTCTGCTACACTTGTGGCAGTTTCACCATTCCAAGTCAGGGGGCAAATATCAGTGCATTTGTCAAATAAGCATATTTAGCATATTTCAAAGTAAAACTCGGTGATTAAGACAAGCCATGGGCCCCCTATAAAGTGTGCAGGCAGTGTGTCGAGAGTTTACGGATGTGGACCAAAGGAACACGTGAAAGGTTGCCATTTGGTAACCCCATGGTTTGGCGAGAGCAAAAGGAGCATTGCACAGACTGTTACTTTTGTTTAGTGAAAACATCAGGATTTAACAAGAAAAATAAAAGTAAAATAGAATATCCTAATCTACCGTCAGCTATAAGGCCAATGCCTCATTCAGCTGAAATTCCAGTGCCAGTTTTCGAACAACTACCTCCTCTAGAGGATTCGGTTCGTAGGGGATTTGATCAGCACGAGTTGAATGATTTGGCACGTGATTTGGGCCTATCAAAAAAAGCTTTATGAGAAAAGTTTGAATGAGAAAAATTTACTTGAACAAGGAGCGAAAGTATCATACTTTCGAACCAGAGAAAGTACATTTCTGCAGTACTTTCGAATGACAGCGGCTTTGTGTATTGCCATAATATTCCTAGTTTACTGAAGAAATTAGGGCTTTCAATCTACAATCCAAATGAATGGCGAATGTTTATTGACAGCTCAAAGCGGGGCTTGAAGTGTGTCCTTCTACACAATGGCAATTTATTTGGTGGAGTCCCTATTGGGCATTCTTTCTGTCTTCGTGAAGAACATAGAGATATAAAGAGGTCATTGAGTTATTGCAATATAACAAACACAATTGGATCATCTGTGTTGACCTTAAAATGGTGTGCTTCCTCCTTGGTCAGCAACGTGGGTACACAAAATATCCCTGCTTTCTCTGAATAGGGGATAGCAGAGCTCGAGGGAAGCATTGGGTTGAGACGAATTGGCCTCCAAGATATGATCTTAAACCTGAAGATCCCAACATTCTACATGAGCTACTTGTTGACAGGAAGAATATAATATTCCCACCTCTGCACATAAAACTAGGTCTCATGAAGCAGTTTGTAAAGGCATTGCCAACTGATGGCGACTGTTGGTACATCATCTCGACATTTCCTGGTCTGTCAATTGAAAAAATCAAGGCCGGTGTGTTGATGGTCCACAAATTCGGCAGTTCTTCAAAGATGAACAGTTCACCGGAACTATGTCAAACCTTGAGAAGAATGCTTGGTTATCATTCAAAGACGTCGTCAAGAACCTTCTTGGAAATACACTTGCAAATAATTACACAGAAATTGTTCAGAATCTATTGGACTGCTACAAGGCGCTTGGTTGCAACATGAGTATTAAACTACATTTTCTGCATTGCCATCTTGCCAGCTTTCCGAATGATCTTGGTGCTGTTAGCGACGAGCAAGGTGAACGATTTCACCAAGATTTGAAAGTTATGGAAGGACGTTATCAGGGTAGATGGGATGTACATATGACGGCTAAGCATTGTTGGAGCATCAAACGCGATAGTCCTCAAGTTGAACACTCCAGAAAGAGCTATAAACGTATATTTTTACCTTAACTACTTGCACACAATTATAATTATATAATTACAATAGTCATATCCCCTGTTAAAACATAATAGTGTTAAATAAACATTGCAATCATGCCTGCTTCTTTCATATTTCATTGTATGTCAATATTTGAAAAAGTTCAAAAACTTGACGTGATAGAGAAAAACGGAGATCAGTTTTGGACTCAGCACCGAAAAATGAGTTAAAAACCGCTGTCAGATCTAACTCAACAAAAATTGTGTTCCCCAGTGTTATTAGCTAAAATCAGAAAGATTTGACAGAGGCAATTCAGTAATTAAAATGGAAATTAATGACTCAAATTTCGTTCGATAGAATTCTAACGAGTGGTAAAACTAGAATTCTAGATATAAACTAGAATCATTCTATCGCCATCGCCGGTAAAACTTAAAATAATCTATCGAGTGGTAAAATGGGAAGACTCATAACGGCGAGTGGTAAAACTAGACGAATTACAACGAGCTGTAAAACTTGACGAATTTTAACGAATGGTAAAAGTAGATCAATTATAACGAGTGGTAAAATAGAAGTTAACAAGTATGAAAACTACGAAAATTCTAACGAGTGGTTAAAACTAGAATAATTATATGGAATGATAAAACTAGAAAATGCTAAAGAGTTGTAATACTAAAAGAATGATAGAGAGCAATAAAATTAAAATAAGTCGAATGGGTGATAAAGCTGGAGTTATAATGAGTGGCAAACATATAAAATTATAAATGAATGGTAATCTAGAATAATCTAACGAGTGGTAAAACTAGAATAATTATAACGAATTTAGTAAAACTTAAAAAAATACGAGTGCTCTAATTAGACTAATTCTAACGAGTGGTAAAACTAGAATAATTTTAACGAATTTAGTAAAACTTAAAAAAATTACGAGTGCTCAAATTAGACTAATTCTAACGAGTGGTAAAGTCACCTTAAATGCTATCGAGTGGTAAAACTAGAAGAATGTTAATGAGTGTTACAACTAAAATAAATTTATTGAGTGGTAAAACTAGAAAAAATAGCGAATGGTAAAAGGTATAACAATTATAACGAGTGGTAAAAGCTAGAGTAATTCTAACGAGTGCTAAAACCAGTTATTGGTTTTACTGACGAGACTGGAACGGTCGCTCGGCAAATAAATTTGCTACTCACGATTTTTCAGTTTAGGGAAAAAATGAAAAAAGTTGATTGTTCAAAATTATGACGGGCCACCACTATATCAGAAAATATGGGATGGGGGAGAGGTTAGACCCACATGTATAAAATTTAGTCATGTATAAAGCCTGTGGAACTGTGAGAACGGACATTTTTTTACCCAACTCACCTGTGATTTGTTTTTCTCGAAACTTGAAACGCAATATCAACGAGGCTACATCACGCTAGAAATTAATATGAATAGATCTGTAAAGAAATTAGGTTCTTCTTCAAGCACTGGAGATAAAAGGGAGCACAAATGCTGACATTGGGGCTAGGAGGGCGTCAGTTCCTCTAGGTTTCAATTTCAGCAGGAAACACTGACGCAATTAGGATACAGAGTTCCCATAGCAATCTCTCGTCCCGTTCTTCTTCAAGCACTGGAGATAAAAGGGAGCACAAATGCTGACATTGGGGCTAGGAGGGCGTCAGTTCCTCTAGGTTTCAATTTCAGCAGGAAACACTGACGCAATTAGGATACAGAGTTCCCATAGCAATCTCTCGTCCCGTTGAATTTGCATCGAGTAGGGTTGGGGGACGCTCCGTATCCAACCAACTGGCTGGATCCAATAGACCAATCCAACAGCAAGAGGCTATCGTAATGGCAGGGGGAATTTCCAATCTAAGAGGAAATGATAGCCAGGGGAGGGAATGGGGACAAGATTTAAGTCAGATGAGCTTCAAACTGGGCAGGAATGGTGTATACTGTAGAATCGTGTATACTGTGTATACATTATATTAATGATCATTCAAAGAAATATATCCCAAAAGAGATACAATCAGTGCCATTCTGAACCAAGTACACGTGTTTATGAAATCCATTGAGCAGACTGTCACCAAAAATAGTTTTTATAGAAGAATTAAACAACATAAACTTGACCTTCTATACGCTTTAGTAAAACGTATAGAAAAAGATTATAGAAGAAATGAATAACATAAACGTGACCTTTCAATTGGGTATCTTCAATAGTGTTTTAGTAAAATTTATAGAAAAGGAAGATCATCGAAATGACTTAGAAAATTCCAAACCCATTGTTAAAATTGAACAAATTTCCTGAAGAATTTTATATTTTAAAAGAAATTGCTTTCGTTAACAATATTACCTCTTATAATCTGGATGTTTTAATGTTTAATATTATTAACAGCTCTCATTTGTTCTAGTTTATGAGTTAGCGGAGGAATATTGTTTGCTTGTGTGACGTCATGATCTGTCGTTTGGGAAAGTCATTTCGGTGGAGTCCTCTAGTATGAATTCGGCAAATTAAGACGACGATAGCGCCGCCTAATTTATGATATTCCCCCCATCCTCCTTAGCATTTTTTTAAGGTACTTTCGAAATGAGGGTTTCGCCCCACATCCCCTTACTAAATTGTGAGGATTTCGCCCCCATACCTCCACTTAATTGTAGCGTTCCACCCGCGCAATTTAAAAAAAAACTCATAATATACCTAATTCGAAAGCCTAACATTAGATTTGAATGCAAAAGGCGATTGCTAAATGTCGTTAGGCCTCTAGTTTATCTACCGCGTTCCTTGACTATAGACATATAACCCTTAACTTTCTTTGAGCACGAAAGATGAACAACAGTTTCGTTTCCTTACCTTACAATGTTTCTGGCGGCGGATACAACGTAGCAAGAGAATTCCAAAAATGGTGAAATCGATCCTTTAGTCGCGGAAACTTTCGGCAGAAGAAATGAAGAGCGAGATATTTCCGAAAGAATTTTTCGCTTCTGCCCAACTAAAAATGCCACTTTAGACCTTGGTATATAAACGTTCGAGATTAAGATCGCACTCTTCTTTACAGGTCATATTGAACAAATGAGGTCGAATAAAATTAACAATCGCTCATAGAAAATGCATTGTGGGTCTAAACGTATCCGCCTTGTAGTTTGGTAAAAAGTGATGCCATGCCAGGTCACGCATGCGTTGGTGGGTCACTGCCGGCTCGGACATGCGTCCGTGGGTCGCAGCCGGTTCGCGCATGCGTTGGTGGGGCACTGCCGGGCGTAAGAGGAAGGAAGACATATTGCGAAGACGAAGTAAAGATCTCTCCAAACTTAGAAAAAGTAACAAACTATCGATAAACTTAATTTCTCCAGAATTGCATAAAAAAAGGTATTCCTATGTAATTTAATGAGCTGAATAACATTTCTATAACTTTTTTGATTAAAACCCTGGGAGTGACGGCGCTATCGTCCTCTTAAATTACCATGATTTCGAACTCTGAAGAGGATAAGTGTCTGCTTATCTAAATTATTAATTTTAGGGGGGTTTAATTATTGCGAGTTTTGTTTGAATTTGCCTCAATCATTTCCCAGGCTCGCCTGAAGATGCAAGACTTAGGAAAAGCAAAAGCTCACAGACAAACAAAAATATTTTATATAAATATTTATTAAAAAAAAAATTACCAAGATTATATTTCCTATCCGCAATTAAGAATTACATCTGTCGAATTGAAAAGAATAAATTCAAGCTAGTAAATTCAAGACGAGTCATTTTTAAAGATTTAAAAAATAATTAGTTTGCATTGAATTAAGTAACAATTTCATCAGATGAATCAATGATTACCACATTAAAAGTCCAATAATGAGATAATTAATAGGTGGCAACTCAGAAGTATAACGATGAGATAATTACTTGTTACTAACTTCAAATGAAGTTAAGGGACCAATACGAGCTGGGACTCTGAGAATCACTATTCTAGAAGTCTTCCATGAAATATTTTCGTTTACTGACATTCTATTTAATATTTTGCAATAAAAACAAATGGACATTATGTATTGTGTAAGCGAGGCGAGAAAAGGCAACAGAGGTGCTTGAAAAACACAAAAAGAATTCCCAAGGCCTTATAAACTGTTCGAAAGTGATAACAATACAACGAGGAAGAGAATGAGACAAGAAAAGTCATCGAAATCATTCAATAAGGTTATGCATCCTAAATAATAGAAACAATCGATTTTCTCCTACCAGAAAGGATATTACTGAGCCGTACGACCAAACCCTCTCAGAGTGAGGTTAAAAATCTTTAATTGCAACATATGGAAACTAATTTGAGTAATTGTAACATAGGATGATTAAATTTAGCAATACGGCCAAACCTTCTCTGAAGAAGGTTTAAAATCTCTAATTGCAACATATGGCACTTAATTTGACACAATCCGTCCTCAGACTCAATTGATCGTTGTTTATGCCGATACAGCACCAAGAAAAGGTTCTATGAAAATAGTGCGACTGAATTATTCGAGGTGCCGCAACGACTGTGAACTTGTGGATGCTTTGTCAGGAATAAGATGTTCAATCAGGTGCGGATCAACCAGGGGGTGGCGGCGGGCTGAGTGGGCTGAAGTTCCCCAAATTTCAGACCCGTTTATGTTTTTATTTCTATTTTAAGCCATACTTGTATATGCTATTCAGAAAGAGTTATGTAATAATAGAGAATATATATAAAAGTTTTTTTAAATAGTTGCGAACGAATGTATCTTATATGATACATGTCTAAAATACAGGTAAATCTTAAGAATAATTATTAAATTCAGTATTATACCTTAGCTGACGTCCAAAAACTACCATTCATAATATTCTAATGTGTGGAAAAAAATCGGATCTGAGATAGTTCGTGCTCACTTCTTTATGAGATGCCGTTATTTATTACAAATACTGTCTATTATAACCCTTATTAATGATCAATTCCCTTTTCTCAGACTACTCAGAAGGAGGAATTCAGGTTAGCCCCCCCCCCCTCCCGAAATTTGTATCCTGATCCACCACTGTATTCACTGCAACCCAGTCAATTGCTACAAAAACTGTATTAGTTGTAAGGATATTTTATTAAAAAGAATCATCTCGTTTCAACAAATCAAAGCTAGGAAGTATGAATGTAAAGATGAACTTTGCAAGTTACAAACCTCAACAAATTGCTATAGAAACGTCGGTAATAAGATTGTCAATAGAGAGCTTGACTATAAATAAGGTGTGTTCATATTTATGATAGTATTATAAATATACTATTTATATTTATTGTGTTTTATTATTTCCAAAATTAACTAAGAGTTCGACTTTGCCACTCCTGCCATCGAATGAATTTCAGCTTGCAATTTAGGAAGACTTGGTCACATTTTCGTTCGTTTCTTCCGGCGATAAATCCTGCCAATTTCAATTTAACCCTGGACAGGTATTCTTGGTGCGTAAGCGCACCAAGCAACGCACACAAACCTAGTTTCTTTCGGTGTGCGCATCCATGCGATGCCTCTGGGTGATCTGTTTTACCGGGAGCCGTTAGTTCTTGTTTTGTTCAACCTTTCCATTGTAGTCTTAGATAAATGGTAAACATCTTGAAATAAAAGGATTTAGATTCTGACCAATAGGCCCTGAGTTATTCAAGGTCAAAATCAGTGTAGCATATCTCCAGCCACGTTACCTAAATCGTGACGCCAATTTGATGTTACCTGTCCAGGGTTAAGACCTTTCACTTTTTGTAATTGTATCTGTCATCTGTGTTGGCGTTCTTATACAGGGTGCGGCAGAACCGATTGAGCAGTTTTGAGGAGTCAATGCTCGTGGGGAGGAGGGGGGAGGGAGGTGTCCCCTTGCCGGTTTCCGAGGAATGGCTCGCTCCCCTGGGCATACCATCCCTCCCAGGCTTCCCTCGGGAATGTATCCTCCAAATATGGCGTACCGTCTCTATATACCCCCCTTACTTTTTTATAACTCCTTAAAACTGCTCAATCGGTTCTGCCGCACCCTGTATATGTATT
The DNA here is from genome assembly GCA_963969495.1 of Ceratothoa steindachneri. Taxonomy (NCBI): domain Eukaryota; kingdom Metazoa; phylum Arthropoda; class Malacostraca; order Isopoda; family Cymothoidae; genus Ceratothoa; species Ceratothoa steindachneri. The sequence goes on from OZ018327.1 coordinate 57,926,846, forward strand.
TATTTGGTCTCTCGTGGCTATTGCTAAAATCTACCGTTTAATGTTTCTTTAGTTTGTTTTTAATATTTCCTTACTACATTTAGAACTATATATTCTACTATATTCCTGTGTTTTTTTATTATATAACAAGCTCGATGAAGTGAATTTATTCCATTATTTCATTCCGTTTTATTTTTCGCTTCTTATTTCGGGATTAGATGGGTTACTCCTTAAGTTGTTTAGCAAAGGGTACTTTGGAAACTAGGTTGTTATAAAATTGTGGTATTTATTAAAATCAAGATTCTGTCTCTCGATCTTTAGTACCGGCCCGCACCACTCGATTAAAAGAACCAATGAACATTTTACACCCGATTTACCATCTAAAAAAAATAACTTACCCACAAAACAAAACGTAGGAAATTTTAATAAGGACGTTATACTTCCTATTTTTGACATAAACGAAAATGAACTCGGCTTCTATATTAAGAAAAGGAAAAATTCCGAAGCACCTGGTCCTAATTTTTACCCAAAGCATACAGGGTGCTCTTTGTAATTTTCATCCCCTTTTCCTCACTTCGTTCGCTGGTAGACCCTTGGAGGTAAATAGCTTACTTAATAAATGACGCAGTACGGCTTTAGACGCAGAATATTGGCTAAGTAACTTACTCGATTTTTCTTGAAATTATCGTGAAGTTTGAACAAGATAAAGCTGTAGATATAGTTTGTCTCGATTTTAAAAGAGCTTTTAACGCCATCCCTCATAAAAGACTTGATAAATCTAAATCGCACGGAATAAGGGGCAGCGTAGTAAAATGGATTAAAGATTGGATGGATAACTTTTAGCAGTCAGTTGTCAATGGGAATTATTCTTCGTGGACATCGTTCACTAGCTTCGTACTATAAATATCTGTTATCGGACACTTGTTTTTTTAATAAATATATATATATATATATATATATATATATATATATATATATATATATATATATATATATATATGAGAAAGAAGAATTGGACGAAATGAGCAGTTGAGACAAGAAACCGGAGTTTGGGGGTTTTTTTAAAGGCAAGAGAAAGGGAAATTAGAAGAATCCAGAATCAAAGGGAGCAAAGGGCGACACAGTGAAGGCGATCCTTTACAGAGAAGACAGAAATAACGACAGGGGAAAAAAGTTTCTGAAAATTCCTGGCCGGGACTCGAACCCGGGTCTGCTGATTGCTGGTCAGATGCTTTACCGCTAAGCTACCAGGCGAAATATAGTTACTGTTCTCATTCGCGTCCAATTCTTCTTTCTCTTGTACTATATGTATTTATAGTAAGCTACACCAGGTTTCTGCTTCTTTCTCTCTGTCTTCAAATTTATTTGAAAGGCAGAAAATAAAAATGGCGTAGCCCTGTGGTGGTTGTATTATCACCCGCAGAACATGTAGTTGCTCTTTCATAATATCATTATATATATATATATATATATATATATATATATATATATATATATATATATATATATATATATATATATATATATATATATATATATATATATATATAGGGTGTTCCAATAACTTGGACCGATTTTAAATGGAGTTAAGTTTAAGCGTATAATGATTTTTTCTTTTTCTTTCAGATTTAACAAATTAAGTCTTTGGCAATTTCAACCATGGAAAGATTAACAATCGAACCACGTGTTAAAGTTATCGAATCCTATTACGAAAATGGACGTTCAAACAGTAACGCATTTAGGGCACTTCGCGATTTTTTGGTCAACATAATCGACCAACCGAGAGTGCAATTGGGAAAATTGTTCGAAAAATTCAAACAAACGGGGTCGGTGGCAGATATGAAAACGCCATTGCGTGCTCGTTTACGCCGTTCAGCTCAAAACATTGCTGCAGTGCGCGATAATGTGGCCGAAGATCCAGACACCTCTATTCATCATCGCGCGCAGGAATTGAACCTCTCCACAACAACGTAACATCGAATTTTGACCAAAGATTTGTCTCTACATGCTTACAAAATTCAATTGATACAAGAACTGAAGACTGCTGGTCATTTGAAGCGCCGTACATTCGTCAATTGGGTGCACGAGCAAAGACAACCGATGATGATTTTTCGCAAAAATCATCTTTAGTGATGAAGCCCATTTTCATCTAGGTGGATTCGTTAATAAGCAGAATTGTCGCATTTAGGGTGATGGAAATCCCAGGAAGATTATTGAAAAGCCGCCACTGCATCCACAAAAGGTCACTGTTTGGTGGGTACATTTTGCTAGCGGAATCATTAGGTGGTATTTCTTCGAAAATGATGCCGTGAATTCTGTTTCGGTGACAGGCGAGCGATACCGTGCCATGATAACCGACTTTTTATGGCCTGAATTTAATTTTATGGATGTCGAAGATTTGTGGTTTCAACAGGACAGCGCCACATGCCACACAACCAATGCAACAATGGCTTTATTGAATGAGAAGTTTCCAGGTCGCATCATCTCTCGAAACAGCGAGGTCAATTGGCCACCACGATCGTGTGACTTGAAGCCTTTAGATTTTTTCCTTTGGGGTCATCGCAAAAGTAAGGTCTATGCCAACAAGCCAACGACAATTCAACAGCTGAAGGATGAGATAATAAGGCATATTGGTGAGATCGAGGAGCAACTATGCAGAGACGTAATCAAAAATTTTGACCATCTAGTGGAGGTGTGCCGACGAAGCCTTGGCGGACATTTAGGCGATATTATTTTTCACACATAATTGTTATGATTCAAATAACATGATCTAATAGTGAAATCAATAAATTTTTACCGATAACACTGTTTTATTTACTGCTAACTTCGATCCGTCTTAATGGAACACCCTTTATATATATATATATATATATATATATATATATATATATATATATATATATATATATATATATATATAGATGACCTTGACATGAAAGTAGGAACTAGGACTGAAATTAGTGTCTGAAAACACTTGCAAAAAGACTTGAAAAGATGTCAGATAGAATTAAATGCGAGCAAGTGTAAGGTAATTCCATAGGTAATGAAAAATCCTGGAAGAGATTATAATATGGGGGTCAAAATTCAAATACAGACAAAATGGAAAAAAGGATTTAATTGTCAAAATCTAGAAATCTAAAATTTTCAAAACAATGTGCTGTGGTTTCACTCGGGGAAGAGGTAAGGGGAGGGGGGACGAGTAAGTAACCAGACATTTTGCCTTTAAATCGAAAGGTATTATTCTTCCGTTATACAAAATGTCCCTAAAGTTTGGACATAGGAAAAATGAATATTTCCAATAAATAAAATAGAGCTACGCTTGATTTAACTTAAACTACATTTTAATCAATTTAAATATTGATAATTAATAAATAAATATTAATATATATTAATAAATAACGCTCTACACAAAGGACACAATGGTAGTTTTGATGCAGTTGGACACGTTTTTATTGTTTTAACATATAAATATATGTTGAAGTTGTGATATTGATCAATGTGTCCGCCGTCGGTGACGAGCAAGCGCTCCAGGCGAAACCTGAACGCCACGCACACGTTACGGACGGACTCCTTCCTTATGCTACCTCCACACGCGGTTGGAAGAGAAGTTCAGCTCGTCGACGTTGCTATGGCGGATCTTGCAGGCCTTGCCCATGCGCTGTAGTCGAGGGGATTGAGGTCGGGCAACTGCGGCGGCCAAAACTCCCTGGACCAGAAGTTCATGTTCGACCCCAACCACTCTTGTACGGTCTTGGACGTGTAGGCCGGGGCATTGTCCTGTTGGAAGACGTAATCCGCCTTCTTCGTGATATTTCTACCCAGGGCGGGACTTTCGTGGTCAATGTGTCCCTGTAATCGGTCGCGGTAAGCCTGTAACCAGCCGCGAACCATACCGGCGCCATTTCTGACTATTCGAAGCCATGTCGCCGAGCTTCATCACGGAGGTCGGGCGATTGGTCTTGGACACGTAGCAGACCTCGGAGACGTCCTGGCCGAAGCTTACCACGCGGTCGTTCTGCTTCCTGATGACCGGATCGACCGTGAAGGTTTTTTTCCTCACAAAAAAATGAGAATTCGATGACCATGACTTTTCAAGTCGTTGAGATGGCGATGACAGCGCTTCCAACGTTGTTCTCGCATACGGTCTGGGATCAAAGGCCTTCTCACGTATCTCAAGCTCTCACCACCCTCTTCCATGACGGACATGGACATAGTGGCCACTGATATGTTCTTCTTCCCGAGCACAGTCATTTTGAGCTTTGGAGAACTTTCGAAGGACTTTCTCCTCACAGCCAAAAGGTTGACAACTTGAGGTCTGCCTAAACGCGGTTGATCTTTGAGGTCTTTCCCGTTCTTGAGCCTCTCCGCGACTCTGTGAACAGTCATCCAATTGACGTTGGGCCGCTTGTCGATCTCACACTTGTTGTAGCCCGCACTCAGGAGAACAGAGATCTCGAATATTTTCCCTTCCATCTCGACACAACTGCACTCAATGGAGAAGCCGTTTTAATGACATGCTGGAAAAGTAAAACTTTAAGTTTGTTTAACGAAACTTTTTCTCTCATACTTGTAAACCTCTCGTAAGATAAAAAAAAACAAGTGTAACAGAGCTTTTGAAAAACCTGGTATATACATAATAAAAAATCACCTGACACCGTGATATAAAAACCTACACTTCGTTATTCCAAAGGCTTCTTGAATCAACCTTTTTGGGGGTTGATGATGGTTGCTCTGGCGATGAGCGTCGTGGTCATTTTAACGAAGAGCGCTTTATAACACAGGTTCAAATCCAACTCCTTCTATTAATTTTCATATAACAGTTAATATACGAGGGGCGGTCAATAAGTTTTGCAATTCGGATATAAGAAAACGAGATATGAGGAAAAGTGTTGTATTATTTTTCAATATAACTACCCTCGACTTCAATGCACTTGCGCCACTTGTCCCTGAGGCTTCGAATTGCCGACAACCAGAAATCTCCCGACTGCTGTTCAATCCACTCCTGGACGGCGAGCTGGACATCTTCATCGTCCTCAGTGCAGCCTTGAGCTGGCGGAATAAAAAGTAGTCGCTAGGGGCCAGATCTGGACTGTAGGAGGGAGGGTTGAGCTCCTCGAATTCGCACTCGCACGGGGCAGCTTGTGCAACTCTGGCCTTGTGGACTTTGACGACGTTGAAGTCGATCATGGGGCGTTAGGTTTCTAGGGACCCAACGGGCCGAGACCTTGGTCATGGCCAAATAGTCGTGGATGATGTTGATAACACTTCCATATGATATTCCAAGTTCTACCTCGATTTCTTCGACCTTCACCCGTCGATTTTCGAGGATGATCCTCTCCACAAGGGCCACATTGTCCTCGTTGGTCACGTCTGACGGGCGTCCTGGACGGGGGTCATCTTCGAGGGACTCACGCCCATGGCGGAACTCCCTATTCCAGCGAGCAATGGTTGCATAGGAAGGGGCGGTGTCGGTGTACACTGCAACCATGCGTTCATGGATCTCTTTTGCATTCTTGCCTTCCTTGGTCAAAAGTTTGATCACTGCGCGGTGCTCAACCTTCTCCATTGTTGAAAAATTTGTGACTGACGATCTGCGATCAGCTACTGCTTCTTAAATAGACGAGGCATGAGCGTGCGGCTTCAGGTCCTGACTTGTCATAACTTGTCCTAACACCCCCACAAACAGCCATCCCCCTTCCTCTGTTTTTCCCTACCGATTCGCAAAACATATTGACCGCCCCTCGTAGTTTGCCCTATTGTCCGTTCTATATCTCCTATTTTCTTTCTTTAGCTTTAATGGTCCAAGTAATTAATTTCCTAAGCGTGCTGCCAGTTTTCATATCCTTGGGCCTTTAATAAATATATATATATATATATATATATATATATATATATATATATATATATATATATATATATATATATATATATATATATATATATATATATATTATTATTATTACCTAACCGCATATACATCTGCGGTGAAAAAAATGAAGAAAACAGAGCGGAGAGCTCTATCGATCTTTGATAAGCAGTTGTTTGTGCCGAGTTTAGCGAAAATTTGTCTGAGTTGCGTCCAAGGTCTGTCTTAAAGGGAAGAGAACAACGCAAGTTTTGGAGAGCTTCTATCTCTCCATTCCCTCGGTCTTACACTTCACTGACACCCAAAGCGACCTTCATGAGACCTTTTACACTCTTCTTTAAATATTCCCATAATGGTTTATAGAGCATCTTCTCACACAACATATATACATACTTAAAGTGAATTTGGGTGATGTTGAAAGGGTTTGTAAATTTTTTTTTTCTCATAGGTTTCTGGCCGTTGAGCGTTACTGTTCATTGGTATTTTTTATGTCTGTCCAATTCCTGAAATTTCTCAATTTGCTTAAACGTTTCGAGTAAATAATCGACGAATATGAAAAATTAATCGATGTTTTCCAATGGGATTCACTGAAGCATTATACACAACATCGCATGAGTCAATGAACTATTAGCAATAGTGTTGGGTCAGTTTGACTATGCGTTATCGTTTTCATTTACTATTATCAAAAGAATGTAGAAAAGTTCAAAAACAATCACTCGAGATAAAGACAATGCGATTTCAAGTGTTTTCGCATTTATTTACACAGGCTTCATTGGGGAATAAAGAGCAACGTGAATGAAACAATATTACCGGAAAATGGGAAGTCACATGACCTAATTACAGAAGGATTTTCATAATTTACCACGATTTTATAATTAAAAAAAGTGGCAAAATAGGATTATATTTTGCTACAAGTGAATTACACTTGAAGCATTTGAATGAGCGTTGAGTGTCTGTCAAACAAGAGACGGCTTATTCTGAACACGATAAATATCCCAGCTTAAATGGCTTAGCTGAGGCTTTCATGACCTAAGGTTGTATACTTCCTGAACAAGCCAGTATTCTCACCCTACTTGTAATGGAATAACTGGATCTGCCTCCAACTGTAAATGAACTAGAAAATTCACCAGGTTCAGCCGGTTTCCTTGCAGAACTGATTTATTGCGGTAAACGAGCGCTCCCTCGGCGCCTTCACGAGGTATTCAGTCACTGCTGGGAAGATGGATCACTTCCCCAAGATATGCGAGATGCAAAGATCACGTATAAAAACAAGGGAGAAACAGTGTATTTAATATTTAATTAGGTATGACCCAGCATCATCGACAAGGCGTTTGCTAGAGTACTTCTGAAGAGGCGGTGGCAGAGCAAGTCCAGCCCAAGTGTCAACATGGCTTCGGGGTCGGGAGATACGCTATCAATATGATCTTCTAACTCAGGCACCTTCGGGAGGGGCAGTAACAGGTGTGTCCCTTATATTTGACTTGATTCACCTGAACATTGCATTCAACCTGGGTAGCAGGAGATGCCTCTTGTCATTCCTGGACAAGATCAGATGTCTTACAAAGATGTTGAAGTTCAACGTTTTCTTCCATGATGACATGCAAGTTACAGTTAAATTTCACGAGTTATCTATTGAGTCTTTGAATACTTGCCCTAACACTTATCGAGATGTTCTTTTCCCTCGTGCTGTCGTGTACCTTCTTGGCTTTTGATGATGGTATGTATTTACAGACTCCTTCTGATGGCAAGTTATTATATCTTGCCCGCCTTAGAGCGAAGAGAAAATTTGGTCACATTGTGATCCAGGAGTTGGTATTCGCTGATGATGTCCCATAGTCAGCTCGATCTCCAAAGAATAGTCTGATCTTTGGCGCAACTTTAGCAACAGTATGAACTCAACATCAGTCTGAAGACTAGAGATATCACGAGACAGGACACAGGCATGGCAAAAAGCGTAACCATAGGCAACTACACAGCTCAATTAGGTTAGGGAAACATCTAATTAGGATCTAGTTTTTCAATTCACCTTGAGCTCAATAATTCAGGATATGATTGGAGAACAACTTCTCCAGAGACAGGCTTGTGATAATCCTGTTATCAGTGACTGTAATTCTTCTGATAGATAATGTAAAGAAAGATGGGGGGAGTAGTAGAAGGAGAATGAAAGCTTTTTAACCTCCTCACACCTTACACACACACATACACACACAAACACTCCCGTTTCCGTCGACGAATGAATGGATAAAAACTGGTTGGTGACTAGTCTGCAAGATCAGCCGACTACCCCATAAATTGTTGAGAAGAGGCTTCTAAAGGTGACGAAAGAAGAGTAACTTAAAATGGCAAGAAGAAACACAGCCCAGGTATACTCAAACTAGTTTGAGACTGCCGGAGGCGCAGATGCCGGGAGGGCAGGCTGTTCCTCCTGGTACCAAATGTAACAAACTAAACGGGACTCTCCTCCCCACCCACCCCGGAAGGGATCTCTATGCCACGTCCATGGGTGTACATACTCAAGGAAACTATGGCTGAAAGGCGAAGAAGGTGCTGTACTTGAGTGCAAAGACTGAAGGAATAGGAGGTCGAGAGGGAGGAAAGTTTCCAAAGTTGAGGCCAATGATTGGAAGAATTTGCAGGCGGAGAAAAACTCAACGCTACGAACGTCAGCGCAGAGGAGAATAAGCATAATATTGCACGTGTGGTGCGAAATGGAACAAATTGAACCAAATGGAATGAATGGAGACAAATGGAACCAAATGGAACAAATAGAAACAAATTGCACAATGGAACAAGATCGAACAAATGGAACCCAAATAGCACAAATTGAACCAAATAGAACAAATAGAACCAAATGGAATAAATGGAGTATATAGATCTAATGGAACATATTGAACTAATGCAACGAATAGAATCAAATAGGACAAATGGAACCAAATAGCGCAAATTGAGCCAAATGGAACAAATTGAACCAAATGGAACAAATGGAACAAACTAAACAAATGGAACGAATAGAATTAAATGGAATGAAGCGAACAAAATGAAATAAATGGAACCAAATAGACCAAATGTAACCATATGGACAAATGGAACAAAGGGAACCAAATGGAACAAATGTAACCAAATGAAAAATGGAAGCAAATAGAACAAATGGAACCAAATGGAATAAAAAGAACCAAATGTAAAAAATGCAACAAATCGAATCAAAATGAAATATATGGAACAAATGGAACCAGATGGACCCAAATGGAACAAGAGGAAACAATTGCAAATAGGATCAAATACAATGAGAGGAACAAGCGTATTAAAAACAACTCAGGATAGAAACGAGAAAATCTAATGAAAAACTTTTGAAAAAAAAACAATAAATCAAATGAAACAACACCTAAAAATATGATAGACGAGGGAAACAAAATCACAAACAGAGAACATATCATTGAAATGGTTAAATGGTTCTATTAGGAACTCCTTGATAATACTGGCGACCATTGATCAGACGAAACTTCCCAATGAGGAGACAATTCCATCAATAAACAAGGAAGAAGTTTTGCACGCACTTAAGGGCATGAAAAATGTTAAATCACCTAGTGAAGACGCAGTTATAATGGAATTTATAAAGGTTGGAGTTAAACGTTTTATTGCCTTACAAATAGCTTGTTTACAAAATGTTTGCTGGTAATATTAGAATTAAAATAAGATACTCCATCGCTTCCGTTATATTTCGTTTAAAAGCGGTGACAAGAAAGATTTAAAGTTCTACACACCCATTAGTCTCTTATGACCAACATATAAATTACACATAGGCATAGAGAACGATACACATACTCGACTGAAATGAACCTAGCTGAAAAGGCAGTTTTAGACGTAACCACAGCACTTATAATCACCTACCTGATGTTGAACAATTATGGCAGCAAGATGAGTATGGACTATCGTTCTCTCTAGCATTTCGTTGTCTATCAAAAATCCATTAACTAAGTAAACGCCGGTTCATTTTTTAGAGCGCTACAGAAACAAGGAATTACAACACCTACTATAGCAACACGCTATCTTACACGCGCTGTCATACAGCGTCGTCCTATAGGCTGAACTCAATCAGAAATAAAATACAAATAACAGAGAGGTAAGAGAGAAGGATATTATCTCCCTTACATTGTTGACTACAGTGCTTGAGATGTTCAGGACTTTAATAGTGCCGTAAAAAATAATTTAGCATTAATAGGAGAGAGTTAATTAACCTTTGCATTGCCTCAAATTCAGAAGAATTACAGTGAATTATAATAGAATTATCACAATACAGTCTCCCACTTAGACTGTAAATAAACTTTTTAAGACGAAAAAAAGTATTAATAATTTTGCAGAAGATAAAGAATTAAAAGGAACATTCGAACTTTAAGATAAATATAAAATGCAAATACTGAAGACACTTTGTGACTTCGAATGAGAGAATGGAAAAAGAAATCAGCTATAGATTAAAATTAGGTTACAGACCTGAAATAAAGCTTACCAAGGATAACTCAGAGAAACAGAGCGATACGTGTTACGTATAAGCCGCAGGGATAATAAAAGAAATACATTGATAAAAGCATCAACGAGGGTAACATATAAAAGAATAAAAATTCTGAATTGGGGATGAGCAGGACATAATGTTAGCAGAAACAACGGAAATAGCCAAAAGAAATCCTTAAATGGGCACTTTTATACGCGTCAGAAAGCGACCTGGCAGAAGGAGTGGGAGGTATGAATTTCGTTCAAAGAGGAAAAGGGGGAGGTAACGCTCCATATTCTTGTCCCGGACCGTGACCAGTGGCGGCTCATGGAAGAAGCCATTATACAGCAGTGGGATCAGAAAATAATTAACAACATAAATACAGTTGTAGGACAGATTTACTGAACGCTTGATTGCTCTTTGCGAACTGTCAAAGACATATCAGGTAAAGGCGGAAAGGATTTCGGTAAGAGGCGAAAAAACGACTTTCTCAGGGAAACTTCAAAGAAGAAATATATGCACTCTTGAGGCTGATTAGTGATTCCTCCAGTTCTTCTTGAGTGAGGTAGCACCCCCCTCCTCCTCGAAGGGGCTGCTATTTCTTATTCGAATTCTTGTTTTTTTTCACAACATTTTAACTCTAATTATTTCTCACTAGCACTGTATAACTTGCAGGGTCTGAGTTGAAGTTGGTAGTGAGATATAGTTATCCCCTGCAGGAGACCCCGTTCGGGGGCCAGAAAAAGAGGGTCTAATTTTCGGTCCACCTAACTGTGGACCGCTGCTAGGGCTAGGCCCAGATCGGTAGGGTGACCAAGGAGAGTGCGCAGTTTGGAAGGTAGGCGAGGTAGAATTAGGACGGATACAGGGGCTCCTCCCACTAGTGGAGACAGGGAAATCTTTCCACAGTTGAAGATCTTCAGAAGAACCCCTCTCTTCGGAGAGGGGGGGAACCCCACCCAGGAAACATGGACCCATCGGACTTTCAAAGGAAGTAGTGCAAATTATATTTTAGGGCCCTCAGAGTCAATTCTTCAAATTTGTAGATACTCCGGAAAATAGAGGACGCAGAGCAGCTGCTTCCATCATCTCGAAGAATTACACGAAAAAAATGGATTTAGAAGCCAGAAAACCCCCCACAAATCAGGGCTAACAGAAGCGTCATGTGCCGAAAGATAGAGTACTGGTAAGAGAACAGCAATACTAGGAACTAAAAGAAGATCTGAGGTCTAGGCAGCAATGACTCAAAATATCTGAAGTGGTCAAATTTAAAGATAGCACTCACGTAGTCAAAGTCATTTGCGAATCGACTGAAATGGCTTCAAAGATCATTGAAAAGGACTTCTGGTATATATATATATATATATATATATATATATATATATATATATATATATATATATATATATATATATATATATATATATATGTGAATTTGGGTAGTAGTCTTTCTTGAATCCAAATTTTGTTGAAGACTATTATGTATTTTGCCTTAATTAATTTCCATTGGCAACTTTCTCTTCTTCTAACTATCTTTTTTATTCCATTTTGTAGATGGTGGATTACTTGTTCAGTATTCATCTCGTTTTTAAATGAATGTGTTTGTTAAAAACTAAACTAAATTGCTAAGCTTTTGATCATATTCGATCATTATAAAACAACAAAAGCCAGCAATCTCCTGATGAGAAACAACATCTGCCTAAACTCCTCGAATCTCAAGTCAACCAGCATAGTTTACGAGTTCATCTGCCCCGATAAAGACTGTGAGCTTTAGAAGAACTCAAAATATATTGGCATGACAACCACTACACTTTCGAGGCGTTTAACCATGCATCTACAAAGCGGAGGGCCAAAGAATCATATGGAGAGTGTCCATAATATTAACCTAACGAGAGATATGCTCGTTGATAACAGCATTATTAAAAGAAAAGAGGTTAGTAAAGCGAGGCTTAACATCTTAGAAGCCATAATAAATGAAAATAAGCCGGTCATCAACAGTCAAGCGACTAATTGTAATCGCACATTAAAATTATTTTAAAATTCCACTCACAGGAGTGGCCCATTTCCTCTAACGTTACGTTTAACCAAGGTGGAATAAATACCCCTTAAAAATCGTTTTCTTCCACTGTCAGATCCTCACTCCACTCATTACATCGGTAAAGGAGGCAAGTACGAGGGGGCGTCAATAAGTTTTGCAATTCGAATATAAGAAAACGAGATATGAGGAAAAGTGTTTTATTATTTTTTAATATAACTACCCTTGACTTCAATGCACTTGCGCCACTTGTCCCTGAGGCTTCGAATTCCCGACAACCAGAAATCTCCCGACTGCTGTTCAATCCACTCCTGGACGGCGAGCTGGATATCTTTATCGTCGCCAAACCGGCGTCCACTCAGTGCAACCTTGAGCTGGCGGAATAAAAGTAGTCGCTAGGGGCCAGATCTGGATTGTAGGGAGGATGGTTAAGCTCCTCGAATCCGCACTCGCGCAGGGCAGCTTGTGCAACTCGGGCCTTGTGAACTTTGACGACGTTGAAGTCGATCATGGGGCGTGAGGTTTCTAGGGACCCAACGGGCAGAGACCTTGGTCATGGCCAAATTGTTGTGGATGATGTTGATAAAACTTTCATGTGATATTCCAAGTTCTCGCTCGATTTCTTCGACCTTCACACGTCGATTTTCGAGGATGATCCTCTCCACACGGGCCACACAGTTCTCGTTGGTCACGTCTGACGGGCGTCCTGGATGGGGGTCATCTTCGAGGGACTCACGCCCATGGTGGAACTCCCTATTCCAGCGAGCAATGGTTGCATAGGAAGGGGCGGTGTCGGTGTACACTGCAACCATGCGTTCATAGATCTCTTTTGCATTCTTGCCTTCCTTGGTCAAAAATTTGATCACTGCGCGGTGCTCAACCTTCTCCATTGTTGGAAAATTTGTGACTGACGATAAGCGATCAGCTACTGCTTCTTAAATAGACGAGGCAGGAGCGTGCGGCTGCAGGTCCTGACTTGTCATAACTTGTCCTAACACCCCCACAACTAGCCATCCCCCTTCCTCTGTTTTGCCCTACCGATTCTCAAAAATTATTGACTGCCCCTCGTACATTTTAAAACACTCCGAAGATGATCGAATAAAATCAAAAGCTTAGCAATTTAGTTTGTTTTTTACCAAACACACTCATTTAAAAAAGAGTTAAATAAAGGACAAGTGATCCACCATCTACAAGATGGAATAAAAAAGATAGTTAGATTAAGAGAAAGTTTCCAAAGGAAATTAATTAAGGCAAAATACACAATGGTCTTCAACAAAATTTGCATATATATATATATATATATATATATATATATATATATATATATATATATATATATATATACAAGAGGAGCTGCTTCGCCTCTCTTCCTTACAGGAGGAGCTTGCGCTTCGCAGGCAGAGCTTCGGTCTCTGATCTGCAGCCAAGATAAAATAATTATATACCTTAAAAAATGCCACATTCGTAATGGTATGGTCGAAAAAATTTCAAGAATTTCATTATCCATATTACTGAAAGTAAAAACGGTGCAAGGTCCAAAAATATTGAATTTGCTTAAGAATATCGTAGAAAGCTCTTATAGAAAGAACCAGGCAATGGCTTCGCTACTAAGAGTAAAATTTAAAATCTAAAAAAAAGCAGCCATAATTAAATTTTTGTAAATTTTCTGAACTTCGCCAATTATAATAATTTTAAAAAGGAACTCTAAACGAAATTTTTTCCTTTAAAAAATATCACGTTGCTAAAATATAGTTATAGAAGATATATAAAAATATATTTTATGAACTTCATTTGTAATTCTTCAGGTTTTAAAAAATTCACAAAATTTCGATACTTATGTTTATTTCTGAACTTCACCATTTTGTTTTTTGATATTATAAAAGAATTATTAGAAATAACTTTGATAAAAAAACACATAAGTCATAACCAAACTAAGATGAAATTATTATTCAAATACTCAAAAAAATCCTCTTCTTAAATTATAGAGTTAGTGATGATGAAGATGATGATTATGATATATAGTATATATAAGTAAAAGAACTCAATAGCGAGTTATGATATATGATAGTGAAACCACTGTATAGGAGCATAGAATTTATTTACGAGACTAGTTTCGGTATGAATTTTACCATACCCTCTTCAATCCAAATGAATCCACTAAATTTCCCTCATTCTACATAGGAGAGACCGGAAGAACATTAAAAAATAACGAATCTATGAACACAAAGGTGCTGTCAGGTGAGGCAATACCACATCCAGTATTTTTAATCATATTAGCAATTACAACTACCAAATAGAGTATTCAAAGGCCTAAATTATATATAATTTTAATGGTTTCCGTAAAAGACAAATTGTAGAATCGACACTAATAGGAGAAATTCCCAATTTTAATCTTTCGGATGATCAATTTAAATGTAGCTCCTATTCCCGGAACCTGATCGTAAACAGTTTAGTTAATGATATTAGAACCACACCTGACGAATGACCCTTTTTCTCCCGGGTTTTTTTTTGGGGGGGGGGGTATTGTTGGGATTTTGAGATATTTATTACTTGTGTTGTTTATTCCATTCTCATTATACGACTGAAGAAAGTAAGGTAAACTTCATACTAAAAATAGTCTCGTAAATAAATTCTATGCTCTTATACATTGGTTTCACTATCATATATATATATATATATATATATATATATATATATATATATATATATATATATATATATATATATATATATATATATATATATATATATATATATATATCTTAAAGTAGCACGAGAGAATGATGAAAATGAATCCATTAAACCACATTGAAAGAGAAAACGGATTAATTTTTCCTTTCAGTAATATTTTTATTACCTTTTTTGAAAAATCCGTGCAGGAAAGCGATTCGAACCAGTCACAAAACGAATCCATTAAACCACATTGAAAGAAAAAACGGAAAAATTATTCCGTTTTCTCTTTCAGTGTGGTTTAATGGATTCATTTTCATCATTCTCTCGTGCTACTTTGAGAGATATATACATTTGTATATGTGCCACGCGTTTAACTATCCCTCATTTATTCTTTGAATTCCCAATTAATTTTCTATTTCTTTCATAGTCTCCGTTTGAGCTTGCGAAAGTATTCCTTAAAAAATATTCTATTCAGAGAATTTTTTGGTTCTCTGCGTAGCGTAGTGTACTAACCCAATACTTTTAACTGTGATCAAAGCGGTGCTCGCTGCCTCAGTGTGACTGGTTCGAATCGCTTCCCTGCACGGATTTTTCAAAAAAAGGTAATAAAAATATTACTGCAAGGAAAAATTATTCCGTTTTCTCTTTCAATGTGGCTTAATGGATTCATTTTCATCATTCTCTCGTGCTACTTTGAGAGATATATACATTTCTATATCTGCCACGGGTTTAACTATTCCTCATTTATTCTTTGAATTCCCAATTAATTTTCTATTTCTTTCATAGTCTCCGTTCGAGCTTGCGAAAGTGTTCGTTAAAAACTATTCTATTCAGAGAATTTTTTGGTTCTCTGCGTAGCGTAGTGTACTAACGGCATACTTTTAACTGTGATCAAAGCGGTGCTCGCTGCCTCAGTGTGACTGGTTCGAATCGCTTCCCTGCACGGATTTTTCAAAAAAAGGTAATAAAAATATTACTGCAAGGAAAAATTATTCCGTTTTCTCTTTCAATGTGGCATAATGGATTCATTTTCATCATTCTCTCGTGCTACTTTGAGAGATATATACATTTCTATATCTGCCACGCGTTTAACTATTCCTCATTTATTCTTTGAATTCACAATTAATTTTCTATTTCTTTCATAGTCTCCGTTTGAGCTTGCGAAAGTGTTCCTTAAAAACTATTCTATTCAGAGAATTTTTTGGTTCTCTGCGTAGCGTAGTGTACTAACGGCATACTTTTAACTGTGATCAAAGCGGTGCTCGCTGCCTCAGTGTGACTGGTTCGAATCGCTTCCCTGCACGGATTTTTCGAAAAAAGGTAATAAAAATATTACTGCAAGGAAAAATTATTCCGTTTTCTCTTTCAATGTGGCTTAATGGATTCATTTTCATCATTCTCTCGTGCTACTTTGAGAGATATATACATTTCTATATCTGCCACGGGTTTAACTATTCCTCATTTATTCTTTGAATTCCCAATTAATTTTCTATTTCTTTCATAGTCTCCGTTCGAGCTTGCGAAAGTGTTCGTTAAAAACTATTCTATTCAGAGAATTTTTTGGTTCTCTGCGTAGCGTAGTGTACTAACGGCATACTTTTAACTGTGATCAAAGCGGTGCTCGCTGCCTCAGTGTGACTGGTTCGAATCGCTTCCCTGCACGGATTTTTCAAAAAAAGGTAATAAAAATATTACTGCAAGGAAAAATTATTCCGTTTTCTCTTTCAATGTGGCATAATGGATTCATTTTCATCATTCTCTCGTGCTACTTTGAGAGATATATACATTTCTATATCTGCCACGCGTTTAACTATTCCTCATTTATTCTTTGAATTCACAATTAATTTTCTATTTCTTTCATAGTCTCCGTTTGAGCTTGCGAAAGTGTTCCTTAAAAACTATTCTATTCAGAGAATTTTTTGGTTCTCTGCGTAGCGTAGTGTACTAACGGCATACTTTTAACTGTGATCAAAGCGGTGCTCGCTGCCTCAGTGTGACTGGTTCGAATCGCTTCCCTGCACGGAATTTTCGAAAAAAGGTAATAAAAATATTACTGCAAGGAAAAAATATTCAGTTTTCTCTTTTAATGTGGTTTAATGGATTCATTTTCATCATTCTCTCGTGCTACTTTGAGATATATACAGTTGTATATCTGCCACGCCTTTAACTATTCCTCATTTATTCTTTGAATTCCCAATTAATTTTCTATTTCTTTCATAGTCTCCGTTCGAGCTTGCGAAAGTGTTCGTTAAAAACTATTCTATTCAGAGAATTTTTTGGTTCTCTGCGTAGCGTAGTGTACTAACGGCATACTTTTAACTGTGATCAAAGCGGTGCTCGCGGCCTCAGTGTGACTGGTTCGAATCGCTTCCCTGCACAGATTTTTCGAAAAAAGGTAATAGAAATATTACTACAAGGAAAAATTATTCCGTTTTCTCTTTCAATGTGGTCAATGGATATATATATATATATATATATATATATCTATATATATATATATATATATATATATACGAGGGGTGGTCAATAAGTTTTGCAATTCGGATATAAGGAAACGAGATATGAGGAAAAGTGTTCTATTATTTTTCACTATAACTACCCTCGACTTCAATACACTTGCGCCACTTGTCCCTGAGTCTTCGAATTCCCGACGACCAGAAATCTCCCGACTGCTGTTTAATCCACTCCTGGACGGCGAGCTGGACATCTTCATCGTCCCCAAACCGGCGTCCACGCAGTGTAGCCTTGAGCTGGCGGAATAAAAAGTAGTCGCTAGGAGCCAGATCTGTACTGTAGGGGACATGGTTGAGCTCCTCGAATCCGCACTCGCGCAGGGCAGCTTATGCAACTCTGGCCTTGTGGACTTTGACGACGTTGAAGTCGATCATGGGGCGTCAGGTTTCTAGGGACCAAAATTATCGTGGATGATGTTGATAACACTTCCATGTGATATTCCAAGTTCTCGCTCGATTTCTTCGACCTTCACCCGTCGATTTTCGAGGATGATCCTCTCCACACGGGACACATTGTCCTCGTTGGTCACGTCTGAAGGGCATCATGGATGGGGGTCATCTTCAAGGGACTCACGACAATAGCGGAACTTTCTATTCCAGCGAGCAATGGTTGCATAGGAAGAGGCGATGTCGGTGTACACTGCAACCATGCGTTCAGGGATCTCTTTTGCATTCTTGCCTTCCTTGGTCAAAAATTTGATCACTGCGCAGTGCTCAACCTTCTCCATTGTTGAAAAATTTGTGACTGACGATCTGCGATCAGCTACTGCTTCTTAAATAGACGAGGCAGGAGTGTGCGGCTGCAGGTCCTGACTTGTCATAACTTGTCCTAACACCCCCACAAACAGCCATCCCCTTTCCTCTGTTTTGCCCCTCGTATATATATATATATATATATATATATATATATATATATATATATATATATATATATATATATCTCAAAGTAGCACGAGAGAATGATGGAAATGAATCCATTAAACCACATTGAAAGAGAAAACAGAATAATTTTTCCTTTCAGTAATATTTTTATTACCTTTTTCGAAAAATCCGTGCAGGGAAGCGATTCGAACCAGTCACAAAATGAATCCATTAAACCACATTGAAAGAAAAAACGGAAAAATTATTCCGTTTTCTCTTTCAATGTGGTTTAATGGATTCATTTTCATCATTCTCTCGTGCTACTTTGAGAGATATATACATTTGTATATGTGCCACGCGTTTAACTATCCCTCATTTATTCTTTGAATTCCCAATTAATTTTCTATTTCTTTCATAGTCTCCGTTTGAGGTGCGAAAGTATTCCTTAAAAAATATTCTATTCAGAGAATTTTTTGGTTCTCTACGTAGCGTAGTGTACTAACCGCATACTTTTAACTGTGATCAAAGCGGTGCTCGCTGCCTCAGTGTGACTGGTTCGAATCGCTTTCCTGCACAGATTTTTCAAAAAAAGGTAATAAAAATATTACTGCAAGGAAAAATTTGTCCGTTTTCTCTTTCAATGTGGCTTAATGGATTCATTTTCATCATTCTCTCGTGCTACTTTGAGAGATATATACATTTCTATATCTGCCACGCGTTTAACTATTCCTCATTTATTCTTGAATTCCCAATTAATTTTCTATTTCTTTCATAGTCTCCGTTTGAGCTTGCGAAAGTATTCCTTAAAAAATATTCTATTCAGAGAATTTTTTGGTTCTCTGCGTAGCGTAGTGTACTAACGGCATACTTTTAACTGTGATCAAAGCGGTGCTCGCTGCCTCAGTGTGACTGGTTCGAATCGCTTCCCTGCACGGATTTTTCGAAAAAAGGTAATAAAAATATTACTACTGCAAGGAAAAAATATTCTGTTTTCTCTTTTAATGTGGTTTAATGGATTCATTTTCATCATTCTCTCGTGCTACTTTGAGATATATACATTTGTATATCTGCCACGCCTTTAACTATTCCTCATTTATTCTTTGAATTCCCAATTAATTTTCTATTTCTTTCATAGTCTCCGTTCGAGCTTGCGAAAGTGTTCCCTAAAAACTATTCTATTCAGAGAATTTTTTGGTTCTCTGCGTAGCGTAGTGTACTAACGGCATACTTTTAACTGTGATCAAAGCGGTGCTCGCGGCCTCAGTGTGACTGGTTCGAATCGCTTCCCTGCACAGATTTTTCGAAAAAAGGTAATAGAAATATTACTAGAAGGAAAAATTAATCCGTTTTCTCTTTCAATGTGGTGAATGGATTCATATATATATATATATATATATATATATATATATATATATATAATATATATATATATATATATATATATATATATATACGAGGGGTGGTCAATAAGTTTTGCAATTCGGATATAAGGAATCGGGATATGAGGAAAAGTGTTCTATTATTTTTCACTATAACTACCCTCGACTTCAATGCACTTGCGCCACTTGTCCCTGAGTCTTCGAATTCCCGACGACCATAAATCTCCCGACTGCTGTTCAATCCACTCCTGGACGGCGAGCTGGACATCGTCATCGTCCCCAAACCGGCGTCCACGCAGTGTAGCCTTGAGCTGGCAGAATAAAAAGTAGTCGCTAAGCGGCCAGAACTGTTCTGTAGGGGGGATGGTTGAGCTCCTCGAATAGTCGATCATGGGGCGTCAGGTTTCTAGGGACCAAAATTATCGTGGATGATGTTGATAACACTTCCATGTGATATTCCAAGTTCTCGCTCGATTTCTTCGACCTTCACCCGTCGATTTTCGAGGATGATCCTCTCTACACGGGCCACATTGTCCTCGTTGGTCACGTCTGAAGGGCATCATGGATGGGGGTCATCTTCAAGGGACTCACGACCATGGCGGAACTTTCTATTCCAGCGAGCAATGGTTGCATAGGAAGAGGCGATGTCGGTGTATACTGCAACCATGCGTTCAGGGATCTCTCTTTGCAATCTTGCCTTCCTTGGTCCAAAATTTGATCACTGCGCAGTGCTCAACCTTCTCCATTGTTGAAAAATTTGTGACTGACGATCTGCGATCAGCTACTGCTTCTTAAATAGACGAGGCAGGAGTGTGCGGCTGCAGGTCCTGACTTGTCATAACTTGTCCTAACACCCCCACAAACAACCATCTCCTTTCCTCTGTTTTGCCCCTCGTATATATATATATATATATATATATATATATATATATATATATATATATATATATATATATATATATATATATATCAAAGTAGCACGAGAGAATGATGGAAATGAATCCATTAAACCACATTGAAAGAGAAAACGGAATAATTTTTCCTCTCAGTAATATTTTTATTACCTTTTTCGAAAAATCCGTGCAGGG
The DNA here is from genome assembly GCA_963969495.1 of Ceratothoa steindachneri. Lineage (NCBI taxonomy): Eukaryota > Metazoa > Arthropoda > Malacostraca > Isopoda > Cymothoidae > Ceratothoa > Ceratothoa steindachneri. Next base: position 57,947,726 of record OZ018327.1, read on the forward strand.
AAGCGATTCGAACCAGTCACAAAATGAATCCATTAAACCACATTGAAAGAAAATCGGAAAAATTATTCCGTTTTCTCTTTCAATGTGGTTTAATGGATTCATTTTCATCATTCTCTCGTGCTACTTTGAGAGATATATACATTTGTATATGTGCCACGCGTTTAACTATCCCTCATTTATTCTTGAATTCCCAATTAATTTTCTATTTCTTTCATAGTCTCCGTTTGAGCTTGCGAAAGTATTCCATAAAAAATATTCTATTCAGAGAATTTTTTTGTTCTCTGCGTAGCGTAGAGTACTAACGGCATACTTTTAACTGTCATCAAAGCGGTGCTCGCTGCCTCAGTCTGACTGGTTCGAATCGCTTCCCTGCACGGATTTTTCGAAAAAAGGTAATAAAAATATTACTACTGCAAGGAAAAAATATTCTGTTTTCTCTTTTAATGTGGTTTAATGGATTCATTTTCATCATTCTCTCGTGCTACTTTGAGATATATACATTTGTATATCTGCCACGCCTTTAACTATTCCTCATTTATTCTTTGAATTCCCAATTAATTTTCTATTTCTTTCATAGTCTCCGTTCGAGCTTGCGAAAGTGTTCCTTAAAAACTATTCTATTCAGAGAATTTTTTGGTTCTCTGCGTAGCGTAGTGTACTAACGGCATACTTTTAACTGTGATCAAAGCGGTGCTCGCGGCCTCAGTGTGACTGGTTCGAATCGCTTCCCTGCACAGATTTTTCGAAAAAAGGTAATAGAAATATTACTAGAAGGAAAAATTATTCCGTTTTCTCTTTCAATGTGGTGAATGGATTCATATATATATATATATATATATATATATATATATATATATATATACGAGGGGTGGTCAATAAGTTTTGCAATTCGGATATAAGGAATCGAGATATGAGGAAAAGTGTTCTATTATTTTTCACTATAACTACCCTCGACTTCAATGCACTTGCGCCACTTGTCCCTGAGTCTTCGAATTCCCGACGACCAGAAATCTCCCGACTGCTGTTCAATCCACTCCTGGACGGCGAGCTGGACATCTTCATCGTCCCCAAACCGGCGTCCACGCAGTGTAGCCTTGAGCTGGCGGAATAAAAAGTAGTCGCTAGGGGCCAGATCTGTACTGTAGGGGGGATGGTTGAGCTCCTCGAATCCGCACTCGCGCAGGGCAGCTTATTCAACTCTGGCCTTGTGGACTTTGACGACGTTGAAGTCGATCATGGGGGGTCAGGTTTCTAGGGACCAAAATTATCGTGGATGATGTTGATAACACTTCCATGTGATATTCCAAGTTCTCGCTCGATTTCTTCGACCTTCACCCGTCGATTTTCGAAGATGATCCTCTCCACACGGGCTACATTGTCCTCGTTGGTCACGTCTGAAGGGCATCATGGATGGGGGTCATCTTCAAGGGACTCACGACCATGGCGGAACTTTCTATTCCAGCGAGCAATGGTTGCATAGGAAGAGGCGATGTCGGTGTACACTGCAACCATGCGTCCATGGATCTCTTTTGCATTCTTGCCTTCCTTGGTCAAAAATTTGATCACTGCGCAGTGCTCAACCTTCTCCATTGTTGAAAAATTTGTGACTGACGATCTGCGATCAGCTACTGCTTCTTAAATAGACGAGGCAGGAGTGTGCGGCTGCAGGTCCTGACTTGTCATAACTTGTCCTAACACCACCACAAACAGCCATCCCCTTTCCTCTGTTTTGCCCCTCGTATATATATATATATATATATATATATATATATATATATATATATATATATATATATATATATATATATATATATATATATATATATATATATATATATATATATATATATCTCAAAGTAGCACGAGAGAATGATGATAATGAATCCATTAAACCATATATATATATATATATATATATATATATATATATATATATATATATAGAGAGAGAGAGAGAGAGAGAGAGAGAGAGAGAGAGAAAGAGAGGGGGGGGAGGAGCATTATCGATTTCAGTTAATTAAATTCAAAACTGAAAACCACAAAATATAATTTAAAACTCAGTAAAAACCGGCGCTATTTTGCCGTAGATCTGGGAAGGCGGGGGGAGGGGGTATTCCCCCATCTTAGCGGTGACGTCCCAAAGACTGCGGCTACCACGCTCGTTTAGAATCATGGGAAACGTTGTCATGAAGGTTATATTATTACACCGCTCCTCCCACCCATAAACCCCTATTCGACCCTTCTTTTTCATTACTTCCTTGTAATGGCGATTATATTCCAAGGTCGGACCATACTTGCATCCACCCCCGGCCGCCCAACCCCCAAGCACGGGGACCAACCAACCAACCACTGAGGAAAAGTTAAATTGGCGATGTATTCGGAAACGATCGTTCAACGAACAATAAATAAATATAATATTCGCGATAGTTCCAATCAAATACACAGAGGTAAATGAAGATCACAAACCTAAATCAAAGCCTAACAATTTTTCCAGCTTAAATATGCAGCAGATGATATCCATTTGTTAAGCCTAACTGGCGCCTCAAGCCTATCCTTTAGGCCTTTGAAGCCGTCATTGAATAGAGTTTGGCAAAGATATCAAGCATTGAAAATGAAGTTTCATCTTTTTCAAAAGATTTCATACGGATCTTTTATTTGATTTTTATAGACAATTCGACCGTGGGTAAAATATGTCTTTCTTAACGAAATATCTGCTTAGAAAATTGTAAATCACAATCAATAGAGGAGCAAGATGATTGAAGGAGTCAACGTCCGTGAGAGGATCACTCCCTCTCTAATAAATCTTCATTGGCTGCCTGTGAAAGCAAGAATTAATTACAAGATATCATGCATTGTTCATAATACTTTGCTATCAAATAAACAAATTATGGTAAACGTGCTTTTCGATATGTTTACAATAGTCTGCCATTGCATCTGACAAACATTGAAAATATACATCAATTTAAGAAGTTGAAGACCCATTTATCTTTTTTGCCTGTGATCTTGAAACTGCTAACATAACAAATAACTTTAAAGTCTAACATTACATTAAATTCTGTACAAGTCTAATTCAATTCAATTAATCCTATAATAACATAATAGAAGGCCCGCCTGAGAATCTTCTGCTTCGGAGATTGACCGGAGGACCTTGGAAATAAACCTGCAGAACTAAGTAAGAAATAAAGACATTCGTGTAGAGTTTGTAACGTTCTGAGAGGGAATGAATATTCTGTGAGAGAATGACTTGACACTTGTCCAAGAAGGAAGAATTACACAGTCACTTGTTATTAATCACAATTATTGTTTATATCTGAAAATAGTTCCTGGAGCACAATTATATCCATAAATTTGGCCGAAGTCAGGAGTGACGAAGCAAAAGCCACAAAGTGACAGACAATCAACAATGACGTCGGGCGACTTCAATACAAACGTACTTTGGAGATGTAAACATTATGATACGGGGTGGCCTAGAAACCTATGGAAGCTGGAAATGGAGGAAAAGGATTATTAATGAGTTTAAGATAGGTACGTATGGAGACCGCGTTTCTCATCTTCAGTGGAATTGAGCCACATAGCGTCTTAATCGTCGGTTGGAATCTAGATTTTGATCGATTTAACGCCGGCTGGATTATGTTGTAAGGATCAATGGTACGAATCTCACGTTCAAATGGAATAACCTAAGAAACGAAAACCGATGTGAGTATCTCCGTCGAACGAAAGTGAAGGGCAAAAGAAGAAATCGAGATTGTGTTTTCAGTTTATGGGCGTCGACATTCTTTACTGCCGTCGAAGGCCAATTTACTCAACCACACCTCAACCATTTGCACGTTCGCAGTCATCTCTCATCTTTTCTGCCTTTATCTGATGGGAGGAGATTGGGATCGCTTCCTGTGGAAGTGGTTACACACATTTTCACTCAGCTGCGAACAGAGAGAAATAGCTACGCCCATAGTGTCCTTCGCTGATCCAGCATCTCCATACCCATCTAATATATAACATCTTGCCAAATATAATATTATTTTATTCGATTCAAATAAGAATGACCTTGAAATCGGAGGTAGTGATGTGTAGATATATTGATTATATGTATATTCTGTGTTGTACGTTTCGTGTATTTACGTTGAAAGTGTTGATGTTATGGGCGAGGGTTGATTTGAAAAGTTCTTATATGTTAATTGGAATCTTTGAGGAATATTTAAGCTCGCGAAATTGGTGGGGTTTTACTCCTCTTATCTAGCTGATACAATACAGTACAGTACAATACAATACGATACCGTTCAGTAGCTACAATACAATACACTTCAGTATATTACAATACATTACAGTTCAGTAGAGTACGGTACAATACAATACAGTTTAGTATATTACAATACAATACAGTTCAGTAGAGTACGGTACAATACAATACAGTTCAGTATATTACAATACAATACAGTTCAGTACAGTACGGTACAATACAATACATTCAGTATATTACAATACAATACAGTTCAGTATGGTACACATACAATACAGTTCAGTATATTGCAATACAATACAGTTTAGTACAGTATGGCACACATACAATACAGTTCAGTATATTACAATACAATACAGTTCAATACAGTACCATACATAACTCTGAGGAAGCTCCACAGGAGCGAACCGTCAGTAATAAAGAACCTGGTACCACTTGTGTTTTCTCTTCTCTACAAAATCTTTAGACATTTTTTTTTTAATATTAAAAAAAATATTTACTTTTGGAATGTTTACCTATTTTTTCGATCGTTAATAAATTTCTATATAGGCGCCATTCGTTGCACGCAGGAAATCTAACCGAGATTCAATTTCTGTCTATGTCCTTTTTAACGTAGCTTCCATCAATGGTCTCAATAGCTGCAGTTATTCTTTGTTTAAGGTCATTTATGTCCTTCACTTTTGTGCGGTATACTATATTAGTCGTGTAGCCACACAAGAAAACTGCTTGGGTGTTATTGCTGTGGAAAGGAGGAGCCAAGGAAGGAACCACTTCTTCCTATCCAACGATCTGGAAATATTTCCCAATGAAGCGGTGCTCTATTGTGTTGAAAGAGGACGTTTGGCAGGACCGCTTCTAGTTGTTACAGGACGTATTCTGTTATACCAGGGGTCCCCAACCCGCAGAGTACCGCGGGCCGCTTAGACAAGTCCGAGTGGACCCGAAGGCCGCACCAATAAAAAAAAAACTGAAAACAGCATATTATACAGAAAAAAAAATCAAAGAATTTATTAATGGGATAACTGGTGACATTTCTCAGCACGAAGCTTATCAAAATCAGGGGTAATGGAGCTAACACTCAGCAAGAGAACGTCGTCCAGATCGTCATCTGTGAGCTATGCACGGGTCTTCGATTTTGTCAGTTTCATCTTGCTAAACAGCGGTTGACACAAGTATGTTGATCAATACATCGACGACACTTTCATCGCGTTCTGTACGAGGGCCGGCAATTGATGTGAACATAAAAAGACTAAACTCGTATAAAAATATACTTAACCAAACCTCCTAACCTGAACTAACCAATTAACCTAACCTAACCATAACTTAACCTATCCTAAACTTCTCTATTGAGAAAAAAAAGTTTCAACACACGTTTTGAATGAACTGGCGTGCCATCAAGGTAAGTATCAACTGTTACTGCTTTTTTGTCACAAAGAAAAATAGACAAACACATTATTGCACAAAATCCCGCGCAATGCATTGACCTTTGGGCTATCGCGTTCGGATTCAATTTTATGGAAGTTCTCAGAGCCCCAAATTCTTGCAATATGCTTGTTAAGCTTTCCAGGCGAATAGAGGTTTGCCTCCTCTATAAAGTAAATGCGGTTAAGAAAATGATCATATTTTTCGATTTTTCTTCCAAAATATTAGCAGCAAAACCTCTTCGTCGCGATTTATCATCTGGCTTAATTGTTTGCAATAATTTTGAACCTTATATGCAGAAAACCGTAGCTCTGGGCAACCTGCTTTGAATGTCCATATATTGTCCTCCTTTATTTTCACAGACGTTTCCTCTCCATGTTTTGGAACATTTTCTTCCATGTTGATTGCTGCATTTCGAGGAAGCATTCTCTGACAGCCTTTTTAACTGCGGCCAAGCAATCAGGTCTATGGGTGATGCAAAT